>CM026084.1:19960200-20560200 GCA_014839685.1 Anableps anableps
AACACGGCCTGCATTATTTGCATTGTATTTTTGATGCATTGTGTTAAGAAGTGGAAAGTACCTTCAGGTACACAATGAGGGCATATTTGTGAAGTAATTAAATGCTTAAATGTCACACCTGTCAGCTGCAATGGCTTTCCTTCCATCCAATTTTAAGAAATCTCACAGTTGTTGACACACTGTTTGAAACTGAGCAAGAGGATAATATTTGACAAACGATAACCCGTCGGTTAATAACATACTGTAATATGAATCCAGCTGTTCTGTGAAGGCCTCAGAGGTTTGTTAGAGAATATTATTGAGCAAACAGCATCAAAAAGACCAAGGAGCGCAGCAGACGGGTCAGAGAGGAAGTTGTAGAGAAGTTAAAAGCAAGTTTAGGTTATAAAACAACATGTCACAGTGGACTGTTCAGTCCATCATCTGAAAATAGAGACCGCATGACACAACTGCAAACGTACCAAGACATGGTCACCCACCTGAACTGCCAACTCGGGGGGAAGAGCTGCAGAAAACGGCTCCAAACGATGTACTCGGGAGGACAAATTCATGTCCATTCCACACTTTTAAGATCTTAGTTTGGAAAAGATTTTCTCAAACCATGTATCATTTCCCTTCTACTTAATAGTTATGCATTGCTTTGTGTTGGTGTGTCACATAAAATAAAAAAAATAAAATAAAAATAAAAAAGCCTAATAATTAAAGTTTATGGTTGTAACGTGACAATTCATGAAAAAGTTCTTGTTCATCTGTATTTCTTCACATTCTCTATCACCACCCTCTCAAACGTCTTTCTTTCATTTTAAATTCTTATCAGCGGGTTAGATCGCGTTCTTCATTTGTGCCTAGTTGTTCGTATCTGTCTAATACGATATTCAGTTCTAAAGGCTCAGACAGACAAAACCAAAGCCAAAACGCACTGGCACCGCTGGCCCAGATGTTGCGCTTGCGGTTGTAAAAGTGCAACCACAAGCACAACATCTGGGCTGATGGTGCCAGTGCTTTTTGACTTTGGTCATCTAACCACCAGCTTTCTAATTTGCACCTGAGGAAATTTTGTTTTGCAGACTGGAGATAGAGTGTGTGGTTTTAATAAGGCGAAAACCTTCAGGATTTGCAGGTGAATAAAACATATTTATATGTAGAGGCTGAAAAACCTGTGCATCTGCAGTGCTGCTCAGAAGTTTGCATTGAGTGTCATAGTAATTTGGGGTATAATAATGATGATTTTTAACGTGGATGTTCTCTAATCTTAACAAGGTCAGAATTATACATACAGGCTCAATTATACAAATTCACCGGATTCATGCAGGCTCCACATCAAACCACATGCTGTTTAGCCATTAAAATTCTTCCTCCTACTTTTCTTATCAGAAATGGTGGAGCTTATTGGTTTCCTGTCGCCGACCTTGGTTGCAATCAATTCACCAGTACTACAGGCGGCAAAACAGACCCCCAGCATGATGCTGCCACCACCAATTTAAGATAGGCTTCAGCCTTGATGGTTTGCAGGGTGTTCTCGAAGATCATAACCCATTTTTTTTTTCATGTGAGATAATTTGGGTCAGACAGCTGAAACTCTGGTACCGTTCCAACAGTACAATGATCCCAAACGAACATCCAAACCGGTTACAGAAGCAGATAAAGCAGGCTGCCATTGAGCTTCTGCAATGACCCTGATACTTCATTTCATGTCCTCTTGTTTTATCTTTTTATTGTGCCTTTAAATTTAACGCATTTCCTGCGTTTAAAAATGGAGAGCAGAAGTAGTTACTGTCTGTGGACCTGTCACCTGTAGCTGGCTGGTTTTATGTTCCCCCCTGCTGCAGAGCATTTTATAATGTGAAAAACAGCCAGGAAACTTTCAATGTCTAAAATAATGATGAACGAACTGTCGCCAGTGGAAGTTCTGCTGGAAACGAGACCATTTCTAAAGGATACGTTTGTGTTTTTAGTGCAGGCTTGTTATTGCAGAAGAGAGAAGTAGATTCCTTGCATGTGGTTGGTGCAACAACTTTTCAAAAAGCAACAACAAAAATTAAAATAAAATAAAATTAGAACCATAGCAACAGGGTGGTTGCGCATCCTTAAAAAGTCTTGAATTCATGTACCTAAAATTAAGGCCTTAAAATGTCTTAAATTCATTAGAAAATATGTAAGTTGGCCTTAAATATGTTCATCACAGATCTTAAATTTTGTCGTGGCAGGACTGTTTAATTTTGTATATTTGATGTAATTAATTTTTCTCATGGGACTTTTCTGTCAGACAAAGGTTTGAGTCACACGCAAACATCTTCATGACGTTGTGTGACTCGAGGCGGTTGAGGCTACCGCTAACTAGCTGATAATGATCCCTTGCTAGCTAGCTAGCTAGCCTTTAGCGTCTATTAATGGTAAGTAAATTATCACTAGACGACTGGACGACATTCGTCTTTGCCTCTGTCTCACTTCTGCTGCCAACCCGTACGATGCTTTGTGCATTCTGTGCAAAAAAGCTTGGCACTACTATATAAAATATGCAGTTTTCTTTTGTACATTTCTGTCATGAGACAGGTCTTAAATTTCATTAATAATAGTCTTAAAAAGCTCTTTAAAAGTCTTGAATTTGAGTTGGTGAAACCTGCAGAAACCCCGAACAGGTATTTGTCATAAGTCATTGTTATCAGTCTTTAGCTGGCTAGGAGTCTTTGGATGTATCTTCACTTTATGCTTTAAGCTCCAAACACACATTTTGATAGTAATTAGGTGAAAGATGCTGCTGTAAAACCACCAGCAAGTGTCAATATGTAATGAGGAAGTTGTTATGCTGTATAGGCTGTTTTCCTCTCTTGAATCTTCCTGCTTGTTTTGCTTTTTTAACGTACATCCATCCCTCGTCTTTACCTGCCTATACTGTATGTCCAGGTCTGCTGCTGCCTGTCATTATGTGAGAGGCATGTTACACTCTGGATAAGTTGCTAGTCCATGCTGGGCGGCACAGAGACACAGGACTAACAACCACGCACACACTCATTCATCAGAGCAGTTTTGAGATACCAATTAACTTAACAGCTATGTTTTTGGACTGTGAAGCTGGAGTACCTAGAGAGGACCAACATATGCACAGGGAGAACATGGATACTCCATGCAGAAAGACTCCAGACCAGGATTCAAAGCCAGGGCCTTCTTGGTGTAAGGCAACACTGCAAGGTACCACAGCACCGTGCAACCTGTCTTATTACAAATATATAAAAATCAACTCTTGGATTTAAAACCTTGTTTTAAAAATGCTGCCTATTATCCTAGCGTTAGCATTTAATAGGGGTAGGCAATATGGACTTAAAGTTTTATCACAGTATTTTGTGGTACTATTATGAAAACGATAAAAGTGACAATTAAAAACTATTTTTTACTTTTTTTTTTAGATAACTGTATGGCTGTGACTGCATGACTGCTCTGGAAAAACATACCCATTTGTAATACGCTTCTTTGGGACACCAGTCACATAAAGAAGTGTGATTTGTATCACTAAACTGCACACATATTTTAAAATTTATTGATATTTATTGAGACTTTCATTGAAAAAACAGTGGAAAAAACAATAAAACTAACAATCCCGACAATATGGACGGTTTTGGGGGATTTTAACATCATAAACTGGAATTTATCGTGACAATGATAACTCAAAATTCTTATCACAATAATAAATTTATCACGATAAATGATGAACAATACGATAAATGCCCACCCGTGCATTTAATAACGCATTATTTTGTCTAGAATTAATTTTTTGTAGAAGGCTAAGGCTAAGAGTTTTACACAAATGAATCCTGCTTTCAGGTAGATTAATTTATGCCAGTGATGTATGTAATGTGAGAAAAAAAAATCACTGTACTGAATTAAAGTCAAATTGGAGTTTTTATTAGGCCTTTTTTTTATAATGCAATAGTATAAAATCCTTGTTGTCATTTCTTTTAAAGGCTTTTAGAGGCAGCATGTCCACCTGAGCGAGGCAGTTTGTTGGGGAGAAATAAGGTAACCATTTACTATATCAACATACGTCAGCGTATATATAAATAGGTGCACTCACACGCATCTCAGCTCTCAGCCATCTAAAGTTAGGTCAGAGCATATGGATCACTGTTGATAGAGCACATCCTATTGATCTGCCAGCCGGCGCTTCAATACATCTGCCTCAGAGCGACGCAGTCCCACCAACTTCCCCTCCTCCCTGCATTACTCCATTACTCACCGCTCGTGCCTGCCGTTTCTCCCTCCCTCCCCAACAGGAAAAAATTCCTTCTCATCTTACACTTATCCCCTCTCCTCTTCTAACCGTCATCTTCCTCCTTCCTGCCACTCTTCTGTCCCTGAGAATCCTCTTTTATCTGCTTCCCCCTGATGCTCTTACCGTCTTTTGCTCTTCACTCTCCAAGTGGGGATGGGATGGACTCAAGGAGACAGATGATGGAGATGTTTAATAGCTTGCCTGAGTCAGATCAGTCAAGCTTTTCCTTTCAAATGTTCAAACATTTGTGGCAAAAACAGAGCAGCCTTTTCTGTAACTAAATTATTGCAAAAATAAACAATTGGAGGATTGAAAGAGGCTCTGGCTCGGCAGTTGCTCTAAAAGGTTACATCAGCTCGATCCTGTAATTTCTAGGTATGCTCCCACATGAGATACTCATGGCAAGATGACATTGACTTAAAGTACCATGCTTTCAAGTTATTTACACATCATTTTAAACCAACATTGGGATCTGAATACTTTAATCTAAAACAAAAATGCAGCAATTAATCATAATACTGCAAAAATGTTTAAACTTATTACATTTACAGTGATTTTTATCTATAATATGTAATATTACCGTCGATTTTTTATAAGAAAAGATAACTTAAGTATTATTTTTAAAGAATATACAATAAACTCCTGCTGAACATAGCTGTAGTTTTCAAATACTTATACCTTCTTTGTTGTTCTCCTTTTTATGGAGCAACACTGGGATCTTACCCAGCTGACATTATCTGGTTAACTTGTCAGCTAACTAGCTGCTCGGCTAGCCTGCACTCAGCTGCTTAACAGACATGCCTCTCATAGCTTGTCAACCAGCGTTCCATGTGTCTCTGTGTTTTTTGCTTCCAGAAATGTTTCCACAGAGTCAAATTTGTTTTTCCTGTGAGCGAGGGGAAGGAGTGGTAGCCTTCTGTCACCCAGCTGACTAGCAGTACGCAGCAACATGTGGAGGAGGGTGGCAGTGTTAGTTTACTCTAAACTCGACCCTTCTCCAGTCATTTCAGCAGTTTCTCACCGTTTTACCACGGCCTGTTACCACTTACATACGTTGCATTGACTAATTTAAAAAGACTGGATTTTGGGGTTTTCTGCTCTTGTCAGTCAAGCTGGAAATCAGCTGATTTTGCTGTGCGTTTCTCACTAGATCTTTGTTTTTAAAGCATCAAGGCCAGCGATGGCGCTGGTGCAGCGGCAGCCTGTTGCATGCAGCTGCTTGTCCTACCTTTGTGGCTTCAGGAATTAGACTGTCTCTTCAAATTTCATCAGAAACTAACTGCAAACACTAAGAAGCCTCTCCATTTACTGTCTCCTTTATATTGAATTTCCTTGGTCAGGTGTACCCAGACTGACTGACGCATCAGTTGGGTGGGACTATATTAGTTGATACCGCCTTGTGTTGGTTCATCAGTATTTATGTATATTCTCACAACAATTGAGCACAGTCAGCACATAATGTCACAGCTGAGCAAATGGTAGTTTGGAGTCTGGTTGAGTATCAGGCAGGGGGGTGACGTCTGTATAGTGCTTTCACATTCACTCTGAAAAATCAAAAGCACTTCCACTGCGGTTGACCCTTTAGATAGTCAGAAAATCGTTGCACCTCAAAAGCTGGACAGAGGTGCTGTTTTTACTGGGTTTTTTCTCCAGTTTGGCAGATCTAGTTGGTAATGGTCAGTTGTCAAATTTTGTTTGTAGGATTTAAAATCTAATGATATTGGGTGAACTTTTTAAGAATTTGAAACATCGCCTCTCATGCATTGTGGTATATAATGTCCAGTTTAACTGCTTATAGGCCTCTGAGTGGGAAATACACCTTCCTACAAAGATGAGATTGCAAGTATGTGTGAAATGTACCAGAGGATGGGTTGGGAGGGGAGTTTTGCACGACAAACTCCCCACTGAAATACAGTTTCTATATATTTTTATGGATGTGCTTCATTTTTATTTTTTTATGTTAGGTACACCATTTTAGCTGTTTAACACAAGTAGCGCCTCAGCCAGTTGTGCTATTTGCCAGGAGTCCAGTGTTTTTAAGCACCTACATGATGAGGATATCTTAATGTGGGGGGGGGGATTTCAGTGACTTTGAACCTGGTGTCATTGTCATTCTGCAGCTGTGTGGAAGAAAAGTGCCTCGTTGATGTCAATGATCAGACGAGTTCAGGATAATAAAAAGGTGACAGTACCTCAAATAACCACTCGTTACAATCAGTTTGTGCAGAATACCATGTTTGAAGATCCAACATGCAGACCCTTGAAGGAGATGGACTATAGCAGCAGAAGACCACACTGGGTACCACATGTTTCAGATAAAAACAGTAAACTCACACAGGTTTATCAAAATCTGACAACAGTAGATTGGAAAAATGTGATGAATCTTGATTTCAGCTCTGATATCCAGATGGTAGAGGCAGATCTTGTCATGAAAGCTTGGATCCAGCCTACCTTGTATTAACGGCTGAAGTTGGTGGTGGTAGTGTAATTGTGAATGGCACATTTTCTTGGTACATTTTGGGCTCCTTAGTGCCTAATGATAGTCATTTAAGCACCACACACTGACCATAGTGCACCCATCTTTTGATGCATCCTCCCAGCAGGATAATGCAACATGTCAAAAAGCTCAAATCATCTCAAGCTGGAGCCCGAGCCTCTCAAATTTGTTGTTTTTTTCTCACTTTCTCCCTTGTCGAGTCATCTCTCTCCAGTTTCTCTTGTCTCTTCTTGTTCGCTTTTTGTCTCCGGGCCACTTCTCCATCTCCCATGGACCTGCTTTGAGTCACTGGTGAAATATTAACCAGGCTTTGATGCTTATTAATTGTCCCACTCAGTAATTGAGATGCTCGGTGGAGCCCGTACCCATGGCGACAGCAACAGTCCGTCCCCATGGTAACAGTATCTCACCCACCGACACACTGGAGAGAGGGAATGGTTGGGTGAGAGTTGGTGGGAGATGCAAGACAGATGGCAAAAAGTAGAACTGGTTATGGTTCTTTAAGGCATCATAATAAAAGTTAGAAACACTTCAAAGCTGCAATAGGTAACTTTTGTAAAAATATTTCTTTTACATATTTGTTAAAAATGTCACCATGTCCTAACAGTATAATATGAGACAGATAATCTGTGAAAAAAATCAAGCTCCTCTGCCTCCTCCCTGTGGTCCGACAGCCACCTGCGGAAAACCACTGCTCCCGGTCAGAAACAGCCAATCAGAGCCAGGAAGAGGGCCTTAGCACGGTCGATCATGCTGGATTGTACGCTGCACAGCGCGTACAATCTCAAGATTGCTGGTTTGTTAATGGCAGAGAAACAACCTAATGTTACAGGAAGTTTAAAAAAAAATAAGTTACCTACTTCAGCTTTAAGGGTTTCATCATGGCCACACCTTAAGGGAAATTCTTCTTCAGTTACCCGCATAAAGATGCAGACGGTGCATGCAGATAACCATCTAAATGCATTTAACTATGTTGTTCACCATACTGCGTTATTCGAAGCACAGACAGATTTAGATATGTTTCACTGGGTTGTTTCTATCCCAGAAACTTTAGTTGTCATCTATAGACTTTTTTAAAAAAATAAGGCTGCCCTGGTCTAAACCCCTGTAAAGCACGTAGAGTCCAGTCATGTTACAGAGCTGAGGCAGAACCGGCTAACATGTCAACATGCTGTATGCTAACATATTTTGAAAACGACCCATTGTGAAAACTGCAACTGGAACATTTCAACTTGGAGAAAATAAAACATTTCAGTAGACGGGGGTAAGGCATTGATTCTGATGGTTCTTGAATTCGTGACTCTATATAAGCAGCTCCTAACTAACTGAGAATACGGAGGGTGTTTGTGCTGTTTCACAGTGCCATGGATAAACTATCACTGCTTTTACTGTTCACTTTCACACCATACCCAACACCCAGATGTGCTGCCACAACATTAATGAACCGCCACAGATGTTCTTGCTCAAAACAGACAGGAATTTTGATGAACTCTCTTAACCCACATTCAAACCGATTTATTTTACGTACTGAAAAGCGGTTTTTACTGAAAGCTTGCTAGGATTTTTGATAGATTTTTTTTAATAGCGAGTTGTTAAAAGAGTTACTGTGTGTTAAGTTTCTAGATTTTTGTGTTAGACAAAGTTCTTTCACAACTTCCATAACATTTTATTGTATATTTTATATTCCTTCAAAAGTTTTATCAGTAGTTATGTCCTTATTGATAGGAATGCATCAATCAGCCAGTTCTGATTGATGATTGTCAGGTGAAATAGAGAAAAATCTAATTTGTTGTCCCTTATTCATTGAATGCATCACAACTGAGAAGTACCGTAGTTTTTGGTCTTTAAACCAACAACGCTTCTTTTGAGTTCAATGAAATTCAGAAGAAATCTTGGAACATAATGTTTTCATAAATGACATAATTCTTTTAATTATCTGTTGGATTCAGAACTACGACCTCTATCCAAGAACCTGCAGCAGTTTCTTCTCTTTTATGTGACCTGTGATTCTGGTCACAAAAAGCCTGGTTGGTGCATCTTTACTTATTGAGATTGTAAATGTTTTCCTATTTAAATCACGCGTCATTAAAGCAGTTTTATGTGCTGTTAAAAGAAGTAGGAAGAGGTCTCAGAGGAAGAGAAAGATGATGGTTTTGGAGGAGATGATAGGAAGACGGATTAAACTGAGACCACAAGGAAGGAAAGTGATGAAGTAAAGGAAGCTGGCGATGAGGTGTCGAATGAATGAAGCTGCGTGTACATGTAAATATGTCCTGCTGAAGGTTGAGAGCTCTGAGGCTGCTAAAATTGTGTGGGCTTTTGAGACCGGATGACCAGTCTGTGGAACGTAACCTTGCAGGGTCAGGTCCGACACCAGCCAGCTATAGTTCACACTTTTCACCAGCACGTCACAGAAGGAAGGTCCACAATTCATCACCAGTGACCATACTTTAAATGCCCTAGCCAGGTTAATTTCCATGTTTATGGATAAAAAATTAAGAAATAAGAAAAGCTTTTATCTGTACTCTTGACTTGCTTAATAGTAATTACATTAAATTAAAGTACATCCTTTGTATGAATACATTTTTTAATGACTTGATTTTATATAAATTCCTGGACTTCTTTAGCGATGTTAGATCAACAGTATGTTAGATTTTTATTGTTTTTTTCTTTAATATAGTAGTTTTAAGTAGCTGATGACCAGAACTGTCTGATCATCAGATTTACTGTTGACCGGACGATCAGCGAATGCACCGTACTACCAGGCAATACTAGGTTGTGCTTTAATACCACTCTTGTATGTGGTTTGTGTTACAAAGTGGGAAGGACTCAAACGTAGATACTGTCAGTCAAGTTTCAGTCAAATTAGCTATTCTTAACAGTATCTTTATTGTGTGAATGTAATAAGTGTCCTGTTTTAGGATGAACGGTGGAATTTAATTGCGACTGGAACTGACAGATTTTTAGTTTTACTGGCACGAACTGGTGACCGACTGGTGGCGAACCCAAGTGTTACCAGGTTGCAGTAACAACTCTCTTTGGTATGGAAGTTGTTACTGTGGGACGGAAGAGGACCCAAAGTTAGATGTCTTCAGTATCTACAATAAAGTAAATACTGAAGACAGCCCAGCAATGTAAGAAGCTGTTTAGAAGCAAACAGCATTTTTGATGATATTTTGAGACATGTCTGTGTCATTCAGGCTGCAAGAGAGTGAGAGAGAGCAAGACCTGAGTGGATGGGGGGAGCAGAACGGGCTTCAGCTCAGGTTCTCTGTTTTATCCTTTTGAGCTTCAAATCAGTTGTGGAAAATTTCCCAAATTTGGAAATGCTTCTCATAAATCTCAAGTGTAAGGTAGGATTTACATCTTGAGGGAACACACACAGAGACTTCTGTTTTAGTAATGTTAACTGCTTTAGCCATTCTAATTGCTAATATAAGACTGTTTAAGATAACTAATTATTTTGTCTTTGTTTCAAAATAATAGTGAAAATATCTAGATTTTCATGTTGTTCTTATGGCATATAGTTAAAATCTCTTAGAAAAATCTGGCAAAAACCGGTACCAGCAAGTTACTTCAGAGGTTTGGAAATCAGATGCAAAATTCTGATTGGTGCATTTCCGACTAACGTTACCCCAGCAAGAAAAAATTAGCTGTAAAAACACCATCTGCTCCGGAAAATAACTGGTGATTTTATATACATATTACATATGCATGTCTGTAAGAGAATCTTAAAACCCTGTTTTTACAGTGACCTCTCTCCCATACAACAGTGTGACATCACCTCTGTTTCTTATTTACGTAACTAATGAGCAGGTAGGCTACAAAAGCATTTTGAAATCTGTTCTTACATCGTCCTGTGTTATAGTTCTTTAAGACAAATTGGAATCAGGAAAAACGGGTCAGGAGGTCGGATCTTTTCAAAAACTGAAGGTTGAAAGATCCACAAAATTCGGTGGTTTTAAGTTTTACCTCCTAGGGAGATGGCATGAAGAGCAATATTTTGCAGTGCAACGCAGCAGTCTGAGTTATGAATACCAGCCGGTTTTTTTTTAGTTTGATCATAGAAACAAGCAGCTAAATTTCTGCAGTTAAATTAGACTTAGTTAAACTTTGGTCATCTTTGATATTTGAGGAATTCCCAACTACTGACGCTTCATCGAACATATTCTGACCTTTGCCTTTTGGCCTTTTGGGTGGGCTGCAACATATTTTTATCCGAAAGGTGAGGGTCACTGTCGTAAAAAGGTTGGGAGCCACTGCCATTGCTGACCTTTAAAGGAACTGAGAGCCTGAGCCAAAAATAGGGAAAACTAAGGTTTTAGCTTTGCAACTTGGGCGTTTCTCCACTAAATCAAGAAGAAATCTTGCAATATCCTGTCTTGATTAAGGTAGAATTAAAACTAGCAACAGAATATTTTTGTATTCGGGACAGCAGGATGTCCTTGTTACCTCTTCCTGTCCTTTTTTTTTTTTTTTTTCTACTTTCCTACCAGCCATATTTCATCCTAACTCACTTTCAGTCCTGACCCAAAGACTCCATTCCCTCGACGTGGCAAATTGCCGGACAGCGACATCATCAGCCACGCCCCTTATTGACCTACTGGTTAAGTAGGACAGGCTGGATTTAAGATGTACTGTTGTCACGCTCACAATGGACTCACACACACACAAAAATCAAGCACACTGCACTGTTCACTGATGCCAAAGCAGGTCATTGCTCGGTGCCCGTGTGTGTGCACGCAGCAGGGTGGTTCGTGTGTGTTCTCAGTGGCAGGTAAGGGATGGGAGGAAATCTGAGAGCCTGCAGGTGAAATCAATACTTTAGGCACTCTTTTTTTTCCCACGTCTGCACCATAAGATTTCAGAAAAACAAACTTCTGTGTAGTTATTCTGTTAAATTGTGGAGAAGATCATTTTTTCAGGGATTCTTAAGGCCATTATGAAATCAAACGTAAAACCTATTCATCGCTTTAAATTTACTTTGTGAAATCCAGAAAAATCCAGAAAACTTGGAGAAGTCCAGGTGTTGTGAATGTCCAAAAAACAACAACATGCCATTGAAACTGGTACTGCACTGTTCAAATGATTGAAATCTCTTGATTGGCTCTGACCAGTGATCAGCAGGTCGAACACTGAAATAATCAGATGCATCAGAACTGTAAGCTCCCACTTTTTTCAATCTGTAAACTCACTAACAAACAGAAGAATGCACTTTTGTTGATAGTTTAAGAAAAATCCAAAAGAGGTGATAGGGTCCTATGTTTTGGTGTACAAATGATCATAATCGTGTAATTGATTACTTCTGGTTTTTGATTTTATAAGTTTTATTGTCCTTAGAAAGAAAGTTGGAATCAGTGGATCAAAGAAAACCCGAAATTGGTATCGACTGATAAAAGCCTGATTGGTGCGTCTCTCAGTAAAACGACTTCCTCAGAAGCTCTTCTTGTCATGTCCTTTCTTTAATAGCCACTCCCTGACACAATTAGTTTAGCAAAAGTTGCTGTAGAAACGCATACAGTCGCCACCGTTTTTACTAGTGTCTTCAGGCCCACTCTGTAAATCAGAAGAAACAACAGCTTGGCACAAATAAGTAATCTTACAGAGGGCTTTGTAAATACATTTTACGCCTAACAAGATGAATGTTTTCCTTTTTCCAGTGGCTGTAAGAAAACCAGGTGTTTGTGCCATTGTTTTTTAGGCATAAACAGTTGCTTCAAGGGGAAATGTATTTATTTATAATAATAATTTTTACCCCTGATGAAGGGTTCGACTGAAAAGGCTAAGCTAATCTATACAATACAAGAGGTATTGGTATTTTTGAGCTCGTCCTCATTCTCCTTCGGAAGTAGAAGAAGATGTGCCGGAAACTAACTAACCATATTTTTGAAAACAGAAAATAAAAGCTGACGTCAGGATACTCTTTTAAATCATTAAACCAAACTTCAGAGTGGTGTACATACATCATAGATCTGCTGCTTTTTCTGTCCGTTTAGCCTGTCCTGTCATACAATATTTCCAAATGAACATTTTACTGTTATTTTATTTTATTGGAAATGTGAGGTTGGAGAAAACGTACCAGTTGAAAGTTAACCCAGCTGATTTCTGTGTTGCTGGTTTTAAAGGCCTCGGCACCAAACAGTCGCCTCTTTGTTCGATGTTTTCATCACACGAGATGATCAGACCGTCATGGTAAACACATACCGCGTTGGGTGTGGACTGAAAATAAGGGGGTACACTTTGTTTAAAAATATGAGGAAACAATTTACAGAATTATGCGTATTATCTGATTAGATAATTTTCACCAATCACGCAGCTCCAGTTAAGGCTCCCTTACGCAGCTTGGATCTTTCTGAAGGCTGTTTTCATCCGATGGCAGTGACTGGCTGATCCTCAGAGGCTGCTCATCAAACCGTCTGCCAGTCCATCTGGATATCACACGCTCATCTGCACTGTTTGTGATCTTTAAGATGACTAAACAGGCTTTAATGTTGTAACTGGAAATGTACCTTCCTCTTAATCTACGGTGTCTTGCAAATGTATTCATGCTTTTTCACAGTTTGTTACGTTACAACACCAGACTTCAGTTTTATTGGGATTTTATCTGAGAGACTCAAACAAAGTAGTGGCCAATTATTGGTTTTCCACATTTTTTTGTCCCAATAAAAATTTGAGAAGTGGTGTGCAGTTGTATTTAGCCCCCCCCCCCCGCCCAAGAGTCAATACAAACTGTATAACTATCTTTGTCTGTGGTTACATCTGCTACCATTTGATGTATGTCTACCAGTTTTGCACATCTAGACACCAACATCTTTGTCCATTCTTTCTTTCAAAAATAGCTCAAGCCGGGTCATATTACAGAGGGAGAGCTTCTGTGAACATTAGTTTTTAATTCAGTTCATTTCAAAAATGTTTAAGTTAATCTCTAACGGAAATAAAACTAATACTATCCAAGTTATTTCAAAGTCTCGTTATAGATGGTGACGGGTCTCCTGTAGCGGTCTGTCTTGCAGCGAATTTAAAGAACCCTCTGACTAAAGACACGCTGCTGTTGTATGACAGTCTCATGAAGAGTATGCTCAGGGTTGTCTATCATGTTCTTCATTTTATAAAGAATCCTTCTGTGCACAGTCAGCTCCACGGAGCACCCCCCAGAACAGAACCAGCCTTCTTTATTCGCTTGTTGAACTTTTTTAAGTCACTGGCTCTGATGCTGCTACCCAAACAGGTGATGGAAAATGAGCCATTGCTACAAATGATTATTCTTTGATCTAAACCAGTACTTCTCAAACTTTTCAATAACAACAGCAGAGGTGGTTTGCGATCTTCCTTTTTGGTCGAGAATATTACAAAGTCATTTAAACTCATACAAAATATCATTTTTGAATGTGACCATCTGGAAGACGGACCTCCACACCAGTCACAAGTTCTTTACAGCCTCAAATAGGTTTACTGCCAGAATTGCCCTGCATTTAACTCCATCCATCTTTCCATGAACCCCAACAGCTTCTCTCTCCTTGTAGAAGAAAAGCATAGTCACAGCATGATGCTGCCACCACCGTGTTTCACTGTGAGGATGCTAACAGTGTTAGCCTTTCCTGCCACCACATATAGGGTTTTTTGATTGTGAAATTACACACCACCTGACTCTTTAGAGAAGGTGCTGGATTTTATTTAGGGGTATCAGAGTAAAGGGGTCTGATTACATATGCATGCTGCTTTGTTAAACCTTTGCAAAAAAAATGTTCACACTCACGTATGCTTGTCCACTTCACAATTACAGTGGACCCCCGCCCATTAGCAGTTCAGTTCTTGCAGATTCGCTTATTTGCAGATTTTTCTATGAAACGTGACTCCAAATTATTTGCGGATTTTTTCGTAGAGCACATTTAAAATATTGAAAAGGAAATGCAGCTTGGGAAGCTGAAATACCGAGGTGCAATGCAGCTTTACACGCTACTGGCTGATGTTTGCAAAGCAGCCAATCCAGGAGCACCATTCATTTTGCTTGGCGCTGACTGGCCGTACTCCCAAGAGCAGAGATAAGAAAGACTGGTAGCGTATTAATGCATACTGAGATATATTTGGTGTTTGAACTATTAAAATAGGCAGTTATAAGTGTTTTTAGAGGGGGTCTCAGGTATTCACAGATTTTAGCTGGTCCCTAACCCCAACGAATATTAGGCATCCACTGTATTCGGTGTTTTGTGTCAGTGTGTCACATAGAATCGCAGTGGACTTCATCGAAGTTTGTGGTATGAATTTTGTGGGAGGGGTTCAGCTCTCCAGAGTTGTTGATGCCCTGTCTTGTGGCGGGTGACAAGCTTTATCCTCTCCTTTCCAACCTCTCCCCCCTGCTCCCCCCCACACCAGCACAAAGCTTCAGCTCTTCTTACATTATTAGCCGTCTGTGATGTTACATTAAAGATGCATGACTGTCATGCAGTCTCACTCAGCATGAGCCCTCCTGTGTGCGCTCGAGTTGCTGGCTGACAGAAAGAGGGACAAACACACACACACACACACACACACACACACACACACACACACGTCGGTCGTGTAAAAGTGCGGGAGCTTTCTCAAAGCCCAAATTTGTCATTTGACAGATGGATGTGGGAGGCTGTCACAGAGACTAAACGCTCCTGAGAGAGACAGAGAGAGCTGTCTGGTTGGATGGCGATAGTGAGCCCGGTGGACTGAGAGTGGGAGGGGGTTAGCCACACAGTATTGATATAATACAAGCGTTGAGTGCCCTGTCTGCCTGGTTGAGTGCTTCTTTGTGCTGCGGCATATGGCTCCTGTGTGTTTTTTATTATATCAGTCATATGTGAGAGCAGGCAGAGTGAATGAACGTAACAGAGTTAGGCTTGTATGTGATAACCTTGCTCTGAAGTCCATCTTAAATTAGCTGGGCACCAGTGTTGGTACGCAGTCTGGAAAAATCTGGAAAAGTGTTTAATTTGATTTAGCCAGGGCTGGAAAAGTTCGGAAAAATATTTGTTTCTCCACACTTCATCCATCCATTTATTTGTTGTATAAATATCTCCCATAAATTTAATTTTATCATAACCATATTTAACCTCTTCTTTATATGTGGTGCATTGATTTTGTATTTAGGACACCAAGGAAAGTAACTCAAGTGGGGTGTTAAGAGGATTTTTTTTTTTTTTTTTTTTGTTGTTTTTTTTGTTTTTTTTTTGTTTTTTTTGTTACCACAAGCTGTCTGTAGAGACTGAAATGAAAGGAATTTAATAATTAAACGACCATGTCTAGTATAGCTTTTTTTGGACCATTGAAATTCAAGTCCTGCACAGGACCAGATCTACACTAGACGGGTAAATTAATGACCTAGACTTTTTTATTACTACTATTGTTTAAAAAGGACTAAGAATGCTGGAAATTTGAGTCTGGAAAAGTGTTAGATATTGACATGAAAAATGTGTAGGAACCATTAGACCTTAAGAGGACTCAGTCAGCCACACACACATCCTTCTCTTGGTGTGTGTTTGAGAGTTTGTGAAGTCTCCCGGCTCGTATCAGTGTCCTAATTGGTCTAATAAGATTAATGAGGCGAACTAGATTCTTCTGCTCTCCCTCCTCCCATCTTTTTGTTGTCAGGGCGGGGAACCTCGTCGTAGGCAAAGCGTCTGCACACACACAGCCGGGTAAATGTAAGTCACGCTACGATCCATTTAACAGCGCGGTGAGGTGGACGCCATCTTCCACCACGGTCCCTGGAATTTTATTGGTGCTGAAACGGTTAATCAGTTACAGAAAATAATGAATAACTTAACCTCAGCGTTTTTCTCTAGTTTGGTCCGACTAAGAAAATAATTGGGAAAAAAAATCCCTTGACAATGTTTGCAGGGTTTCACCAAGATTTATTTTCAAGAAACCCAAGTAGCTGAAATCCACGGATACTTGAAACCGCCTCTGAAAATGCTTATGGCTGGCTATTCTTTCGTCTTGGTAATTGTGCTAGTGACTGTTGAGTAGTGAGCAGGAGAATAAAGTATTTGCCTGACATAAAATCATCTCTTGATTTTTTTTTTTGCATCCATTTTATTTCTAATTGCTGCATGTCCTGGTAAATCCTCTAGATTAATCGCTCATTACAGGCGTTATGTGGTTGGTGCTTCGGTTCCAACTTCTAATTGTTCCTGTGTAACTAAGGCTCAGGTGTCCTAGTTACTGTTACCTGCTTAAGGAATGATTGAGAACACTCCACATGCTTTGTGTTTGCTTTATGCTGAGTAAACTGATTGGGGGACATTTTAGCATGACTTGGTTTATGACAGCTCAAACAGAAACAGGTGAGCTTAGCAATCCCAGAAGAAAAGCAGTAGAAGGTTGACCTAGGGGTGCTATTCATCTACTGAAGGCTTTGTCTCAATTTTGCATCACATAAGCCAGTTTGCACATGATTAAAATTAGGGATCCACAATATATCACAAGTATCTTGTCATCGCAATAACAGTATACGGAATATTCATATCGCCATGGATTGCTTGGAGTGCAATCATTGTTGGCTAATACATTTTTAGAGTTCTTAAGTTGTATTTTTCATGCTGATGCAATATTTAGGCAGTAGGACACAGTCTCACAGCATCAACAGCTCACACTGGACACAAATAACATTGCCAAAACTGCTAAAGAGAAGGAAGCACAGATTAGAAAGAGAGGAAAGAAGAAAACAGGCATATATCGCACCTGATATCACCATCGGAATATTTACCAATATTATCACCATTGCAAGATTTTCTAATATCGTGCAGCCCTGATTGAAATCCTGATTTTGCTATCTGGTGATTGGTACATCAAAAAAGATTTTGGAGCCACAGTCTGCTTTATAACAAGAATATACATTTTTTTTTTTTTTTTTTTTTTTTTTTTTTTTAGTTGGACTTTTATGGACCAATGTACCTATTCTTTACCAGCCTCAGCAGCATACAGTGGAACAGCGCCTATTCACGGTTTAGTTCTTGCAGATTCACATTTGTAGATTTTTCTGTGGAACGTAAGTCTAAATTATTTGCGGATTTTCTGTAGAGCATATCTAAAATAAACAAAAGAAAATGCAGCTTGGGAAGCTGAAATACCTAGTTGCAATGCTTCTTAACACACTATTGGCTGGTGTTTGCAACATCAGCCAACCCAGGAGCGTTGTTCATTTTCCTTGACACTGATTGGCTGTATCCTCAAGAGTCTGGAAAAGGAAGACTGTAGATGTTTTGCAATAGTGCTAAGATGGTTTCCACTGTGTATATTAATGAATGCCAAGGTATATTTGGTGTTTGAACTATTAAAATAGACATTGGGCCCATGAATACCATGGGCCCACGTTTATTTTGCATTAAATCTCTGCCCCAAAAATTTCCTTCTGTTTCTCAGCAAGAAGCAAAGTTGAGTTTGGGTGCAATTTGGGAATGTGTGCACTTCTCTTCAGCTGGGAGCCCCGTTTTTGTTGGAAGCCCAATATATACTTATTTCTGTATCCAAGCAGCATTGGTGTTGTCTAGGATCAGTTGCCACTGAGGGTGATAAGATGATATAGATAAGATGAGTAGCAGCCATAGTGCTAAGAATATTGCAGTAATTTACTTGGTGTCCTGACAAATTCACAGGCAATATTTGCAACGTCCTTTTTGGCGTTGTCAGTCTTGACATTAGTGAGGCTTCACTGCCTTTAGCTTCATTAACTCCACCACACTGAACGGTTTGCTATGCACTTTTCATGTGTAAATCTCATACTTTTGCGTTTAAGTACAGATATGAAAGACTTAACACAAATTTATGACAACGGAAAAAACAGACCCTAGATAGATCAAATCTGAGACTTTTTATATCTTTTCCATACCATATGGGATCTTTATAGTGATTCTCGGTTTTATCAGAACATACTGCACACTAAGCAATTTAACTAACTTTTCTATTTTTAACCTTTCATTCCAGCTACAAGATTCCAGCTTTTTGGCGTTGCTAGTAATTTAATCCCCGATTTAAGCTGTTCTTGGGATGGGTCCTGGTTGTTAGGCAGTCCAAATTGATTGAAGTTTAGGCATTAACTTATGTCCAGTTAATGTACTTTATAGGGAAGGGGTCTGATGGGAGGGAAACTGCAGCCATTTTAGATACAACAAGCAATATTAAAGCTTTTATTCTTTCGAAGAGGTAAGTAAAGAGAAAAAAAGTGATATAACTCAGGTTTCCATCAGGAAAACATCACATTATACCTCCTGTTATGGAAGAAAACAGTCTTCAAGGCACCACATGATTCAAGTGGCCCTCGTCACTGATGATGTGCAGTTTTTGGCTGGCGTGTCACCCCGGGAGCCGAGCACTAAATCAATAATGGTGCCGTCCATTTGCTGCGCTCTGTTCCAAATCAGTCTGAGTCCATCATTCTGCTGAAATCCCAGCTGAGATGCGCTGTTATGCAAGGGGTTACATTTGGGGATTAGCACATCATTTTCAAGGGTAGACATCAAGAATCCAGAGGCATTTATAGGTCACAAATCCCATGCTGTCATGTGCTTTACTTACAACAAAAAGATTTTTGAATGCTTGCCCTTACATCATTTGTATCTTTCAGTATGTTTAGTTTGAGGTTGATTCCTTTACATAAAAACACAGTCTGCAAAGACATTACACAGAAAAATGCATGATTTACTTATTTATTTATTTGATAATTTTTATTACTTATTATATTTCATAGATTTGCATTTGATAGCGTATATTTTCTGCATAGGTAATCTGCTCGTGATGAGAAAGAAGAGAAGAAGAGTCCACTTTGTATTCTTTGTGTCTCATGTTCACCGCTGCCTGATGGAAGTGAGTGTGTGTTGCTGCCTGTGTGTGTGTGTGTGTGTCAGTCTGACTGTTGCATAAGAGGATCTGCTGCTGTCCTAGAGCTTAACGAAGGATTTAAGCCTCTCTTTCTCACTCTCTCCTGCGCTCTCTCCTTCCTGAGTCGTCTGCCCCTTTAGCACTCTGTTACACTTGCTAATCTCTGTAATTGCATGTACATTGTATGTGGATGGTAATTGCACTCTGTGATCCATTTGAGTATGCAGATAGTCTGTTAAATTTTTATTATTTTGAGTTTCTTTGATCGTGTGTGTGTACCACCAGAGATTACGACACAGCTGCCTTTTTTCAAGTTTTTACATATTTTCTTGCTGTTGTTAAAATGTAACAATAGAAGACCTTTTGTTTAATAATTAACTTTATTCTGTGTGCTTTATTGCTTTTTGGCATATGTTAAACTACCTGAGGCTGTCAACTATCACTCATTACAAAAGCAAATTTAACTGGAAATATACACTCATCCATTGTCTGTAACTGCTTGTGTTTGTCTTTTCATATATTACGATTTCAGGTCTCCGATTTTAATTTCAGCTGAAGAACTATATTTACCAGGATTCAAAATATCTTTTCTGCGTCTTTCTACTGCAAGCAGTTATTGACAGAGAAGTCGATATAAACGAGAGTTTTATAATTATTTTAAAACAAAGAAAAATGTATTTATGGATTTTCCAGCTGTAACTGTTTTAAGCATCTTATATTAACGATTAGCAGTATTAGTGCAGTCCCTTTATATATTCTGCAGGGAATATAGTCCCCTACCTTAAAGGGATATTTTATGTTATTTGAAGTGATTTTTCTGGGAAGTTATTATCAGTAATGGCTCCCCTAGGTGTAGTAAACAGATGCCATATCTTAATGGGTTTGTGGATAAATAAAAAAGTCCTCAGAGTGGTGGAGTCCGAACTGCTATTATGCTCGTCTCCTGGTTTTAGCTGATCTTATCAGTTTAAAAGTCAAACTGAAAACATTCATATCAGTGAGATACATCACTACATTTATGGATATAAACATTTCCACTTTTAAATGACACCGTTAAGTTTGTTGCTGCTTTCTCAGCTGTCTGTGTTACCAGGCAA
Source organism: Anableps anableps (assembly GCA_014839685.1). NCBI lineage: Eukaryota > Metazoa > Chordata > Actinopteri > Cyprinodontiformes > Anablepidae > Anableps > Anableps anableps. The sequence continues at coordinate 19,980,908 of CM026084.1, forward strand.
AGTTACCTTAAATGAGGCTGCTGACACATCAGTCTCCTCTAAATCTGCCAGGATCGGAGTAAACGTTAGCATTTTGTATCAGTCTATCAGTTGAGCAGAGGCATCAGAGGTGATACATTCCTGTGCTTTTCCAGGTCTTGTAATTGTATGTAAATCATCCCAGCGAGCTTCCAGCCAGCTGATCATGTGGGCGAAAACAGCCAGCAGCCTCCGCCGACGTACCTTTGTTAAACGAAGAGCAGCAATCTTGCTGTTAGCCTCTGACCGCTCTGAGGACTTCCTCGCTGTTCTGAAAATTCACTCCAATATGACGTCTGCCTACATTGATAAGTTAATAGTTAGAACCTCATAGAACTTCAAAAAATCCAAACTATCACTTTAACTCTGATATTTCCAATGGGTTGCTATCATTTCAAATCCGGCATCTTTAATGGAAGATAGCTTGAAAGACAAAAGCATGAAACAGAGCAACTTTTCTGTACTTCGCCCAGCCCTCCTGTTATCTGCTCTCGTCTGACTCTCTCTTTTAAAAGGAGCCTGGGTGTTGGTTACTCTGGCTTATTTTTCTAACACATGGCTAAAAATGGCTAAGTTTGAGTCTTGCTTCCTTTTTAACAACTTCCACTCTGAAGAGTGGCTTTCAAGCAAAGGGGTAGCTGTGAAGTACGGTGTGTTCACTGACAGAAGAAAGATTAGATTTTTGAGTGTCTGACCAACCGTTTGCTGTTTAAGGCTGCTTTCACAGAGTAAATGAAAACATTTACATTATTTCGTACAGGTAATTGATTTTTATAAAACTCCATAATGCATTTGATGTCCCATCCTTGTCTGAACAACTTCGCTGTGAAAGAAAAAAGTGTCAATAAGTGGCTGCTCCCTCTTTAATAATTGATTTTGAAGTTTACGATCCTTTTATCGACATCTAGAGACTATTACCGCTTTTTACAAAATGCTTTTGAGTCTGCGATTAGACACTTTCTTCCTGCGTTTGTGTAATTCGAGGCATCATGGGAGTGAATTAAACCATCGCTGTTATGCCTGCTCTAAGGGAGATGCACAGCGAGGTTACAACAGCACAACATTGTGTGTTGTTACAGGGAATTAGCCGAGTGGACGCTTTATGCAGTTCGATTTGGATGCTCAGCCGCTTTATCTGACTAACTGCTGCAGCCCATGTGTGGGAATGGCTCAATTTAATCAACTGTATCACTTCTGGTTTGAGACCTGAGAGCTCTTTTTACCAAAGGGCAGAGTCAAGATAATGGGAGAGCTTTTAAACACAAGGTGTGAATGAAAAGTTCAAAGAATCCAGTTCGCACATCACATACGGATTTGCATTCAATAGCAGCAGTAAATGAGGTGCTGAAATAACAGTTATAAAGACAATTGAGCTAATGGTGATAATGATACGAGTGCTGGTGAGAAGTGTAATTCTGGTGAAGATAATGACCTCTTATGTGTGGGTTGTTATGTTTGTTTGTGCTGGAGGACAGCCCCTTCTGCTGCACTCACTGTTCAGCTGCGTTTCTCTCCCTCTGATTTACTTTTGTTTTCTCCCCGTCTTTGTCTTTGCGCAGATCGACTTGGAGCCGGAGGGGAAGGTCTACGTGGTCATTGATCTGTCTGGATCCACCACTGAGGGTAAGATCACAGCAATGCGACGTTTTAGTGCAAACAATGAGAGCACAACACAGCTAATATTACCAGAAAAGCTTTTCTCTTCATAACTGTGTGTTTCTTGGTAGGAATTATACACATACACCAAGTAAAAAGACACGCATCTTTTTTTTTTTTTTTTTCTTACTGTTTGAAGTTAAATCAGACCAAACTTCTCTTGTTTGAGGTCAGTTAAGCCACTTTGTAACCACTTTGGTTTTATGCTTAGGGTCATTGTCCGTTTGGAAGACAGATTTGCACCCGAGGTTTCACTTCCTGGCTGATGTGGTTAGAAGCTGCTTCAATATTTCCACATAATGTGTGTTCCTCATGATGCCATTTATTTAATGAAGTGCATCAGTTCTTCCTGCAACAATGCAGCCCCACAACATGATGCTGCCACCCCCATCCTTTACAGTTGGGATGGTGTTCCCAGGCTTACAAGCATCACCCCTTTTTCCTGCAAATGTAGCGATGGTCATTGTGGTCAAACAGTTCCGCTTTAGTTTCATCAGACCACAGAGCATGTCTCCAAAAATGAAGGTCTTTGTCCCTGTGTGGATTGGCAAACTGCAGTCAGCTCTTTTAATGTTTATTTTGGAGTAATGGCTTCTTCTCCCCTGATCGGCCTTTCTACTCATGTCGGCACAGGACACGTTTCACTGTGGAGAACGACACTGTTACCAACTTCAGCCAGCATCTTTGCAAGGTCTTTGGCTTTTGTTCTGCGGTGGATTTATACATTTTGATCAATAATTTGACTCCTTATTGAATGCTGTGAAGGTTGGACATTCCCATCATGAATACTTGAATATAATTGTTTGAACAGATGAACAAGACACCTTCAATTGTTCCTAAGGATGAACCAGACTGGTGCAGCTCCACAATTCTCTTCCTGATATCTTGGTTGATTTCTTTTAACTTTCCCGTCGTTCAAACAAGAAAGCAGTGTGTTCCAGGTGTGGCCTTACAGTACGTCCACAGGTGTGCCTCACATTAAATCAACTGTGTCAGTTAACCTATCAGAAGTGTCCAAAGCCATGACATCATCATCTGGGCTTTCCCCCGTTGTTTGAAGCGATAGTAATCATTCCGTATGTGAACTTCTTATTTTGAAGACATCAGTAAATAAATCTCTGACATATTCTTTCTCTCGTTATTGTGGCATTTAGCAAATAGAAATTGTATTGGTAATTCTAACTGACCTAAAACAAGAGAAGTTTTCTGATTTGACTTCAGACAGTGAGGAAAACAAAGGTATCTCTTTATTCTGTGTATGTAAACTTCTGGTTTCAACTGTATATAAAACAACTGCAGCTTGAGAAATTAAAAACTTTCCTCAGTTTTCCAGGAAGTTGTAGCCAAACTGATGTTCAGTTTGGAGTTATATGTACTCTCCTCTTCAGCTGGATTGGATTGGATTGGGTCTTGTCCATTCAGAGCTTCATATGTTAGAAATGAGTTTTAAACTGTGTTCTTTGATCAGCTGCAGGGTTCTTATCATCCTACTGTATATTGTAACAGTTTAGCCTCCAAGCAATTTCAGCATCACTCTGAGACAGGATAGCATCACCCAGGTGGAGGAAGCAGGTCCGAGAAACCTTTATATGGGAATGGTCTCAACAAAAGACAACACCAAGGTTCTTTATGTTATACATGAAGGCAAAGTTAATGTTATTCAAGCTGTTTGCTTATAAAGTACCCCGATGCAAAGATTACCATCTGTTTTGATCCATTTTAGAAGCAAAAAATTAATTATCCAGGCTTTTATGTTTTTGGTCTGATGAATTGATTCCAATCGTCGGACTCCATGCATTGCTAATTATCATCAGCATAGCAATCAAAATTTGTCCCATGTGGCCTATCATTACAAAGTGTCTGTTGTGATAAGTTCTTTTCATTTATAACTCATATTTTATTTACGTAAGAACGAATTATGTCTGGTCTAAATGTACATTTTATTGATATGGATATGCTATAAAATGACAGGCGTGGCGATGCTGAATTCTGCCCTTATGTGGGAACTCATCCACTGTATGGATAATAGAGCTATCAGTAAGTACCAAATCATAAAATGTTAATTATTAATTTTGAATTAGATATTTAAGTCGCATTACCAGCTTGTAGTTGAACAGCCAGTTGTTTTTTTTTTTTTTTTTTTACTTCCTGCACGTTTGCTTATCGATACCTCTGGTGAAGATATGTAAAAGAAAAAGACCATAAAAGTATCTTTTATTGTGGCGGCGTAATCTCGGAAAAAATCCAGCATTTGTTTTGAGTACATTTATACAGTGAGGAAAAAGCCTTACAATAAGAATGAACAGTTTTCCTCAAAGTTGCCAGTGTCACACTTACTGGCTCCTGTAAATGCAGTTACTATATTTTCTTCAACTGCCTTTTGATAATCAGACAGCAGTTAGTCTTCTTTTATACATTTGCTAAGGTTGAACCATTCCTATTGCACAATCTCTCTAGATTATATTTAAAAGTACACACGATGCCATGCACAACAAGTTCCTAGGGGCTGTGGAAGAGAAACATGCCCACAGCATCACAGATCCTCCACCATGCTCAACAGTGGGAATTCGTCGTTTGTTTCGGGCCAGACTCACCTGCCTGTTTGTGGCGAAAAGCTTCATCTTAGTCTTATTTGATAAAAGCACACAGTTCCAGTTGAAGTCTCAGTGACATATTGAAAACTGTACGTTCATGTTTGTAGAACAGAACAGGGTTTTTTTTCCCCATTCATGCCCCTTAAAATAGTTATTTGCCATATAAATAGGGCGTAATGGTTGTTATGGAGACTTGGTGACCCCTTGAATTTTAGAGACCTTTTCACCTGCCTTACTATCCCCCCCCAGTGCATGTAGCACTGTGAAAAACCTCCCCCTCCGACCTTGTTAGTCACAGCTCCAGTTCTTTTAAACTTTCGTATTATTGCTCTGACTGTCGACACGGGCAGGTTTAGGCAGGTTTAAGCAAGTGTCTTTTTTCTTTTAGCTAGCTTATGAAGATGAGCACACATCTGCCTCATTTGAGTGCCGTGTTCTCTTGTCTTTCCCATTTTGAAGAGGGGCAAAGTAAAACTAAGAGTTAAAACTGCAGTTGTTCTTTAACTGCTTTAATTAGGCAAGCTCCTTCAAGAAAATGTGTCAAAAGGTGATGTTAGGTTTGTGTCCATGGCTTGTTTCCGCTGCCCCCAAGTGGTTGGATAATACAAACAACAAACATCCTCAGTTTGGATAGTTTTCATCTTACTGCCTTAAAACTGGATGCTGCAGGGTTGGATTTAAAAAAGGTGTGCATTCCTAAAAAACATTCCTAAATCCATCCTTGTTATTATTCCTTCTTTTCCTGTCTCTTCTGTTTGCATTAAATAAACAGGTAAACATCCAGAATGCCTCTCTCTGTCCACACAAATTCCCTCGGTCACATGCCACCCGATAAGAGCAGTTTTTGCCCGCACACGTGCATCCTTGCACCTGGTTATAAATAGAAACGTTCTCTGCCTTGCACTCAGCGTCTGTGTGCTTTTTTGTGATGGTGCTTGGATAACCTGACCAGATGAGAACGCAGCAGAGGCCCAGCAGATTGCTGCAGAGGATATCTCTCTGTTTAAAAGCGGACAAAGACAGGCGAGGAGAAAGTGAGCAGATACTTAAAATAGTAAGTGATATTGAACCAGGGATTACCACACACACACTCATACACACACTGCAGGAACAGCAGCAGACTGGGGCGTCCATGTCTTGCCCTCCTCATGGATGATTGGCCACTCTGTGGTGACCTCACAACCCACTCTCCGCCCACTCCTGAACTTTCTCTCTTCAGTTCAGCGGGCTCAGGAGCTCGTCATGTTAATGCATGCTGATAAAAACAAATGGTGTGTGTGTCTGAGTGTGTGTGTGTGCCAGTGGAAAGGATGGAATGGAGTAATGGTTGCAGAGATGGAGGGTGAGAAGTAGAGGAAGAGGTGGTATTTTTAGCAGATTTATTTTTTTTCCCCTGGTGCAATCTGTTCTCTGCAGCTTTAGAAACTGAAAGGACGTCTTTCTCTACTTCTACTTTCTCCTTTATTTCTCCACTTTTCTCTCCATCCTGCTACATCTGTTGTTCCAAAGATGCACGCACCTATATTATCACTTAAACTTAGAATATCCAGAGATTTCTTTTGCAGATGCTATACTTAATTACTTGAATTTAACAAGGAAAAAAAAAAAAAAAAAAAAAAAAAAAAAAATTGTTTAGGATTCTTAGGATTATTTTTGTAGAAACTCTGAAATGCGGCTTAAATTTGTAAAATAAATGTAACTAACTTACTAAGTATTATTGGGTTACCTTTAAAACCACATTTCACTTTTACTTTTTTCAGTCCTTGGGTAGTGTAAAATTGTCAAGATAATACTTCTATTTATGAAACTACAGAAACCCTCTCTTCTTTTGTTTGTCATGTGTAGTTTTGCTGGCTTTCTCTCTGCCTGCTAAGGTTTACAGCGTTATCTTTCCTCTAAACAGAAGAATGCATTGTCCTTAAAGGTCTGTGTTGATTTAATCAGATTTTTAATCAGACCTCTGTATTTTGGCACATTATATGGCACATTAATGTGGAGCATAGTATTATTTGGTTGCATGTATAGCAGGGCTGTGACGCTACAATACACAGTACTGGATTTACGAGAGCAAGGCAAGGCCCAATTTTTTGATCTACATAGGAAAAGTTCAGCAGGATTGTCCAAAGTGCGGCCCTTGAAGTGACTTTGTGCAGCCCTTGACCACAATACAAAAATGGCACAAATTTGATTTTCCAGCTCGAGGTTAATGCAGTTAAAAAAGTCTTACGGTGAAATTTTCAATTATGTGATGCCATTCAAAAAAGAGACTTGTTAAACTCTTTTAAAAGTGGAAGGTACAACACAAAGTGCTCATCTCTTATCGACCGCATTTTTTTCTTTTAATTCAAGTTCATAGTCAATAGGACCATAAACATCCAGTGACTTACTGAAGAACAGACTTTGGCATTGAAATCGACTAAATAAAGCAAGAATTTTTGAAGAAAGATCGACGCTCTGTTGTTGTTGCTGGGAATGAAAACAATGTTACCTTGCGACATGGATGGATGGTCAGTAGCACCATCCATCCATCCATTATCTTCCGCTTAATCCGGGGTCGTGTCGCAGGGGCCGCAGCCTTAGCAGAAAGGCCCAGATTCCCCTCTTCTCAGCCACAGGAGCCAGCTCCTCCGGGAGAATCCCAAGGCGTTCCCAGGCCAGTCAAGAAACCAGGAACACCTCACCAGGGAGGCATCCAGGAGGCACCCTAACCAGATGCTTGAGCCACCTCAACTGGCATGGAGAAGCAGCAGCTCTGCTCTGATTCACTCCCAGATCCTGTCTCTAAGGGAGAGCCCAGACGCCCCACAGAGGAAGCTGATTTCGGCCTCTTGTATCCGTGACTTCGTTCTTTAGGTCATGACCCAAAGCTCGTGATGATAGATGAAGGTAGGAATGTAGATCGACCAGAAAATCGAGAGCTTCACTTTTTGACTCTGGTCTCTCTTCACCACGACATACAGCGCCCGCATCTCTGCAGTGTGAGGTATCCACAACTCTTTATTTTTATTTTTATAGCCTCTTGTTTCTGTAAAACTTTTTGTGTTGCCTTCACTGTGCATGGAAAATTCTCTATTAAAAAAGTTTGACTGATTGTCGTCAAACCGGGCGACAATCAGTCTCCTTTTCTTGCTTTAAAATCGGAGTCTCAACCAGAGACCAGATTAAACATCTACCTTTATATCTGTGGAAAAATCATGTTCTTTGCAAGATTGACTTCACTTTTACGAGACACATTGTTATTATTATCTTATTATTACGAGATCGCGTGGCACATAGTTTCTTTTCATGTAATGACGTTTCTGTGGTGCTCGGGGAATACAGATAACATCAGGCAACCACATCACAAGCTCTACTGTAAATTCATTGTCCTTTGAAAATCCATTTTGTTTGTATCAAAGCCACTGCTTTGATTTTGTTGTCGGCTTCTTGCATGTTTTTGTCAAATTTGAACATGCGTGTCTGTGTTTATTTGGTGACCATCTCCCAGATGGTTGTTCTTCAGGTCCAGAGTTCGCCCGTCTCCAAGACAATAACTCTTAGCGGTTGTTAGGCCTCTTCTCCTCCACTACTCAGTGTGTGTGTGAGTGTCCGAGACAGATGGATGATGTATTATGTAAAGCAAAATGATTTCCGTAATGGACTATTTAGCTGCTGCTTCCCTCCAACCAACGTGCATCACACACAGATATATGAATACAGAGTTACACCCATATCCACATACACAAACTCCCTAGACATCCTGTCTGTAATCGAACTGTGGAGAGGCTCAGCAGTAACCACATCTACAGCGTACCCTGGAGAGAGACGCTGGGGGAGTGAAAGAAAGGCTAACTAGGACAGGAGCGCCGAGGGAAGGAGCGTGTGTGGGAGTTAGAGTGGAGGTGGTTCTCTTGTCTTAAGGTTACTCTTGGAAAGCATTTATCTATCGGGGGGATGCAGAGAGGAAGTAAAAAGGACTGGATGTTGTTCATCGAGGAGGAGTATTTTAATATGCTGTCCTTCGTTTTTGTGCCCACACACGGCAGTATAAATAGCTTTGCACACGTATATATATGCATAGGCCTCCGGTAGGTGTGGGGTGTTTTTTTTTTTTTTTTTTTCTTAAAAGAGGGAGGAAGGATTGAGGAGGAAGAGAAGGCATTGAACGATTAAACATCCTGAGCAACACGATGTAAAATCCTAATTTGTACAAACTGTTGTGCTAAGAATAAAAAGAGTGGATGGAAGAAAGTTTGTGGCTGAATCAGAGATAGGGACTCGAGTCTCAGAGCTCGAGTCGCACTTAAGCTGCAAAAAAAGATTTTAGACTCGACTTAGAGGTGAGATGCGGTTAAGTTGCTAAACAAAGAGTGAAGACTTTATTTAGATTCAAGTCCTACTTTTACTTGCAAAAAAAAAAAAAACAGACTCAAGACTCGACTAAGATTCGCACTCTAAATATATAAGACTTGACTTTTACTCAAGTCGTGCTTCAGTCACAAAAACGAATGCTCGAGACTTGACTTAGACTTGACTTTTGCTGAAGTCACAAAAACAAAAGCTGTGTTTACATACACAAAATTCCTTGATTGGATTGAAATGTATTCAAATTAAATAATCCAAAATTAATTAATGAATTAATGACATGCATTTACATACATCAGGCTTTATACAGAATAGAAGCACTGACATATGCAGAATCATAAAATTTATTTTTAAAAAAACAACAGAAATTGTGCTTCTGTTTGTGCTGAACATAAAAACAAACAAACACAGTACTGTGTTCGTCCTGTCTCCTGAGGGCCCAGAATCGACCTGCACCTGGTTCTGACAATGGTTGAAACGTTACTGCGCTCACTAATTAAGCTACAGGCTAAGCAGCTGTTGGTCTTCTTGCGTTACAGGGTGAGAGGTCAACAGACCAGTATTGTTTCCCGACATAGCGTCTAGCCACTGAAGGCGGACACACTTCACGTTGACACAGGGCACACACGCGCAGTCAGGTCTGTTTGCCACAATCGGGCTGTGAAAATCATGGAAAAAAAGCCGATCCGCTTTCATCACTGTACCATTATTAAGAAATATAATCTGATAAGCTTAGATAGCTTGTTAGTTTTTGCTTTCTTAAACTGTTTCACAAACGTGTCAATCATGTAGCACCTGAGCCATTACATACATTTGTTGAGGGACAGAACAACGATAGAGTCACGAGAAGCACCACAAATCATGGCTGTAAAATACCATTTCACAGGACTTCCTTTTTGACAGACAGCCTTTTCCATTAGGAGTTGTAAGCTTTGGAACTCATTACCATTTGATTTTAAGACCATAAATATTTATTTCAAGGCTCAAGAATTGGCTAAAGATGAACCAGAATTGTACTCATTTTTAAATATTGTAATTGTTTTTGATTTAGTAGTTTTAAATACATTGCTTTATATCTCTTTTTCATTATTTTATTGTATTTACTGTTGATCTTGACTTAATTTTAAGCAACTGTTAAAGGTCCATCTGGGGACGAGTGTTGCAAATTAGCTATCGCTATACACTCTGTGATGCAGGCATCAGATTGCTTTGATCTATGTTTTTGTATCTGTCCCTATCAAATAAACAATAAACAAAATAAATAAATCAGAATGACATGATCATAAGTGTTTACATAGATGCCGTTGTGATCATTAATTGGCACAAACCAACCCTCTCATTCAGATCACATTTTCATTCCGATTGAGCTGAATATTACTCACATGATGCATTTTTATTCCGAACGGCCGTTTATTCTGATAACTTATGTCCATGTAAACGTGGCTATTGACTCAAGACTTAAGTTAGACCTGTGGTTTGATGTTCGAGTCTTCATGTGATGTAATTAAGTCTGAATTTAAACCAGTACTTAAGCCACAGACTACACCTCTGATGATGATGCACATTCTTCTGTGAAAGGGTGTGTTTGATTTATAGCCCAGGGGAGTTCATTGGAGCTGGGCTAACAATGGCTCAGAACAATCTGTTCTTGTGAGCTGTAGCTTAATGATCACAAGGCTGTCCCTCAAACTGAAGTCTGTGAATAATTTTGGATAATTTCAGAACAAAATAGCTTTACTCTGACATATTTATCTCACACTGTTAAATTACCATAAGTGCAAACAAAAATGTGCCTATCTGTTCAATATAATAATAATTGCCTGCATTTTAATTGCCACAAATATTTCTTTGGCATCTTGTATTTTTAAAAAGTTGTATAAAATGTATTTTAACATGCATTTTGCCTGCATTTTATTGTAAGTAATTTAATATAACAGTGTTGTTAGCTATAGTTATGCATAGGTTTTAAAATGCTCAATCTTCGTTTACAATATGAGTTCTAAAAGTTGTTCATTTTAGATTTTTGTGGTTTCACAGTTTAAAAAAATCATGCTGTTTTCTACTTGGATTTTATGTTTTTTGTCTGATTTAATGTCCACTGTTGTCTGTCAAAATGAAAACATAACACTGAATGAAAATGTTAGATGTGGAACATATATAAAATACCAAACAAGGCAATATAAAGAGTTTTTTAAAGGAACTATAAAGCTGAAGTCAAATTATGTAAAAAAAACAAAAACAAAACATCCATATAAACCCAAGACTCCAGAGGGCTCACTGGTGTTATCGTATTTTTATTATTTTTCTTTGAGCATACATGCATATTTATGTTCCGACTGGGGTAAACGGTACTCCTATTCATTTTCAAACTAATTCACAGCAGTTCATGTCATGATTTCATTATGTAGATTTAACATTTTAAAGAAAATGATTAAATGTCCAGGTGTTAAATTAGGCCTAAAGATTAAATTTTAAAATGATCTGAATGATCTGTTTACACTAAGGCAGTATTATGGGGAGACTGTTTGGAATCCATCTGATAAAACATTGTTCATTTTACTTACTAGAGCCTTGACTCGGACTTGCCCCTTAAATTCTTAAGGGAGACATGAGACCTGACTTGGACTTGGAAAAAACAAAACAAAACGTGAGACATGACTTATGCTGGGCGCAAAAGACTTGAGACTTGACTTGTGCTTGCCCCTCAAATACTTGAGAACTGACTTGGGGCCAAATGCTAGATACTTGACTTACGCACAGAGTGAAGGACTTGCCCTTTAAACACTTGGCTTAGAGCTGAAATGAAAGACTTGACACTTGATTTGGACTCTGAGCTAAAAGTTTGAGACTTTATTTAGGGCAAGACACTTAAGACATGACTTGGGCCCCTCAAAGACTTGACACTTGACTTTGACTGGGAGCAAAAGACTTGAGACTTGGGGCAAAAGGCTAGAGTCTTGACTGGGTTTTGCCAATCAAATACTGTAGACTTGGACTTGAAGCAGAAGATTTGACCTGGATTTGTCCCTCAAAGACCAGAGACTTGACTCGGAATGAATGCATTGAGTCTTGACTTGGACATGGAGCAAAAGGCCCGAGACTTGACCTGAAAGTGGCCCTTAAAAAACGCGGAAGTTGACCTCGTATGTGTTCGATCGACAGCCTCGGGGACAAACGAGAATGAGGAGAGGGTATTCCGGGAGAGGATCGGTCCGCGCCGGCGACAAGGAGCCGTCCGAAGACGCGTCCACCAAGTCAACGGACACAAGTTCATGGCCACCTACCTGAGACAACCGACCTACTGCTCACATTGCAGAGATTTTATCTGGTAGGCAACACGTAAACACACCTGTTGCACCTCATTTGCATCAGAAGTCGAGTTTCATTAAACCAGCCAGGCTGATAATGCTGACTGCTCTTGTGTGTGATTTGATAGGGGTGTGCTGGGGAAGCAGGGATACCAGTGCCAGGGTGAGTACTTTTCCCCGACCCTGTCCAAATTTCTCATATAACATTGTACTTTATTTATTATTGAAGCCGGAGAACATGAGAGAGGATTACAAGTTGCTGAGAGACGGATGTGATTTGTTCTGAAGCCAACGGGCAGAGCCGTTTATTATCAGTATTACTCCATCATTCAGAACAATGCTTCACACTTTAAAAAATGCAGAGCAGGACTCTTCCCCAAAACAACATTCACATTTACTGGAAGTCTGGTGTACAACCAGAACATGTGATAGTTTGTTTATGGAAATTCTTACCAGCCAAGAGTTGAACTTGACACACCGGAGTCATCAAATCCCCCAAGAATTATGTGGGAATTAGAAACCCCACCACGGAAGTAATTGTGGCATTCAATGCCCTCATCAGTAATTCAATCTGGGGTTCCTGGATTTCACATCCACTCACCGATAACTTGAATAGCTTTAAGTCTTCTGAGACAGTTTACTGTGTTTTAATTAAAGTACTTTTTATATGTTTAACAAATAAAGTTTGGCTTAAGTATCTGAGCAGCCTGAAGGAATCTTGATTATCTTAACAAACCAGCCTCTATTAGTTGGTTTCTGCATATTTATTGACTGCAGGGAAGGTCAGTTTTTGGAACTGATCTTATTCCTCTAATTATCAGGGAGAAGTACTTCTAAAACAGGAAATATTGTTTTATTGTCATTTATGTTAAATTTTTTTGAAAATTGCGAAGGGTAGCTAAATTACAATGCATAGTGATAAGAAATAAGGACATGCAGTCTGTTGGTAATTCAACATTGATATGTTCCTTTCTTTATATTAGTGATAAAAATAAAGTGAAAAAGCAAATAAGTATTTTTGGTTAGCAGAATTTTCCAGAGGTGCAAGATGTTTTACTTCACAAAGCAATTCTTGACGTTTTCAGAAGAAACAAAACTAAGCAGAAGAAAGAAGCAGATAGAATTACATGTGACTGGTTAGTTTAAAACCGTCCTTTAAAATCTTAAACCTTTCATTAGATATACTGATTTTCTTGAGTAGCTGACCTACGGTTGGCTGCTTGCCAAACAGGATTCTTGTAGCTTAACACCTGTGGTTTTAAAAAATCAGTTTGTTAGAGTAAGGATGGCATTTCTTTAGTTTTAACACAGCAGCCGTCCATGTTTTTTGTGACTGGAAATATTTCCACACTCCCAGATTTTTGTCAGCCAGCTGACCGGCAGTGCACCTGAACAAGTGGGGGTGTTGCAGCACTACACATTCAAAACTCTGGTTACTCCAGCACTTTCTATGGCGTCTCAGAAGAAAGATGCCACACTTCGAGATATGTCCATAAACCCACGTTATATTAAAGAATTCAGATCTTTAAGATATATTTGTTTTATTATATTAAAATAAAAAAATCAGTCACTTATCCAACTATTTCCATTTAACTTGAATAATAATAAGAATTCTTCAAACTCATTTCCATTTTTTTAATGATGATAATAATTAGCAGTAGCTGCCAAACTTTAATTACAACAGCACAGGACTGACTGTAATGCATTGGTGCTTTCAGTGTGTACCTGTGTTGTCCACAAGCGCTGCCATGAGCTCATCATCACCAAGTGTGCTGGGATGAAGAAGCAGGATGACACAGCTGAGGAGGTAAATATGCACAAACACATGCAGTTAAAACCAGATGTTTTCTTGGACTGTAAACATTTTTCTCCCTCATTGTCTGACATTTATTCAGACTAAGCTTTTACTGTTTTAGGTCTGTTAGGATCTCCAAACTTATTTCTCTTTGCCAAATGTTAAAATAATTAAAGATTTTTTCATTCATTTTCTTAAAAATATAGAAGTTTACATGCATGTAGTTTAGGAAAACAAGTACTTGAAATAATATTGCTGAATATTAAAATGACAATATCAGTTACTATGAACTCACATTTTTCTGACTGTTTCCTTTATTGTCCTTCTTCACAATATCCTCATCTCTCTATGTGAACTTTAGCATCTCAGCCACTAACAGTATACATGTAGTGTGAGCAACAACGGCATGCAGCATTTGCAAACAGGGCACTTAAATTATATCCTACCAAAGACCTCGTCCAAGAATCCCATTTGCTATTGCAATTTTCCACACATTGATATTACATTAACAATTGCAGTTCAAATTTATTGTGCTGCTCTAATTTCCTTAGAATTTAGTAGAATTAAGGTAAGACTGGAGCACATTGTCTATGGCACTGAGATCAGGGCTTTGTGACGGCCACTCCAAGACACTTACTTTTCTGCCCTCCAGCCTCTTCGTAACTAATTTGATTGTAATCTTATAGTCATTTTCTGTTTGAAAAACCTGTTTGTGCCCAAGCTTTAAGTTTTTGACTGGTGTCTTAAAATAGGCTTTAATATTTCAAAATAATGTACTTTCCTAATGATATTATCAGTATTGTGAAGTGCACCAGTCCCTCCTGCAACAAAACACAACATGATGCTGCCATTCCCATACTTCACAGCTGGTATAGTGTTCTCAGGCTTGCAAGCTTCCCTTTGGCCAAACGCTTCAATTGACTTTCATCAGACCAAAGCACGTCACCGAAAGACAAAGTCGTTGTCTCTGAGCACATCTGGAAATTGTAATTTTTAAAAAAAATATTGCTTATGAAGTCATGGCTTCTTCCTTGTTGAGCGGCCTTTCAGGCCATGTCAGAATAGGACTTGTTTCACTGTGGATAATTACAATCTCTTGCCAGCTTTAGCTCTTTTGTTTGTGTCTTGATTCAGACTTTTTCCCACCAAAACAGGATCATTTCTGGGACACAGAACCCGTCTCCTTCCGAAATGCCAAAATGTTACGCAAAAAATGTCTGTGCTTGAGGTGTACCTTGAAATACATCCACAGTGGTGGCCTCAGTTGCCTGAAATGTGAAATAACCATCCAGAAGCTTGCAAAACCAAGACATCATATTCAGGGCTTTCTCAAATTGCTTGAATTTCATCTTGTTGCATGTAACTTTTGAATTTGAAGAAAGTATTAAAGATTTGTCTCACTGTTCTAGCATTCAGCAAATAAATATTTTGGCGGTCCTTACTCACCCAAAACAGGAAAAGTTTATCCTGATTTAATGTCAGACAGGGAGAAAAAAAAAAAAACTTTACTCAGTGTATCTAAATATCTGGTTTCAACTGTATTTGTTGTTTTGTGTAATCAACAGCAGCATCATTCACCTGCTTCTGCTCCTTGCAGCCTGAATAATAGATTAAGAAAATACAGAGTTTGTTACTCTACAAACATGTGCACTCTTTCTCTGTATAATTCATTGTATTGTTTGTTTGTGTGGGTGTGTCTCCCTCTGCAGGTGGGTTCACAGCGGTTCAGTGTTAACATGCCCCACAAGTTCAGTATCCACAACTATAAGGTGCCTACCTTCTGTGACCACTGTGGCTCTCTGCTGTGGGGCCTCATGAGGCAGGGCCTTCAATGTAAAGGTGAGTTTGATTGCAGTCTAAAAAGACAACGCCTTTCAAAAAAAAAAAAAAAAAATGCTTTAGAACAAAAGCGAAGATCAAATCGCCAACTTCCAAGGCAGTTGTTTGCAGTCTTTAGTTTTCAGTAATTTAATTTTATTTTTCAAATAAATGAATAATTCATAGAGGAATTTTGTGTTTAGTATATGCAACACAGTGGTGCTGATTGATCAAATACATATGTGGTGAAAGCAGGTGTTGGGTCATTTTTTGCTAATTCCAGGATGCATCTATTTTGATGTGTGCATAGGACATGCTTAGATCCCATGTCTCGTCCCAGATCTTGTACTTCAGTCTATGCCAGTGTGGACTTTGTGTACAGTAGAGAAATTCAAGCAGCTTCAGAGAACTGTTAGTCCACACTTGTAGTAAATTATGTTTAGCAGTGCAGGATTTCAGTTGATAGGCTTAAAGTGGGTTATATTTAATTAATGATTTTCTTCATTAATTTACTTTGAAGGTTATAGAAGCTAATTGCAGAAAGGTTCTGTATACGATGTAAACTTGTGATGTTGTGGAACCATAAATTTTAAGGGAGGCTAAAGAAGAAAATACATATTTGTGTACTTTTTGGACAAGATGGAGAATACTGACAAAAAAATAATCTTTGAGTTTCTGGAAAGAGAAACATTTTAAGACAGCAGTGAATGAGCTCAGTGTTTCTGCAGCGGATGACTGTTGTACTGTTTAGTGTATGATTCTGGACCACGTGCGATTTATTGCAGCCCATTCAGGTAGAAATAGCATAAGATCAAGATGAACATGTAAGGAGATCTCAACAGTCTGTGGCTGCAGGTTTCCTTTGTGTCTAATTGTGCACTGGAGGTGAGAATGTCCTGGATCAAACCATTTTGTTATAACATACATGGCAATTAAGTCGATTTTGTCCTTTGAGACGTGTTTTTATTTGGCTATACCAAAGTCCAGAGCCCCATTTATAAGAGGAAATGTGCTGCTGCAAAGAAATAGCACTGCAAGTGCTCTCCACACCAGGACCTTTCAGTGGGAATTTAGGGAAATTGGGCATTTGATGCACCACTTTGATGGTACTGAAAAGGAGTTGGATCTGACTTAGATCAGCTGGAGGTAATCTGGTGTGTGCATCAGAGAAAGTGTGATGTAAGTTTAACCAGTGCAGTTCTGCACAATATTGTGCTGGACAGATGGGTTTAATTTAGTGTTCTGTTGTGTGATGGCTGGAGACAGGACCTCATCTTGTACCTCTAAAATGTGACAGGTAATTATTTATTTTTGGCAAGCATGCTATTAGAATAAGATGTGACACAACATTTATCGGGAGTTTTCTCGTCTGAAAAAGCACGGGTTTTGTTGGTGTCTTTTAGAGTGTCAGAAATCACATGATGTGATGCTATCGCTTTAAAATCTAAGAGAAAAGTATCTTTTTTTTAACCATCTTTCATCTATTCATGTCACACATTCTGTGGGACATACTGTTGATGCTGGTTGCTGATCTAATGGACATTTTCTAAAAAAGCGAACCTGCTGTTTGAGTTGGTGACAAGCAGAAGATGAGTACCAAAGTATAAGGTTAAAGCTGCAGTATGAAACCGTTACAAATATATGTTTTTTGCATATTTGAGACAGATAATCTGTGAAGAGATCGAGCTCCTCCACCTCCTCCCTGAGCTACTGTTTCCGTCTTAAGAAATGCACCGCTCCCGACCTAAAACAACCAACCAGGGGCAGGAGGACGGTGTTAGCGCTGTCAGTCATCCTCATGTACGCGCTGCTAAATGAGCTAAATGGTGAAAAAACAACTTACCGTTCCAGAAAAACTGTTTGTCCACCGTCACCGGTGGCCATGCTAACTAGCCTTAGCATTCGTGGCAGGCTATGTTGTCGGGAACCAGCTGTAGAGTACATGAGGGTGACTGACAGCGCTAAGACCCTCCTCCTGGCTTTGATTGGTTGTTTCTGACTGAGTGGTGTATTTCTACAGTTAGTACTGGGAGCACTGGGAGAAGGCAGAGAAGCCTGATTTTTTTTTTCACAGATCATCTGTCTCATACCATACTGTCATGACATAGTGACAGTTTTAACAAATGTGGAAAAAACACATTTTTGTAAAAGTTTTATACTGCATCTTTAATTAGGCAAAATTAAACCCAATATTAACTGGTAAAATGAAACGGTTCATTGCAGATATACCTCTTAGCCAAGCTAAGAGCATCACTGAATCATATCTTCATGTGATCTCTGTGTGTTATGTTTATTTTATCACACACTCTGAAAATGTTAATTCCTAAAAGTCCTAAATCTGTGTGTTTTGTGGTTGTAATGAATTAACGGGATGAATTTATAAAAGTTCAGTATTCTACATGAACATACAGTGTTTCACTGTCCGTGCCGTCCTGATGGGTACCTGCTTAGTGTGCGTCCCACCTCTGATCTGTTTTCATACTGCACAAGTCCAATATTTTAGCCAGGAAGCCTTTTTTCCAACTGGTCAAACCTTAATTCCTTGCATGTCCTCCTGCTGTTTTCGCAGTGTGTAAGATGAATGTGCACAGGCGCTGTGAGACCAATGTAGCTCCTAATTGTGGGGTTGACGCCCGAGGAATCGCCAAGGTGCTGTCTGACCTGGGAGTCACACCTGACAAAATCTCCAACACAGCCCAGCGCAGGAGGAAGGTAACTGAACTCGGTGTGACACAAACCACCATCAGAAGTAGAAATGATCCATAATTTTCTAAAAGCTGTTCACCGAAGCCGTTGTTTAAACCAGTTGGCTGTCCTTTAAGAAACAATCTGAATGTTTTTCCTATTTCTAGTTCTTCTTTTGCTTTTCTGTCACAGTTAAATGTTTCATTTCATCAAACAAATTTTATTACCAGGCAAAGATAACTTGAGTAAATGCAGAATGTGATTTTCAAAGAATGATTTTATTCATTAAGGGAGAAAACAAGCAATCAAACCCAGCCTGGATCGGTGTGAAAAACAGTTGCCGCCCTATTTAAGTCACAAATTACATGTGATCAACCACATTTTTGGATTGACCTCAATTTCCTCACCTGTTGAATCACAAAATCCCTTAAAAATGAAGTCGGGTAAAATTTCAAAAAGCAACACATTGTGTCCCGATCTCAAAAAAATCTTAGAAAAGAAAAGAAACAAATCTACCAGTCTGGAAATAGCCCAGAACAACATCTGGTGCACTGGAGCACATGGTTGATGTTCGTGATTCAACAACAAGAGAGAAAAGCACAGCAAAATTAGCATCCAAGAAAAAGGTTCAAGACAAAAACCACTCAATGGCACTTCTCACATTTCCCAAAAAGGCTCTTAATGATCCCCAAAGAGCTTTGGGAAAATATTATGTTGACTGACAGCAGTTGACCTTTTTGGAAGTTATGTGAAAGAACGTCAGAGCTACAGTCAAACATTGTGGTAGCAGTGTGATGGTCTGGGGCTACTTTGCTTCTGCAGGATCTAAACATCCAGCTGTAATTGATGGAGCCTTTTTATTTTATTTTTTTATTTTTTATTTTTTTTTTTTTTGCTCTCTGACAGAAAATCCTGAAGGAGACAGTCCAGTCATCAGTTTGTGACCTTAAACTCAAACACATTTTGGTCATGCAGCAAGACAGTGATCCAAACAACACCTGCAGGTCCACAAAGTCTAGGCTTAAATCTGAATGAGATGCTGTAGCCTGACCCCAAATAAGATACAAGGTATCTTTATTATTCCCAAGGGGCAATTAGTTTTACAGCAGAAAGTAGGACAGAAAATGTAAATATAAAAAAACACTCCAAAGATACAGACAGTAACATATTGAAGTTTAAAAAACATAAAACTAATAGGATACATGACTTTCTGCCTTGTGGCCAATTATATTCCTTATGGATGACTTGAATCTGCCAGAAGAGCTTTTGTTTTTTGTCAATGACCTGACCTTATAGGGTTTACTAAGGTGCTGAAATGATATCATAACAATTTTCCAAACAACATTTATTTATATATGCTTGAAACCCCCCAATGTGGATATTGCAATAAAAAAGAATGATCCAGACTGCACACAGTGATGTAGAAGACTAATTTCCAGTTATCGCAATGATCACAGTTGTTGCTGCCAAAGGTGACACGAACGGTTAGTTTGGATAGCTTTTTTCTCCTGATAAAGTTTCAAAAACTGCTTTTTGTGTTTACTGGAGTTATCTTTGTCAGATATTACAGTTTGTTTAATAATCTGAAAGATTTAAGTGTGACAAAAAGGTAAAAACACAAGAAATCTGTAAAAGGCCAATTTTCCATGTGTCACGCATCTTTAGAGCTCAGCTTGGTGTTAGAATATCCAGTAAGTGCAGAAAAGCTGCCATGTTGTGCTGGATTTGTGTTACTTATCTGAGACATATCTTGTGTCCCTGTCCGTTTTTACACTAAATGGGAACCTGGTTTATTCTTTCACCACATCCATAAATCACATTTTTGGTCTTCCCCTCAGCCTCCTTCCCAGTGGCTCCAACCTCAGCATCCTTCTACCGATATAATCATTGTCTCTCCTCTAAACATGTCCAAACCATCTCAGTCTGGCCTGACTTTATCTCCAAAACATCTAACATGAGCTGTCCCTCTGTTGTACTCATTCCTGATCTTATCCATCCTCATCACCCCCAAGAGAACCTCAACATCTTGAGCTTTGCAACTTCCAGTTCTGCCTCATGTCTTTTCCTGGTCTCACTACTGTCTCACACCTGACACTTTTCTACACTCTCCATTGCTCTGGACCGTTTACTCTTTACTTCCACTCTCTGTAACATCACATACACATATGTATTCTGTCTTTCTGGCAACTAATCCTCATGCCTCTCCTTCCCAGTACATACCCCAGTATGAATGAAATATGAATCTCACTGACGGTAAAGGTGCAGAAACCTCCCGCTTACAGTTTCTCACAAAAGTATTTATACTCCCTAAATTTTTTTCAAGATTTGTCAGATCACAAGCAAAACGTTCAACGTATTTTAAAGAGATTTTATACGATAGTCCAAAATAAAGTAGTTCATGACTTTGAAGTTGTGTGAAAATGATATATGGTTTGCAGATTTTTTTCCAATCCAATTGAGAATCTGTGTGCAGTGCAATATGCAATATTTTGTGTTGCCTTAACAAGGCCAATAAAACACTCTGAGGTTTGTGTTTGTAACATAAAACGTGAAAATATCAGAGTATGAATAGTTTTTCAAGGCACTGTATTTAGGGAAATTCTGCCGCCTGCTATCGCATTATGGAAACAACCTCTTGAACCATGTCTCAGGGACATGGAAAAACATATTTGACAATCACAAAAGGTGCAACAGTCTCATGATTGATTTCACACTGAAGGATATTTGTCAAATTTGCTGCCATCCAGCCCTGTTTGAAAGGGTTATCAAATTATAAGAAGCAGAAAGGAACATAGGATATTTTAAATAAAGAAGTGCAGACATGTTGATTTCTTTCTTCCTCATGTGCTTGTGTTGAAAAGCCTAAGATTGTGACTCGTGAGTTAGAAACGTGTGTAAAAAATGATGGGCAAAAAGGAATGATCGTGTTGTCTCTCTGTGTTTCCAGTTGACCCCAGGGCAGGACCCTCCCCAGTCTTCTCCTGAGCTCTCTCAGACGGAGGACAGCAGCTTCAGCCAGCCAGCTGTCCCCACCTCCCCCTCACAGCAAGGTAACACTCTGCACACACACAAACTGTGGAGAAAAACAAACAAGCAGACTTTTAAAAGCCGTTTTAGGATAGGCTGCTGTAACAGAACACAGTTTTTAACTTGCAAGTAAAACCGGTAAGAGGTACTCATTTGATTCCAGTAACAATATTGTGGCTCATGTTAAGAAATAAGTAGAGAGATGTGTTTATGTAGATGCAGGGACTAGACGTGAATTATCCTGCACCGCCCACCACCATTTGGTTGTCACAGTTAGTCATTATCACACTTTGCAAGCTGAGAAGTGGAAAGTTAACTTTCTCTTTGTGGAAGTAGCCTTGTTTCTTTTTTCTATTTATTTATGAACCACATAACGAAGATTTTCCTCCAGTAATAATAATAATAATAATAATAATAATAATAATAATAATAATAATTGTAATAAGAATAATATTGTTATTATTGCCAACAATACTACGACTTCTACTAATAATCATCATCATCATAACATTACCAGTAATATTTATACTAATCATCATAATCAAATGACAATTATTATTATTATTATAATTATTATTCTTACTAATAATGCTATTACTCACATAATTATTATTTTAAATTTATTTATTTATTTATTTTTTTTTTTGAGGAAAGCGTGGGTTTAAAGGGACGTACAGAATTTAAACCAGAGCCAGAAGTTTACCTACACTGAATCATAACACACACCTTTTTTTTCTCACTGTTTGAAGTTAATCAGACCAAACTTCTCTTGTTTCAGATCAGTTAGAATTACCAAAATTATTTCTATTTGCTAAATGCCACAATAATGAGAGATAGAATATGTAAGATAGATAGATAGATAGATAATGAACAAAAAGGCAGGGTATTTTTATTTTTACTCATGTCTGATCAGCTTTTCCTATGACACCCACAGACTTGGCAGAGCTCGAGCGCCTGCAGGAACTGTCGCTCGACGATCAGGGACCCCAACATACATCTTCCTCTTCCTCCATCAACTCCTCGTCCTCGGCAGCCAAGGAGAATGGACAGAGCCAGAGGAGGACTCTGAAGGACTTTCACTTTATCAAAGTCCTCGGCAAAGGCAGCTTTGGCAAGGTGCGACCGCGTGGAGGTGTTTGAGGGGGATGTTTGTTTGTTTACTGCTCATTATGCTTCTAATAAAACAGTTTGGGTTTTTTTTACTGATAACACAGCAGCTGAATGTTTCGTTCAGGTTTCAGCATTCCTGTAAATCATGTGCGATCTGGCTGCGGTTGCTTGTGGTAGCTGAGGTTTTAGCAATCCTTCACCTCATTGTCTTATCTCCCGAGCCTGCAGATATATTGTCTTTTGAGATTCTGTGGGTTCTGTCTGCCTTTTATTAAGTGTAAAACAATGACAGCAAAATCAGGAGTTTCCTTTAAAGCATCTAGAGACCAGAACCAGTCCTAAAACCAGCTAATTCTTAGATTGCATTTGCCAAGGTTCAAAAAGTGTCCCGTAATAGTAAAACTAAGTACACGCCATGATTCAGTAGATTGTCGTACCGTCTTTAACAGTTATAAATATTAGTCGTTTTCCATATGGCTTTATCGGTTTCTCGCATCATTTTTGGTCAATCATCGTTGCAGCAATGCTTCAGTTCATGGAGATTTCCAGGCATTTGTTTCTGCTCCGCTGTCTTTAAGTTTCACCACACATTTCAGTCAGATGGAGGCCTGGTTGCAGATTTGATGCTGTGTTCGGACAGATAGAATAATTTGTAAAAATAGGTTTGTGGCAACAGCTTGAACAGAATTATGATCTTTTTATTCTGTAACCAGGTGATGTTGGCGGAGCTGAAGGGGACAGACGAGGTTTATGCCGTCAAGGTTTTGAAGAAAGATGTGATTCTTCAGGACGATGATGTAGACTGCACCATGACAGAAAAGCGCATCCTGGCCCTCGCTCGCCACCACCCCTACCTCACCCAGCTCTACTGCTGCTTCCAGACACGGGTAGGAGCGCAACGAAAGCGCAGAGCTTTGAGGCCTCGTCTGCTTGTCTTTGTCTCATTCTTCTACCTCTCTGTTGCGTGCAGGACCGTTTATTCTTTGTGATGGAGTACGTGAACGGAGGAGATCTGATGTTCCAGATCCAGAGATCCAGGAAGTTCGATGAGCCTCGCTCTCGATTTTACGCCGCCGAAGTCACATCTGCCCTGATGTTTTTACATAGGAATGGAGTCATCTATCGGTAAATACCTCTAAAGCGTTAGTCTATACCTTAAGGCTAAGAGATTGTTCAAAAAATGTTTTAAGTGATCTTCATTTAAATTTTTGTAATCTTGAGTGAAACATTGCTTAAAACAGTGATTCTCAAAGTGGGGGGCGCACCCTAGGGGGGGCCCAGAGCAGTTGCAGGCAGGCAACTGCTCTGGCGTATGATTGAAAGAAAAAATAATTCTTGGACACAGTTAGCATAATGGACAGGTTTTTGGCGGGACTCCCACATGGCGATTATTTGGCATCTCCTGCCATTTTTGCTTATTATACTTTCAGTTTGGTTTGAGTCACGTTTGAAACATCTAATGCCTTTTTATATTAGTGCTATCATTTTAGGGGTTAAATTTAAAGATTCTGATCACATTTCTCTAATTTTATATTTATTTTTAGGGTTTTCATTTTTGGTTCATTTTTGTTCCTCATTTTACAAGATTTAAATATTTTAATCTCAGATCTCACTGTCTTGCTTCTCTTTTGTCCATCTCACTGTTTCTGCGCCACATTTTGCTTATTTTCCATTTGATGGTAACTTAAGGCCGTAAATCAGCTGTTTTAATGTTTTTTTAATATGATGTAAATTATTAGACACAAAGTTAATTTCACATCTCATTTTTATTGTTTTACATTTGGATCCAGTTTTGTCGGTCTGAATCCGAACTATTATAATAAGTTTGTTTTTTTTTTTTTTTTAGATGTTAGGTTATAGTGGTGTAGTTGTGGGAAGGGGAGGGGCAGAAATTTTCTTATTTACCAAAGTGGGGCCCAGCAGAAAACATTTGGGAACCACTGGCTTAAAAACTCATTCCAGCAGACATCCCCACTAAATGGTGCTGCTAAGATTGTTTACTCATTGACTTCCCTGACTGATTTGAACCAATGGGGGAAGCAGATGGCACTGACCCTCCCCCCTCTATCTGCATCCTGCTCTCACAGGGACCTGAAGTTGGATAACATCCTCCTTGATGCGGAGGGACACTGCAAGCTGGCAGACTTCGGTATGTGCAAGGAGGGCATCAGCAACGGGGTGACCACCACCACCTTCTGCGGCACACCTGACTACATTGCTCCTGAGGTGAGCTAAAGTTAGTTAGCGAGGGTCTCAGACTTAAATACTCAAACTTGTATGGAGATCTTAGTGTAAAACAAAAAGCCTAGAAAAAAGAAACAGTCACCTATAGGTTCCTACCTTGTCTTAAAAATTATTAATATTAATAATAATTATTATTATTTAATTTCCCTTTGGAACTAATAAAGTCAATAATTTTCACTTTGGGAATTCATGGGAACCCCCGTGTGCAACAGTGTAGCCAGGCTGTCCATGACTGACTTTTATTTGCAAACTGACATTGAATTATTCAGATAAGTAGTTGGATGGTCTAAGTTGTTAAGGCTGTTATTTATTGTTTAGTTTTGTGTTTATGAAACGGTTTTGAGAAAACAAAAATTTTGTCAGCAGTATTAACATTCAACTTCTATGTCTGAGCAGCTGGTGATCCAAAAAACTATCATGAAAGAAAATGCAGTGGGGCAAAAAAGTATTTAGTCAGCCACTGATTGTGCAAGTTCTCCTACTTAGAAAGATGAGAGAGGTCTGTAATTCTCATCATAGCTACACCTCAACTATGAGAGGGAAAATGAGGGGGGGGGGAATCCAGGAAATCACATTGTGGGATTTTTAAAGAATTTATTTGTAAATTATGGTGTATTGCTTGTTTGTCACCCACAAACAAGCAAGATTTCTGGCTCTCACAGACCTGTTACTTCTTCTTTGAGAAGCTCTTCTGTCCTCCACTCGTTGCCTGTATTAATGGCACCTGTTTGACCTCGTTATCTGTCTAAAAGACACCTATCCACAGCCTCAAACAGTCAGACTCCAAGCTCAACCATGGCCAAGACCAAAGAGCTGTCGAAGGACACCAGGAAGAAAACTGCAGCCCTGCACCAGGCTGGGAAGAGTGAATCTCTAATAGGCAAGCAGGTTGGTGTGAATAAATTAACTGTGGGAGCAGTTGTAAAAAAATAAATAAATAAATGGAAGACATACAAGACCACTGATAATCTCCCTCAATCTGGGGCCCCACACAAGATCTCATCCTGTGGGGTCAAAATGATCATGAGAACGGTGAGCAAAAATCCCAGAACTACACGGAGAGACCTGATGAATGACCTGCAGAGAGCTGGGGCCAAAGTAACAAAGGCTGCCATCAGTAACACACTACACCTAGAGGGACTCACATCCTGCAGTGCCAGGCGTGTCCCCCTGCTTAAGCCAGTACATGTCCAGGCCCGTCTGAAGTTTGCCAGAGAGCAGATGGATGATTCAGAAGATGATTGGGAGAATGTGGTCAGATGAATGCAAAATAGAACTTTTTGGTAGAAATTCAACTCATCATGTTTGGAGGAAGAAGAATGCTGAGTTGCATCCCAAGAACACTATGACGCCTGTGAACAATGGGGGTGGAAACATCATGCTTTGGGACTGTTTTTCTGCAAAGGGGACAGAACGACCATGTTAAGGGAAGAATGAACGGGGCCATGTATTGTGAGGTTTTAAGCCAAAAACCTCCTTCCATCAGTGAAAGCATTGAAGATGAAACGTGGCTGAGTCTTCCAGCATGACAATGATCCCAAACACACCGCTCGGGCAGTGAAGGAGTGGCTCCGTTAAAAAGCATTTTAAGGTCCTGGCGTGGCCGAGCCAGTCTCCAGACCTCAACCCCGTAGAAAATTTGTGGAAGGAGTTGAAAGTTGAACCTTGTCAAGACTTACAGGAAATGTTGGCCCTCTGTCATTGCCAACAAAGCTTATGTTACAAAGTATTGAGTTGACCAAATACTTATTTTCCACTACAATTTATAAAAAAAAATGCTTTAAAAATCCTACAATGTGTTTTCCTGGATATTTTTTATTTTTTTCCCCCATTTTGCCTCTCATAGTTGAAACGTACCTATGATGAGAATTACAGACCTCTTTCATCTAAGTAGGAGAACTTACACAATCAGTGGCTGAATGAATACTTTTTTGCTCCACTGTAATAAACAGCTAAATGAATATGAATTTAGGTAACCTCTGAACTCTTTGAGGAACCAATTTCTTAACTGATCAAAAGCTTAAGAAGTAAACAATATCTGAAACTCCTTGCATGCACATTATCTGTTTACATGGTCAACATGCAAAGGTAGTGCTAATGAATAAGGAAGTGATAACTGTGAAATGAGCCTGATTTGGCTCAACCTAAAGGAAAATACTCAAAAGATGAAAATACTCAAAAGATACTCAACTTGTATGTTTCCACTCATTCTAAAGTAAGGTGAAATAAGTTTAATTATAAATAGTTCCTTTTTAAAACTATTTTTGCTGAGCTTTTTCCACCTTTTGTTACATTACAACCTCAAACCTTAATGTATTTTAATGGGATTTTATTTAATAGACCAGGAAAAACAAGATGGTGCTGATTGTAAATAAAAAATGATACATGGTTTTCAAAGATTTTAAAATTTTTTTTTTTTTTTTTTTTTTTTTGTTTTTTTTTTTTTTTTTTAAGTGCTGTTAATTGTCATTTGTATAAACGTTGAAGATGTTCCTAACTTTTGGTCGCTGTTCACGTAATTTCCAGAAAAGCCAGAAATTCTAAATATTTCTAAGATGAAAGAAAAACGAGCAAGAATATAAACTTATAAAATATCTTAAATAGATTTTGAAATCCCACAAACATAGCAAAATTAAAGTACTGTATATGTAGAAACATTCATATTTAGAAACTGTTTCTAAATCAGGACTTTTCCACCAGTGGACCGGTGCTACTGGAGGTCAGAGGACCAGTTTATGCTGCAGGTATTTGTCCTCCTTGTTGAACTGTGTCGTTTTGCTGGTTTCAGATCCTGCAGGAGCTTGAGTACGGAGCCTCTGTGGACTGGTGGGCCCTGGGGGTGCTGATGTACGAGATGATGGCCGGACAGCCGCCGTTCGAGGCCGATAATGAAGACGACTTGTTTGAGTCGATTCTCCATGACGACGTCCTCTATCCTGTATGGCTCAGCAAGGAGGCAGTGTCCATCCTTAGAGCGGTACGTTACGATCGCAGTCTGGAGTCTAACATCCATCCGTCCATCCATCCATGGATCCATCCGTCCATTCAACCATCTGTTCATTCGTCCATCCATTTAAATGGTCCATCCATCCATCTATCCATGGATCCGTCCGTCCTTCCATCCATCCATCCATCCATCCATCCATCCATGGATCCGTCCGTCCGTCCTTCCTTCCGTCCATCCATCATTAAAACATCCATCCATCAATCCATCCGTCTGTCCATTTATCCGTCCGTCCGTCCGTCCATTAATCCATCCCTTCATCCGTCCGTCCATCCGTTGGTCATCTGTCTGTCCGTCCGTGTGTTCATCCATCCGTTCATCAATCTATCCGTCCGTCCATCCATCGGTCATCCATTCATCCATCATTAATCCATCCATCATCCATGATTAATCCGTCCATTTATCCATCCATCCGTCCATCCATTATTAATCCGTCCATCTATCCATGGCTCTCCTCACCCAGCCTGCCTCCAACATGTCAAACTCATCTATGGGTCGTCTTCCCACTTTGTTTTCAGTTCATGACGAAGAACCCGGCCAAGCGTCTGGGCTGCGTGGTGAGCCAGGGCTTTGAGGAGGCCATCAAGACTCACCCCTTCTTCAGGGAAATCGACTGGGTTCTACTGGAGCAGAGAAAAGTGAAACCGCCGTTCAAACCCCGGATTGTAAGAAACTCACATACTTAGAAATAATTTGATTTTACCTGTGAATGCTCACAGGTGGTTGAATGTGTGTGTCTGTCTATGTGGAGAACAAAAAAGGCAGGAACACTGTAAATTACAGTCACCAAGGCGTTTGAGTTAAATTTTCATTTTGTAGATTTAAAAAAACCTCCTAAAATCAGGGTTGTGATATAGCCTTGATTTTCCATGTCTGGATAAATATAGAAAACAGAAACCTGAGTATGTGTTAGTTTTCAAATTTTAATCCTTGTTGCATTTTCTATAAGATAGAACCCTGAATTTATGAAAAATAAAGTTGCTGTTACATTGAATCATACTTAAATGATGATCTTATTGGGAGAGAACTTAGAGGGATTTAAACAAATCAAAAAAGGGCATTTTTGCTTTTCTTTTGGCCTGTACTGTAGACCTCTTCAATCAGGAGTTTTAAACCAGTCTGGTCCTGCTCGATCGTTTGCGAGCAGAATAAAGGTATCAGACCACAAATTGAGTTTTTGACAAAATCATTTGTTTAATTTTAGCTAATCTAAGTCAGTTCAGGTCTTTAAAATAGCCCTTTACCACACTGCCTAATTAGAAGCCCACTGTTATCTGTGCTAAAGCAGTCTTTTGTAAAGTGCAGTTAGCCTTTTTGATCAGAAGGTGTCACTGTGGTGTAATTTGTTTAGCATCAGATTATTGTAAAGTTTCTTACTTTGTCTCTTTCACTTGTGTGTGTGTGTGTGTGTGTGTGTGTGTGTGTGTGTGTGTGTTTGTAGAAAACCAAGCGAGATGTGAATAACTTCGACCAGGACTTCACCAAGGAGGACCCTGTACTGACGCCCACCGACGATGCCATCATCCGACAGATCAACCAGGACGAGTTCAAGGACTTCTCCTTCTGCGCCCCCGAGGAGATGCAGACCTAACACACACACCTCTGTCAGACAACACTAACACCTGGCTTGCTTACACTCAGCAGAACCAGAACACACACTCTCTCACTCATTCGCACGGTCAATCTTTTCCTTTTTAAAGCTCTTGGCTGTTGTTACTTTTGGAGCATTATTTACTTGCATTGTGTTCTTGTTGCCTGGGTTTTAACATGAATATGACAATAAATATGAATACGTACACTGCTCTCACACAAATACACTCTCCCACTGTTTAGACTCATGGATACACACACTGCTTCTCTAACCAGCACCGACACGCGCGCGCGCGCGCACACACACACACACACACACACACACACACACGGAGCGGCGGTGTGAAGGCTTGTACATAGCCTGTGTCGAGTGGCTGTATCGTGTCAGTATCGTCTGCTAGTAAAGGGGGCGTCGTTGCGCATGGACAAGCACCCTTCCTGTGTTATTACTGTCCTTATCGTGGACCAGTTAGGGCCAAACACCCTTTTGTGCAATACCATGACTATCTATATATTTTATTGTTTGTTTTTATTTCTTTAAAAATGTTTTGCTCTGTTGGATTTTGGGTGAAATTGCTTTGACTATCACACACTCTGTCCTCCCGTCCTACGTCCGGCGCCTTGCAAAAGTATTCGTTTTTCCAGGTGACAACCATAAAGTTCAGTGTAGTTTACTGGGATTTTGTGAGATAAGCCAACACAAAATAAATGCATAAATATAAAGTGGAAGAAAAATGATAAATGATGCAGTTGTATGCAGGAAAATTTTGGTCATATCTTCTGAAAGCACCTTCCACAAGATTGTCATCTGCATGGTTTGTAGTAATAGTAGAAAACCTGCAAACAGGACTTCTTCTGCCTTTCGTTCAACAATGGCTTCCTTCTTCCCCACACATGGTCTCTATTTACTAGTTTGGAAACTTCTTAAAACAATTCACAATTCGTCATTTTATTTGGGTGCATTAGAGTAAAAGGGGGTGACTTCTCTGATTGTTATCCATCAAATATTTTGAAACTGATTTATAATTTCCTTCAGTTTCACAGTGATGCTGCGTTGTGCTGGTCTGTCACATCAAATCCTGTTGAAATACGTTGGAAATTGTTGTGAAATGACAAAAAGTGGAAACACAAGAGGGGCATGAATGCTGTTTTACAAGGCGCTGTATGTACAGTGAATGTTACAGGCTATTGAACTAATTACGCGGAGCAGAGTGTTACATGCGGCCTGTGTAGCAGTATAAAAAAAAAAAAAAAAAACCCCGGTGTCCAACTGTTTCATCCGTCTGTTAAGTTTCAGAGACCTGCCGGCCGGTGTGAATGTGTTGGCCCGTTTCTTTCCTTTTTTTTTTTTTTTTCTCCAAGTATTGTGAATGTACATTTTTTGTGCGCATGAATGTGTGAACTTTAATCTCCTCCACGTTGTGCGCAACTTTTTGTTTTCTGCATTTCCGTATCTATAGCAACCACCAATGTTTCACCCATCTTCCCTTTCAGCAATTCCTCTTTTCCTTGCTTCTCTTTGTCCCTCTCAGCCAAAAACTGCTCGCGCTCTTGCTTTATTTTTTCTCTCTCACTGCTGTCTTTTTTTATTATTATTATTATTATTATTATTATTATTATTATTATTATTATTATTGTAAAGTGTATCTGGAGGATAAAAACCTTTATGTGTAAAACTATAACTATACCATTATAGGTCTGTTACAGCCGGTTGTTAGGAAACTTGGTGAACCAGCAGCTGAATTACCTCTCACTTCAAACACATAGCACTCACTGACTCTCTCCTTTGCTCCCCCCTCACGCTCTCTCTCGCTCTGTCTCTCTCTTTCTCTGAACCACACATGCACACACAAAGAGGGACGGTTTGTCGCGTTTCTTGTACAGTGATCTGAAGACGGGCCGGTTTGCTTGTCTGTGCAGTAGAGTCAGTGTGTAGTGATGCTTCGTGCACCCAGGGGTACGGCTGTTCCTGGTCACTCTTATCTTTTACTCTGTGCCAAAAATGTAGTGCAACAGCCGGGCTAGTCCCCAGTCTGGTCTGATTCCAATAAAACACTGAGCTGTCTACATCCATCCCAGACGACTCTGTCTGCTTTTTTTCCTTCTCTTTTGCTTTTTTTTTTTTTTTTTCATTATTTCATATTATTTTGTTGCACTTTGGAGACGAATCTGTGGGATGCTGAAAAAGTTTGAAGCCTGCGAAGGGAGGAGCGGAAGGAGGGAATAACCTGGCCACCTGACCTATCGCAGCTGTCAGTCTGTGGAGACCTGCTTGGTTATTTGCATGCAGGAAGGGAGAGGTGACGCTCACTGGAGTCAGTCCAATTCATCTGTGCTGCAGGGGAACCTCTGTCAGCGTCATTATCAATAACCTCCCACCATGCCGCCTGCTGGGGAGCTCCGGAGAGCGCAATGACGGCCGACAAGGAGAAGAGACGGTAAATCTTTCATTTTGTGGTTGTTTTTCCAATTGTGGCGCTTTTTTGTGAAAAGCACAGAAAGTGATTTTCAAAAATCTGAAGTAAATCAGAACAAGGATAAGTTGGCAAAAATATGAAAATGGCCTGAAATTGGATAAAAGAGAAGTCTTATTCGCTTCCTGACTTGTTGAGAAATCCTCTGCAATTATTTTTTTAGATGAGGTCAAAAAGTCACATTGTGATCAATTTATTTATGTTTTAATCAAGCGGTGCTGGTGTTTTTACACAGCATCAAGGTTTATTTATGTAAAGAGGCAAGTTTGACAAGTTAAACTTGTCAGTCATGTAAACTGTAGTTCATGTAAATTCTTAGAATTAGTTTTGAACTTTGTTTTCTTAATTTGATTGATTTCTGATCATTTTTTTTTTATATTTTGTAAATGTATTTAAAAACATGATCAATTTACTCTAAAGTAATGAATTAACAATTTTTTTATTGTTGTTATTTTTAAATTATTGAAATTAGGTAGTTTTTGTTATAGTTTTTTGTCTACTAATTTCTTTGTTTTTATTGTTGTTTAACTGATTCCCCCTACCATATTATTATTATTATCACTAATATTTCTTATTGACAGTCTGAAATCTGATTTTCTTTTCAATGTAAGTACTTAAAGTCGCTTTTGTCCCCTGATCTCTGCCAACTGCAGAGCGATCAGCCGTGAGGCGGCCCGACGGAGGCGGCGAGTGGAGTCCGACGTGTTTGGGGATCTGTCCCGCCTCCTGCCGCTTCAGCCCTCCGTCAGACCTCATCTGGACAAACCCTCCATCATCCGCCTCACCCTGAGCTACATACGCATGCAGGCGCTTCTCAAAGGTGAAAACAGTCATTCTCCGCCTTTGAAAACGTGTACGTAAAGAGAAAAATCCCCTGATTTGTTGTGTGTAGACAAATTTCTGTCCAAAATGCCGTTCAGTTCAAATGAACAAAGATAAATACATGATTCAACGTTTATAACCGCCTGTAATCTTTGCTAGAAAAATGAAAACCGATAAAGGAAACGTTTTAGGTGTCAGACGGAGGAAGTACTACTTCACACCTGGAACAGACTTACAATCATGTGAAAATTACAAAAATACACCACATCCTTTCTTCTGCTGTCTGCGTCATTCACACAAACAAACTTTCTAAAAACTCACGTCAGAATCTCTGGTCTGGGTTTGAAACAGAAACCACGGGGTCAAACGCAGAGCTCGGACACGCTGTGAGATACCACCATGGAGTGGAAGTGGGGGTGGGATGTCGGTTTGAGTTAGAGAAGGAGGAATTCAACCCCTTGGATGAAACCAACATGTACCTGAAGATCCTGGAGGGATTTCTCATGGTGCTGTCCTCCGTAGGAGACATGATCTTCTTATCGGACAACGTCAGCAAGTACATGGGCTTGAGCCAGGTGAGTCTGCAGGCGAGATGTTTTACAGCACTAATACTTTGTGCTTTAAGGGTTTTTTAAATCTCTTTGTTTCCTGGCAGACTGAGCTGATGGGGCACAACATCTTTGAGTATACTCACCCGTGCGATCATGAGGAAATCAGACACAATCTACGTCTGACCGCAGGTTGGTGTGTCTGCTTTTAGTGATTTGTTCCTGACACTTAAAATACATTTATTACAGTAAATGATTATGGCTTACATCTAATGAAAATCCAATTTCCTCCCAAATTAAGGAAAATAGAGCCGATAAAAAGGGCTTTAGAATAAACATGTATGTTATGACCCAGTCATGTAAGAAATTGTTAGCTTGACAGTTGACAGTCGTTGGCCCTCTCCATGAAGAAGCCCACCGTTCAGAGTGCTGTACCCAAGCACATTATCAGAAAGTTTAGTGGAAGAAAAAAGTGCAGTTTAAGAGGCAAACAACCAACAGGCATAACTACAGTCTTAACGGTGTCAGGAGTCAGAGCTTCGACATCCACCACACACACACATCCTTGTACCTCTGATCTGAGGACTTTGTATTGACTTCCATTCATTTTAGTAACTGGATTTATGCCTAACCATTATCAGTATATTCATAACCCTGACCTGAACCAAAACTCACCATACCTCTAAACATAACTAGTAGAACTCAGTACATCTGGAAAAAAGTCAGGACCAAGAAAATGTCCTCACTTCCCAAAAAAAGTCTTCCCTTTGATGGTCAAATGCGTTCTTCAGTCCTCTATATGTAGCATGTTAAAGTACACACACACACACACACACACACACACACACACACACACACACACACATCCAGGCCATAGGCTACAACTGTAACAGTCCCTGCTATCAGTGAACCTGGGACAGGTTTAGAAGCATCTCACCTGGGCTGAGGAGGAAAAAGTCTGAACTGTCCTCCCAGGGCTTCAAAGTCAACTTTCAAGTAAAATACATGTTAATGTTTCGATGATTTGATTTGAGGACCTATTTCATCTGCTTATGTCGGTCTACTGTGTTTTTAGCAAGACCAAAGTCAGAGCAGCAAATTTTAGAGCACTTCATGCTTCCCTCTGCTAAAAAGCTTCATGGAGATGCTGATTTCATTCTGCAGCTGGACTTGGTGCCGACCCACACAGCCAAAAGCCTCTTTAATGAGCAGAGAGTCACGTTGCAGGATTAACCACCAAACTCATCTTACCTGAACCCCCACAGACAATCTGATCATAGATTTCACTGCTGAGGGGTTCCTTCAGGACTTCTTTCTACTGCAGTTTTTCCTTACACCCAACTTTCCATCAGCATGCCTAGATGTTGCACTCTGAACAGCTGCAGATCCCCCTCATGGAGTATTTCTGTGACTCTATGCAGAGCAACTGTTCAGCAGTCTTGCAGTGATGGTCTAAGCTATAATACATTTTTTTTTATTTGTCTGTATAATATTCTAACTTTTCCAATAAGCTGAATTCTGGATTTTCATTTTCTGTAAACTACAATAATCAGAATTACCAGCAATAAATGCTCAAAAAATATTCCTTTGTGTTTAAAGAAGCTGTATGATTTTCACTTTTTAAACGGAGTTACAGACACTCTAATTTACTGAGACCTACCTGTGTTTGTTTCTCTGAAGAAGTTGGGTGCAGCAGTAAGAGGGACTTTGTGGTGAGGATAAAAAGCGCCCTGACGCACAGAGGAAGAGTCGGCAACCTCAAGTCGACCACCTGGAAGGTCGGTGGGACACGTTAAGACTTCAGAGCCAGGAAGTCTGGTTCTGACGCTGTTACGGTTCTGCTCTCCGTGACTCCAGGTGCTCCACTGTCAGGGCAGAGTGAAGCTGTGCGTGGCCTCGTCTTTGGTGTCCTGCCTGCTGCTGACCTGCAGACCTCTGCCGCTCTCACACACACTCCTCAGCACGCACACCTTCACCAGCCAGCACAGCATGGACATGAAGTTCACATACTGCGACCAGAGGTGCATAAGCTCTCCCTGTTTTGCCACAGTTTGTAGTATTTCAGTTTTCAACAAGGCTGCTGCAAGTTTGATTAACTTTAAGAACATTATAATTCAAATTTAGGGCCTAAATGAAAAAAATAACTTGCACATCTTAAGTAAAGGTAAATGTACCTTTTTTATTGATGTTTTTCAACTCATCAGAGCAACCTAACCTCAACAGCTCTGGCACATTATACAAAGCTTCATTAAGGTGGCAGTTTTCAAGCTATTTATGGTTTCGTGGAGGATTTAGCTGGTTATTAAACCTCACATTCAGGAGGAGCAGTGTGCACCAGATCTTTACAACCCAGAGAGATGCTGAGGGGCTCATAGATCGGCTGACCTGTCCTCATGTAATAAAATCTGGCCAAGAAGGCTGTTTGCTGCTTTGCATAACAGGCCTTGCAGACAAATCACAAACCTTACATCTGAATTCACCAGGCACTTCAAATAAAGTTGTTAATCAACACATTTACTTACAAAATTAGGGACGTGTTTAAGTGAAATCTAAAGCCCAGCATAAAATATATGGACCCATTAAAGACTTAACACCTAAAACCGAGACAGTTAAATTGAGGAACTTTTACAACTATTTGAGGCACGTTTCAAGTTTTTGTCTCATTTGCAGAAAAATGCAACATTATATCTGCATGCAAACTCTTGAATGCAGACGCCCAATATTTTATGCTGAAATATAATATCCACAAAAATGTAATTTGAAAATAGAAAAACAATTAAAGCGCAGAAAATGGTATTTTATTTAAAATGGGGGGAAAAAAAGCAGAAATGAAACATTAGGTTTGGACTGCATCCATTTTTCTTACCGTCTAGCCTTTACTAAGAGACAGCAATGTGGTCCATAATTTTACAATCTGCCCAGAAAGGCTTGTGACGCCGTATTATGAATACATAATGGAATTTTTTTTAGACGTTTAATGGTTTTTTTAAAATATATTTTTAACTTTGCATCCTTGGAATAAAAGGTACACCAGACAATTATTATTTTATTGGTATGTAATTACTGAAAAGAGTGATTGCAATGACTAATAAATTGATAAAAAGCTTCAACAAAAAAAAAGTTTGTAACAACACAGTTATGATACATCAACATTTCTATTTCTCATCTCATAGCCCCTCTACAATATCCAGTCAGCTCTGCTTCTTCTGCGTTTTCTGTGGTGTGACTCACTTCCTCTAATAACGGATCTGTTTGTGTTTATTGCAAAATACCGAAATTAGTTCAGCCATCTTCTCTACAAAAATTGTTTGCTTTAATGATAGATTATGAAGGTAACAGGTGCAGCAACATAGAAGTTTTGTGATAGATTTTCTCCACCTAATTTGTAGTGGTGCAATTAAGGTCCAGTAATTTATCTCAAATTATGACATTTCTATCAAAAAGCAGTATCTGACATAAATGTTTTGGTATTCAAAAATATTTTGGCTGACACATGAATTACTAAACAGAGAAATACGTAAACTTAAGCTCAGTTCTGCTCTGAAATTCTACTATCAGTGTTGTAGTTAGCGGTAGCTCTGGTGTTCTTGCTTGCAGCAACATGTTTTCCATTGTTGCCTAAAGTCCTGCAGTACTTAATACTTCCTGTGTATCTTCTGCTATCTGTCAAACGAACTTTAGGTCCAGTACGCGCCCTTACCGAGCTCGAGTGAGTGTGCATCAGCATTACCAGTCTGAAAAAAATAATGCGGAAAAAATATAATGTATTTAATGGCCAAATTTCTAGCAGTCATTAATTTCCAACAATAGTAATTTCTGTTGGTTGTCCTATAAAAGGCACTTGAGGATGATTTTGCTCGGCTGTGAAATAAACAGGTTGATGGCAGAATATATTCCTTTGTAACGGCCTCAGTGTGGTGAAGTTGTTGTTTATACCTCCCTTTATTTCCCTCTTAGCCAGCAGGTGTCACTACTGAGAAAATATTACCCATACAAAGCAGGAAATTACAGCAGAAGAAGAGTTGTAGGTAAAGTAGTATCAGCTTAATGGCCATACAGAATCATCAGTTGAGTTTTTATGTAATAGATGCCTGATGGTCAGTTTCAGGATGCTCCCGTACTGCCTTCAAATCACTTTACGCTGATTTATTTAAAAAAAAAAAAAAAAAAAAAAAAAAAAAAAGTTGCATACAAATGAAGGGCAAGTATCAAAAACAAGTTTTGTTGTTTTTTCACAGAAATTGGACTAATTTTACACATGCATGGCACAGGTTTTGGATTCTCCCAAATATTGCGTGATGTTTTTGTGCCATTTAGATTAAAATAAATCAAGGAGTGGCTTTGAATGAGTTTACAGTTTGGTTGTGAGTCAGACCACTCTTGGTGGTAATCTCTGGCTTCACTGTGGTTAATTGCCCAAACGGTGAACTTGAGGTTTTAAAGGAGGAGACTAAACTGCATTGTGGCTCATATTTTAGTGGTTAGCTTTATCTCTTGCATGCTGCATATTTCTGTATTTCCACTTTTATTTGTCCATTGTCGTGACTGTAATTACTTCCACATTTACCCAATTTGTTCCGTATTGTTATATTATTATTATTTCTATTTTTCTGTGACCGTCTTTAAAAAGATGGGAGGCCCTAACCTCACCACGTGTCAAACTGCAGCTGGGTCTTAAAACAGCTACACAGATGACTGTCTACAACTGTGTTATAGCTTCCTTTTAAAGAACCAAGACATCCTGTTATACTAGTCTGCATATTTGTTTAAATTTTTTTTTTTTTCCTTAGTCTGAAACCTTTTTTTTCCTGTCAAGAAACATTGCAGATTGTTGAAATACTCTTGTCAGTAAGAGTTAGCTGTTGAGTCCTGATTTAGGTCCAACTAACCACCGACTATAAGAGAGTCTGATGATATGACAGCAAAAACACCATGGTTTGTTTCTATTAATGTAATAAAAGTTAGATATTACTAATAGCAAAATCATGTAATAATCATATTATTGATTATTACTGCATCTATAACAATAGTGAAGAGAGAATTGAAGTGGCAGCTTTTGCAGACTCTTTAAAAAGACAAGTCAACTATTTTATGTAATTTTTAGCTGTAGGTACCTTGAAGAATAAGATTAAAATCCTAAATCTGTCAAGAGGTGAGGCAGAACCAAGGAGCAGACAGCTGCTAATAAAACTTTTAATAAACCAAAGATAAACTTACTGGTCAGAGAACAAGGGATGAACAGCATGGATGGTCACAGTTGAATTCAGCACTGAACAATGAAAAGTTAGGAGCTTAAATACTGAGACGGGGGTGGAAAGTGACAAAGGAACCAGATAAACTAATCAGGAGAAATGTGGTACAGATGTGGCAAGCAGGGAGACAATCAGGTTAAGCACAGGACGGCGAAATGAAGCTGATGAGGAGAGAGACTGAAGGAAGACAATAATAAATACAGAAAAACCTAAAACAAGAACAAAAAGGTTGACAATAATCTAAGAAAATAAACTCCAAAGTACAAGGAACAAAACACAAAAATAAAGAAACGAGCACAGAGGAATTAACTAATATGGCAACCCCAAAACAATGATAAAATCAGAAAAAATCTGTCAACCCACCAGAAAGAAGCGGAAACAATAAAACCCAAACGGCCAAAGAACGTGACGAAATCCTTCCAAAGCATTGAGAAGAAAACTGAAAGGTCAGGTTTTAGCTAAAAAAAAAAAACAAAAAAAAAAAACCCTACAGAGCCAACAGACTCACATATTACCATCACACTATTATGTACCTGCATTGCATTTGGTACAGAGATACCAGGGTTCAAGTAAATACGGCTCCAGCCTCACCTTACTACACATCTGATACTATATCTTACAAAAATTAACCTAGCTAAGCCAAGTAGTCGCATTTTTTTATGGAAATTTTAAAAATTTGCATTTTTCACTATTTTTTTATTTTTTTTATTTTTTTTTTTTTACCATCGCAACTCAAAAATGTCACATTTGCTCTACAAACATAACTCAATGAAACTGTTGCAACGATCAGCTGAAAATAACATCACTTAATCTCAGGCTAAGCTCTGCAGATGCTCTGTCTGCACTG
Organism: Anableps anableps; assembly: GCA_014839685.1. Classification (NCBI taxonomy): domain Eukaryota; kingdom Metazoa; phylum Chordata; class Actinopteri; order Cyprinodontiformes; family Anablepidae; genus Anableps; species Anableps anableps. The sequence continues at coordinate 20,020,044 of CM026084.1, forward strand.
ATGAAGATTCACTCACCTCAGGATACATGAAGTGGTTTTAGCTAGAGGGCGATGCCACCTGTTTTCTAATTTAGCAAATAATTATTGCCTCGTTTTGTCATTAATTCAGTTGAAAAAATGAAACTCACACATTATGTAGCTCCACCACACACAGAGTGATACAAAGTGTTTATTTTTGTTAATTTTGATGATTAAGCCTTAACGCAAATGAGAACCCTAAATTCAGTTGCCACATGAATTGGTGCTTCAGGGCAGTGTTTGATGGAGGTGATCAACCTGTGGCACTTCTGAGATGTTACCTGTGCCTCTTTTACTACCACAGTTTTTCCTTCCACTCAACTTTCCATTTGTATGCTTGTGTGCAGCACTCCATGGCTTATCCAACCTGCAACTCCAGGGCAGCAAGCAGCTCTTTAGACCTTCAACAATGGCTCTTAATAACTTTGAAAATGAAAAACAACCAACTAATATTTTTTAAATATAACAAATGTAGATTTAATCAATTTTTCCTCTTTTTTCATGGACTAATTGCTTTGGATTTTCTCAACAGAATGAAACTAAAAGTACCAATGTTATTTATTTAAATCAGTCGTTTTTGTCATTATATTGGAAACCATGTTGTTTTTTTCCACAAATAACATCCAATAGGGAAAAAAAAAATTATCCATCCTCTTATTTATTTATTTATTTATTTATTTTTTTGAAGTTTTTTTACCTAAAACCTAAAAATTATAAGTGTGTTGGTTTCTTTTTGTTTTTCTAAACAAGTTTTATTTAGCTGGACTGAGGGTAAAAATGAATTGTAAAGGTTGCAGGCCCCTGGTGTGGGGCGTCCGTGTCTGCTGGACAGCTGTCAGATCAGCAGTCTTCCCCACAGTTGTGTCGGCCATTTTTTAGGTTACCAAATATTGGGTTTTCATTACCTCTATGCCATAATCCTCAAAATTAACAGAAATAAATGCTTGAAATATATCACTCCATATGAAGCCTATTCAAAGTATGAGTTTCACTTTTTGAATTAAATTACTGAAATAATTGAACTTTACGATAATATTACAAATAATATTTTTAATACTGTCGCTTTCTTCTTCAGCTCATCAAACTGGAAGTAAAGTTCGACTGAGCACAGATCAACAGCTTTTCAATGCATTACCAGGGGAAAAATTTAAAAAGTGCAATGAATCATCAGAACAGCAAACTTTTTATTTCCAAACCTCCGATTTTTGTCCAAGAATTAAGAGGAATTTCCCCCCAGCGTGCAACAACAGGTAGGAGAGGGGAAGCAGTACTCTACGTGACACATACTAGACATGCTGCAACCACACAGAAAACTCCAGTCGCTCCAGGTACTTTCAGTTCAAACCAGCTTTGACGGAAACTTTTTTAATGACTTTTAAATTAAATTTATTTTTCTTGAAACCACAAACCGGTGTTTGCAGCACATGATAACAGCAACATAGTGAGAATGATGGTGGAAAAACCATGAAAATACCACAGCTGCAAAGTGAGCATGTGCAAAACTTGGACATGCGATCAATAACGGTAAAAACAAGTAAGACATGTTTTGATGAATAGTACCCTGCAAAAATATTTGTCACCTTACCACAAGAAACTTCAGTTTATCTTGTTAGGATTTTATCTATGTATTTACTTATTTGATAAGCAAACAAAAAGCAGGGCTTAATTGTGAAGTGAAAGGAAAATGGTGTTTTGTTTTTTTAACAAATTGTGCCGTGCATTTGTATTCAAAACATTTTAATCTGATATCTCTAAATAAAATCCGGTGCAACCAGTCGCTGTCGGAAGTCACCGAGTTGGTAAACGGAGTCAATATAATGTGCATTTCATAAATCCATCTGCTCTCTTAAGGCATCAGAGGTTTGTTAGAGAACAGACATCATGAAAGATCAAGGAACGCAGATGGGTCAGGTCAAAGGTTGTGGAGATGTTTGAAAGCAGAATTAGGCTGTAAAAACTCCAAACCTACCAAGAAATGACCGGCCACCAGCCGTTAGATCTCCGGTAGCTCTGATGGAGCTGCAGGGACCCACGGCTCAACTAAAGATTCTGTTGCAGCCTTTCCAAACCTTAACCACTCAGTTATCTTATCTTTGCAGAGAGGTTGAAAATTTGCCTGTCATTTTACTTTTGTAATTAAGCAGAACTAATCTTTCATTATTCAGTGCTGAATGTGATGAAATTGTTTTGAAAAGGAAGTCAAAATATTTAATGTAATACATGTCCGTGTCATTTTGTCAGGTATTTCTTTCTGGATAAAATCAGTAAAGTTATTTCAGGGTTTTGAGGCTTCAACCCAAGCTTACATTCAAACCAAGCTTAAATTTGCAGAAAAAAAATGTGTTAAAAGAAGTTAGAAGTTGAATCTGCTCATGCAGCAATGCAGATTTGTTTTATTAGTTTTATAGATGTTATTGTTTCTATAACATCTATTTGCAATATCCCTAACTGTGGTGTTATTGTAACCCATGAATACAAGCAGGGTCTCCAGTTTTATTCAACAAAAATAGAGATTGTTGTTTTTATTTAAACAATTATACATTAAATAAACAATCTGAGAGATTTCAAGAACATTTCAAGTTAATATGTCTCTGATCTGGAAATAAAGCAACTCAGATCTATGATTCTTTTTACTCCCTTATTTCTCCCATTTCTGCTGCTCAGGTTTTGACCTCTTGTTCTAAAGCTCTCTTTAAAAAGCTAAATGTGAAACATGCATGTCTGAAAGTTGCTGTTTTGTTAAATAAATTCATCTTGTGTGTGTGTGTTTGTCCAGAGTGACTTCTCTTCTAGGCTACGGGCCGGAGGAGCTGCTGGGCCGGTCCATCTACGATCTCTGTCACACGCTGGACACAAACTGCCTGAACAAAAACCACCTGAACTGTGAGCGCTGACACACACACACACACACACATCCACACACACACACCCGGTTACACTCTTTGGTGATCTCACCTGCTCCTGCAGTGTGTCTGAAGAGTCAGTCCGTCAGCGGTCAGTACAGGATGCTGGTGAAAAGCGGCGGTTACGTCTGGGTGGAGAGCCACAGCGCCGTCATCCCGGGCGTCCAGCCGTCCAGGTCCAGACCCAACCCCAACCAGCCGCTCTGCATCCTTAGCGTCACCTACATCCTCAGGTGTGTGTCTAGAACATAAAACTGATAAAACTCAGATATTATATAGATTCGTTGCACTCGGTGATATATTTCAAGCCCACATTTCTGTTCATTTTGTTGCCTATGGCTTAGAGACACTGAAAACGCTACGTTTAGTTTATCAGGAAGTTTAAGAATTGCACAAGACATGAAAAATAGCGCTTTCAACTGGAAATGTTAAAGCCGACACAATCACAAGGAAGACTGCTGACCTGACAGAAGACCAGCAGCCACAAGAGCTCCTTTCCAAACAAACTGGCTGTTCACAAAGTTCTGTATCCAAGTATCTTAGTGGAAAGTTAAGTGGAAGGAAAAGGTACGATGGAAAAAGACCTGCGGCGTAGGAGAACTGTAAAATAAATACACTCAGTACTTGGTCTGGACTCCATTTGCATGAATTCCTGCATCAGTGGGACATGGCATTCAGGAGATCAGGCAGTAGCTCTGCTGAGGTGTTATGAATGCTGGCGTTTCCCCATCTTCATTTTGACAATACTCCAGGCTGCTGTGCTGGCTTTTGACTTGATAAAATACAGTGGGCTTCAAGCAACGTGGATTCTGAGCCTCTCCACTCTTCCTCCAGACTGGGGGACCTTGATTTCCAAATAAAAAGCAAAGCTTACTTTTATCTGAAAAGAGGACTTTGCTGGAGTCTAGTAGTTGGTTGTGCATTTTTCCTTCCACTCAACTTTCCATTAACTTGTTTGTATAATCTGTAAAGATCCTGCTTCTGTGCCAGTGGTTTGTGGCTAACAGTCAAACTCTGAAGTCAGCAGCATTCGTCGTGATTCTGTAGATCAAAACATAACTTTTCTGTACTAAAAATCCTTTTTTGTTATTCGTTTCATTACATGGAGGAAATGATCAACTAAATCAGCTTGAAATTAAATTTTTGATACTCTAAGGTGCTGAGAATCATTTCTATTAAAAAACCCTGAAATGTGCCTTTATTAATGTCTTCTCTGTGTGTCACAGTGGAGTGGAGGAGCCGTCTCTGCAGCTCTCTTTGGACCAGACTTTCCAGAAATATTTTAGATGAAATCAGAGTTTGAAGGAAAATCTGCGGGGACCAAAACTCTACATGCTTTTCTGTTTGTTTTGTTTGTTTGTTTGTTTTTTGTTTCTTTGTGTAGTATTTTCCTCTAATGTTATGTTTGAATAAATTTGAACTTTTGTCTTTCAAAAAAGATTTGTGCTTTGTTCTTCTGCTTCTCCTTACGATATCTTGATGCAGATGCAAAGTTGTGACGTTAAGTTCAGTCGTAGTTCAGGCAGATAACCCTGCGACTTTTCAGTTTGGTAGTTTCATAATCATTGCTGCAGACTGTGGTTGTCAGGCAGTTGACGAGGCGGAGTCGTCACATGAAACATGTTGACAAAAACAGGCTGTTTGACTTCTCCCTGACCTCCCAGGGTCTGACCGTGCTTCCTATGGGGTTGGCTTCTGGGCCACCTGACACGTGGGGTGCCTGCAGGCCGCGTACAGACAGATACGCACTCTGCTGATGAGGAGATGTGAGTAGATGCAAGTCAAAGCCACAGCTTCCTGAATAGAGACAGTCGACAGGAAAGTTCTCGTGGGAACTTTGTAAACTTTTTACCTCTCGACCTCTGAATGCACGCCAAGTTTCAGTGTAACCGGCTGCAGTGCTGTGATCTTAAATGCAAAAAAAAAAAAAAAAATAGAAGAAAATAGCATCTGAATGAAATGCAGATGGTTTTCAATTTAAAAAACTGCCATCTCAACTGATATAAATTTATGTGACTTCATCATAAATGCATGTTGTAGTCTGTCTCCTCGGCACCTCACTGAGCCTCTAGTAGCTAAAAACACAGGCGTGCTGATCAGCAGGTGGAACGGTATTTTTAGATCAAGGTAAAAACGTAACTGAGCCAAAAGTGGTTGAAAAACGAAAGTCTCTTGTCAATCTGGATAAAACGGTGTCTTAAATGTTTCAGTGACTTTGCAGAAAAGCAGAAAGAAATCTTAAAGATTCCTAATTTATTTGATTTTTCTTTCAGCTGGTTTTAAGGATTTAATTGTTCATCAATCATCTGGAATCTGAAGCAGTTCTTTACGTTAAACCAGGGAATGCAAACTGTTTAGTTTATGGATTTTAAAATACCAAAGTATACAAGTATTAGCAATACTCGATTTTCACTTTTCGTCATGTTAAAAAACTGCTTCCATGTATTTTATTGTGATTTTCAAGTGATTAACACAAAATGTCTACAAAATGCTTCCAGATAAATAAACTCCTGTGCAGTCACCTAATTCCTAAACAGTTAATCTGTCTGCACTTTAATCCCAGTATAAGTGCAGCTGTTCTGTGAAGGCATCAGAGCGTGGCTGAGAACAGAACAGCATCATGAAGACCAAAGTCAGGAAGAAGTTTCAAGGTTATAATACCAGAAATGTTTTGAACACCTCCATCATCTGAAAACAGAGTTCGGCCGACTCCAAACCTACCGAGACGTGTCCTTCACCTGAACTGAGCAATAATCAGAGACGCGGCCAAGAGGCCCATGGGAACTCTAGAGGAGCTGCAGAGATCCTGCTCCACAAATCTGGTCTCAATGGAAGGGTGGTTTGATTGTTGAATTGTTGGGGGGGGGAAACGCCGAAAAGGGTCAGGTGTTACATACCGTTTGTCATAATCCATGTGGAGGACACAGCAAACATGTGGCGGAAGGTGGTCTGTTCTCTTCAGACCAAAATAAAATATTCTGGCGTGCAGGGAAAGCTCTGTCTGAGGCAGCAAAGTAACGCCCTGAATTATGAACTGATGTGAAGATGGCTGGAGGGCAATCCTGGGTGAAAAGTGAAAGACTTGAGCCTGAGGTGGAGGCTCAGCTTCCAGGAGGACAACGACCCGAAACACACTGGAGTAGTTTAGATCAAAAAGCATATTTCCGCGTTAGAATGGCCCAGTCAAAGTCCAAGACTTTTGCAAACTGCTGTTCACAGATGCTCTCCATCAAACTGTTCCAACGGTTGAAGATGAAGGGCGAAATGTCTCACTCTCCAAATGCGATAAATACACCCCAGAAGACGCTCCACAATCATCCACTAGTTTGTGTCGATCCGTCGGATAAAATAAATCACAGTTTTTGCCCTAGTGTGACCAAATAAAGTTCAGTGTGTGCGAATACTTTTAAAAAGGAGGAAAATAAACAGCAAAAGCCAGGGATTACCCCAAGAGGGCGCTAGAGATCGTTGTAGGAATGCGAGCCTTTAATGGCAAAGGGACTGTGTGCAAAATAGTAACACATTAAAACAAACGTCTTGGTGAATTCTCTTTTACAAAGAGCTGCCTCTTCAAGAGAAATTACAGCAAATTGTAATATGAGACTGACAACATCTTTGACTGAGTCAGGTTGACGATCAACGCCTCACTTCCTGCAGGAATACTCAGTGAGACTTACAGGGTGATGCGTGGCCTCAGTCAATATTTAGTGCAAACGGCGTCACAGAGTTAGAGAAACATCAGATCAGGAGAAACAAGGCATGCTGAAACGTCTGGGGGATTTTTTGTTGTTGTTGTTTTTACATTTGCAACATGCTTTTGGTAGGAAAACAAACAAACAAATAATAAAACAAAAAACCTCAGTTACAATGATGTTTCTACTCATCAAAGGACTGCTGCCCACTGTCGCCACATGCTTTCTCAGAAGCTGCAAACTTATCAGCTTGATGCAGTTCGCGGGGCTTCCTTAGAAAATCTTATCCTGATTGGATGTAACTGATTATCCTTTGCACTTGTTTGTGTTGTAAAGACCCTTTAAGTGACATTTGTCTTGAATCGCTGCTTTATAAATAAACTCGATATTTATGCAATTTTGCTTCAGTTCGGAAGCATGTTGTAGCTTCGTTGAACAGCATCAATGGAATCACAGTTTGCCACCCCAGACCGAGTCACAGTCAGGCATCTGAACTGTACGAATCTAGCTCCACCTAGTGGTGAGATGGAGCTACTGAAAGCTGCGTCCTGCGTAAGACTCAGCAATTTTGAAGACGTTTTCCAAGATTCACAGTCTAAGAGGTAAATTCAGGAGACCTGGACGCAGGGTGATCAGTGTGTTCATCTGATGAGCCTCAACTGGCTCTTCTTGGATAGTTTAGGGACAATTTACTTACACTGCAGGTGAAAAGAGACTCATTTTAAACCATCTAATTTAATTTCTTAAAAATTATCAATAAATGTGTTGATTTGATAAAGTCAGTAAAAAAAATGTTTGTTATGAATTAAATCCATTAATCTGCTGATATTGAATGGATGTCAAAAACCCTCACCCTTGCCACACATGGGCAGGAGTGAAATTTATAATTTCCTAAGAGTGGTTTTTTTTTTTATTATTCTTGTTTGTACTTTTACTTGTGCAAACCACACCTCTGAGAAGGCAGGCTGGAGATAAACTGGGTGGGAAACTGAAGATTTTTGGCTGGAGTTCAGGTTGACTCCCCAGGTAATCTTTGAAAGCCAGGACCCCCCCCCCCACACCCACCCCCTCCTCCCGAAGAAGCTGATGGAGAAACAATGATGGAAGATGAGGTGGGGGAAGGTTTATCATTCAACACTTCTGAAAACGAGGTGCTTTTGTACTGTGGGTAAAACTGGGAGCAGGTTAGATGTGAACTTCTCATCACTGTCCTGCTCGTGAAGTCTGAGCGCACCAGAGAGCCTTGGTTTCTCTGTCTTTCAGGAAAACCGAGGATTATTTTTTCATTCATAAGACAAAGTGACGAAGGACAGCTCTGCGTTTTACAGGCAGCATTCAGAGGAGGAACGGTCAAACACTTTTATTAAAACTTCTAAAGGGGAAAAAAACCCAATTTTATCTGTGGAATCTGCTCTTAAGATGTAAAACTATAGTTGTTTAAGTTACCCAGCAGCAGTGCTTAAACTAAATGCATACATGCCTTGCGTCAAGAAGGTCCTGGGTTCGAATCCTGGCCTGGGCTCTTTCTGAGTGGAGGCTGCACGTTTTTCACATGGTTCTCTCCAGGTACCAGAAAACATGAGCGTTAAGTTAATTGATCTCTTCAAATGTAATGTCCAGTCTCTGCCGGAGATATATAGATTAATTACACATATGACTAATGTTTTCAAGCCTCTATTTTTATTAATTAGGATGACTTTGCTGCAAGCTACCTGTTACTTGTCCAACTTTTTCCACACACCGTTTCTGTCCACTGAACTCTCCGTTAACATGCTTGCATGCAGTGAACATCCAGCTTCTTTATCAATGACGTTTTGCAGCGTATTCTCTGCAGGACCACTGTCACGTCAGCAGTCTTCCCCACCTTCATAACAGCCCTAATGTGGCCTTGGCATCACAGTCCTTGTTTTTATTGTTCCTATTTTAGCTCTGCATTAGCCGTAAGCTAATTATCATAATTAACAGAAACAAATCTTCTAAACATATATGTGTAATAAACCTATGTGTTATGAGTTTTTGAATTCAATTACTGGAGTAAAATAACCTTTTCCCTGATATTCTAGTTTATTGAGATGCACCTGTACAACGATTAATAAATCATTTTTTCTGTCTTTTGCTATATTTTGCCATCTTGTTGTTTTGTAGACATGAATGATTTATCACCTGTATAATTATTGACAGAATACTATCACACATTAAAGAAGAGATGTGTGATGGTAATCTTCTTGCCCTTTGGCTTATGTTGCTCTGCAGGTAATATTGCAACTTAAAACCATAAACTTAAACATGTTGTGGTGAGTCGAAATAGGGTCTCAGAAGAAGTTTATAACAAAAGTCCAATCCTTGAATTCATTAGAGGCTTTGGATTCATTTGCAGTTTTTTGCTGGAGCATCATCGATAACTTTTATTAGGAAGAACCTCTGAGATTTTATTCTGCATTTGAATTGTTTCTGTGCATTTAAATGATCTTCTGAAAACCCTTGTTGGGTTTTCACTGGAACGACTAAAAGTGTAACCTGATTCTTGCAGGTTTTGTGCCTGAAAAGGCCTGATGAGCAAAAGGAAAGCGTGCTTAACAGATGGGAAGGTGAATGTTTAGAGGAAGCAGTGGTTACTGTGACAGCTTTAGGATGTAAAACCGAAAGAATAAAGTGCCAACATGAGCAGATTCTGACACAACGAACATTATTAAGCAAGCAAGACGCTTTCTGTTCCACTTTAAACATGCATGTGATTCAGCTGAGCAGGCCTTGTTTTATCGTTCACATAACCCATCACCTGTTTAATGCTAGTCCCCTCCCTCACTGTCACGCCCCTCTGGTTGGGTGGGAGTTGTCAGGCTGTCGGCCAATGAGAGGACGGCGTTCACCCTGATAAATCAAAGTGTGTCAGTGTGAGAAAAACAGAGAGAGGAAGGGACCGATAAGATTAAAACCAGAGCACACGAGGAGGAGGCTGGTGTGCTGCTGTGGAGATTGGTGTTCTGACTGTCTGAAGTGGTTTTACTAGGAGTTTGTTTTACATTGCAGAAGCACCTTTTAATTTTATTTTAAAATATGCATTGGTTGCATATTTGTGGAAACCCTTAATCTGTTTGCTTAAGCACCTTTAGTTCATTTTCAGCATTCAGAGTCTTCCTGAGTTCATCCCTTCTGTTAGTTATATTGAGTCTTGATGGACAGAAATAATTTGCACCAGGGCAGCTGTCCATTTATATAGACCCAAAACACAACACATGTCAGCTCAAGGCACTTAACAAAAAAAGTCATTTCAACATAGTCACACATACATTCCAACTGATCCAGGTTATCAGACAGTCCAGTCAACTTCAGTTTATTATTCAAATTCGTTAGAAGGTTTCTATCTAAGGAAACCCAGCAGATTGCACGGAGTCATTGACTTGCAGCATTCACTTCTCCTGGATGAGGACGTAGTGACAGTCGGCAGTCGCTTGCATCGAGTCACTGGCTTTACAGCGATCCCTCATACCGAGCATTTAGCGACAGCGGAGAGGAAAAACTCCCCTTTAAAGATGAAAGAGAGCACATAAAGTTATTCACAACAAAGGCTCAGCCAATAGCTTTGTCTTACAGAAAGACGGGGTTAAAGAGACAGAGCCAAGAAAGAGAACATTAAGTTGTTGGCAGAAGCTCAGCTTATGACCCCCCAGGAAGGTGTCACAGCTAAACAGAACGCCTAACGCCTGTGAAGGGTTAGGCTGTACAAAAACCTGGACATTTTACACTTTTGAGAGCCAGAGTATGTATATATTTGAGGCAGTATGAATAATTGTGACCCTTTATGGAGGTCTCTAACTCTGGCCCTAAGTTTGTGAATTTAAACCTGAGTAAAGCCATACGGTTGTCATAAATTCCTGCCCAGACTTCTCACATCTGCCTGATGACGACCTTCTAGTTTCTACATCGTTGCATCTTTTCATTTCTGCAGAATGCGTTCACCCCTCCTTTCCCTTTACATGCTGTGTGTCCTGCATCTGTGCCTCAACTTAACTTTACTGCTGTTTTCTGCTTGAGAGAACAGAGGGAACAAATATATGAATGTCTGAAATCTATGTACTTTCTCTCGGTTTTCATAGGAAAGGTAAACTGTGTGGTTGTTTCATCTCTGTCTAAAGTCAGGATATCAGCTTTTAGGGTCTGATAAGGTTTATGACCCCTTGGAAAGGAGATAAGCTCCAGCATTATTGCATTAGTTTAATGAAAGACTCGTTTGTGCATGAATAACAGGGTTATAACTGGACTTAAAAGATGAACTGTTATTTTAAGTTCTCTTCAAACAGATCTTCAGCCTGCATGTGAAATCACTCTCAGCTGAGCCATCAGGCCTCTTGCTTTTCACACAGTGTTGTGTAGTCGTGCACTTGTTCTGCTGTTTAGCTAAATGGATTGATATTTGCACTTGCATCCCAGGAAATGAATCTAATCTTATCGCGTGTGCAGAGTCCACAGGTGCAGGCCCGGGGTCAGGGCCTCATACAGACGAGCTCAGTACTCAGCGCCACGTTGACCAGTTAACAACTTAACGCACAGGTTTGTGCTTCGGTCAGAATGAATAACCCCATGTTCAGCAACAAGCTATCTGTCCATACGCTGAGGATTGAAGCAGACAAATATGTTGCATTGTCGCTCAGTCGGTGTTTTTCTGAGGGCTGTTTTTATTTCTGAATGTTCCTCTTTGTAAAGATGATGTCTTCCCTGTATTTCAGAAACACAGGGAAGACGTGTAGTTCTTCAACGCCTCATAGGAACTGTCTGACTGATCTGTTTAGCTGCTGGAAAGACCAACCCTGCTGTAAAAATGCCATGTATCACCAATCGCTTCTCTTTTACTCAGGCAGGAAACTGTTAAAATGGAAGGACACAGGCCCTCCCAGTTATCAGCAATGCTTGTTGGAGCCTCATAGCTCTGGTTGCATGTTTGGCATCGTTCTCCTGCTGGAAGGTGAATCTCCACTGAGCCTGGAGTCTTCTTCAACCTCCAGCAGGTTTTCTTCCAGAATTACCAAGCACTTACCCGCACACATCATCCCATCAACTCTGACCCGCTGCCCTGTCCCTGCTGAAGAGAAGCATCCCCACAGCATGATGCTGCCATTACCATGTTTCGCTGTGGGAGTTTTTACGATGGCGTGCAATGTTAGTTTCGCACCAAACACAGTGTTTTGCGTGTAGGCATGGAGTGCACGACTAATAGTTGTTCTGTCAGCAGATTCCTCAGCCTAAGCTGTGGATCTCTGCAGCTCCTCCAGAGTTACTGTGAGGCTCTTGGCTGCTGATTAATGCTTTCCTTGCTCAGCCTATAGGTTTAGGTGGACAGCCATGTCTTGGTAGGTTTGCGTTTGTGCCATACCGTCTCCATTTCCCTGGTGAGTTCCTGTAGTCAGACTAAGATTATATTAAATACAATGAAGGAGAAACACTGTTTTTCTGAGTTAGGCGCTTCTCTGATTTGTACTGGTGAAGTAAAAGTAAAGCTCTTGACTTACCAGACTAACAGTGATCCAAATCCCACCTATGGTCATGAGATGCGGCAGAAATTAGCTTCCTCCAAAGAGTGTTTAAGCTCAGCTTTAGAGAAAGGGTGCAGAGCAAGGGTGTCTCGGTGGAGGTCAAAGTAAAGCTGCTGTTTCTCCAGTGCAAATGGGGTCAGCTGAGGATGTTTGGTCATATGATCTGTATCTCCTGTGTGCCTGCCTTTGGAGATGGTGGACCGACACAAAACTAGCTTTAGCCTGGGCATGCCTTGGGACTCCCATAATAAGTTGGACAGCATCGCTGGGTTTGGCTCGTGGACTAGTTGCCCCTCAAGCAAAGTTTCTGACAGAAATCACCTTCTAGTTGTTGGGTGTTAGGACAAATATCCATTTGCTTTCGTAATAACCTTTTCCGATTAACATCTGTGGTTTCAAATCTACCGTTGGGAGACTTTCATGAACTTTAGGACCTTCTTGGGTTGAAACGTTTGACAAAAAATAACACTGTATCCTCTGTGTGCTCAGACAGGACAAAAGGCCACTTGCCATCACAACGACTAAACACTAGTTCAGCTCCTTCAGTAATCATTTGTGCTAAGGAGAAAGTTAATGACTGATGACAGAGCTCTGGACCTTCTTCGCAAATCCTATCTAGCTGTGTCATTCACCCAACAGATCAGGGAAGTGCTGAGGACAGCAGGCCTCACAGAGACCCTTTGACCAAACCGCAAAGTACAAAACTGTTACCCTGTTGCTGCTGTAAGCACGCTAATGAATGACCTGGCGAGAGTACAAATTATAGCAGAAGGCTTGTGCTCTCAGAAAACATATTGATATGGTTTTAGCTACAGAAGGAAGTAGTTTTATCCATATCAGCATATTCATCATTCACGGAAACATTAATAATTTTCAATAATATGATAAAACGTAATTTATGAGTGCTAAAAAATGCAAGACTTCAGATCTATGAAGAGAGACTTTCTCCAGCTAGGCACAACATTATGACCACCTGCCTAATAGTGTGTTTGATGCCCAAACAGCCTTGATCCATTGAGGCCCCACTAGTCATCAATCGTGTAAATTGGAGGCCACATCATTGGCGTTTGCAAAGTTACAGAGTCAAAACTGAACCTCAGTAATCTGGGCTATTTAGCCTGTCATAAGAGAAAAAACAATGGGGTTGTATTTTTCAAAGTTATATTTTTTTACCAAGTTATTCATTCATTTCTAAATATTCAATCAGCAAATGAAATATTTAGCTCCAAATTAAATAAGCTTCAAACTATATATATATATATATATATATATATATATATATATATATATATATATATATATATATATATATATATATATATATATATAATATCTGATTACATAATTTCTAAAAGAGAAAAAAAATCAGATTATCATTTATTCTTCTCCTTGGTTAATATTATTTTGAAGTAATATCACTCTTACTTAAATACATTTTTTTACTGGATGAGATGGTATAGGAAGCACCTACTGGGCTATTTGTGAGAGGATTAGGGCCACAGGTGGGGTGGGGGGGACGTCTGACTTTAGTGTCAAAATCTGAGATTAAAGTCAGAATTATTTTCTTTATATTGGGGCCATGGGCTGTTCTAGACAGGGGCCAACAGGGGCCAGTGGCCCTGTAGAACTGGTTATGGCCCCTGTACTTTAGAGATAACACTAAATTAATTTGTTATGGTGACATGCCCTATCACAGAAATCGTAACTAATTGGTTCCCTTGCCTAACTTCCTTTTTTTTTTATCTTCAAAGATTTACTTAAAAAATTAATAAAAAGTTAAGGTGATGTACTTTTACCTTCAGCCATATTGAAACAGGATCATAGTTTTCATCTGCTGGATCAGGGGTCTGCAACCTCACTGTAAAAATTAATACTGGGTTTTAGTCAGCTGGGCTGATGTAATCAAGTTAACTGAACACATTTTACCAAACTTAACTTAATAAAATATGTTACAGGAACTTCGATTTAAAAAACAGAAACTAGAAATAATCCATTCAGTGCTGAGTTACAGCTGTGATTCACGAAACACGCATGCGTCACCGTGTGACGTCATGGTCACATGGTACACTCTTCAAAATTTTTCCTGAACAATTCATCGCCATTTTTCTTCTTGCCGGAGCTCACATCTTTCCTCGAGTAAATATATTTTAATTCAACACTTTTTAGGATTTCTTTCGGCAAACTGTTTGATATAACCAGGTTAGTGTTTTGACCTATCGTCTAATGTCTTTTAGTTCCATATTTCATGCTACATTTATGTTGAATTTTAGGGTAACTAGCTAGCTTGTTAGGTCTCCCCCCTCCCCGAAAAAAGAAAATGTTGGTATTTTTTGCCTAGACATCTAATAAATATTTACGAACATAAATATTTATTTTTAAAATCCACAAATTATTAAAATGTTAGTCTTCCGTAGCTTTGAGTTTTACATTAAGGTAACCCCTGTTTTCATCCCACTCGCTTCCTGCCCGTTTCCCGCTCTCCCCTTTCTGCAGTCGGCTTGCTGCACCTCCTGTCTGCGACAGAAGACTTGGAAAAAGGTATCGAGAGAATACCTCGATAGCTCACCTAAAATTGTGTTTATGGTCACAATTTTAACTGAGCTTCTTAACTAAGGATATGAGTTACAGCTGGAAAATTAAAGGTACTATCTTAGTGTATTTTAAATATTCTGACAACAAAGACGATTTCAGTCATTTAAAAATAGTTTTTTGGGCGGTCCCAACAGTGACGGATGTTTTTAATAGTCTCGTGAGATTGTAAAACATCCTCACTTTTCTGAAGCTTTGCTTAAAAATGGTGTGGCGCTATATTTTTTCAGCATCCTGCGAGAGTATTTCTGCTGAACTCTGCAGCGACCACAAACGGTTACTGGTGGTTCACAATCTCTCACGAGCTCCTTAAATGCGCGTTCTAGCACGCGCTTCAACGCTCGGCGCTGCTCGTGCATGCACGCTGCACTCTCGCTTGACCAGGTGTATGTAAAAGAACCACGCCTTTGATGTCAAGGACCTTCAAGTTATAAATATATACAAGCAAAATAAAAAGACGTTTTCTTTCTACAGGGAAGTAAAAATGTATCTTTTATCCAACCATTTAGCATTGTTAAATAGTTTACATTGAACTGACCACATCAAGACCCTCACAATGATCACTTTTCACACAGCTCAATCAAACTATTTATTTACCTAGTAAGCATGCTATTAAGTTTGACAATGGTCAGGTAAGAGGTAATTTATTTGAGTCAGGTATGTTGAAGGAGGGTTGCATCTAAAACATGCAGGACAGCAAATCTAAAGGATCAGGGATGGAGACACTAAATCAATTGTAGTCCTGGCCTTTTGTTGGACATTGTTCTTTTGGAAGAACTGACCAAGTCTTCATCTGGATGCCTCTAACACAGTGGTCTCAAACTGCATTCCTTGAGGGCCAGAGTCCTGCAACTTTCAGGTATTTCTCTGCTTCAGCACATCTGGCTCCAAAACTAGCTCATTAGCAGAGCTCTATGGAGCTTGACTGCATGCTAGTGAGACAGTTTCACCATGTAATTCAAGTGTATAGGACAAGGGACACATCTAAAAGTTGCAGGACTCTGGCCTTTGAGGAATGCAGTTTGAGACCACTGCTCTAACATGTTTTAATTCAGGATTAATCCCGTATTTGGCTCCATTCTAACCTGCCTCCCTGTTCCTGTTGATCAGTTACTCATTGTGATAAATCAGCTGTTTAACTCCTGATATGGTAATGCAAAAACAAACTTGCATTTTCTCAGCCATCAAACTGAAGAACGAGGGCAGCTGTGTTGCTGGGTCTGCCATGGTGCATGGGAGAGGATCCTGTGAAGACATTTGAGGTAAGAAACAGTTCAAAATAAAGCATGTCATCTTTTTAGATCTTATTTGTAGATTACCTGAGTTGTGTATTTAACCAAGATATCTGACATGAATTTTAATAGTACAGTATTTTAAAACTTTATAACCACTATTACATCATCTTTGAGTTAATGTGAAGTTTCCCCAGGTTATTGTATCACTTGTATTCATATTCAGGCAACATTATTAACATGCATTGTCTGTATAATTTTTGGATTCATCAAAAAAAAATATTGGTCTGTCTGTTTATGGTCACAATCTTAGCTGAGCTTCTTTGAAGTAGTCTTTTTTTTTTTTTTTTTTTTTTCGTTTTGTTTTATTTTCTCCATGAAGCCAACAGCCTAAAGAGGATCTCATCAAGGGAATGCTGGTTGGAATCCTTCTCAGTTTAGAAGACAAATGAACCACTTCAATCCTCCTCCTATGATGTGGCCATTGTGATTCGTCACCTTTGTGATCTACCCAGTGCTTTTATGACACTGGCGGAAATGAGGTACGTGATGAGCCTCAACAAGGACCTAAAATACACCTTTGATATAATCCATTGTCTTTTCTTGTGAATTGGAATTGACTTGTGCTCTGCTAGTGTATTCCCTGAAAAAAATACACGCCTCATGTGAAGAACTTTTGTTTGAGTTCATATGTACTAAAGACTTCTATGTTTTTGTACTTTGAAGAAATGCCTTGTCCATACATGTCAGGTTGGGTTAAAGTTAAGGCATAAATGTCAGCATGGCAAGTAGTTGAACAGTTTAAGAATAATATTGTAACTTTTGTTTCTTGGCGTTTCCCACAAGGCATTAATGAATGATCTGTTCTTAAGTGTCTGACAACATTGAACTCTGAATGGTGTGAATAGAGTGTGATTTAGTGAAACCAGTTAGTCATACAGAAATCAAAGTGCTCTAGTTTATTCAAGCATTATTGTTACTAAACTGCACATGCTTAAATGTCAACAGGATACTTTTTTTTTTTTTTTTTTTTGTATTTGTTGTTTTACTCTTTAATTATTTTTAACCTTGTTTAAACCATTTTTAGAGACATTTAAAAATGTTTAACAGGTTTTGTGTCTTAGAAAATATTATATATATATAAATAATTTTTTTTTCAGTAGTTAAGAGTTAATGCAATTATTTCTTATTGGGGATTTTTAGGCCCGAGCAGCAGAAGCACTGTGAAGGCCTATTGTAATCATTATGTTTATTATTTTTCTTCTCTCAAATGAATTGGCTTTTTGGAGGTTTAAACATATACGAAAACTCACCAAACCTGGTGGCCATGTCAGGGGTGTGTGAAATTGACATATTTTAAGGTCGTTGCCAAAATCACAACAGAAACAGCTCAACAGCGCCCCCCGGCAACTTTCACAATACCCTTCGCATTGACCTTACTTTATGGTAGAAACATGAAAATTGGTACACTTGTCCAACTTTCCAAGACCTACAGAAAACACTCTTGCACCAATGCTCTACACCAAACAGGAAGTTTGCCATCTTGGATTGAAGTTCTAATTTTGACTCCATTTTGGCCGTTTATAGTCTCTGCGTTTGATTGAACTCCTAGAGATTTGGTTCCAAACTTGGTCAGTTTGCTCATAAGGCATGGGGGAATAAAAGTTATCAAAACGGTGAGTCTTCGAGCATGCTGAAGGGGTGTGGCCAGACTTCAAAGTTTGACATCTTGTCATGAAACACGAAAATGTTATCTCCAACACAAAACTCACTGAGACACCAAACCTTCTGGGACTGATCCACATCCGGCCCACTACAATACTCAATGGCTGGATCGTGACATCACTTGAGCCATGCCACCTGGAGAACAGGAAGTGTAATGTTTTATTTTGAAAGGTCCCTATCTGACCCCTGGAACCTAATCAACATGACAATGTGTCCAGTGACAGAAGACATGTTGGTGTAACTTGGCGTCCAACACGGAAAGTTTTCGGCGGAGGGTGTGGATGTGGCAAAGTCAGATGTCACACTGTTGCCATACGTTTGGCTCTAAATTCAACGGATTCCAGCCGAGCTGCACCAAACTCACTATAATTGATCTTTATCTGATCACCGACAGGAATGCACCCCAGTATATGGTGGGTGTGGCCCAATTTCTCTACAGTGCCCCCTAGAAGTCTTTAAAAACAACCAAAAAAAAAAAATCAGTCTCGAGCCATGCTTTGACTGAGAATTATGTAATTCATTAATACATGTGTAATTTGTCTGGGATGACAAAAAAGTTTCTTGGAGCCATGGTCCAAACACAACAAGAAGTCAGCCATTTTGGATCAAAGCCACTTTTTTTTTTTTTACACGTATCTGGGCGAACCCCTTCTACAGCTTTTGACATACAGACTTCAGAATCACTCATCGTAGTCTTGAGGATCAAAAGTTATCAAAAGATTTTTGTTCTGCATCAAAGCATGTGGGCATGGCCAAGCCTCAAAGTCTGACCATTTGCCTTAAAACATCATGGTAGAAAAACTTCCACATACAAAGTCACAGCTCTGACACTTTTGTGTGCCATAACAGGCCAGCATTAATCACATTCCCATGGTCAATTGGTGACATCACATTAGCCATGCCCCCTTCCAGCAGGAAATAACCTACTTTGCTTCTGGATGTCCTCCTTTCTCTTTCATTCATACATATTTAAACTTGTCTGATGACAGAACAACATGAGCACTGGCTGGAGCATGTGGGCGTGGCAAAATAGCGAATACCAATCACTTGCCTTTTGTGTACGGTTGTCTCTAAATCGCTCATGCATCATCTGATTTGCACCAAACTGGATATTAATGACCTTAAACCCCATTAAGTGGCCAATAGGTGTCCATTGGAATTTGACTCCAGTGCGCCCCCTGCTTTATTCCAAGAGTAATAACTCCCTGATGCATCCTCTGATCTGCACCAGATTTTGTACATCATCAGGGGGCTCTGCTTGAGATACTGGTGTGGTACCATAATGACGTCACTGGATATAAATGACCTTTGGTACCCACCGTCTAGTGGACTGGTGCGGAACGGCGCGAGAGCGTTGATGACGACAGGGTGGTGCCGGAGGTTGCGCGGTCGCCGCAAGGCTGGAGTGGCGCTTAGCTACGAGGGGCACCAGAAGCTGCTTGCAGCTTTAATTCTAATTATTTTCCTTCTTCAGAAAAATGAAAATATATTTGAAGGCATCAATTTTCAAAAGTTATAAATTTTTGTTTCTGTTCTTTGATGGAAATTTGTAAAATTATAATTTTGTGTGATTCTTGAAAATTTTCCTGACTTGAATAAAATGTCCATATATATATATATATATATATATATATATATATATATATATATATATATTTATTTATTTATTTTTATTTATTTTTTTTTTCTCATTTAGTCTCACTAACATAACTTGTAATAAAAGGATAAAGATTTTAAAATTGTAAAAAATAAACATTACAAAGTTGACTTAACTTAGAAATCAGTTAAAAAGTTAGAATTTCATTTTGAGCCATTAAGCTGAACATTTGTTCAAACTTGTTAAAATGAGTCCATGTGACTTTGTCACTGCTGTTGTAAAAAGTAAAATTTTATGTTAAGTCAACTTGATGTAGTAATGTAAAAACTTTAAGTTGGGGAAACTTTTTAAAAAATTTAACTCACCATTTTTAGTTTAATTGCAAAAGAAAGTTAAGTCAATTTAATTGAAGTTGTACAGCTTTTATTGTTTTGAACTTGACAGTTAAAGTTGATACAACTTAATTGAGTCAAAGCAACAAGGAAACAAAGTCAAGTTGAGTTTGCAGTTTGTTTTTTTTGTTTGTTTTTGTATAGTTGCAGAGGTTCAGTACAATTTTTGATAACTCTACCAACCTCAGATCATTTCACTGAGGGAAGAACAAGCATATTTTTAACCAAATATGCACAGAGAAACAACCAGCACTTTATATGGTAAAGAGAAACTCAAGCTTCCTTGTTCTAGTGTTATTTTCTAGCTGCTGAGCCTCTGTTGCCATTTAGAGGACAAGCAAACATACAGCATATCTCAACACTGGATGTCTGTGATAAGTTACTTCTGTAAGTTTTAGTTTAAAAAGCTTTATGCTGGGAAAAAGTGTGATTTGGACACTTTTGCCTTGATGTGCTCATGTGTAAAGATGTTTTTAATCCATGTTCAAAAGGTTCTAAAGATTATAATTTGAAAATACCAGAATTTGCACAAAAATGTCATATTTGATTACATGATTTCTAAAAAAATAATAATAATAATAATTGAATGTTAAAATCAAACGGCAACAGTCTATTCACTTTTTTTAACTGGAGTATTTTTTTTTTCCTTTTACCACTTCATTCTTCCACTTGGGTAATATTTTGAAGTAATGCTTTAGAGAAGTTTTAGAGAACTTATGAGAACCAATCATTGGCCTATTTGTACGGAAGAGGATCAGGGCCAAAAAAAATTTACTTTTTTTTTTTTTTTTTTCCCTCCTCCTCTCTTCTGAGATTAAAGTCAGAACTCTTTCTTTTGATTGACCCTAATTATTATTATTTTTTTTATATTGGGGCCATGTGCTGTTCTAGACAGGTGCCAATAGGGGCCAGTGGCCCTGTAGAACTGGTCCTGGCCCCTGTACTGAAGAAATAATACTAAATCAGTATCTTATGGTGATATGCCCTGTCACAGAAATCGTAACTAATTGGTCCCTTGGACCGATTTAATTTTTTACCTTAACAGTTTTACTTTAAAAGTGAATAAAAATTAAAGTGTTGCACTTTTTTAACTACAGCCATATTGAGGCAGGATCACAATTTTCATCTGCTAGATCAGGGATCCGCAACCTGCAGCTCCAGAGTCGCAGTGACTGTGGCTCACTTAATAAATATTCAACGATGAAAACATTGCTCTGTTCTTAGTTAATTCGTTTTTTTTTTTTTTTTTCTTGTTCCCCCTTTTAAAAAAAAAAAAAAAAAAAAATGGGGGAGAATTTTGGCCAAGACCACTGATTGGGGCGTTTTTGGGTTCTTTAAAAGCGGGAGCGCGCGCTGTCAGTGGACGCGTGCTTGTGCTCCGCGTGCGCCTGTCTCGCGGTGCCCTCTCCCTGGCTCGCGCTGCCTTTTAAAGCAAACTCTCTCAGCATGCTATTTCCCACTCGGCCAGAAGAAGGGACACGGTGCGGAGCTGCTGTGTCTTTCATTCTACCCCCCCTTCCTGTCGTCACCCCCATCGTCCTCGTTTAGTTTAATTCTTTAACAGTTTGTTTACACGGTTAGCTTGTTTCAGTCATGTATCGGTATTTCGGAGAGCTGTTGAGCCGCTCTGCGGGAAGTGCCCTGGCCTCGGGATGCGTGGACTCCGCTCTCCCGGTGTCGTCCTCCATGATGCGGGTCCGCCGTTATGCCGACGCGGCCGAGCAGCCCGACGACCCAAACTTCTTCAAGATGGTCGAAGGGTTCTTTGACCGCGGTGCCACTATCGTTGAGGACAAGTTGGTGGAGGACCTGAAGACCAGGGAAAGCTCCGAGCAGAAAAGACACCGTGTTCGCGGCATCCTGCGCATCATCAAGCCCTGCAATCATGTCCTGAGCGTGTCGTTCCCGATCAAGCGGGATAACGGGGAGTGGGAGGTGGTGGAGGGGTACCGCGCCCAGCACAGTCAGCACAGGACACCATGCAAAGGAGGTGAGAACCGAATCAGAACCTGCTCTTCTGGTTGACGGCTAGCTTTAGCAGGCTATGTAGCATTAGTTAGCAGTGACGTTAGCATTTTAAGCAAACTTGGAACACAGTCCAGCTGGTGTCTACGGTGCTTCACAACTTCACACATTTTGTTTGTTTTAAGTTAGCGAAAACATCAGTGGTTTTCATGACAATTAGCATCGTTTGCTCTTCAGTCTCATAGTTTAGTGACCTTCCTGTTTATCTGTAGCTGCAACAGGCTGTCAATGAGTTTGAACTTTTTAACTATTATGAACAAATTTGGGGGAAAAAAATCAAGAGTCGTTGGCTCTGTTTGAAAGGCCATCAAAATACCTTTCAGTTGATTTAACATACTTAAATGCTCTTATACGTAAAGATTGTAACAGCATTTTTAAATTTGACAATTTGGGTAATTTATATTTAGTTAATATTAAAATGTGTTAAAAGCTGTGTTCCAAAACAGAATGATCACTAAATATGGGCGTATTGCCTACATTTATTTACATATCGCCAAGAAGGTTATTGCCAGAGGTGGGTAGAGTAAGCAAAAATTATACTCAAGTAAAAGTCGCAGTAATTTAACATTTTTACTCGAGTAGAAGTAAAGAGTAGTCATTCAAAAATTTACTCAAGCAAAAGTATTTAGTAAAAGGCTACTCAAGTACTCAGTAACTGATCCCAAGATCTCATTTAACTTGTGAAAATTGCCAAAGAAAAATGTGTAACTTCAAGTATTTTTAAGATTAAAAATAAATTGCATAATTACAAAATAACAAATTCAAAAATAAACACCTAATTTTTCACAACATAAAACTTCAAACTTTATTATATGGAGCACACTTCATGTAGTCATTTCTGAAGTCAATACTTACAATAGGTAAAATATATCTTGGAACAGTGCAAAATATTTTCAGTGAGAATATTTACCATTTTACTGTATATTCACATGACCTTCAAATGGCACAACAAGCTCAATAGTTTGAAAATGACATGAAAGCAATGATGTTTGTAAACATATGTAATGGTTGTATCTGGTGTGCTAAAACAACGTGGTGTGGGTAGAGTATCCAGGAAGTGTACTTAAGTAAAAATGTTTGAAATATTACTCAAAGGTTTAAAAAAAAAAAAAAAAGGCACATTTCAGTAAAACTACTCAAAGTAATTTTCAAAACGTTGTTCATTGAGAAATGTGCTTTTATTTTCAGTGGCTGGAATAATTATTTAATAATTTGACTTTAAGTTGTATTTTGTTGCCACAAGGCTGAGTTTGGTGCAGTTGAATGGTGGGATTCAGCTTAAATCCTTTTTTTTTTACTTAAAGTAAGCTTCATAGCTTAATTATAAAATTTGGTGAAAGAAGATCCTTTTTTTAAAAAAATTATTCTCAACTGTTGTCAGTGCATTTAAAAAATGTATATTTTAGGGGTGAAATGTCTTAACTCTATGCTATAATTTTTAGCTCTTTAAGGCACCTGTTTTTGCTCGGGATGGAAAAGCATCAACTCTCATATCAGATGATTTTTACTACTCCTCAGATAAATCAGTTTTACCGGATCAGAATTTGACTGTCTGGCTATATATGTATTAAAGTACCACTATTTTGTTGCGCACACACAAGCTTACAATATATCAGTTTTGTATGTTGCCCCATGATTTCACACACCACTGTGCATTTCACAGCTGGGCTTCTCCACATGTTAACACATGACTCACTGTGAATTACTGCTAATAATCAAAGTGGCTGTGTTTGTTTATGTTTTGCCTCACAAATGCTTTGTGGTTTGAATTTTGAGTTTCAAAGCAGCAGCAGTAATTTGAGCTGGGCTAATTGTAAAAAGAGGGGGAAAAAAATGAAGAATGCATGTTTGGGGGTGGGGTGTTTATGTAGGCACTCTTCTATTTGTCAGAGGGGAGGCATGCTTTTTAGGGGAAGGGACACACACCTCTGTTGGCCTTTCAGAGTACAGGTCTTAGTGCTGAGGAGAGGCGGTAACTCTGTGAAACTCACCTGTAGCACCTGTTCGGTGTTGACACATTTTGGGAGATTGTCTGTAGAGAAAGCAGAGTGTGTATAAAAATCAGTTGCATTAAGACAAGTCTGTCTGTTTCGTAAAAATCTGTAGTGAGCTGGTGTTGTCCTTAGTCTGTCGATGAAGCCCTGTTTTATGTTAAATGACCACCATAACCCCGCCCCCCACAAATTTGGAAAAATTCCAGCAATGCGGGTGGGGTCGAGATACTGGAAGGCATGGCTGAGTCTGCGGACGAGAGCAGGGCGTAACCAGGGCTGGGCCCAGGAAGAATGATAATCTGTTGCTTTCTTATGAACTTTCTTGCAATATTTCGTGGTGTGTGGGTTTTTTTTTTTTTTTTTTTTTTTTTTTTTTTTTTTTTTTTTTTTTTTTAACTCAAACATACAAGCAACAAATCTAGCTGCTTTTTACTGTTTCGTTGGAGACTTTTATGGCGACGACAGTTGGCAGCTCAGCTGCAGTCCTGCTGTGTCATGAGTAAGTCGAGAGCAGCGGTGAGCACTTCCCAAGCACTGCAGTCCTTCTGACGGTTGTCCATCCTGCAGTTTACCATCGCCAATAGTCAGAGCAGAGGAGACCCATTCCACTCTGTCCACGTTGTAAATAAATCACACATTTGCTAAGCTGACTAACGCTATCGATCAGTTTTCACTGTGGTCACACCTGGCTCACTATTCCAACTCCTGCCTTGCCACCAGGTGGGCGGGGCTGTGTGTCTGAGAGAGATGGTTTTATACCGCTGTGACGTGACGTGGCGGCTATCCGCTGTAACCAGTAGGAAAACTGAACTGCTTAAGAACCATTCAACCGAAGGAGGCCAGTAGTGAGACGGTTTTAGGCAAAATATTGCAGAACTTAACAAGTTTACACAAAAATGTAAAAAAAAAAAAATTGCACAGAAACATAAAGATGGAACCCTAAATGACTTATTTAGACAGTTTATCAACAAAAGTTGATTTACACTTTAAAGTAAAATATGTGCTTTCCTGTCCTCATGTGTGACTGCATAATTGGTAAGCTAACAGTTAAAGGTTGCAGAGGCAGGTTGAACAAATTCCCAGAAGTTTTAACTTAACTTTCTCACAGATTTGTTTAGCTGTGCAGAGAATTTGGCTATTGACTGACTGGCCAGGAATTAAAAAATGTTTTTTTTTTTGTTTTTTTTTTCCTGATAAGTGAAAAATACCATACTGAGTGTTATCTGTCCACACTGACCACACTATTCAGTGTGGAAGACCCAAAGTTAGACATGCTTAGCATCAGTGAGGTGTTTAAAAATTAAGCTTGAGGAAGTATAAAAATGTTACACTCTTTAAAAGGTTATAAAATAGTTTTCTATCCATTCATGCTGCTCCTTATAGAGCAAATCATACGTGAGTGGATAACTGGAAAGCTATATATATATCAAAAGTTAACAGGAACCATCTTTGTTGAGGAAGTTGGAGTTAAGACTCAGTTACACATTTTTAGTATCCGAAAGGTGTTCAAAAAGGAAGTCGAAGGAAGCATGGAGATGTAAGAAGCCATTTAAAATTTTCTACAACATAGCGACATATTTTTGGATGTCATTAAGGCTGTGAGAGATCAAGACTTTCAGTGGGTAACAGGAAAGCTGGGTTAATTCTAATGCATGATGCAAAAGCTGGCTTTGTATTGTCAGCTTGGTAATTTTGTATTTGTTGTAAAATAAAGTAAAACCCAGTTTTATAGTCAAGCCTTTCCTTCAGGCATCTTTACACTACTCTATGGTAGGAAGGCAATAAAAGATATTTTCAGTGTCTTCTGTCTTGTATTAGTTGTACTTGGCTGAAATTGGCTTCAAAGCCAAACCCAAAATCTGGGATCGGAAACTGCTCACAAAACTGATCAGTGCATCTCTAAGATTTATAAAAATGGCCTAAAACTCCCTGCAGTCACTAAACCAGAGCCACAACTAGAAAAAAATCCTACAGTTTATCTTGGACTGCATCTTTTAAACAAATGTTTTTTGTTTTTACTCTTCTGAAATAGCTGACAGTTTGTTTCTGGTTTGCCCAGCTATCTAATTGGGATGCAATCGCATGGCTTTCAGACCAGATCTGATGATAACATAAGCAACAGCTGTTATCTTTCATGTGGTTTAATGATTGATTCACTGTGCAGACCCTTGGTTGGGTTCAGAGCAAACTACAAAGTGCAGAGGTTGTTTTTGGACTTCAGTGCAGGCATATGCATGCACTCATCCATCTCTTTAAGATCCAAAATGACTAATAGATGTCAAACTGGACAAAACTGCTTCTCACCAGACATGTGGATGCTGGCTAGGTGGGCGGGGATGTGCATGATGCATATGCAGTTTTTACATGGGCTGTAAAATGATCATCATTCTGCATAAAGATGGAACAAATCTGTGGGATGTTTTTCTCATGAAGAATGAAGGATTAATTCTAGTTTGCTTTAACCCCCCCCCTCACCTAGAAGGGAATTGAATGAATGGTGCATCTAGAGGTGCACCAAAGATCAGGACTAATCAACTTCACCATCCGCAGGTCAATCCTGAAAAATCTGAGTTAGTTTTTCCTCTCCAGTAAATGCTTCAAAGCTTTAAAAAAACAAAACAAAAAAAAACTCCCACAATGTTGATGTAGTTTAATACAGGTGTTTTAATTAAGCCAAAAAAAGTTAGGAATATGTTTTGCTTCAGAAATGTGAATGTCTTGTTGTTTTATTTATATATATATATATATATATATATATATATATATATATATATATATATATATATATATATATATATATATATATATATATATATATATAAATAATTTTTTTTTCTCATGTTCTTCACTCGTTAGAAGGAAAAACTTTTTAATCATTTTGCTGCATTTGCCAAGCTTATCTGACAATCCATATGGTTTGATAAATATCTTTTCATGCTTAGTGCCAGGAATAGAAATGTCAGAGCAACACCTAAAGCTATAGACGATTTTAAAATGGGAAAGACCAACAACCCTTTAGCAGGGTTTTAATATAAAAAATCAAAACCTAGATTTAATATTAAACACCACCACAAATATAAAAATCCCTCTGTAACCTAAACTTTAATTTTAGCAACCGGATTTAATAAACAAGTTTATTGAACCCAAGATGAGATGAGGTTTTCCTTCTGATAATACCCAGGGGAATAAAGGCGGCCAAAAGATAATTACGGATATAAGAGTAGAATAATTAAACTTGGCATCAGTGATAGTGCAATAATATGATGAAAGTGAAGTACTGGTGATAGAAAACCGTATGAAGTAACTGCACTATAGATACAGAAATTCAGTTTAATTAAAAAAAAAAAAAAAAAAAGTTATTAATTCTACAGAAAAATGTTAGTGTTGTTGTAACTCATACAAAAGTTGAATAGTTTCAAGTGGATTTGAATTTCTTCTTTTTGCCCTCTGTGAATTTTGGTTTCTGCATTGTGTATCAACATCTGGAGAACCAAATACTGGAAGATAATTTGGTTGGGTCAGCTGTTTGCCTCTGGTGAGTTTGCAATGTTTGTTAAATTGCTTTCATTTATGAAGGATCTCCTGTAGCAGTCTGTAATACAGCGGTTATGAAGACACCTCTGACTGAAGACACTTGTTTAACAGTCTCATGAAGAGGACATTCAGTTTTTGGACGAATTAAGAGCTGTCAGGGTCTAAGTATAGACATTAATTTCCTCCAGGTGTTGAAGCATTCAATTCTGATATGAGATGGGGGGGTTTTTTTTTTTTTTTTTTTTTTTTTAAAGCCAGACTCTGTTCTCTATTTTAGAGGAATGTGTGTTTACAGATCTGTTTAGGTTGCTGTGTTGGATGGATGGTTGGATGTGTGGGAGGGGTTTGGTTAGACAGCGTTGCTGTGTGGGGTGTTTTTTTTTTTTTTTTTTTTTTTTTCTCACCCTCCTGACATTTTATTTGATCAGCGATCTCTAAATTGTCTTCAGGTCTGAGTCAACTCAGCTGAATGAAAGAGGGAGCGCCGCAGCTGCTGCGCTCTGAGAGATGGTGCTTTTGTTTTTGATGTTTTTCATTCATGTGACTTGTGATTTTTAATGCTGTTCTCAAGTAATGACAGACGAGGAAAGAAAGGCTTCTATTGCAGTAACACATAAATGTCATGACTTCAACCTTACAGGCCTTTTCTTCCTGTTTTCTCCTCAAAGCTGAACACACATAGCCGACTCTTGAATCCATGCCGTCTCCTCTTGGTGCAGGATGCCCTTGGATTTCACTCTGGATTTGCTATTTTTGTAGCTGTTAAATTATACTCACACAGGCAATGTGCCAGTAAGATGGAGTAGTTCATAACATGCAGCCTGGTTTTTATGATCTCATTACAGTGCACGTTACTGTAGTAACAGTAGTAAACGCCAGACAACAGGAAGCGATGACTGTAGCTTGAGGGATGGGTTCAGAACGGAGGGCTGTGATTGGTTCACTCAGTCTCCACCCGTGCAGCGAAGTGTTGAGTGATTTCTGACTCCTATATGTGTTGTTGCGTAATAATGAGCAGCACAGCGTCCTGTGTTCTACCTTCACCGCTTCCTATCTAATGTTTGCCTTTTTTGTCGCTGTGCTGCATTAATAGGAGAAAGTTTCAGAAAAAAACTGACTTTCTTGTTTTAGAGCTTCAACACAACAGTTTAACTCACAAACCAGCTGATCAAAAATAATGGGAAACAGTTTGGCCTCATTAAACACAGGAACTAATGTTGGTCTCTACCTATGGTTTGTGTTGTCAGGTTTTCTCTTTATGATGGCTGTTTTTGTAAATTGCTCCTCGTTGTGTTTACCTCAGGTATCCGTTACAGTACCGACGTGTCTGTGGATGAGGTGAAAGCCTTGGCCTCTTTGATGACCTACAAGTGCGCTGTCGTTGGTAAGACTTCAAGTCAGACCTCTGCTGATTATCATCTAAAGCTCCATGCAGTGCATATGTTTTGTCACTGCTATTGTAAAATTTTACATCTTTGGTTGTCTTAATTATGCTGCCCAGTACTTAGAAAAAACAAAGCAGAGCAACTATTTACACAGTAAAAAAAATGTAACTATGCACATGCCAATTACACACATTTACTGTGGTTTTCCAGATGTGCCATTTGGAGGTGCCAAAGCTGGAGTAAAGATCAACACTAGGAACTACTCAGTAAGACATCTAATACTTATTTTCTCATGTCTAAAAATTATGTTTAAGTGGCAGGTTTTATAACTTTTCTCAGCTCATAAAGGGTAAATTTTATTTCAGTGTCTGCAGTTGAGAAATAAGTTGAAGAAAAAAAAAAAAAAGCAATGCTAGGCAGAAAGCCCAAAAGTAGAGAAAATCTCCATCAGTGAAGATTGAAATGGGGATTATTGTCTTAAAACAGTAGCTTGGTGACCTAACAAACCAGCACCCAATGTAAGAACGCTCTGTGTTGGATCCATTTTGCCTGTACTTCAGCTCAAATGAATAAAGAAACACTTGTGATTTAAAAACTGTAGTTGAAAATGCAGAAATTCTGGTCTCATTCTGACATCCTTTTATTACTGTGATCTCCATGGATCAGCACTATCTCTATCAGAACAGCTGCTTGAACAGAATAGTTGATTTTTAGCGATTTACTTTTCCACCAAAAATCAGTCTGTTTTACTCAGGGGAGTTTTTCTGCACTACAGTAACGTACAGTGGACTCCCGTCTCTTCGTGGTTCAGTGTTCACAGATCTTTCTGTGGAATGTAACTTCAAATTATTGGCAGAAAATTCACTTGTTCACTGTTTTTCTAAAATCAAAGGAAAATGCAGATTGGGAAGCTGAAACGCCTAGCCACAATGCTACTTGACACGCTGTTAGCTTTGCTGCGACGCTGACTTAGCTGCACAGCTTGCGTTTATACTACACAGAAACTGTACAAATAACTGTGTAATTACTAACATCTTAGTCTGTTAGGTATTATGTACAAAATAAAACCTGTTAATCACCCTAGACAATCATGAACTTGGCTAATATTATGTTACTAATAGAAATAAATCTCCAATTTTATCTTTTATAGTGGATCAGTGCTTAAATAAACCTATGATACAAGATACCTTGTAACTATCTACCTTCGAACCTGAAATCAAGGGGGAGACAACCGTAAAACTGCCTAACTACTTCAGCAAAGAAGCTAACGGTTGTTAGCATTTAGGCTAGCGTCACTTGTGATATACAGAAAATTTTAAAATGAGCTGTGCTATTGGATATCAGTTTCCTGTGTTCTCTTGTTTTTATCTAAATCAACTCTCATGATGATTCAGTCGAGGCAGCAATAAGGGATTTTCCTTTTGAATGTGTTTGTTCAGAAACTGATCAAACAAGGAAAGCTAAAAGAGGCTGAAAATGAGGAATATGGAGATGTAGGGAAAAGTTCTAAAGAAGAATTTGAAGGCCTAGTTTTGATATTTTCTGTATTATTAGGCATTTTTGGTTTGTGGGTTTTTTTTTTTTTTTTTTTGTTTGTTGTGGAACCTGCTGTTGGCTTGAGAGGAAACTAAATGAAGTTAGGTTTGTGATGTGATTGCAGGAGGATACAGTGTTTGCTGGAAACAATGTAAACGTAACATTTTGTTGCAGGACAACGAGCTGGAGAAGATAACCAGGAGGTTCACCATTGAACTGGCCAAAAAGGGTTTCATTGGTAAGTTTTATTTTTTTATATTTTTATATTTTTTATATTTTTTTGGTTTGGAATAATATTTACAGGATTGAAATCTTAGTGTGAAAGAGGTGAATAATATCCCCATTTCCTTCTGTCTCTCTGCTTATTCAGAATAAAATCTAAGTTTCTGAATAAATTGGAGAAAATTTCTGTTTAATTTAATGACAACTTCATTTAGTTTTTCAGAAAACTTGCATAAGCTCATTCTAAAACATTTTAGTAGAGAAATGTGAGCCTGTTGAAAGCTACTGTTCAAAATATTCACCTCCTTTTGCATGAATTACTGCATCAGTGTGTTGTGGCTTGGAGAAGTGTCTGTGGCCCTGCTGCATCATTGGATCTGCTGTCTCTCAGCTTTCTCTTCACTCCATAGATTCTCTCTGAGGGTTTGCAGTTTGCTGACCCATCAAGCACATTCATCTGGTCATTAAAGCTGCTTTTGAAAGTGCGGGCTGTCAAAAGGATACCAAATCCTGCTGGAAATTTAACCATCATCTTCTCCTGAAAGGAGGACCTTGGTGCACTGGGCTGCAGTTCAGTCCAGGTGTTTAGATTCACAATCTTCTCAAGGCTGCAGTAATCCCTGTTGCCTGTGCATCTTTTTCCATCTGTTTAACTTTCTGATAATATCCCTGGATACAGTGCTCTGAACAGCAGCAGCTTGAGCAAGGCCTATAGTGGCTTATCCTGCTTGTTTGCTGGACAATTGAGCAGAAATAAATTCTTGAAATGTGTCTCTCTACGTGTAATAAATTGATATATTGTGTAGGTTTAGCTTTTTCAGTAGAATTACTGAAATGTATTAACTTTTCAATAATGATCAGATTTAATAAGGTGGATTTGTATTTATTTTTGCATGGTGAAGTTATTTGGTCAAAGTGGAGAAAATCACAAACCTGTGAGACTGACTCAAACATGAACAACAAAGCAAAAGGAATGGATTGATTCTCTTGAGAAGGAAAATAAATCATGCATAAGTCTAGCTTTAAACATCCTTAGTGTCAACATATACAAACATATCTGGTATGCTAGTTCAGCTTGATTGCCTCTATACAGCTTCACTGGATACAAGCAAATATTTGCTGTGTGTTCAGTTCAAACACGGCAGAGGGATGTGTTCATACTTATTTGCTTGTATACAGTTTTAAATGTCATTTGGTGATCGTTCTCACTGTGCAGTTTTTAACATACAGGCCATCTTTTCTCCACTCCACCTTCACTCTGTGAAACAGAGCCTTTCTGCACCGTTTACTGAAACTCTACTTCTCCCTCCCTTCCTTCCTCTTTGTCTGCCAGGGCCTGGCATCGATGTCCCGGCGCCAGACATGAGCACTGGAGAGAGGGAAATGTCCTGGATCGCCGACACTTATGCCAACACAATCGCGCACACTGTGAGTTCTCAAACATGCATAACCGATCTTGTCTGACTTGGATGGAGAGTGTGGTGGAAACCTTTTAAAAATAGGCCGAATTAAAAACAAGAAATGAGTCACATGTAAACCACGAGTACTAATTTCCTGCCTCTCCCTTCCCAGCTGACCAAAGAGACATTCCTTTTTTTTTTTCCTCCCTTAAAGCAGCTTTTGAAACTGAAGTCAAACACTCTTTCTGTTTCCCATTAATCACCGTCTCACCAGAATCATCAAAGAAAAATCTAACTTCACTTTCATGTTTTCGTTTTCTTTCATAAATTGTTGAAAGTAGTAGCAAATCGGATAGTTCTTGAGCTCTCGCAGGAATGATCTTGTCTAGGGGAGTGTATAATGGAACTTTCTGCATGTTAGAAGCTGCAAGCAGCAGAGTTTCAGGTTGAAGATCAGAGGTCAAATACTTGAACACAACCAAACTTCTTCTGTGTTGTTGCTTAACAATTTACTGCTTTTTATTAACTTAAACAATAAATGCTTAAACGTGTTTTTTGAAATGATCCATTCAACATTACAGAAAAAAAACATGTTCATATAGAAATAGTTCCAATTGCAAAACTCAGACATTTATTGCATAGAAACTAAAGGAGAGCCACTGATCACTGTTATGTCTGTGTTGTTATAAAACCATATATGGTAAGATGTAGAGTAGCTGGTCTGTCTAGCTACCAGCTGCATGCTTTGCCCGAACACAGTTTATTCAATTTTTTTTTTTTTTTTTCTCTCTTAAGTACTTATGTCAGAATACAATTAACAAATAAATTAAATAAATGATACAAATAAATTAAATAAATGATATATTCATTCTACAGTTTTTTGTTTTTTTTTCCAGCAGCAGTGGGAATAATTGTCTCCATTTTAATGTTATGGAGACAATGACTGTAAAAGACTGGGGTCATGTGGAGACACAGAAACATGAAGTTGTCATCACCATACAGTATTATAAGATTGTAGTACTCTATAATCTTAGCTAGAGGACCAAATGGCTATTGAATAAAAGTGGCTCGTGAATGGAGCCTTGGGGAACCCCATGTGATCTTTCTTTAAGGTTTATAAATGCTAAATAAAAGTAGTACCAATCTGCCAAGAAAAAAAACAATCATACAGCATGTTATGTGTCAAAAGCAGTCAAGGTGCAGTAATGCCAAATATTACAATGTCTGTCTGTTTACTAATTTATGTTAATAGTCTGTCGAGAAGCGTAGACATATTCTGTACCGATATGTCCTTTCTTTGTCTATATAAAAGAGGTTATTCTGTTTATAGCTTTTATGTTTTGTGGGAGGTATGGTAAATCATGTAAAATGAATATTTAAATAGTACAATCATGCAGAGACAAACTAAAGTGCTTTAAAGGAAAATGAAAACCAAAACTTTTGCGATTTTGCTTAAATGAGAGCTTAATATGTCAAAAAGCTAATTGTAAATACACAGCAATAAGCAAGCAGACTCTTACACTTTGAATGAAGACAAAATTGTTTAACTTTGCTCTCCTTTAAATGAATGCAGTCCTGTCCCCTTTGATCCAGATACCCCCTGACTGAGCTTCATAAAAGGTGACAGATTCCTGCGCAGGTTATCTAAGGGCAGAGGACTGTGGGTAGCTTGTACTGATATTTGGTGAGCTTTACGCTTTCTGAACAGATGGCAGTGCATTCAGTTTAATAGCATTCACAGTGTGCCAAGCATGCGGGGACTCAAACCAGAGACTGCCATCAAGCTGATCCCCAGACTGCAAAAAAAAATCCTAAACTTAACCATTTCTACCAGTCATTCCAACTAACTCAGTATCATTACTTGGTGTATGTCTGTGCTCCATGTATGTAGAAAGGGAAATGTAATTGGATCCTCCTTGCATATGTTCCCAGGACATCAACGCCCATGCATGTGTGACAGGAAAACCCATCAGCCAGGGAGGAATCCACGGCCGCATCTCTGCCACTGGCCGTGGAGTTTTCCACGGCATTGAGAACTTCATCAACGAGGCATCCTACATGAGCATGCTGGGCCTTACACCGGGCTTCCAGGACAAGACCTTCGTCATCCAGGTACACTGATGCTCAATTTTTTTTTTTTTTTTTTTTTTTTTTTTTTTTTTTTTTCCCCCTCCCTTCACGACATGAACAGTAACCACAGAAACTGTCATTTGAACTCATGTTGCTGAGTTTTAAAACTGTGGTTAAACAATGTCAAATGTTTTACAGTGGCTGCAAAAGTATTCACTCCCCCTGAAATCTGTTATATTTTGTCTCTGAAAAGTTTTAATCTATTGAAATAAGATTTAATGTGATAAACCCACATGAAGTGGTGCATAATTTGAAAGTGGAAGGAAAAAGATGCACATTACAAATTATCTACAAAAAATATATTCAGCTTCTTTTACTCTGACACCCTGAAATAAAGCGTATTTTATGTGCTAAGTGCCTTCAGAAATCAGAGGTTTGTTAAAGAACTCCAGCAGACATGTTGGAAATGAAGTTTGTTGAAATAGCACACCATCCCTACTGTTAGTCACGGTAGTGGTAGCATAAGGCTGTGGGAGTGATTCCCCTCAGCAGGGACAGAGAACCTGGTTAGAGTTGATGGGAAGATGAGTGGATCTAAATACAGGGCAATCCTGGAAGAAAACCTGTTGGAGGCTAAAAAAAGGAGACAGAGGGGAGGTTTACCTTTCACCTGGACGACGCCACAGCCAGAGTTGCAGTGGAATAGATTAGATCAAAGCATATTTGTGTTAGAATGGGCAAGATCTAAATCTGGGTGAGATGCTGCAGCAAGACAGATGTTCTCCATCTAATCTGACTGATCTTTGTTCAGGACTGACTGGGCAAAAGTTTGTCTCAGCTGGGGTACAGCTGAAGGTGCTTCTACAAAGTTTTGACTCAGAATGGCCGAACACAAATGCTCTACACCATTCAGGATTAAATTTGTGAATAGGTTTGAAAACTAACATCTGCTTTTCTGTTCACTTCCCAACCATGTGGTGCTTCATGTTATTTAAAATCCTCCCAAAACTACATTTGAAGTTTCTAGTTGTGATGAATGCTCCTGCAGGACCATGAAGCCTGGATTGAATTGCTGTAAACCACAGGCAGAAGTGAGCCAAAGTTTCCTTTCTCTGTTCATGGAAAACGATGACTCAGTAAGACAGGAATGAGTAAACAGGAGGAAGAGCTCTCCCTTCAGCTTTCTGCAACTCAGTCTGAGTTAGAAATATGATCTTTGGTTGAAAAGTCATCAGGTTTAAAATGCATTTAGTAAAGTAACCCATTTTCTCTAAAACACATAACCAGTTGCATTGGGTATGAAAGAAGTGTTTCTGCAGATGCAAAATGGCGAAAGAGCAGCATTTTCCATGAATTCCACTTTTATTCATCTGAGGGTTTCTCACGTGCAACTCACACACAGAGCCGATAAACATCAACACGAGTAGAAAAACCCCTCAGCAGTGGCCTCTGCTGTTTTCCCAGAATGCTTTCTATAATTATCGCTTCTCTAGACAACAATGCAACATGATACGCCACTCTGATGCATATCACTTCGTAAAATGTCTGTTGGGCAGCTGCAGCTTGTCCTTAAAGGCCTCTGGATTTATTCAAATATCAATTATTTGCTTTAATAGAGTCTACATTTGCCTTCATACAATAACAATGAAGAAGGATGGCGTTTGCAGAGTGGGTGTTTCAGTGGGGAATAATGGAGAGAAAACGTTGCTGAGGAAGTGAAGTAGTGGAGACAACAGTTGAATCCTGATGTGGATTTTCTAAAACCTAATCCTCTTGCTTGTGTCTGAGGATTATTTGCTCTTAGATTAGTTTTCCTAGAGATTTAACACGAGACTAGACAGAACAGATCTCTTGTACTGAATTAAGGGGATGGTTTTCTGATTTCTCATTCTTAATTTTCTCTTTTTTAAAAAAATAATTTGGGAATTGTATGCCTTCCTTTTCTGTATGCCAGAGATTCAGTTTCTCAAATAAAAGTATTATTATAGTAGTGTTATTACAGAGATGTTGGCCTATTGAAGAGTGAATCTATGCACTGGGACATTACCAGGGTGTTTAAGTAGATGCAGGTTGCTTTGATGGCGGCTTTCAGCTAATCTGCATTATTAGGTGTGCCGTCTCTCCTCTTCCTCATGACAATATGCCACATTGGCACCTTTGACATTGTGGGTTGGTGCCAAGTCCTGCAGGAAGATGAGATCAGTATCTCTGTAAGGGAAGCATTAAGTGCTCTAAACTTTCCTAGGTGATTACATAACTGATCCAAAGCTGACAAGGCAGCAACATCTGGCTGTATTTCAGAGATGTTGAAGAAGCTGGATGACCAACAAACATGTCATTCTGTTTGTAACAAAAGAAAAGTGTGAAAAAGTTGTGATATTTTGAAAACGCTTTAATGAAAAGCGCTAACCAACACGCAAACTATTCAGAATAACTAAATTAGGCTAAAATAGAGGATTCTGGACGTTAAGTCATTAAGATCAGAGTGGGATGATTGCTACTTTTGGAATTAAATGATAAAAAAACAACTTTTCAGTTACAGTGTATGCAGATTTACTGAGAAGTACCTTTTTTATTTCTTAAACTAGTTTTGCAAGATTTATATTGTAGCATAAAATAAAGCATTTACAAGGCCGAGTACTTAAATATTAATTTTTAACTGTATTCAGCAGTAGAACGATGATTTAACCAACTCTTCCACAAGAGGGCACCAATGTGTGTTGTGTATTTGCATTGAATCTGAATGATTGTTTCAGTGAAGTGAACTTGTACCCTTTTTTTAGGAATGTTTTTTTTCTTCTGAACAAAATTGAAATGTTACAAATTAAATTTTCTATTTTTTTTTTTTTTTTTTTTTTTTCCCTTCCCCCTCCCCCCCCCCATCCCTCCCACAGGGCTTTGGTAATGTGGGTCTCCACTCCATGAGGTACCTGCATCGGTTCGGTGCCAAGTGTGTGGGCGTTGGTGAAATTGATGGCGCCATCTACAACCCAGACGGCATCGACCCCAAGCAGCTGGAGGACTACAAACTGGTACCAGCACAGCCACCTTACCCTCCTTTTTATATAGATTTTTTTTTTTTTTTTTTTTTTAAAGTCTATTTCCTTTTTTATTGTGAATATATATATATATATATATATATATATATATATATATATATATATATATATATATATATATATATATATATATATATATATATATATAATTTTTTTTTTTTTTTTTTTTTTTTTTTTTCCTCCCATCTTCGCAGCAACACGGCACCATTGTGGGCTTCCCGGGCGCCAAGCCGTATGAAGGGAGCATTTTGGAGGCTGATTGCCACATCCTGATTCCTGCTGCTGGAGAAAAGCAGCTCACACGTAACAATGCCCCCAGGATCAAGGCGAAGGTGAACACTTGCATCTACTAACCGAAGGTGGCTGATATTTAAATTTGCGTTTTGAATTTACTTTAAAGATGAACTTATGTTTCTGCCAGATCATTGCTGAGGGTGCCAATGGTCCCACCACCCCAGATGCAGATAAGATCTTCCTGGAGAACAACGTCATGGTTATTCCTGTGAGCAGACTTCAAACCCACTGATATTTTACTTAAATCAAACTGGGAAAAACAAATTTTGCTTTCATACATGAAGTCAGAATTAGTCAATACACATTTTATTGATAAGTTTCAGTCAGACTGTCTCATTCTGCTTTTCCACACTGAGGGAAAACCTTTGTTTTATCTTCGCTTTTGTTTGAGTTAACAAGATGGACGGCTGTCTTTCCAAACACCCGTCACCATTTCAACCACAGAGTTCCTGATTTTCACACGTTTCCTGCTCAACCATTGAAATGATGTAACGCTGAGGTCCCTAAATCACAAACCACTCCCTGGATCGCACCCGAATAAAGGACCCCGACCGATTATGATTTAATGTATTTAGCTGCACATAATTTATTTAATAATAATAAAAATTAAAAAAAAAACTGAAAAGGTAAAGTAGAAACTTCTGCATAAACTGAAAGCTAACAGAAGGATTTTTATTAAGACTGAATAAACAGAATATTGTCTTTATGGAGAGTTGCATATAAATGTCATTTATATTAATAAAATATTAACCTTGTTAATGTTAAAAGTTTCTGTGAAACTTTAATATTTAAGAATTAATTTTATGTGCTAACTTTTTATTTTTGTATAATTTGTCGAAGAATTGATTGGCAGCCTTTTCTTAACCAAAGAAAGTTTGTATTTATTTATTTATTTATTTATTGCAAAAAAAAGCAGAGACATAATATTTATATATGCATATTAAGAGGGAGACGAACAGATGGATGGAGGGGGGTTACACACTCCTGAAGAAGCAGTGTGAATTATTTATTTTTTTCTGTAAAACCTAAATGTTAGCTAGTAGCACACTTTTCAGTATTGTTTATTGCTACTTAAATCAAAGTGATGTTTTCTGTTTTAAAGCGCCTGCTCATAGTTTACAAACGAAAATTCAAGGCAATCATTTCACAGGAAAATCTTTATTGGAGAGAAATCAAATCTTAAAGTACAATTTTGGTTGCTGAAGACATTTTGTTCACAACAAGTAATGAAGCTCAACACTGCATGATGTTGCTCTTCCTTTCAGGACATGTACCTGAACGCTGGTGGTGTGACTGTGTCGTATTTCGAGTGGCTGAAGAATCTCAATCATGTCAGTTATGGAAGACTGACCTTCAAGTACGAGAGAGACTCAAACTACCACCTTCTCAGTGAGTACAAAATGCAATCCTGCCATAACCTCCAGAACATGATTGTTTCTGACGAATTTTTTTTTTTTTTTTTTTTTTAACAATCTGAAGAAAAAATGATTAATCAGTGAAATATTACATCAGACTTATTATTATTATTATTATTATTATTGGGCAGAAACTCTGTGGTGAGCACAGGTGTTGTCATGGTAGCCAGTTTTTTTTATTTTTCTCGTCATTTTCTTAAACCAACTCAAAAACTCATCCCTCTTTGTTTTATTGCCATGTATCACACATACCCCAGTTGTGGGGTATAACATAATGGTGCCTGCATCTGTTTTCCATTTGTAACAAATATCAGTTTCACCTTTAAAGGACTGTTCTATAGTCTTGCGCCACAGCTCTGCATTTGGAGTGTAAAACATGTATTTGTCTTCCTTTTTTTTTTTTCTGAGAGTGACAAACAGTTTCTCTGGGTCAGCTTTCATTTGTCTTTCCCGTTCCACTTTTTGATCCCATAGTGACTTTCCAGTTATTCTGAATCTTTTCGGTTTCTGCATAAAAAAAAAAAAAAAAATAAAAAAAAAATAAAAAAAAAAGACAAGAGAGGTGTTTATTATGCATTTGGACTAAGAAGGTTCAGACAGTCAGGGAATACATCTGCTACATCTTGTTTTACTTTACCAGGGCTTTGGACATGGATCACAGGGAAGGTTAGCTGTACTTACCAGTTCGGACATCTTTTACTGCTTTTATGTTTCAAACAGAGTAACTTGTAAAGACAAACAGGCTCACGGATGTATGAGTTGTTTCCTGGAAACGGAGAAAAACCTCAGAACATGACTCAAAAACCTACTTTGTAAATTCGCTGAATTCAAATTTGAACCTTTTTAACGGTGTTCTGGTAAAGGTTCACCATTTTTGTTCTGAAGAGAACGGTTGTTGAATATTTTACTGTTGCTTCATTGGTCTTGTAAGAAAGTTCACCTCAAAACTCCTTTTTATTTATTTTTTAAGACGTTTAAAAGCAACTCTGGTTAATCGTTCAGTAGTATTATTATGATTACCTACATTTTTACTGGTTCAATGTCATGTAGCTTCCGAAAAACAAATGTTTAAAAAAGAAATTCTGAAAATGGGTAAGAGGGACCCAAGATGACGAATGGGGGGGAAGGGAAAAAAAAAAACAACCTAAACATCTTCTGAAGGTTATTTATTTAAAATATAGCATGGTCTGTACTTGTGTTGGAAAGGAAGAAAAGTAATAATATAATTAAAAATGTAAAGGCAAATGGAAATATTCTTACCCAGTTTAGTGGTTGAGGCAGCAGTGATGCTATGGTTCTGTAAGCAGTATCTAATAGTGATGTTGTCTCTTTCCAGCGTTTTCCTGTTTATTTATACCGTCTTTGTACGTCATAGCAGCCAATCATATTCTAGTAAAGTTAGTTTTCACTATGTATGATAGTCAAAGAAAAATGTAGTTCGTAGAGCCAGTTTACCTTGAACTTCCAGAAATAAATAGCAAATGTGTAGCTGGTGTTTTGTTTTCCTCGTTGACTTTGTTATATAAAATGTGGCCCTGGGTTGGGTGACCAGATGTTTCACTTTGTCTCCATACCACATTTTCATCCATGTCTGTCATCCCAGGCATAAAAAGATTACAAACATTTATTCATTTTATGTTTTAAAAGTCAGCTCTGTGGGACAGATGCTTCTATCGCTCTGTTATGAAGTACTCCTCGACCACAGGTCTACGTTTTCAAGGATAATTGCTGCACATTTGGTCATTTCTACCTTTCAGCCTTGGTAACAAGTCTTATGGGCCATCCCTGTTGTGACTGCACCATAAAATGATGTAAAACTAATCCATACATCTCTCTCTTCCCCTGTTGCCTCCCTTCAGTGTCTGTGCAGGAGAGTTTAGAGAGGAAGTTTGGGAAGCAGGGAGGACCCATCCCCATCGTTCCTACCGCTGACTTCCAGGCTAGAATTGCTGTGAGTAACATCTGCTCTGCGAAACTCAAGCAGCGTAGATACTTTACAAGATCTCCACCAGAAAGCCCTGCTTTCAGAAAACGGCCATATTGTCACAAGCTAATAAAGTCCGTATGATAACAATAAATGTTTCACTAAACACAGAAAAGTCATTTGCTCTAAACCAAAGAACAACAGTTTTTCTTTGCAGATCTTGATTAATTTACGACAAGTTTCATGTCACCATTAGTGAGGAGGTCATACTTTCAAAAACTGAAGTTTTTTTTTTTTTTTTTTTTTTTTTTTTTTTTTTTTTTTTTTTTTTTTTTTTTTTTTTCGCCCCCCCCAATGTTTCAACCTGACTGGGTGTTTAATAATCCTTGTTTGCAGGGTGCCTCGGAGAAGGACATAGTTCACTCTGGTCTGGCCTACACCATGGAGCGGTCTGCCAGGGTAAGTTTTGGCACCACTGTTGGCAAGTAGCTGCTCAGTCAACGGTTTAAAAAACTGTTTTGTTGCAGTTAAACTAGCCTGGCCATTTCCTTCCTGCGCTATTACGCTCGATTCAAATCTTGCTTACAGCTTCGTCTGGGCTTTCTCCCTTCCCCCAGTAGAACTTCAGCCGGGCCAAACGGCGAACAGAAGAAGTTGTGAACGATGACGTTGATTTTCTGA
This sequence comes from Anableps anableps, assembly GCA_014839685.1. Classification (NCBI taxonomy): domain Eukaryota; kingdom Metazoa; phylum Chordata; class Actinopteri; order Cyprinodontiformes; family Anablepidae; genus Anableps; species Anableps anableps. The sequence goes on from CM026084.1 coordinate 20,061,262, forward strand.
GTAGTTTTAGGATTGGAGTCTGCCTGTAGTTTTAGCAATTGTAGCGGAGGAAGTGAACGAAGCTGTCCAGTCCGTGTTGGCCGCGCTTCCAAACATTAAATTAACATTAACAGCCGTCTCGTTCGGCTCGGCACTTCTACACCTCCAGGAAGCGATCGTTTCTCACCAGCCGAGAGGCCAGATCCTCTTTACGAAGCAAAGTGTAGAACAAGGGGCTGGTTTTTACCAGGCTACAGTTAAACCCTTGAACTGCAGTAAGGTGTGTTGTTGTTTTTTTTTTTTTAAAACATCATCGAAGGCAGTATCAAATAATATACTGTTAAATTACTTTGTTTCAGCTTATCGAACCATACATTTGCTGGTGATGATGTACTTATAGTAGCAACAAAAAGGTCCTGCTTCAAGGTGATTTGATGTCAAGGTTTTGTACAAAGTTGCTTATTTTTTTTTAAATGTGATTCCTCCAAACACGGAGCCAGGGTTAAAGCTGTTCATTGAGTGCACATGACTTTAAAAAGCTAAAAGAGAGATTGGACAACGATGGTATAGCATGCCATAACTCGCTCTAGAACCTGCATGATGTGCGTGGGCTCCATGTGAAGTTGGGTGTGACGTTCAGAGGCGGTCTAAACTTTGTCATCTGTCTCTGTGCGTCATCTTACGAGTACCGTTTCTAATTCCAGTGTCTGGTTTAAAACCTCAGCAATGTGTGGGTGTAAAAGAGCTGAGAACTACGGGAATTTGAGTCTGGAAAATAATTTTCACATGAAACATGTATAGAAACCCAGTTATTTGTACTGTTAACCCTCCCAAATTACTTGTTTGGCTGAATCTGAGTCTTATCCTGTCTGTTTTCCAATTTTTAAATTTGTTTTTTGTCTAGATGACAGCTGAATTCCCTGCTGCTTATTAGTTTTGCACCAATTAAAACAATCATCACACTGCAGATTATATTTTTCTTCATCTTTATGCGAAACAACCGCATGCCTTTTAAGGAAAAATGACCAAGCTCTTCTAACGTCTGACTTTGCAGCAAATCATGCGCACAGCCAGCAAGTACAACCTGGGTCTGGACCTGAGGACGGCCGCCTACGTCAACGCCATCGAGAAGGTCTTCAAGGTCTACAATGAAGCTGGGCTGACCTTCACATAAAAGGCCTCTAGTGAACCTGCACTGTTCTCCTTTCCTCCACTCTTCCTGCTATTCATCCCTCTCTCCAGTTTCCCGCTACCTCCTCAAACAGCCTTCTGAACATGTCACTGTTTACCGCAGCTACCCACACATGCAGCCGCAACCTTGCATTTTCCCCTGCGACATTTGTGCAGCCGTAGAGATGCCGCCTTGTTCTCGTTTCCTCCTGAAGTTAAGGCGGACATCGGTGTTCGTAAAAAGAGAGGCCTCTGTCCCTCCCTCTGCAGCCCTATAAATGTTAATATTGTGGCAGCCATATTCACGGCGCTCCTATCGTAGTAGCTGAATGCATGCGTAACCTCCGTGTTGCAGCCGTTTCTGTTGACAGCACTGCTGATGCCTTATTTCAGGAAGAGGTCAGACCTTAAAGGGAGCAGACAGCTTCACTCTAATGTTGATTAAAAGGGACTTAGATTTATCTCCATGTGAATTAGTCAGATTAGTCATTTTTATCTTTCCAGTGAAAAGATTAGCGACTCTAAATTTTAGGGTTGTGTTTTTTGTTTTGTTCTTTTTTTTCCCCATGTTTTTGCTGTCCTCTTCTTCATTCTTTATGCTTCCCCTGTTGCTTTAGCTTAAACACAGCTTCTCTAGACTCCTCCGCCGGCCACTAGCGAGGAGCGGAGGTGGGCGAGCTCACTGTGAGCGCCCTTTTAGAGTTCTCCTCAGTTTAACCGTCCTGTTCTGCTGCATTGAAATGAGTTTTGGAGGAAATTACTTTTTATTTTTATTGTATTCATTTTTTTTTTTTCGAAACGACAAATAAAATGTTCGTACAAAGGCGAGTGTTTTTCTTCAAACGTTCATCTTTACAGGAAATCAGCTAATGTAGGTTTAAACACGTACAAATGAGGAGGAGTTGGAGTGTTTCCATGTGGAGTTTGCGTGCACGGATGTGTTCGTTTTCTCTGGATACTCCGTTTATCACAAAAGTATGAAATTTGCTTTTGGCATTTTCCAAGTCTGGAAAAACACTTGGTTTTTCCAGACTCTCTTCCATTTTTCAGATGCAAAAAGTTTTTATTGCAAAAATCTGACTTTTGCATATTAATTGTATGGGAGCCAATTTAATTTAGATATATTTAAACAAAACTTTTATTTTATTTGAAGATGGCAGGGTGATCATGGTGCAAAAGCGTTTCCCTCAGGGTGCATTGGACACCAAAGCTGTTTGAGCTCAAAATGAAACCATTTTGACCCAATGGTGTTGCCGTTGGCACTCCTTTAGTTTTAGGCACTGTATGTAAGATACTGATGGCTCATAGGGTCCCCAGAGCTCCACTTGAGGGGGAAAAAAAAAAAAAGATCCCTTTAAAGGTTTTTCACAGCTCAGGATGAAACAAACACCTCCTGTTCAGTCTTGCACAAAAAGACAGCTGGTCTTTTTGTGCAAGACTGTCTTTCTTTGTCCCATGGTTTCTGCATCATATGCAGCATATTAGGTTTTCTATGGTTTGGTTAATGTACAACTGCTGAATAAATATATCTATTGAGCTGTGATTACTGTCAAACATTGCAACCTGAAGCCTTGTTTCCTGCCAAGATGTCAGCAACAGGGCCGCTGCTTTTAATCCTGCATTGATACACAGGAAGTAGGAGCAGCAGTTGCCTTAGAGGACTAAGGCTGAGGCTTTTCCACATTGACAGTAACACAAACCTGTCCTTCACAGCAGGTGGTCAGACCTGTGGGAGATCAGTTAATTATGAACTTAAAATGTGCAGATTTCTTCCACATAGGGAAATGATCCCCAAAAAAAAGGAGGCAAATTGGTGTTGACATCTATTTTTAAATCTCGTCTCAGATTCTCAGTTGGGTTTTTGTGTAGGTCGTTCTAAAACCTGAATTTGTTTCCTGCTGCAGGACGTTCAAGTTCTCTGCTCCAGGCTGTTCTTATTCATCTGACCAGCCTCCTGGTCCTTGCTAAAGAACGGCATCTCCACAGCATTATGCTGCCTCTGTTTCATGATGGGTTCAGTGTGTCAGTTTTCACCCCACATATAATTTTGCGTCTTTTATCTGATTGTGGAAAACTGCAGAGGGAACCTCTTGAGTTAGGAATCTCTGCAGCTCCTCCAAAGTTACCATTTTGCTGGATTTCTGATTAACGCTCTGCTTGCTGCTTCTACTTAAATACACTTAGTAAAGTGACAAATCTCTTAAAGTCAACATTTATTTTTCTTGCTCAACACCAAATAAAGACGTCGACACCGTCGTTGGATTTCAACAAAACCTTTTTTATTTTCACATTTATCGTTTATAAAACCAGCAAATTTGATGTGATGAAAACTAAAAGTGAGAGACTCGGGTTAATTGTGTATCATGTGGTGGGGGGTTTGTGTGTGTTGTTTTTTTTTTTTTGTTTTTTTTTTTTTTTAAGTGTGTGTTTGAATGGGTGTGATCTGTAAGGCAACATGCAGTCGTCGGTTTCTGTTGACCTCAGTTAAAAAAAAAACAAACAAAAAAAACACGCTTTTCTGGCTGAACCTCCTCTAACACACACACACACACACTCATAAAGCAAGTATGCTGGGTGGTTGATCAGTGGGGTGATGCTCAGCGACTGGGGAAGGGACTATCTGATTGGCCTAGACAGCAGAGATGGTCAGCGTACATAACCACACAGAGCTTAGCTAAAACGAAACATGAGCCTTCATTCCTTCCTTTTTACTCAGACTGGACACACTGGTATATCTGTGGCTGAGATGCACACAAAACCTCAACTGACTATTTCTCATTGCATGCAAACCAGTTTTCCAACGCTCACCTCACATGAGGAAAAAAGACTATTTCTTACACTCTAATTAAATATTTTAAAACTCTTCAATTCTCTGCATTTCAGGACTTCCTGTGGGTATTAACATTTACTACTAGAACTGATCACTTTTTTTTTTTTTCTACCAGTGGTTTTTAACACAAGCCCAAAAAATATCCTGACAAAAACTTCGTTTGTGTGTAAAAGAGATGACGCAGACTTAATTTAGCGCTCAAAAACCAGCTTTGAAAGGTCAAACTCCTTTTCAGATAATTTTAGTTTGCAGAAACCTTGGCGGACAGGACAGACTCAAGCTGCAGCCTGATTCAGTAAGAGAGGAATAATAGTTGGCTTTTTTTATTTTTGTCATTGCTTTTTGGTGTGTGAAATTTAAATTTAGTTGGAAAAATTGTTCATAATTGGTGCAAATTCTTAAGTGCTCAAGCAAAAGGAAACTGAACGACTTTTTTAAAGATGTCACCTCTCATCCAAAAGGCTCCCTCTGTTCAATGGTCGTATCACGCTTGCCTCTAAGTTGCAGACGCAACAATCGCGTTAATAGGGCCGCTAAGGTCACGTGACTTCCTGACCCGAACCTCCGTTTGGTTCAGTGTTTGGGTTGTTGCGTTTGACGCACGTCACCAAACGACGCCTACATACAAGTTCTTCTGGTCACAGCACTCAAGGTGTGAAACCGCGTGAAGAGACGAGTCAGAACCGCAGGATCGTTGAGGCCTTCAGGGTTCGTGGGTTTTCCCGACGCTTGCTGCTGGTTAAATTGCTCAGATGCGGGGAAGCTTCCTCTTCGCCCAAATCCAGCCAAACGAACAGTAGCTGATTGTTGAACGCTCTTTCTTCCTACCCCGACTTTGCAGACACAAACACATCACAGCATGTACAGACGTCTGAACGGGCTCATGCATAACATCACGTTGCACTATGCATCACTTCTACTGCGCTAGCCCTGTTTCTAAATGCTGAAGCGAACACACACACACACACACACACACACACACACACACACACACACACACACACACACACACACACACACACACACACAAACAAACAAAGCCGGAGTTTGCAACACGTAACAGCCGCACTATAGAGAACACCATGGGGAACATCTGCTCATGCATTCTGAAAGCACAGGTCTTTAATGCATGGATCCCTGCGGAAAACACATGCACACAAGCTTGGACACAGACACACAGCCTGCAGCGCACGCACAACCTCTCATGCAGCTCCTTCGGTTTCACAATGACTTCTTCTTCTTCTTCTTCTTCTTCTTCTTCTTCTTCTTCTTCTATTAAAACAGGTTTCTCTGTAATCTACAGATACTTGTTTGCCCTGTGTGTGATCGGCTGGTATTTATAGTATGTACTGTATGTGAGTGTCTCATGCTGGCACCTTTATTGAGGTGTGTGTGAGAGTAATGGTGTTTGAAGTTTCTCATTCGGGTGGCAACGACACAGGGAGGGGGGAGGGGGGGGGTTATCTACACGAACACACAGGTGAGCCCGGGGCTACGGCGGGGAGCGGAGGGAAAGCTACGGGCTGCAGGGGATTAGACGGTGAGGGGACTGGGGGGGCCGCGGGGAAGCCGAGGTGCAGCGTCTGGAAGAGTCTGTTCTGATTTTGATTCCGAAAAGTCACAAAAAAATATGCTGAACATCTGGAGTCTGGTACGGCGAGGCGAGGAAGGCGAAGGGCAGCTGGAGAGTCCTGATGAAGACTAGTACCCCTTTTAAAAAAAAAAAAAAAAAAAAAAAAAAAAAAAAAAAGAGAGAGAATGTGGGATGGGATTGATTTAGAGCATTACTTGACTACTAGAAAGAAAACTACCATAATTAACAATCTAATTACAGTTCTTAAACATTTTAACGAAGATGGTCCTTATAAATGGTAGATGTCCATGGACAGCCTCCTTTTCAGTTCTGTCAAGAGACCTCCACAGTTGTAGGCACATATGTTTATAAATAAATAAATAAAATAAATTATTTATATATATAAATAAATAATAAAATAAAGCTGGCTGCTAATGGTTTGTACAACTTGTAGTTCTCTATTGATAAGACAGTAAATTGTTTTCTTGTATGTTTCACAAGGACCACAGAGGAGGAGAGAGAGCTTAGACCTTCTTCTTTTCACCGTCTTTCTGGACCATCCAGAGTCCTTAGAAAAAAAAATCAGTTTCCACATTGTTTATATCTACAGAAGAGGGTTAGGGCCATGGAGAGAGAGAGAGAGCTTTGACTTTATCTCCTGAAAGACAAAAAAAAGTCATAATTCTGACTTTAATGCAGCTGAGCACCTGGGAGCAACCAGCTTCAATGACAGAGATGTGAGTTGTGGAGGAGGAGAATTAACTTTCTGGAGGAACATATCGGATTTAAGTGATTTTTAATTATTTTTATGTGGCCAACTGAAGTCAGAATATTGAGATTAAAGTCAGAATTGTTTTTTTTTATCAGTGGCCCTAATCCCCCATATGTATGCCATGCTATTAAACCAAGAGCTGGACGATATGGCTGAAAAACATATCACAATATAAGCGTTTCTTTTTTATTTTTTTTGTTCTGAATATCTGAAATTCTGCCAAACTGGTCACGTGACCTTTCCTGTTTTCTCTACAGGTTCCTCTTGAGCTGCTGTTCTCATTTTCTCTCTTTACTCCACGACTTTGTTTCCCATTTAGTCCATCCCACCCGCCTAGCTTAGCTGGCTAAAGCCTTTCCTCCGCCTACATCCCCCAGAATGCTGTGCGGTTCTGGCTCGGAGTTCAGTGAAATTATTGAATATTTTATCGGACGTATTTTCTATCGATATCGATCACGTGTCTATCGCGACATATATTATTGATTTATTGCCCAGCTCTAGTTAAAGAAGTTATTCTGATCAAAGAAGAATCTGACTAAAAACTCTAAATACCTGTCATGGTAAACTGTACTTTTGATAAAGTAGCTATAAATTAATCACAATTCTTTTGTTCTTAAGTGTCTTGGTGACATTCAGCTCTTGTACAAATTTGATCTTGCGTCCAAACTTTTGTCTTTTAGCATACAGGAGGAAAAATAAACATACACACACTCTGAATTTTGGTTAAATCTCTCTTAGCAAAGTGCAGAGCAGCCCCACGTTATTCTTGCATAATTCTGGATTCATATCTGAATAGTTTTTTCTTTGCAGAACTGGTAGAACTCATTTAAACTGGTTCATTCCCTGGCATGGACCTTCATTTTAAGCTAAGCCCAAATATTTTCTTATGAAATGCCATTTCGCATGCTTGGCGTTAGTCCTTGTTGTCTGTTCCAGAACTAGTTTGGTTTAATAGTTAAAACATCCAGTTATATCAGACATGTTGATTTGATTCATTCCAACCACTTTGTCCAGTACACTGGTAGACATAAAAATGGATCTGCCCCATATTATGTTGCTGCCACCACCATGTTCAACAGTTGGTATGGTCTTTTTAGTTTTTACTCCTCCATGCATGCTTTTTGTAATTGTTCCCAAACAGCTTATTCTTTGTCTCAATTGACAATAAAACCTTTTCCCAGAGAGCAATTGGCTTCTCCACATTGAACAGGAAGTTGCTGACATTTGGGGCTGGATTTTTTTTTTTGTTTGTTTTTCTGAATTGCAGCGTAAAAGTGGATCTACTGTGGACAGTGATACCAGTGTTTCAGCAATTTCCAGTTCATGGGAGGCTGGAGCATCTGCAGTTCCTGGATTGTTTTTAATAAACCTGAGAATTTTCCTTTCATCTTAATGGTTAAGGTGTTTTTCCTGAAGTTAAACCAAGGATCTTGGAATCTGCAGTTTTTTAGAATTTGCTTCAAAACCTCTAAAACTACAATTCTCCATTTTAGATCTTCACTGAGTTCCTTGGTCAGTCCAGTGAGTGAAAAACTACCTGCTACAGTCAGTTCAGATGTTTTTATTTGCAGCTTTTGACCTGAAATGTTTTCATATTTTGCAAACTGGACCTTTACATAGTAGAACCTTACGATCAGCAGCCAATAGCTGTAGCATGTTATCTATAAATGTGTCTAATTCTCATGTAAGACTTCCTGTTGAGGCTGTACTGTTGATGGTTTTCTTACCTCTCCTCCTTCCCCTCCTTGCTCCATTCCTCCGTATTCTCCCTGCAGAGGAGAAAACAGGATAAACAGTTTAAAAAAAACATACCAAAAAAAAAAAAAAAAAAAAAAGTGGTGGAGTAAATTATTTCTGTTTGCCACAATGAAAGAATGAGGTAGTGGCAGGGTGAGGATCTCAGTATCAACAAACTGTTTAGCTTTTAATTTGGCTCGGATGTCATCTGACAAAACTGGTTTGAATGAAAAAACATGCTGGGAGGAATAATTCAACATGCTTAAGGATATTTAAATAGTTATAGTTTTTCAGTTTGTGAACAAAAGTCAAAGGGGGGCAAAAATATCAATAAATCCTTTACAGTGTAAGTGTCATAAACTACTTGATCTGGTAAGCTGGAGAGGAGATGGATGATTCGAAATGAAAGATTTAGTATAATTTAGTAAAATGTTGCTTACATCAAAGTGAGCACCAGAAGGAAGGTGAAAAGAAGCAGTACACAGTGCTTGATAAAGTATTTGTGTACCTGGAAGGACATTTGGGATACGTCTCCACCAGTTTAACATCTACGAACTGAAATTTTGTCCAAATTCTTCTTTGCAAAACAGTTCAAGCTCAGTCAGATTGGATGGAGCGCGTCTGTAACCATGGATTTATCAGGTTTCTGTACAGATTCTCAGTAGGTTTAAATCAGGGGTGCCCAAGTCCAGTCAAGATCTACCATCCTGCAACTTTTAGATGCATTCTTGCTCCAACACGCCTGAATCAAATGGCTGAATCTCCTCCTCATCATCATTCAGCTCTACAGATGGCTAGTGAAGAGACTTTCATTTCATTCAGGTGTGCTTGAGAAGGGATGCATCTAAAATCTACAGGACAGTGGCTGGACTTGACTTGGGCACCCCTGGTCTAGACTTTGACTTGACCATTTAATACATGGATATGATCAGATCTAAACTAATCCATTGTATCTTTGGTTGTATGTTCAGGGTCATTCTCCTGAAAATCCTCCCCAGTCTCAAGTCTTGTGCAGGCTGACAGGTTTTCTTCCAGGCCAGCCCACAATGCTTCACCACCTTGTTTCATCGCAGGGATTGTGAGCTTAGGGTTAAAAGTGCAGTTTTTCTCCCACAAAAAGCTAAAAGAGCAAAACAAACACCATTCTCACATCTGGCCAGATCTTCTTCCACATGTTTGCTGTGTCCTGCATATGGACTTGTCAAACATTTTATACAGGATATCTTAAATCCACCAGATTTGTGGAGTACCATAGGCCTCCTTCGCTGCTTCTTTAAATAATGTCATCTAACCTGTCAGGTTTGGGGAATGGCAATGTCTTAGTAGGTTTGAACTTGTTATCATACATTCTCAGATGATAGACTGTAAGATGTTCAAAAGCTTTGGGTATTTTCTTATAACCCTAAACACTAAACCTGCTTTAAACTGCACATTATTATTCCTGAGATGTCTGCTGTGTTCCTCGGTCTTCATGACGCTGTTTCCATCACAAAACCCCTGTATTTATAGAAGTTAAATTACACACAGGTGGATTCTGTTTACTAATTGGGGTCGCTTCTAACGGGAATGGTTTGCATTGGGTTTTTTGAGGGTATCAGAGTAAGGGGGGCTGAATACATATACATTGAAATCTGTGGTTGTAACATGACAAATCAGGAGTAAGTTCAAGGGGTTGGAATACTTTTGCAAGGCACTGAAAAATAAAAAAGTCAACTCTTGAGTCATCCCTATTTTCTTTGTAATTTGCTTCCAGCTGGTCTGAATGTCTTGTAATCCTTAAAGGGGCAGTTGCTATGTGTCTTCCAGCCACATAGAATTATTTTATAGCACAATCAGGTAACTATGTTACCTTCAGTGTTACAAAAATGCTGTTGTAAATATCAAATATGACTTAAAGAAATTTGACTTTGTAATTTAACGCCTTGAAATTGGGCCTCTGTCTCTCTAATAAAGTCCTGCTCTTTCTGAAACTCTGCCTTCAGGAAGTCATCAAAAACAGTGCTCCTGTATTAACCCTTTTACCAAGCATTGCACTGAGAAGTAGCTCGTATAATGAGCTCAGCAAATGTGCAGTTCCACCAGGTGTTTGGTAATTGCTGTTGGCTAGTCTTAAGGAGCTGAGTGAGGAAGCCACAGGGGAGGGGGGTGCTCTGTGAGGCAGAAGCTTAGGAAACTGCAGCTCTGAGGAGGAGCGGGGTCTCAAAGGCGGTGCTAGGTCCAACCCAGGTGTTTTGCACAGCTGAATGGTTGCCATTGAGAGATTAAAGATTTCTCAAACATGCATAAAAGAATCAAGGCAACAATCCAGGTATGTTTCTGATGAGGAAATAACATTATAACATGATGTAAGCTCAAAAAGTGATTTTACATCGTACTGCCCCTTAAAAATTAAGAGCATCAATATGCTTTCAAACTTTCTGAAGGCCTTTACCACTTTTTCTGATATTGGGTGTTATTTTAAAACTTTAAAATGCTGTAATGTGACCGATATAGCAGCTTTCAATCATCCCTCCTGTTGCTCACCTGTGTTGCTACAAGACAGCAATAAGCAATAAACCATAGATTTAAAATAGTAAATTAGACCGTCACAATTTATTGACCGTCTGTCAATTAACATGCAGGGCAATCCCCTCCTTATCACCACCCCCCACCCAAAACAAGGTACACCTAAGACCCCCACATTTCTGGCCAATAGGTACCATCATATATGGGCTCCTCCTATCAGGGAAACACAAATGAGAGACAAACAGCATAAAAAAAAGAAAAGCGAATGAAACAAATGATAACACAAGCAACAACATGTGCTGGCCATTTCACCCTTTCACCATTTTGTACTTTTAGAATGTTAGTCTTTTTGTTACAAGTTTTTCAGGTATGAAAAGGATCCATCTACTGAGACCGTTTGTACCTGCAATGCTTCCTTATTACCCGCCTTTTGGATGTTTTGTACCCAATTATTTTAAGTAATTTTCTATAATACTGTAGGTTGTTAGATATAAGAATGTCTTCAAAAGCTGCTGAATAGTTTGAACTATGCTTCTGATTGCTAGAACACAAACTGTTGTTTTTGTGTTTCCTCCAGCTCTATGATTATACATAAAGGTGTCGTCCAGGGATCCATATTTGGTTCCTGTTTTCTTTACTATTATATAAGTAAATTGTGTTAAAATGTAGCAGATACAAGTTTCACTTTTATGCAGATGATACTGTTTTGTAAACTTCTGCTTCATCTTTTGCAACAGCCACAGAGATCTGGAATCTGCCTTTGATTAGGCAGGTATCTGTCTACAAATATTTTTTATTTTTCCAAGAAAATTTTAAACCCAGGGTTAAATTTAGCTGCACTCAAATTTATGTTTGAAATATTATGACTAAGTGTATCTGCAGCAATAAGATTTGTAAGTGATCCTAGTTTTAGTGCTTTTGTTTTGAAAGTGGAACTATTATATTGCTTTCTTGGCCAAGACTCCATCACAAAAGGCATTTTAGACCTTATTGGGATTATTATCATTGTTATGGGATTATTCTGGGTAAAATAAAAGTTAAATAAAATAATCTACTAATAGTATACTGTTAGTGACTGGAGTCACAAACATTTTCCGATCTACCAGCAGGGTTGTCCTTCAGTTTTTTTTTGGTTTGATGTGGGGTCAACTGGCCAAAACAGGAATCAGAACCACAGTAAATGACAATATGTCCTAATATAAAAAGCTTAAGACAATAAATGTACATGGGATTTGAAAAATATTCTGATCATTAATATTCACAATTCATTTCAATAATTAAGAACCAAATAAATCTGATACTAAGTGGTTAAGTACATGAATACGAAACAATTTTATTTGCAGGTACATTGTGAAGGTAGTAGGGAAGAAATGGCAAGGCGTGAGTACGAAACTGGAGAGCGAACTGGCGAAGGGGCAAACTGACCTGAAGCACAGCAACAACACACAAGACAGAAGCACTGACATCACAAAAGAAAAAAAAAAACACCAACAAAAAACAAACAAACTTCTCACATTCAAGCTCAAAAGTTAAGAGTTAAATGTGAGAACATTTAACATCTGACACAGAAGTTAACAGAAAACACCAGAGGAAGGAAGAATGAGCAGATGTCAGGCATAAAATGCAAAAATATGTCAGTGCATCAGTCAGATTAACTGTTTTATACCTTTTTCAAGAATAACACATTTTCACATTCTGTCTGTGTTTCTCTGCAATATTACACAAAAACAATAAATATGACGTTTCTATACTTGGTAAAGGAATGGAGACTGAGAAAAGATCACCAGACTCAGACCCTGGTCTAATCACAGGTGCATCTTAAATTAGATTATCACTGAAAAGCATTTTTGATTTCAGTAATTAAGTTCTGAAAGTTTGTATCCCTGCTTCAAAACTTTTTCCTTCCACTAGTCCTCTGAATGGCCAATTCTTAAGCAATGACAAATCTGCCTTATGGAGGGTCCCAATATCTCTCTGCTGGACATTGCCTGGTCATAACTTAACATTTTTGCAATAAAAAACCTGTTTTTATTGGTAATGCAATATTGTGGATCTGACAAACTGATTTGCGGCATTCATTAGCTGTAGGGCATATTCTCACATTTGAAATATATCACTCTGCAGGTACTAAATCCATGTAACATATGGGTTTCACCTTTTGAAGTAAAATCGGCTAGTGTTTCACATGTACTTATCATTTATTGTTGAAGAAAAAGTTATTGAAGAGTCAATGACTTTTTATTATGATTTTATGTTTAAGATTAAGACTTACAGCTGGGGGAAAAAAAACTACGCTGAAATCTTGGGGATGAGAATTTAGATGAGCTAAGTCCTCATTTTCAAAAATAATAATTCAAGCAGAAGCTTAGAAATCCCTTTAAACAAGCACCTAATACTAAGGTGAGTACTGTTGCTGTATTACAATGAAATTACGAAATTCTGTTTTGTGATGTAAATGGCGCCATCTGGTGGCTAAAGACCAAACAGCAGTTAAAATTGTCGAATGCAACTTTGCTTCTTCAGGTTGACCGACTCGTTGCAAGCACCGAAGTTGCTGTCGTTGCTCAGTCCTGAAGATCCCACGCCATGAAATATGTCGGCTGACCTCCGTGAAGTTACCATGGTAACTGACCTGACTGACCAGCCCGGTTGATGCAGCGACGTCTCGACCCCTCGATGGTTCCCTGTGACACCTCGTTGGCTCCGGCGACTGCTGTGTCTCCGACGATGTTGGCCTGGTCCACGGTCCTGTTGGCCACTGACACGGATTGAGAAACGACAGGAGTCAGTGGTACACCTAAATACCGTCCAACTAGCACACACGGACAGTTTTAGTCCCTCGTTTTTAACTGCAGTGCAGCTAATTTAATATTAGCTGGATGGTAATTGGGATTTTCTTGATGGGTGGGATTCTGTTGTGTTCCCAATCAGTAGCAAGTCTCTTTCCTGCAGTGGATTGTAAATCACAGCCATCCTGATTTGAAGAAACAGAGATGAGTTTTCCCTGGACACAACAGCAGTACAGGGGTCAGCAACCTTTACAATCCAAAGAGCTATTTTGAGTGTTTAAGAGCCCCCCATCTTTGCATAAAAGATAAACAAACCAAAACTAAAAAGTAAAACTGGCTCAATACCTCTGGAGAGGGGATCAGATGCTCAGTGAACCTGAAGCGTTTCTAGCTACCTGAGGAGCTCCTCACCTGTATGCATGGATTTAATTTGACTGCTGACAATCTGAGAGCAGTAAGATTACTTTAATCTACTTATATCAAAATGTAAAACAAAAAATGGTGTATAAACAAATCTCTCATATAAAAATATGTGTAGCAATCTTCATTGTTTATTCCATATTTAAAACAAATCAGACTGATTTAGATTATGCGTTCTGTTAAATCTTTTGAATCAATTAAACAATTTAAAATTTAATGGACAAAAACATGGTACCTCCTAATTAATAAGTAATGGTGGCACCTATAAGGTTAGGAAGGCAAATACCTTGGCCCATATTTTCTGAGCAAAACTGCTCAAACTCTCTCAACTTCGAAGGACTGCTGTTTTCTGAACTTCCCATGTTTTGAAATGTTTCAACATGATTAACCTCAGGAAAAATGTCAAAACTATCCTGTTGGAGGACCCATGAGCTAAGCTTTCTAACACTGAGTGCCTTGGTGGTCTTTTGACCCCGTGGAGCAATGCACAGGTTCCAGGTTCTCCTCTACCAGTAGAGCAAACCAAGCTGCTTCATGTTTTCTCTGTTTGTGATCTTTTATTTTAAAGCTTCATTTCTCCTTCTGTAAACATGGAGCTGACGTAACTCAACAAAAAGCTCCAGCTCCAGCTCATCAGTCCGACGGAGGTTCTCCCAGAACCTTGGGGCTTGTCGGCATGCATTTTGGTGAATTTCAGTCTGGTTTTCTGTGTAATGTGGGCCGTCCTGGGTCTTCTTCCAGGGTGCCCATCCTGGTTCAAAATGGATGCTGCATGAAAAAATCCTACCTTGACCTTGGAGTTAATCCTGAATGGTTTCCCTATTTTTTTTCTATCCATCTGATCAGTCCTGTGTTTGGGCCCATATTCCTGGGAATCTGGCTATAGCCCCATGAACCCTTACACTTTTTTGCAGGATCATGAAGCTGCTTGGAGATGTTCTTGCAGGCTTTCACACAGATGTTAATCTTATGTTTGAGCTCCCCAACCTCAATATGGTGCTTTCATTGTTTTCAAAGCTTTCAAAAGTTTGATATGGAGATAAGAAAACACTTTTGGAGCGTAAAGAGTCTGTTTAACCACCTACTTCTGCTGAAGTGTGCTTTCTCTTGGCCAGTCCAGTGTTTAAATCACAGGTTTTCACAAAGTTGCATGCGGATGTTGGTAAGAGAACACTGAGAGAATCCTTTTGAATTGACATTAAAACTTTTATCAAAATTCTGTGAAACATAAATTTTGCACTAAAGCGACAGAAACACGCTGAGAACAGCTCAAGAGTGGCAGCTTTCACTTTAATTAAGAGTTTGTGTCACCGATGCGCCGATCGTTTTCCAACAATCAGCTCTGAGTAAAATAAGCCAAGTAGATTAGTGAGAAACTAAAAACTCACTTTTGTTCGGCCTTTAAACACAACAACAAACAGCACGTACTTTGAGGATTTCTGGTTTTAATGTATTAAAAAGTATGATAAAGCTTAGGGACAAATGATGCGATGTGTAAATGTGGATTAAATATTAGTCCTTTTGTTTTCTGTTGTGTTTATAACTATTTCTTCTATCAAAAAACCTGAAGCATATTTTTTTATCTTTCATCATCTGTTTGTTGCATTTACTTAGTTAATTAAAATAATTTCAAAGTTGTAAATCAGTTCTGGTCAATAAAAGCCTGATCAGTGCATTTGTAGTTTTATGCGTATCAAATGAAGCTTTTCTTACCTGTGTTTACTGATGAGACAACTCCTTCCTTTGTCTTACTTCCTGCAGACCAAAGAAAACAAAAATTACATTCTTCAGTAAAACTTTTGCACTCTGCGAGAAAATTGAGATTTTTCACAGTTTTCTGTTTTTTGTTCTGTTTTTTTTTTTTTTTTTTTTTTTTTTAAATTCAATTTTTTTTTTTAAATTCAATTTCTATTCCTTAACAAACAAAACCAGACTTTTACCTAAAGGATGATCTTACAGTTTTCATTTTGGGTTTGTCTACAAAATAATGGAGACATTAAGTTAAAATAGGGTGCTTTGCAAAAGCATTTCAACCTTTCCACATTTTGTCACATTATATCTGTTAATTGTGGAGTATTTTAATGATGATGTGATTTATTAATTTGTGATATTTTTCATGAAAAAAATCTGAAAAGTGTGGTGTGCATTTGTATACAGCCTCCCTAAACAATATTTTGCAGAACCACCTTTCACTGCTGGTACAGCTGAAGGTCTTCTGGGCGAGGTCTCTGTCAGCTCTACACATCAAGACACTAAAAGATTTTCCCATTTTTCTTTGCTATATAGTTAAAGCTCAGTGAGATTAGATGGAGGTGAACATAATTTTTAAACAGTTTATCCACAGATTCTCATTTGGATTCAGGTCTGGGGCATTTTAACACCTGCAGACCTGATCTGAACCGTACCACCGTAACTCTGGCTTTATGTTTGGAGTCGCCGTCCTGCTGGAAGGTGAAGCTCCACCCCAGTCTCAACTCTTCTCCAGCCTCTTCCAGGTTTTCTTCCAGGATTGTCCAGTATTTAGCTTCATCTATCTTCATATCCGCTTCCCTGCCTTTGGTGAAGAAACACATCCCCACAGCATGATGCTGCCACCACTAAGTGTCATGATGCAGACGGTTTATTCAGGGTGATGTGCATTACTTTTCCACCGCGCAATATTTAGCTGTGAGGTCAGAAAGTTCATATCTGGTCTGATCTGGTCCAACCAGATCATCTTCTTCCATGTTTGCTGTGTCCGCTAGATGGCTGGTACCAAACTGCAAGCAGGACTTCTTATACTCTCCTTTAAGCAATGGCTTTCTTCTTGCAAATCTTCTGTAAAGGCCAGGTTGTTGGAGATGACAGCCAGTAGCCTGCGCTACCACTGAGCTATGTGGCACCCTTCTGAAGCCTTTTGAGCTTTTGTTTACACTGGATTTTATTCAGGGGTGCTAGAGTTAAGGGCTCTGGATCCAAAAGCATCCCACACTTTTCTGAGTTTTATCTCTAAAACCTTTAAAAACCATTTATAGTTTCTATCGGATAAGACCCTAATAAAATATACTGACTGTAATGTGACAAAATGTGGCCTCGTATCGTGTTTGCTCAGCATTTTGAGTATTCTCCTCATGTCCTTTTGTCACGTAAATTACCGTTAGATTAGTTGCTTTTTATATTTTGCTGTTTTGGATCTTTGAAAAGCTCAGTTAACCTAATAAATTCCCCACACAATTAAAAACCACCCCCACCCCCTTCTCCCCAGCCCTGTGCTCACTGCAGCATGATCCTGGACAGATTAAACTCCAGTTATATAATCTACAGAAGTGAAGGATGGATGGTGGGGGGAAATATCTACGCTAAAAGATCGGAGTCAACAGTTAAAGGAAGAGAAAATGTGCAGAACATCATCAGTGGTGTCAACCTGAGCCTGTTCTGTCTGCAGATTGTCAGAACAGATGCAGAACCTGCGATTTGCTGCCTCATGCGTCCACACCACGTCCCCCCCTGCCTCCTGCTCCCCCTATGGCTCTCTGCACGCTCTCCGAGGTACGCCATCCACGTGCCTGAGTACAGAGCAGTACTGCAGGACACCACACACACACACACACACACACACACACACACACACACACACACACACACACACACACTGCAGTGAAACACACTTTTCGCTCAGTTTAACCAAAGGAGCCCCCATGAGTGCCACGGCGCTCTGTCTGTCCCCGCGGTGCAGAACAAGCTGTCCAGCTGACGGACTGTCCAGACCTTTTAAATCATAAACAAGAACTGAACCTCAAGAGAAGGTGACACACAGGACACGACTGATCAGAGCAAGAAATAATCCCAACCATAAATGATAATCCCAATCTAAATCTTGCCTGAATAAATGAAGATTGCTTGGATTAGAGGGAATATTTTATGAAATATTAACATCAAACATACAAATATGGAGCTCTAATAATTTTTTTTTTTTCCAGCGGAGGATTTGCTCTTTAGTGACCCTGATTTGATGAAAGCTGTGACAGGTCCACTAAAACACGATTTTTAGGAAAATAAAATTTAAATAATGTAGCATGATTACATAAGAGCCTGTGAGAGAACACCAGTATGTAAAAATCCCTAATTTATAATGAACTGCAATACAGACAGATTGAGACTTTATCTAATAATTTACTGAGCTTATTTTGAACTTTCCAAAATTATTTTCATGCACAATCAAAACAACAACTGTCAAATCGAATAAACCACCTCATAGTAACGTTCAGATCTTTTATTATAGCCAAAAACATGTCCTGCATGCAGACCTTGTTACCCAGTTGTAGCTCTTGCTCGTATGATGCCCCTTCTTCTGCATCCCACCAATTTCAGGCGGTCCAGTTGCCCAAAAAAAAGCAGTCAAAATGGATTTTTGTCTTTTCACAAATGAAATTAAGAGAGTAAATCTCAAACTGTGTCTCATGTTTGTTGCAGAATAATCCAGTTCAGGTTTGAGCTGCCTGTCATAGATTTTGAGCTGAAGATGATCAAATACTGTTCCGATTCCTTAAGTAAGTGTGAGTCCTGACATCTTTGAAATATGTGTGTCGCTTTCGGTCTGCTCCTGCTCTGAATAGTACATGTGTATTGGGATCAAAAGTATGAAATTCAGTAGTTCTCCTGCAATCATTGTAATTCTTTTTTTTCTTAAGTACACAGCTTCCTGAAACAAATGGCAGATAGTGGGACGGGGTGTTACAGTACTTACACTGTGCAAAAATCATGGCTGCACCCACTCGCTATTGCAGGGACGTGCAAAGAAGGTTTGGATCACAAGCAGCAGATGCTCTCAGCTGCCCTAAAGGCTGTACTGCTCTGGGTAAAGAGCCACAGGAACAACCTCTATTGCTTGCTACTGTCTATTTTAGGCTGATGCTTGTGCACTTGACTGCAGGCGGATACTGTCGTCTTTATCAGAGACATCGACCCTCCTCACTTCAGCGGGCCCATCTTTTCTCCCTCTTTTTCCTCCTGCTGAGATCTACTTATTTTGGGTGTTTTTCCTTCTCTAGTATCTGCAACTCACAAATAATGCTACATTAAGACACGACTGAGGAAAGGGTAGGGTGGGAAGACGAGCTGCTGCAGTGTTAAAACCCCACTTTCATGTCTGCTTGTTCGTTTTCTTTCACCTCCTGACATTGACTCCAGTTTTAGGACGCCACCATTAAGATTTTGCAGCAGCAGCCTGACGTCAGAGGCGATGCGGAAGGGACGGACTGCGGCCAACAGTTGAGACTCCCAGTTACCCACTCATCCACCTCCCACTTTATCACCCCACTTTCCTATCTTCTTCCCCCCTCCTCCTCTCAGGTGGTAACCTTGAGATGTGACGCAGTCTCTGCTGGAGCTAAAATTAAAAGCAGAGGAAACGGCAGCGAGAGAGGGCAAAATGGGTTGCATTTGTTGTTTGTCTGCAAAAATCTTTCATTTCTAAAAATAGTTTCGTCGGATATCCTCATAAAGTGACGTTCAGTATTTAGCTGCTCCGTATTTATCATCCCACTGCAGCCTGTTTCACTTGATTGATCATAAATTCCAGAGACGTGATAACATCCTGCAGCACTGTCCCGGGACTCTGCAGTGTCCTCCTTTCTTTCTCCTAGAGCCTGTGTTAAATTTTTGATTTCTGGCTAACAGACGCCTGTTTTCCACCTCCTCCTGTCCAGCTACAACTTCTTTACCCCATCTGATTCTTTCATCATCACTTTTTCTGACCCCACACCCTGTGTCCTGCAGCAGTCCTGCAGCAGTATCCTGACAGCGCTCACTTCTCCCTCCTCCTCCTCCCTGTGTTTCTCTCGCTTGTTTTCACCCAAATAGAAAACCAAAGCTATAAGAAAAAATGCTTCAAATTATTGCACTTCAAACCAAAAATCCAATGCATCATCCTCTCCAAAACGTCTTCTTTTTCATGTTACATACCTACATACATCACCCCTTCTTTAGTCTTGGCTGCTGCCTCCTCCATCCCTGCTTTGGTCTTCTCTGCGGCGGCCACCACCCCCTCCTTGGCCATGGAGAACCCTTTCATCAGTACATCCATGGTGGGCGATGAATCGGCTGGGCTCCCCTGCTTTGAACAGGCCTGGCTGGTGCTTACTGTGAGCGTGCAGAAGAGGTGGTGATGATGATGATGCGGGATGTCTGAGAGTGTGTGCGTGCCTGGTTTAGCTCCTCCTCCTGTTTGTGCTACGACAGAGCGCTGATAGCGGTGCACAGCAGGACCACTGCACACAGACTGAAGGAGAGAGGGGAGGAGGAGAGAGCAGATATCAACGAGATGGAGAGGAGGAGGAAGAGAGATGGCTGGATGCTGCAGCATTTTCCCCCATGCAGCATCCCCGCCCCTACAACCGCCTCTCATTGGTCATTCTCCAGTTATGATCGGCTCAGCCTCTCTGGCTGCATATTTAGACTGACTCTGATCTGGATGCAAACCCATATTATATAACCGGCCAGCCAGCTGACATTTGTCATGTAATCCCAACATGTGATGTCATTTCCTCCTCTTCCACATCAGCTTGTGCACTGATCAGTGCTGTGCCGTTTCCAGCCTTATTGCAACAAGTTACATGTAATTAATGCAAAGATAAAGAGCACCCACAGCCATTTTGTGGTTGTGAAGGGATGAAAAAGTGCTTCGTCATCGCCACCTGAGTGAGTCACAACCAGCTTCCTCCTCCTCCTCCTCCTCCTCCTTCATCTGTTTCACCCTGACATGCTGACTCGACAGCATTGCGAACTCTGATGCAGTGACGGATCAGGTTTTGTGTCATCAGATTTACAGATTTAGTGGTTAAAACGAGCAGATAGGCCACCAGGAGCAGAATAAAAACTGTTGCTAAGCCTGAGCGTTTCCTGCTCAGGGTGTTTTATACCTGATTAAACACATCAGGACACAGCATGGTGCCAGAGCTCAAGAAACGTTACTTATGTACAAAATAACTTCAGTAAACGGACTATGGTACCCTGCAAAACTATTCATACCCCACATTGTATCACCCTAAAATAACACATTTTAATGTATTTTTTTGGGGGGGGTTTATGTGATACACATAATGTAGAGCATAGCTGTGAAAGAAAATGATGCACAGTTTTTTAACTTGCAAATTAAAATCTGGAAATTGTGCACTGGAATGTAGTTCCCCTGCGTAACGACTTTGTAGCACCACCTTTCACTCCAGTTACAGCTGCAGATCTTCTGGGGGACCTCCAACAGCTTAGCGCACCCAGAGACTGAAATGTTTCTCTATTCTTCTTTGCAAAACATCTCAAGCTCAGTCAGACTGGATGGAGAGAATCTGTGAGTAGCAGTTTTCAGGTCCTGTGACAGACTAAATTGGCTTTATGTCTGGACTTTGACTGGTCCATTCCTAACTCAGGAATACACTTTAATCTAAACTAGTCCATTTCAACTCTGGTTGTATATTCTGGGTTGTTTTCCAGCTGGAACCACCACCCCAGTCAGCCACAGTCTCAAGACCTTTAACTGGTCGTCTTGCATCCATAGCCACAGCATGCTGCTGCCACCACCATGTTTCCCATAGGGAATAGTGCTTTCATTGTGGTGTTTTTCCAAGTTTTGTATGTAGACATTGAAGTTCAGTTTTAGTCTCAACAGACCAGACCATAGTCTTCCTGTGTCTGCTGTGTCTCCTGTGGCTTGTAGCAAACCTTTAAGGAGGATTTCTTTCAGCAACGACTTTCTATTTGCTGCTCTTCTATAAAGATGTGATTTATGGCATGTACGGCTAATATTTGTCCTATATATTTACTGTATATGCTCTTCAGCTCTGGAGCCAACTACCTGAAAATCTGACGTGCAAAACATATTATTTATCATGTATTATTTTCCAATTTAACATCCATTGCATTATTCCTTAGTTTTAGGATAGGTGACTGATGCAGGGAAGCACACATTTGGACTATAAATTCTGGAAATACCAATAATTTCCCATCTATTTTTTACTTTCATCTACTTTTTGATATCCGTGCTTATGCAGAAGTAGAAAATACTTTAATAAAATGTCATTTTTTACAGACTATTTAGGAATGCCTGACATGTTACTTACTGGCTTTACTAAATACAACAGCAATCATCACATATTGAGCCAAGGCTCGCTATTAATCTCAGTACTTTTGTCATTTAAAACACGGCAGCCATCTGTATAGATTTAATAAAACATTTATTCACATTGATATCAGTACATTTCTGAGTGCATTTTTACATACTGTACTTGTGCATATAGATCAACGGTGTATTTCTCTTGCTGTCACATCTGACAAACGTGCTCACATACTTTTTTTTAAAATCCATACCTCTGTACCTTATCTCCGGCAGCAAAAAAAAAAAAAAAAAAAAAAAAAAAAAAGGAAACATCTCTGCAGTTTCACTTGAATATTTGTTTTCTTTTGTACATCTTCCCTTTAGTTTAAGAGAACTACAATAATCAGGACATGAAAAAAGAAAGATCCTATTATGAGAGCGGGTCTAAATAGGAGACAGATATGTTCGACACTTTAACTTATAAACACATAGCATTCTCATACTAACATTAATACACTTTCTACTAATCTAGGCAACAGCTATAGCTCACTTTCCTGAGGAGTTTCCTCCTCCTTTTGTTCATTTTTTTCTCATAATTTATCTCCACTTCCTGTTCTCTCCTTTGCTTCTTTCCATGCTTATATGTCCTCCTTCCTTCCGTGACTTTTCCCTCTCTTTGAATATCCTCCTCCTCCTCCTTATTCTTGGACGTTGAGGATCTGTGCAGACAATCCGTGGTGCCAGTTCTTCAACTTGGCAAAGCGCGGCCCCTTGACCTCTGACTCGAACCGCTCTCTGTTGGTGAGGGCGACAGGACAAGGCGGTCACATCATGCAAAGCAGCTTACTGTAGCATTATTCTCTGAAAACTGCAGGCTTCTGCTCTAACGTTGCCTGTGAATGCTTAATTATATAAAATGCACTCCAAAAATCATAGTGTGGTTGTGTTTGGAAGATGTTTTCCAAAGATGAAGCAAATCACAAATGTCTGGAAACTGGTCCTGTGTTGGATTCGTTCTAAGTTTCTATATTGCATTGAAATACTGTGAGGAAGTAACATTACAAGCTCACCTCTGTACATGTCGGATACTACAGCATGCTCTGTGTGATCCTCAGCAATAGCAAGTTAGCAGAAATTTACTTGTCATTTGGGTAAATTTCATGGTATGTGTGCAGCAACGTAAAGTTGTTCATATCTCAGAAATTCACCATTTAACATTAAATCAGAGTAAATCTCTCCTGTTTTAGGTGAGTAATTGTTACTAAAATTATTTCTATTTGGTAAATGCCAGAAAAATGGGGGATTCTTTCTTTGATATTTTTTTTTTTTTTTTTTTTTTTTTTTTTTTTTTTTTTTTTTTTTTTTTTTTGCTTGCAGTTCAGAAGTTTACATATTTCCTTGGTATTTGGTGCAGTTGTCTTTTAAACTGTATGACTTGGGCCAAATGTTCTTGGGATCCTTCCACAAGCTGCTAACAGCAGTTTGCTGGAGTTCTGGTCCATTCCTCCAGACAGGACAGGTGTAACTGAGTCAGGTTTGTAGGCCGCCTCGCTCACACACGCCTTTTCAGATATTCTCTGTAGGACTGAGAGCAGAGCTTTGTGATGGCTACGCCAAAACATCGTCTTCACTCCATTTGATGGTGTGATTAGGTTTCTCGTCCGTTTGGACGACCCATTTGTGCCCAAGCTTTACTTCCTCGCTGGTATCTTGAGATATTGCTTCAATATTTCCACATAATCTACTTTGTGAAGTGCACCAGTCCCTCCTTCAGCAACACACTGACATAACATGCTGCAACCCTTGTATTTTACAGTTGGTTCTCCCTTTTTCTTCCAGCTGTGGTGATGATCATTATAGGCACGCAGTTCAATTTCAGTTTCAGCAGAACCCAGGACATGTTGTATTTACAAACTGTAATCTAGCTTTTTATGTTACTTTTGGAGTAACTGCTTCTTCCTCACCAAGTGGCCTTTAAATCTATGTTTGTACAGGACTTGCTTCATGGTGGATAATGACCTTGTCTTACCAACTTCAGCCAGCGTGTTCATGAGAACTTTTGCTTTTGTTCTGGGGTTGATATTCACATTTCAGTCCTAAACACATTCATCTCTGCGACACAGAGCCTGTCTCCTCCCTGGACTGTTTGATGACTGGACATCCCCATGTGTTTATACTTATAATCATCTGAACAGATTAACGTGGTACCTTTAGACATCTTGGAGTTGAACCTAAGGATAAACTAGACTTATGGAGGTTCACAATTCTTTTGCTTTTCAATTTTTCCATGATGTCACACGAGGGAGAAAAGTGTTTGAGGTGTTGCCTTAAGTACATCCACAGGTGATTATTGTGAATAAATCAAAAGCTTATGAAGCCATGATATCATCATCTGGGCGTTCCCAATTTATTTTTAAAACCAGAGAAATATTGGTGTATGTAAACTTCTGAATTTAAAGAAAGTAAAACTAAAATCTTGTTTGAAAAATCTTTAAATAGAAATAAGTTTTGTAATCTTAACTGATTGTCTGATTTAACATCAGACAATCAGAAAAAAAACTAGTGTTTTTATATAGTATATGTAAAAATCTAATTTCAACAATAGTCCTATCTAAAATTATGGGAGACACTGAGTTTATGATTCAGCAGCCTGTAGACCCACGTTCAGCAGCAATAATTAGAAGTAGTCATTTTCTGAATGAATTTACTAGTTTCTTGCATCATTGTGGAGATATTTTGACCTACTTCTCTCTAGAACATTGCTCTAGTTCACTGACACTTGCAGACATTTACTTATGCACAGCTCTCTAGAGGCTCTAGAGTCAACATTTTAACTGGGTTGATGTCTGGGCTTTGACTGGAACATCACAACACCCTTATTTTCATTTCATTAAGACTGTGCTTGGATTCATTGTTCTGTTTATGAGCCACAGATGGCCTCATGTTTGGCGCCTAGAATACGTTCCTATACAGGGGAGTTCATGGATGAGTCGGTCACTGAAATCTGAACAGGTCCTTAGACTGCAAAACAAGTGCAAACCATCACCCTACCACCACCGTGCTTGGCAGTTGCATGAGAATACTACAGAAAACCCCAAAAACTTAGTGTCTCAGAAAAGTAGATTAAGCTTTTACCTTGATTTCTGCAGTGCCTCCTCATCTGGATCTTGCACTGTGAAGACGAAAGTAGAGAAGTGGATTCACTAATGAAGCCTCAGAAATAATCAGAAAACTCAACTGAGCGTAGAGCAGAGAGGGACATGTCAAAGAGGTCGTAGGCAACAAAACGAGGGCAGAAGAAAGGTTTGGAGGAGCCGGGGTACTGACTGTATTCAGTGCCAGTGATGTGAGCCAGGATCCTGAAGCTTTTCGACTGCAAGTTAGCAGCACGGCGAGCCCACTCAGACATGTCCTGGTTTGTGTCTGGTGCCCTGATCACAGCTTGGTACACAGGAGATGCACAGTCCACCACAGGCTCCTTGATTGGGAGCGCTCCACTGCGGGGCAGAGAGGATACTCAGTCCGCTGTGATTTACACAAGTCTAAATAAACTGTGTGAAAACATTTTTTCCCATGTTTATAATTTCTTTCTTATCTTGAAGCTACGATTTTGGAAAATTGGTCCCGCCTTCTTGTTAAGAACAGTTATTGTAAACTTTAACTACCGCCATTAGGGGGCACTAATGAGCTATTTTACATCCGTAACTGGTTCAATAAAACCAACTTATAACTGCAGCAAAACCTTTTTATTGTTGTTGTTGTTTAAAATGCAATAAAAAAAAGATGGAGGCCTATTTTTTACCAAATAAAAGATAAAATGACACATGTTGTTTGTCCAAATCATAATTTTGACTTTTGGAGACACAATCACAAGACTTAAAGTCAGTTTTGACTTTCAAAGTCATAATTTTGAGACACAAATTTACAATTTAAACTAGACTGAAAAAAATGATCAATCACTAGTCAAGTGATAAAGTCATAAATCTGACTTTCAGACATAATTATAAGACACAAAGTTTTAATTTAAACTAGAGAAAAATGATCAATTATAGGGAAATATTAAAATATATGGAATCCCATTTCTTCCACTTAAAAAATTAAAAAAGTAAAGAATTTTAACTTTTAAAGTTATAATTGTAATACAGAGTCATAATTCCATAAAATTAGAAATTATTAAAAGTCACAATTAGTCATAATTTTAACTTTTAAAATCATAATTATAAAGTACATTTGACTTTTGAAGTCATAGTTTTAACTTTCTCATTTCTTATGAGAAACAAAAGTATAAATTTAAACTAAAGCAATTACCTAGAACTTCTGCATATAGATGTCAATATGTCCCTAAAATAAAAAAAAAAAATATATAGCACATGGTCTATCATAGTTTTGATTTGGTATTTTACATTTATAAAATGTAAAGTCAAACACATTTGATAATTTTGAAATTCACTGTTGAAAATTGATAGTTTTATTACTAAACTCATGATTATATCATTCTGTGTCCCAGTTTTCTGTAATAAAGCTCTGGTGCACCACAAAAACAAACTCCCTGCCTCTGAAATGCTATTAAGGGGCAATACATTTGCTAGAGCAGGATCTAATTTAATTTGTGGACATAAAAATACATAATTATTCCATAGATAAATGTAGAGCTCTTGCAGTAAAGAAACTTTAAAGCAACATGACTGGTGCTCCTCCGGCATTCCTCAGAGGGTTAAGGAAGTGAGTTGCGGTTTTTGTCATCTTTTCTGTTAAATCCCATCGGATGAAATCACAGAGTCCAGAGATTACGTAATGCTAGACATCCTGAACACAAGCTGCAGTCTCACACTTTGTCCGAAGTACCTGGAAGTACTTCTCAACATTAAAGCGTTCATGAAAGGGTCACAGTTAGAAGGTTTGTCCTTCAAACACAATGATGCTCAACGCATTATTAACAAACAAATGCACATAGATCTAAGTGAAGCATCTGGAGCAATGCACAAGCTGTTACGGCACAAAGAAGCCATGAGTTTGAGGAGAATGGAAAACTGCCGCCGCTGTACTCACGCCAAAGGAGAGCTGGCCTCCTCGCTGGGGTCACGTTCGGGAAGGAAGGATGGGGAGGGATGGGTGGAGGACAGATCACGGGTGGGGTTGGTGTGTAGGATGGAATGAGCAGAGGAAAGTGGGTGAAAGGCACAGAGTACATGGCACAGACACTGGCAAGCCAGAAAAGAAAAGCCAAACATACTCTACTGTTGGCATACTATTTGAAGCAGCGTAGGCTTTAAGAGGCAATATTCTACTGTAATGGGTTTTTAATCATAATTTTTTTAAAATGCAAAATCTCTTTAAGTTTACGGAGCTCTCATTTCCCATTAGAGTGTCTAAACATGTCCTTTTAAGGTTTTTTTTTTTTTTTTTTTTTTTATTCGTCAACATCTCCCCCATACAGCGTTGGTTAGAGGTTTACACTCATCATGTCATCATTTTGGGCGTGGAAAATGCATTGAAACCTGTTCTTTTTTAAAGGTTGGAGGGATAATATGTCAGTAATTTCATAAAGCACCTTTTAGAGATTAAAAAAAAAAAAAAAAAAAAAAAAATCACAAACTGCTTCTCAAAGTCGGTGCTTTAAAATTCAAAGATAAATTGAAACATGATCATAGGACAAAAAAAAATCAACACACATCTTCAACAAATTGTAAAAGCAGAAATCAAATGCACACGTTTAAATTTCTGGTTGGTGTTTTTTAATCCATACAGGCCAAAATATACACACACACTGCTTCTGGTCTAATTCTGGCAGAGATTTTACCCTTCTTCTTGGTTGAATTTGATGCCTTCATTTAAATTGGTTGGTTTCTTGACCCAGACCTGGTTTTTAGGTATTATCCACACATTTACAGCGTAGCTGGGGTTAAGGCTTTCCATAAGCTTAACATTAGCACACTTTATCCATTTCACAACCAGTTTGACGTGCGTTTGGTGTCGTTGCAAGGATGGAACATCGAACTGTGTCCAAGTTTTAACCATATGCCTGCTGATTTGATGTGAAATTGAAGAATTTTAAGGTAGTCCTCTTCTAAATCATTACTCCTTTTTGTACAAAGCACCAGTAATAATGGCAGCAACGCAGTCCCATAGTATGGCACTGCCACCACTACATATAAAAACACCAGTTTGTTCTCCTCCAAATATATTTCTTATAGTTGTGGCTAAAAAAACTTCATCCTCGTCTCATCGAACCATAAAACTTTTCTCTGGAAGGTATCAGACTCAGATTTTTCATGTTTATGTCAGCAGACTCTTTGTCCACAGTGGTGAAAATCTCGCTTCACTGTGGACAGTGACACAGATGGTTTTCTTTGATCTAATTGGGACAGTTTGGGTCAGATGGTTGAAACTTTGACAAAACAATTTCAACTCGGCAATGATCCCAAACATCACATTAAAACTGGTTTTGGGAAGGATATAGCAGGCTAACACTGAGCTTTTGGAAACATTGACCTCAATTGTACTGAGAATTGATGGACTATGGTTAGAAGCTGGGTCTGTGCCAAGAAACCAATCGATTCATGTGAACTCTACCAGTTGTTGAAGGGAACAATGGTCAAATATCCAGTCAGAAATATGCCAGGGCCTTGTTGATGGCTCCTAAAAGCCTGTAATTAAGGTACAACTTCCTAATGAGCATTTGATCATGTTTGGAAAAAATCCTCAGTAAATCCAAATGTGTGTGCCCACTACTTTGTTTTAAAATTCAATTGGTAAATAATTAATTAATTAATGACAAATAAATAATTTTAGTGGTTCGGGGTCTACCAGTGTCACTGAGCAGAGGGATGTCTGGTTTTCCTGCTGGACCTCCCACCCTGTGACCCGATCGAAGAAAAGCAGAATAGAATGGATGGATGGGCTAATCAAATTGGGCAAATTAAAAAAATGACAAGATGTGTGTCCATGATGAGTGGATGTAAACTTCTGACTGGAACTGTATTTGCACATTGCTTTCCTAGAGGGAGGTTTTACGCACCTCAAAACACAAAGTACCTGCCTTAAACTAGACTTCTCCAACCAATCAGAGGGCCAACATTGGCCTTGAGTCTTGAAAGGTACACATGTTGTAAACAGACATCTATCATAAGTGCTACAGCAATGTAAATAATACATTTGGTCCTCAAAGGTTTCTGCTGCAAAAAAAATAATACACAAGCATATCAGATAAACCTCAGGTCCTGTAGTGTATAAACAATAGAGAAGTAGCAGTGTCTAAGAGTTACAGGACCTTATAAAAGGTTCCTGGAGTCTGGAAGCACCTTTATCACAGGGACCATGTTTTGTTTTTACATGAAAATATTTAGACATAGTCTTCTTAATGCCCCTTAAAACCTGCTTGTGAGCATAATATGGGCTCTCTGGCATCCGCTGAAAAGCTCTACTACTTGGTTTAAAGGGCCAGTTCACCCAAATTTTAAAAAACGGAGACATCAAACTTACTTTCACACATCAACAAAGCAGGACACATTTGTTTGCATTTGAACATTTGATTAGTTATTTATGGTAATATCAGTGCATTAACATACTGTGTTTAGCTTAGGCACAGAAAAAATGTTGATTGTCAACTTTACATTAGAGTAATTCCCGTTCTGTCTGAGACTTTCCTGATTTAAATGTGGTTTGTATAAATCTTTTAAATCTAGCTAGGAATGAAATTTTTTGTGGACAATGAAATGATGTAACTGTGTTTATGTTGCTAAATGTGTTGCTTTTGGCTTAGCTTTTAAAATCTGTTTCTTTCCTTTCTAGTTCTCTACGGTCTTCCTCTAATTTGGATGAACTGACCGAATGTGATGAAAATATGAAATTATCAAGTGAGAGTGGGAGGTGAAAGACTGAAATGGGATTCATTTTGGTTTTTCGTCTCACCTGTCGTGTCCTTTGGCCTGCGACTGTCCCGCAATGGCGTCCATGATGGCGTCCTGCGAGTACATGCTGATTGGTGTGTTGTACTGAGCGTGAACGATGGTGGCCTTTCCTCCCGGGCCCCTCACTTCGATGGGTTTGTGGGTGGACAGGGCTGAGTCTTTCAAAGCTATGGGGTTGAAGCTGGGGGTGTACTCCACGCTGTCAGGTCACAGGGAAGTGTGGGAACAGGATGCAGAAATTCAAGATGCCAGAGGTTACTGGTCATGATTTGACCTTAGAGGTCATCAACCCCAAACACTGACACTAAAAATAGAACAAAGATCTAACAAGCTTATACTCAAACAAACTAACAGGCCGCCTAAACAGATCATTACTTACATGATTAAAATCACTGAAATAAAAACCTCACATCACAAACAGGGAGATAAAAGGGACAAACATAGATGCAGCTCAAGAAATTAAAATATCATCAAAAAGTAAATTCTTTTCAGTAATTTAGCCCAAAAAGTGAAACTCATATATAGCTTCATTTTAAACACACATTGTTTGAATTTTATTGATTATGACTTCCAGCTTACAGAAAACAATATTTCTGTTTTTTTATTTTAGAAAATTAGACTACAGTATTAAACAGGCCCAATAATGCTATATTATATGCTCTTAAGCCTTGGTCAGGGCTCCTTTTGCATTGTTGAGACCCCATTGATTTTCTTACAGGGTTCAGGCCAGGCCAATTTGCTGGTCAGGCAAGCAAAGTGATGGATTGGTCATTAAATCTGGTACTGGAACTTTTGACAGTAGGTACCAGTCAGGTCCTGGTGGAAAATTATTCAAATACATTAGTTTTTACATGATATTGCACCTTATTAAGATGCATCTGTTTCTTCATCTTTACATGTACGCATTAGTCTCATCTGAAGGCATGTAAAAAAGTTTTGTCGCTTGAAGATTTTTACTTTTTCTTAGCTGTTTCCACACCAACAATATCTCTGACAGTCACTCTCTCTCAACTGAGTTTACTTCATGCACATGAAACAGAAAAGTTACTCAGATACTCACTTTGCAGCTGTGTTCGCAATGACCTGAAATACATCAGAGCAACGTACAAACAGAAACAAAGAGGAGAAAGTTAAAGGCCAATAACTATAATAGTATCACCTTATGTTTGCTATTCAACAATGTTCTCTTGTAATCCCATGTATAGGTCAGAACAGCAGCCATTTATCACAACTGTGATGCTTCACTGCTCCTATTTTATCACCAGGAATGACTGACAAGAACAGAAGTGTTTCAGTCACATGATGCAGGACACATTTAGCACAGAACAGACAGAAATATATACAAATATAGCACAAACTACCGGATCCATTTAGGTCAGAACTGGAAATGAATTCTGCAGTATTGCAGATGCTCTGTACCTGTACAAAGGGACTTAATAATTTGAAGGATTTCTCTCTTAATAAACTGTCACTACCAAAAATTAGCCCATAAATATGGCTCAGAATCAACAAAAAATATGTTTTTTTCTTTTAACAAATACAAGAGTAGAAAAAAAGTCAAAGGTAAATTCGGGGTACATGGTTTGTTGCCTGTTGATCTGTAGACTATTTTTCTCTACCATCTTTTCAAATCAAACTCTGTATTAAGTCAGATTCACACTGTAAGATTTCCATCCAGCATAGACAAATCTTCTGTTGTCACAGTACTGTATGAAAACCTTTGGTCGTGTGCTATTCCCAATAGTTTATGGTCATTCAGAGTGTGAAGCACACCAATAGTTGATAAAACACCATCTTCTCCGTAAGCCTTTGCATCTGGTAAAAAGAGCCTTAATGGCAGTTCTTGCACTGAACTGCTGCCTTAAATTAGGTTTGTCGCGTTAAAGAAAAGAAAAGAAAAAAAAAGAGTAAAGAAAATCTCCGAATGTTCCTGTTCCTCTACAAATGTACATAAGATATGTGACTAAAGGAACAAGATCTCGAATACAAGCCTGGTCATTCTACTGAACTTCCACAGTCTTCGAGATAGAGACAGCACCATCACCTGTGGAGAACTTGGCCTAGAACCACAGCTCCTCCACACTGAAAGGAGTTAGTTGAGGTGGTTCAGGCATATGATCAGGATGCCCCCGAGACACCTCCCTTTGCCCATGTTTCTATTTTTTAAATAAACTTTTCTGAGTTACTTCTTTCAAAATCAGACAGTGTGCATTGAACTATGGCAACTTAATGTCATGTTTACCTATTTCACTCATTGTATTTGATAAAAAACAGACTGAATACCAAATGCACCATTGCTAACATAATGCTGTTTGCTAACTAACCTCTAGATTATATTGCCAGCAGGATGGTAATGGTAGCTAACATTAAATTTGAGGCCTGGCTTAACCCATATTGCAACCCCTTAAAATTGCTTTAGCTTTGTTGCTAATATTAGCTGCTTCAGAGCGAGATGTAAAAATAGTACTTTAGCTCACTCAAATGATTTACAGTAACGACAGTTGTTATGTAGGTACTGTTGGTGTCAACTACTTGCAAGCTTGTAACACATTGTAAAAAGTGATTGAAATTATCTAACATTTTCTTATCTTCAGTACTGGGTTGGAAATAACTTGCTTTATTGCTAAAGGTGATTAAGCTAATTAGCACCATTAAGTGACTATTAGCAATCTCTGGCTGTAAAAATAAAAATTATCTTCAGCATTTGACATTCTAGGGATTTTTAAAGATGAGATATAGCCAATCTAAAAGCTCAAATCCCACCATAATACAGAGGACATATTCAATGCGGTGGTAAATAGCAATATCTTCCTAATAAGTGCCCACTCTAAAAGCTTGCAGTTGTTTAAGACAGGAATTTGATTAGTGAAACTGACATTTTTAAGGAGATTGAATATTGCTTGAATTTGAGTGGCCTTGACAGTGCTGGTGTACAGTTTGGATGCAAGTTTTAACCTCGGCAAATTTATAGTAATCATTTTGTTTTAAACTCCTAGAATAAATCCAAGAAAGGAAATGACTTGATGTTTTGAGAAGTGTTTTTAATGTAAAAACAAAAAGCTGGCAGCAGATATTCTGACCAAACTACTAAAAATAAAACAAAAATATATTTTATGGTCCATAAACCCATGACCTCAGTTACATATTATACAATGTAATGCAGTAATTGGTAGATCAGCCGCTTTATCTGGCTATAAGTGTTACATTTTGTATTTAATAGATGAGAAAACATCCATCTTAGACAATTTGATCCTTACTCTGTTCAGTTTTTGGGTTATGTATTTTAGATAATTAAACACCCGAAATCCATACTGGCATTGTAGATTTGGGCCATGCCATCGATGACCGAAAGCTACAACGAACACTTTCCGAATGTGTTTCCCTCAGCTTGGCAAAGTTTGGTGACCAAACTGATTCGTCTATGCAGAACTTGGATTTGCTCTGTGTACAGTAGACAACATCAAATACATGAGCCATCGCCCTACAGACTGGGGGTGCCCTATATTGGGGTTGGCATTCAGGGGATTCAGGATGATGGTTTGAAACCAGAGTGGAAAGTTCCATTACCAACAACAACAGCTGCTCTGACCTATCAGTTTATGTGTATCCCTGTCATCTGGGTGGGGGGGTGCGGCACTGGCATGAATGAGATCACCGTCCTCAGCTCTGCCTGTGGCTTGATTCCTGACGCCTGATGTACCTTTGGCTGTCACTGTAAACCAGCTCAGCTGCAGAAGGGAAGCACATTAACAGCGACTGATACCTGGATGTGATATGTTAGAAGTCCAGGAGGGTCCACTCTTAAAAAAACCTCCAAAAGTATTCTATAGTAGCTTCTTCTGCACTTTTGATATAGGTCTAGTCTCTTGCAAAAGTCTTCATAGTCCTTAATATTTTCACATTCTGTCACATGTTGTTTGTAACTTTAAATTTATTTTATTGGGATTTTATATGAAAGGCCGACACAAAGTATAGAATAATTGTGAAAATAGTTTTCAAACGTATTTTAGAAATGAACATATTAAAAGTGCAGTGCATTTGTAATAGCCCCCTGTACTGTGATACCCTTAAATAAAATCCAGTGCAATCAAATGTCTACAGATGTAGCCTAATTAGTAAACAGAGGCCACCTGTATGTATCTTAATCTCAGGATAAATCCAGCTGTTTGACAGCCTGACGGGTTTGATAGAAAACATTAGTGAACAAAAAGCACCATGAAGACCAAGGACCACAGCAGACACATCAGGGAGAAAGTTGTGTAGAGCATTAACTAGAGAAGCAGCCAAGAGGCCCGTGACAACTTTGAAGGAGCTGCAGAGATTCAGTTCTGAGGTGGGAGAATCTGACATCGGACAGTTGTTAGTAAAGTGGTCGATAAATCTGTAATTTTTTTGAAGAGTTGTAAGAAGACATGCAAAAGACGTCCAAGTTGCAGTTATTAAGAAGATGGATGGAGCTAAATACAAGGCAATGTGGAAAAAGGAAGAGACTTGGGCAGATGTTCACCTTGCAGAAGGACAATGACCGTAGACATTTATGTGTTAAACGGCACAGTCAAAGTCTAGACCTAAATCTAAAGGATAATCTGTGGGAAGACTGAAAAAACAAAGTTCACAGATGATCTCCATCCAGTCTTACCAAGCTTTAGCTATTTTACAAAATACTATGTGGAAAATATTATGCTCCTTTTCCTATTCTCTTAAAGCCAGCACCAGTCTAATTCAACTGATGTTTTAAAAATGCTGCTTCGCCCTCGAGGAATGAAACGACATCGTCCTGTTCAACCACACATGAGCTGGTCTTTGAGTAGAAAATGTTCTCTGAAGTTCCCATACTTGTCCCAGTGTTCATACCTCTCACATGTGACGCTATTTCAAGATCGCACACAGAAACGTGCCTGGCCTCAAACCAGATAACAGAATAGCAGCAGATAGAACTACAGAGTCAAACTGGGATCGTTATTACAAGCTGATCTGAGACTCCATGCTAAAGGTTAAACCCCCAGTTCAAGAGGAAAGGCTTACTGAGAAGCTTTTTTTTACTATTTACATTTTTATTAATGGAGCTTAATCCAATTGAAAACACTCGACCGTGGCTTAAAAGTTTCATTTGTTCAAAAAAAGGTAATCTAATTCCCTATTTTATGCATTTAATCTCATGGCAGTGAACTTGGACTTTAACAAGACCAGAAGAGTTTCTGTTCCTGGTTAAAGTGTAAAAGAGTTTTTAAAGTCTTGCTTAGATACTGAAAAAGACACAGTTTTAATTACTTAAATGTTCTTAGTCAGAAGTGACCACTTGGAGATAAGAAACAAACCCTTTACTCTTCTATGTCTATCTTTTTTCAAAGTTGCATTTTGTTATTTGATGAAAAGGTGAATAACGGTCATCTTGGAAATAATCCTGCTCCAAACTGGTCTACTGAAGATCTTGCAAATGGGAACAAACTTATCCACAAAAACATTGCTCTTTGTTTTTTTATAATTTGTTTTACTTCCCTAAAAATCTGGAAGGTATCAAGCTTTGCAGATAGAAGAAGCCTTTTGAGATTGACTAAATATAACAACCTGTCTTCTATTTGTGTTTGCTGATCTCTGACTTTCCTGCAGTTCTTTTTCTAGGTGCGCTGCAAATTTCTAACACTAGAGGGCACCATGAGTCTGATGGGATAGAGCAGTTCCTCGATGTTCTCATCAACATGGGCAGACAAAGACAAACCCAGATTATAACGCATCTGTTACTTGTTGATTTGTCTGTTTCTTTCTTTGACAACAGAGTGAGTTTGTTTCGTACCTTCTGGTGTGGGATGATGGGCATCGGTGAGTCCATTCTTGGAGCTGCTGTGGGAACTGGTACAGGACGTCTGGATCTACAGATATACAACAAAATTTTTATTCAAAATTTGTTGATTTGACTGAAAAACTTGTTTCCCTTCAGACTTTTGGAGTTTTGAGGTGGAAAAAGGGAAGGAAAACCATATTCATAGGTTACCTGAACATTTTAAATTTATTGTAAGGGTTTTTTTTTTTTTTTAGATACGTTTGAAGCCATTAACGGTCCTAGTCCTGCATTTATCAGGTCTGTTTTTATTGTATAAGCCATCCAGATCCTTAAGGTCATCTGAAAAAGGTATTTTGTTAATACTTAAAGATTAAAAACTCACAGAGATTCATCATTTTCTCTTGCCTGTGGAACAGTCTTAGCAAATACCTGAGAGCAAGTGAGATCTCCATTTTTAAAAGCAAAGTTGAAACATATCTTTTGGTTTTGGCTGTTATCTGAAATTTAGAAATTAAGATTATTTATTCCTTATGTAACTTCTTATGAAATTAGTGGTATCTGTAGTTTTAAAAAAATTTAGTTAGCCTTTGTATTGATTTGAAAGAATTTAATTTGCTTTTGATTGTTAAATATAAATGTATATTATAGTTAACCTCAATTTTCTCAAGGATATTAGACACAACATCCATAGATATAAAAGAATAGACCACCACTGAGTGTCTGGACTGTCTCCATTATTGTGAGTGGCAGAAAGCAGTCCAACCCAGTTCTGGTCCAAAGGTTTCAGGTCATCATTACTAGGAATAAAATGTACATGTAGTTCAACCCAGATATCGGCATACATTCTCACAGTCTGACAACAAATCACAACAAAAGTAAATTTTAACTCAGAAGTTTGCTGCTGGAGTTATGGCTTCTTCCTCTCTGAGCGGCACTTCAGCCCATGTCACTTTCTTCACTGTGAAAAATCTCATATGAGCTTCTGACAGCATCTTCTCGAGGTCTTTTGCTTTTGTTCTGTGGCTGATTTGAACATAACCTGTTCTGGGACATAGAACCTGTCTTCTTCCTGAATAGTATGCTGGCTGGACATTCCCATTTTCTTAATACATCTATATAAAAGTCTGAACAGATAAATGTAGCACAGTCAGGCATCTGGAAACTGAACCCAAGGATGAACATAAACATAACATAAAGCATAAAGCAATGTGTTTGAGGTTTTTTTTTTTTTTTTTTTTTTTTTTTTTTTTTTTTAATCTACAAGCGTGCTTTCAGAATCATACAAAGACATCATCATCTGCACCCTGACTCTTTTACTGTTCTTTCAGGAACAGATTTTCTGTAATCGTGACTGACCTAAAACAAGAGAAGTCGGACAGTAAAGAAACAACGTTACGTGTCTTTTAATACAGTGAACAGAATATATGTGGTTTCAAATGTATACTATTGGACACAAAAACAATTAATCTAAATTAGTGAATGTAAAATTCTGTGCATCTTTTGTTAGGAAAACAATCATTTTTCTATTGCTTTAAAAGGCAAAATTACCCCTCCCAGTCTGGCAGAGGCACTGACGTACTGTTTGAGGTGGGCAACGAAGCCAATGAAGTGTCTACACGTCTATGTCCATGACAACAGCACTAAACTATAAGCAAATGCTTCATTTTTCTCTTTATTTTTCTGTGACTGATTTACCTTTTCACGTACCAGCCTATCCATCATTTTAGATATTTTCTGTGTTAATCATGCTATTTTTTTTAATGAAACTTTTTAAAGAGGACACAACAGGATTTGGAAAAATTGCTTTCTTATGTGGACGAGGCCAAAAAATCTTAAAGCTATGCCAGATTGGATTGTAATCTACAGGCATGTTTGAGTGGTTGCTTTCGGTTTTGCAGGTTTGCTTGCTTACTTCTGCATGGTGAGCGTAAGTTTGTTGATTGCTGACTTGATCTTGTTCTGGGCATCCAGGTGGCTCATCCCCTCGGTGCTGACCCCATCGATTGAGGAGATGATGTCGCCCTGGGTCAGGCTGCCACCTGCTGCCTTGCTGCCAGGAGTTATCTGTGAAAGTGAAGGTTTAAAAGAGCAGATTACACACCCAAGCAAAGTTTTTTTTTTTTTTTTTTTTTTTTTTTTTTTTTTTTTCAGGTAAATTATATGGTTATGATTAACCACATAACTCCTTACCCATTCTTTTTGACACACATTCCTGAGACCTAAAGCTCTTTAACAAACTTTGTATTTTCCTCAGAAATCTCCCAAATCCTTTACTTGTCTTACGGTCTCTGTTGGAGGATCTGAGTATTACAAGTCACTTTTTTTTTTTCAAAATTCAATGATGGCTGTCCAGTTTAAAGTCTTTTTTGTAAATGGTAAGAAAAACAGGTTATTTTACTTTTAAAAAAAATATTTAATAAGGTCATACACTAAATAATAAGTTCAATATTCAATATTTCATGGGAAAGCTGCGGTCAAAATGTGTATATCAATTGTGATATTGAGCACAGATATATTTTATGGGTCATGATAAAATTTTTTTTTTAAATTTCTTGATTTACTTTGTAGTATATATAGCAGAACTGAAACAGCAATACAATAATACAGGAGAACGCCAGCTGGCAGACGTGCCTCTGTAAGGTAAAATGGGTTCTGGAACATCAAAGGCCTCGGTGGAGCCTCCTCCTCCAGACTCCTCAATATGTAAAACAATGAGAGAAAAAGGTGGAGATGATTGTGTTGAATGTGCCTTAATTTGGGAAGTTTGAGTGTAAATTAGTTAAATAAAGTAGGTGGATCATTGATCAATATATTTGCTTGATGATCCCTATGATTTTGATGCATTGATATTTTCCAGTGATTTTGATGATTTTCATGTGTATTAGTTTGATGATTTTAATGATTTTACTCCATGATTTTGATGATTTGCTGTATACTTGATTGATGTTTTTATGATGTGAAGCACTTTGAACTGCCTTGCTGCTGAAATGTGCTATACAAATAAACATAACTCAATAACTTCCTTTAGACTTGAATTTATTGGAAGAAATATATTTTGACCGGAATTTCACATTTGTGTCGAGTCCTCTTTTAGACTCACCAAAGTTATTGCTATCAGCTAAATGCCAGAAAAATGAGAGAACTTTTTAGAAGTGTTTTTTATAAGTTTCTTAAGATTCAGAGGCTTAAATCCACTTATATTGCTTGGCTTTAAACAAGCTGGGTAATCTCAGATGCTGATGTCATTGCTTTGCAAGTGTCTGATGGGTTAATTTACAACATTTGAGCGGGAAAATCAAAAGAAATTAACTAAGATATCAGGAGGAGAATTGTGGATCTCACAAAGCTTAATTTATACTTGGGCAGAATTTGCAGATGCTTGAAAGTGTGACGCATCTGTTCAAAGGATTTTAAAGAAGTATAAACACAATGGTAATGTCCAGCCATCAAAGTCTTCAGGGAAGAGATGGGTTCTGTGTCCCAGAATGAGTTTGGGTGCAAAGAGTCCAAAATCAACCACAGAACAAAAGCAAAAGACCTTACGAAGATTCTGGCTAGAGCTGGTAAGACGGCATCACAATCCAAAATAAACAAGTCCTGTACTGACATGGGCTGAAGGGCCACCAAGTGAGGAAGAAGCCATAACTCAAAACACAACTTAGACAAAGATCTTAGTATTTGGAGACATGTCTGATGAAACAAAAAGCTTGTAACCCTGGAAACACTCAGTTACATCAGCTCTGTCAGGAGGAATGGGCCAAAATACCAGTAAACTGTTGTGAGAAGCTTGCGGTGGGAAGTTTGACCCAAATCAAACAATTTTAGTCAATTCTGTCAAGTGCTAAAACAATGTGTGTAAACCATAATTCCCTCCCACCCTCCAAAAATGTCTTATTATTCTGGCTGTAGCAAAACTAAATTATTTTGATAATCCTACCTGTCCTAAAAATGACCTAAAAGAGAAAACGTTTAGTCTGATTTGATGTCAGACGGAGGCAATAAAATAGTTACGTGTCATCTTCTGCAATGCATGTAAATATCTCGTATCAGCCGCATGTGACATGAATTTGATGGATCTTCAAGTAAAGGCTGAACAAAAAGTTTTAATGAATTCAGAACCATACAGTAGTCTAGACTGGTATTGTCCAAAACTGGTCCTTGAGGGGTGCATCCTGCATGTTTTAGTTCTCTGTGTGGTGGTAGTAACTCCCTCCTCAGCATGCCAATGCTCTGCAGAGGCCTGCTCACCAGCCATCATTTGATCCAGGTGTGTTGAACCAGGAAGAAAACTAAAACATGCAGGATCCTGGCCCTTGAGGACCGACTTTGGACACCACTGGTCTAGACTTACATCCAACTCGTTAAAGAGTTAAAAATAAGCAATGCTGTTGATGCCTACGGCTTCATAGTGATTGACTCTGCTGAGCCCACTTTCATTGCCCGACACACAAACAGCTGCTACTGACATTCATGTAAAAGATCCATGGCTGATTTAAAAAAAATATATACATTTCTTTACCATAGTTTCTAAAACAAGCTGTCTTTTTGCTCAATTTCGTGACCATCACATGTCCTTGATCATGTTCTGCAGCCTCTTTGCTTTGATCTGCTTTTTGCACTCCTCTTTCATCCGTTACTGTTTGAGTTTCAGCGATTGTATCCGTGTGTGTGTGAACAGTGGATGAACAGGAAATGGACTCTGGTGGAAAATTCAAGGTGATAGCAGGTGGGTAAGACAAAAGCTCAAAATACATTTTAAATGCATCAGAGCCCTCAGATATTTCACAAAGCAAAGGAGAGTAAGGGAAAAATATACTGTATACTGAGTTATTGTGCCTTAAAATAAACTGTTTGGTGCTTTTTTTAAACTCAAAATGGTTTCAGTCGTGGTACAGTTTTAATTAGTCACATATCTAAGCTAATTTCAGAAGTTAATCAGAGACAACAGAATTGATTTCATTTATTAGGAAAGCTTGTAAATAGACTCAGGAACATTAGAGTGAAAAGCAGCGCTAACACCACTGTTTTAAAAATTTAGACATGACAACAGCTATATTTTAGTATTAAAATAACTTAAAATCAGAGATTTGTCCACTGGTTGCTTTAGCTAACAGTATGTAAGGAATCCACTGTCTTCGTATTTCTTTCTTTTCTTAGTTCTTGGCAAAAGCAGACAGAAATCCAACCGCGGCAGAGTTACGTCAAACTGTAATGCCACCCTGAGCTGTCACGTCAAGCCACAGTGTTTTATGTTATGTTAACCTGCCGGGGTCCGTCGCACCCAGGAGGGAGGGGGGCAGAGCACAGATCTGATGATTCAATGTCGTATGGCCAGCGATGAAAACCCTCAAACACTGAGATCAGAGGATAGACAAAGATGTCAGCAGCTGTGATCGGTGGCTGAAGAACGTGGAGGTAGGAGGGAGGGAGGAGAATTGGCCCTCCCACAGGTGAGCATCCTGAGGGAGGGCCGCTTCCCCCATCCATCTGATCTTCCTCAGGCGCAGCTCCAGAGGCTGAACATGAAACTGACGAGCAACGAGGAATTAAGCTTACTAAAGGTAACACAAGCTGTCATTAGCCTCTGGGCACTCCTTACTCCTTTCCCGCCCCTCCATCCGTCTCTCCTCTCATGCTATTTAAAGCTAACGTTAATACGGCAGCAGACATGCCAACGAGTGAACAAAGTCCTGCTCAACTGGGATTCACTGCCTTACATTATACTTTAATCTAAACTTACTGTGGTGTCTTTTTGTTAAGAGCACTATGGGTCACCACCCAGGGCGCCAAAATCTGGGGGATGGCACAGGTAACTGTCAGTTTAGCACCAAATGAGTTTTCTATTGCTTTTTTACTCGTCAATTCAGTTTGGAGAGATCACCCTTCCTGTGTTGTTTCCAGTGTAAACATCGTTTTAAATGTGGAAATTAAATGCGTCTGTGCTACATAACTTTCCCA
The DNA here is from genome assembly GCA_014839685.1 of Anableps anableps. NCBI lineage: Eukaryota > Metazoa > Chordata > Actinopteri > Cyprinodontiformes > Anablepidae > Anableps > Anableps anableps. The sequence continues at coordinate 20,102,755 of CM026084.1, forward strand.
GTTGCCATCAGCTCCTAATTAAAGGGCGCATTTCTAATACTAAAATACATACTGATCTATCTTTATGTAGAAAATATTTTGATAAAGTTCAAACAGATGAATATTTTTAGAGTGCAGAAGGAGGGTCATGTGCAGGGCCGCTGGATATTTCAGATAAAAACAAATCAAAGACACAAATAACAAACTAGTTGAACAATATACTGTTTTTTGTATATTGTTGAATTAAGACAGTGCTATTTTGTAGCAAACTATACAATTGGGAATTTAGCTTTGGAATATTAGAGCAATTCAAAGGTTTGACAGCAGAAATAAATACATCCATATTAATATAATTAATTAGTTCATAAGAAACTAAACCTTCATTTTTAAAATGAAACTCAATTCATCATTTTTCAGTTAAATATATAATTAATTATTTTCTGTCACCATTAATTGGGACAACTCCACAACATGTCGAATCACAATATCGATCTCTGCAGTTTCACAATTCCAAATGAGATCTTGGGTGCGGTATTTGATAAACTATTATATTTCTAGTACCATGCACCCAGATTCCAGTTAGGTGGACCTTATATACCGCTAACTCACACACCTGATGTAGGTTTTAGTGGCCAGGATGCTAAAGCTCAGAGAGTGGTGCAGACATCTTGGTGATGATAAAGAAAAAGAAAAGTGAGGAAAATGTTAGGCTAACTGTATCATCATTACAAATTTGACTAACGATGTAGCAACTGCATGTTTTTCTAATACCCTGCAGCACGAATTAGTGGTACTGAATAAATCTTACGGTTTTACAGAGAAAGTTACCATCTCTCTAAAACTATTTCTGACTTTTCACAAGTGGTGTTCTATTCTGGAAATCTGTCCTGAGATTACATCGAAGCCTCCCTGTCATCATCCCATACGGTAACATTACATAATCTCTGATCGCCAGCTCCTCCTTAATACGCAAATCACACCTTTCTGCACGCACGATGCACTTACTTTGAGCATGAACATGCATAAATGTGAGCTGCGAAGGATAAGATTAGGGCAAACTTGAATTTGCAATATGAAACTTTGGTCCAGGTTACATACTGGACAATTTGGGAGATTTAAAAGGTAAACCTTTTATTAAATTTTCAATTGAAACCAATCCTTTAAAATCATCAAAAACATATTTAGACCAAAACGAATTTAAAAAATATGTTTTACAAGTTAGCAAGTGTGATATAGCACGTGCATCCAAATGTTTTGCTTCAGTTTAGAGTTAACCACACCTTACTTTTTGCTTTCTTTTCATTTCCAACTTATTTTCCTCCAAACCTCAGACTCTTCTTACCCTGGAGATGGTGAGGGGCATATTGAAGTCCTTTCCTCCCTGTAGTCTGAAGCCATACGGAGCCGGGCCGTTCAGAGTCACTGTGTACGAACTCATCTTCTGTTTAATGTCAGCACTCCTCCTGCTAACAACTCCTTCTGTTGGTGCACTTTCTCCCCCTTATGCCCTGCTGCTGGTTATCCTTTTCGTCCCAGTCTTCAGTGCCCTGGTGGGTGCTGACTCCTCCACCCCCGGTTACTGGCTTGACAGCCGTCCCTCCTCGTCCGAGTCCAGCTCTCAGGACAAACACCACGGGGGGCGGTGGTGGTGGGTGGGTCAGGTGCTGTGGAACCTCTGAGACACACAAAATGAACACACACACAGAGGCATGCACACAAACACACACACAGATACAGGGTGCAGAGCAAAGCTGAGCCACGTCAGATAAACAGAGTCTCACCCTGAAACCAAAAACTGTCAAGAAACACCAAATCTATGAGGACCGAAATCATTAAAAGGTATTTTTTAACACAAAATTGAGATGAAGAAGAATTTCTTGCCTGCAGGATTGGTGAGGTTGAGGGACACACAGACTAAGAATAGCAGGGAGCAAGAGACATGGGGGCCCTGGCCCCGTATAAGGTCTGTAACACGAAGCCCCAGAATGCTTCACTGCCCGATTCATGTCGCTAATATAGACCCCTCTTACTGCAACACATTCTTTCTCTCTCTCTTAGTGCTATCGCTTCATGCTGCCAGCGCCTTATTATCTGTAATCAGGTTTTTTTGTGTGTCAATGTTTGCTGCAGCCCAGAGTTTAATTCTGCTTGAGAGAGGAAGCAACAAACTACCCGGGGCCTGACTCCCTGGAAACACACACGCCAAGCTGTTGTGATCGCCTGCTCTCCATAGCTCTGTGGGTGTGGGTGTGTGAGCGTGTGTCGTTTGGAGGGGTTTAATTAGCAGTCAACCACAGCTGTTAAGGTTAAATGAAGAAAAAAATGCAGATTATTTAATGGGTGGTTGCAAGCTACCCTTTTCTAAATGTCACATCCACATATGTCTGGGAACCAGTCACCTGCACCCACTCATTTAAAATCAAAGGTTGTGCAAAGGTGTGAAGTTACAAATCTGATTTTTTTTTTTTTTTTGTGCTTTTGATTTTCAACTCTTCATAAAGGTCTCAGTAAAAAAAAAAAAAAAAAAAAAAAAAAAAAAAAAAAAAAAAAAAAAAAAAAAAAAAAAAAAAAGTCAAAGTACTTCCAGTCCAATGTTCAGGAAAATGTAGTTGTTCCATTGTGTATGGATCCATCCACAGCATGTGTTGTATCTGATGCACGTCTTCTATCTCTTTAACAAAGATGGACCTTTCCCAGAAACCTGAAGTTTGACATCCCATTTTTATACCTTCTGGTAAAGAAGCAGAAATTGCAACATGGACCTTCTAATATTTTATGAAGCATAAAGTCCTTTAAAAATGATTGTCTGAAATTAAATATAAAACCCCAAATTAAAAGAAAAATGTTGTGTGGTTAGATAATGACAATTTTTGACTTTTGGTACATGGCTGGATGTCATTTTTCTTCCATCACAGCAGAACTGAAAGAAGGAGATCCAAAACCTCTCAGTGCCTTAAAGGGGAAGTTTTATGTGTTTTCCAGCCACATAGAATCATTTTATAGCACAATCAAGTAACCATGTTACCTTCAGTTGTTACAAAAATGCTGTATATATCAAATATGACTTGAAAGAAATTTGACTTCATAATTCAACACCCTGAAATTGGGCCTCTGTCTCTTTAAAAACTCCTGCTCTTTCTGAAACTCCACCTTCAGGAAGTCATCACAACAGCGCTCTTCTGTTAACCCTTTTTACCAGCGTTGCACTGAGAAGCAGCTTGTATAATGAGCTCAGAAGATGCGCAGTTCCAACAGGCGTTTGCTAATTGCTGCTGGCTAGTCTGAAGGAGCTGAGTGGGGAAGTCACAGGGGAGGGGTGCTCTGTGAGGCAGAAGCTTAGACGCTTAGACTGCAGCTCTGAGGAGGAGCTGTGCCTTGAAAAGAGGAGGAGCTCTGCCTCAGTCCCCACCGAAGCTTTTTGCACAGCTGAACGGTTGCCATGGGAGATTAAAGGATTCCTCAAACATGCATGAAAGAATCAAAGCAACACTCCAGGTATGTTTTTGATGAGGGAATAACATTATAACATGATGTAAAGCTCAAAAAAGTTGATTTTACGTAATACTGGCCCATTAACTCTGCCCACGTTGGACCAAAAAAACCAAAAGTGCACACCTAAAAGAACAACCCCCGACTCTGAAGCCGACCTTTACCAAAACCAGTGGACACAATGAGAACATATAAATGTCAGAACTGACAATTAACTGTTTATGGTGAATTTTGTGCCCCCAGACATCAACAGGACAGGAACTAAATGAGCAGGGGCCAAGATGGTATGGTCATAATGGCTCCGTCAACCTGGTGCATGAAGTAGTGCCTCATAGACATGTCAAGTTCAACAAGTGGGGTCGAATCCAGGCGGTCCACAGAGACATTTTCTGCTCTAAAACTAATGCCCAAATGGCTCATATCAGAAAACACCGCTGTTTTTTGTAAAGGTATAGAATATCAATAAGCCTAAAAGATTAATAAAGCATTATTAACACAGAGTCTCCAACAACACTGTAGAATTTGGTATATATTTTTTTTATAGAAAAATAAATAGAAACAACACAAACATTTTATACAAAGACAACAAAATCACAGAAACTGTCACTTCAGTAAAGCAGAATTTAAATTCAATACATCTAAAATACTCATACCAAATCTGACAATAATTTACCAGTAATGCTCATAATATTTGCAATTTTTACAGATTTACTGATAAAAATGCTAGAAAAGCAACAAGTGGAATAACATTTTGATCATTGTTTCACCACAGTGTCATCATCGTGTCTAATTTTATTTTGAAGTGCTCAAAATACAGTTACAGTACAATCATAGTCAAAGACGCAGCAGTCATAGTAATCTGCAATGTACATTAGTGGAGATTAAAAACTTTGAAATATTGAGACTAAACTGAATTATGAGAAGAATTAAATTAATTTGAAAACTCAAATGTAAAAAAGTCATTTTTACATTTAGGTAATAACACAAGTTTGGTCTCACAGAGAAGGCAAACATACAGTACAGAGTCATTTTCAGTGCGCTTTCAAGCCAGACTGTGGCCATATGATGTCCTTTGAAATAACTGACCATAACGGAAACTTTTACATGTTATTGTGGCCTGTCAGCAGATTTTTACATTTTGTGCACCTACTAAGGTACACAAAAAGTGCAAAGAAAATTGTGATTGGCTTTGAAACTTAATGTATATTTTGTTGCACAATATCTTTTTAATAGTTTGTGAAGTTTTAAGGCCTTAATCCACAAACAATTAGCATTAGATTACATTTTTCTTCCTAAAGCTATTGGGGCATAAATAGAAAGCACTTTCACATTTTTGTGTTTCCAAATTTATTCTCATGCGTATAAGCCGGTGTCACCAAACAGCATGGTAGGATATGTAATTTTCTGGCAAAGAGTAGGTAGAAGGTTGTCGTTTGTTTGACAAAGCAGAGTAACAAAAAACTGGTTTTACATTGCTATTTACAATGAAATATATTAGGTTCAGTTTAGTTACATTTATATAGTGCTTATTCACATCAAATGTTGTCCCAAGGCACTTTGCAAAAAGCATCAGTTTAATCCAATCTGAGTACAGATTTAAAGTGGATTACATACAATTCAATCATATTTATTAAGCAACACAGTCAACTTGTTTATTTTTCCAATTGATAAAATGTTTTCTATCTAAGGAGTTGAAGCTGACTGCATAGAGTTGGCAGAAATCTATACTGAGCATGCATGTGGCAACAGCGGAAAGCAAAACTCTACTTTAACAGGAAGAAACTCCCAGCAGAACCTTGCTCAGTGTGAACTGAAAGGGGGTTTAAGACAGACCATATTCAGCTTAAAAGACATACTTTTTAAAACTGGCTTTCACTTAAATCTCAGTAATTTTATCTTATTTATATTTTTTATTTAATTTGATTCATCTGTGTGGCAAGTGTAAGTTTATTTCTGCTTAGTTCTACTGTATTTTAAATGTATTTAATTTTAATTATATTAAATCTGCTGGTGTTACTTTTTGATCAAGACATTACCACTATTTTATATTTCATCATTACCAATGTGAACCAAGGAGCGTTATAGGAGATCCTTCCTCCCAGCAGCTGTTAGGCTCTGTAACATCATTGATCCCAACAAAATTAATAAGTATTTATATCCTTGCTAGTATCTGTACAACTTTATTGTTTTTCTGTTGTCACTAACTGTAAATATTTTGTATTTTTCATGCCCAGAGACATGCATATCTTGTACATTTTTAATTAACCAATTCCGTTGCACATTTCTCTGGACTGGAGTATTTTTTACAACTGCACAGTATTCAAGTTGAAATGTTGCCCTTACTGTACAGTATTTTTTTATATTCTTTATTCTGTTTTTTATGCATATTTTATATTTTTTATGCCATTTTGTTTATTTGTTATTGCCTGTCAGAACCACTTTCCTGCTGTTGCACAGAAATTTCCCCATCATGGGACAATAAAGGATATTTCTATTTCTTATAAATAAGAATGTATATATGAAAACAAACTTTCTCTTTGATTCTCTTGAAACTACTCTTGTTCTAACTTTTGAGAAAATCTGACAATGATTTACTGAGCCTCCCAATGGACATTTTCTGATACCTTTAGACTTTTTTATACATGTATTTAAAGCACATATTTAAATATTCCCCTCTAGTAAAATATAAAACTAAAACTGATTCTGAATCATCACAGACAAGAGTTTGGTTTGAGAACATGAATCGCTTACATTAAGTTTTTTTTTTTTTAATGGAAATACTGCATATTTTCATGTTCTTAATAATTAGATACATCGCTAAAAAAATTCATATAAAGTACAGGTCATACACTGTGTGCAAAACTTATAACAGGATTTTATATTTTCATTTACCAAATTGTGTTTCTTACCCAAAAAAATCCCACAAGAACAAACTTTTAAACAACCACCTGATTTATATACAGGAAAAAACATAATCTGAAAATGAAACTAATAGTGAAATACATCACTTTTTAAATAACTCCATGTTTAAATAATACAACATTTTTTCACAATCCTTGATGCAGTGATTTTAAGGCCATTTTGTTCCTTTCTGCTTTGAGGTAAATCATCTGTAATGAAAATGATATAAAAATCTTCCTACAAACTAGGCATGGGCCAGTGTATGATTCTGGCGGTATGATAATGAGCAAAAATACCACAATTTTATAATGGGAATTAAGCAAAATAATAAAACAAAGTTAAATAAAACAAAGTTAAATAAAACAAACAACTTTTTTGACTTAAAGATAGGAATGCAAGTTGTTAAACTCACAGAATGATACAGTCATATTCAGTAAACTTTGTTCTGATGAGGCTTGTTGGTCAGATTGAAAATAATCTTTAAGCAGGTATTGAACATACTTTTCATTTAGCCCATATTTCTATATTAAATTGATTTGTTTATTGGTCTGATGTATCATTCAAATCTTAAATGTCATGTTCTTAATTATCTGTAAGTAAAATATCATGATAATTAACAGAAATACAAGCTTAAAACCACAATCTGTGCATAATTAATCTATAAATTGTGTTTCACTTAGTGAATTGAGGTACTGAAATAAATGAACTTCCAACATTATTCTAATTTATTAAATATGGCTATACATTTTGCAATGTTTATAAGATATATTATTTTAAGTTATAGATACCATTTGTAAATGAGTGTGTTTACTATCACTTTGCTTAAAATCAAGTTTTCCAGACTTAAATTTGTACGTTTTTCTCTGAAGTTTTTATAACAAATGGGACACTTTTAAGGACAAAAGTGTCCAAGCAGTCTCCCTCTGCAGGGAGTCTGCTGATGCTGTTTAGTTACTGGTAGACAAGGTAACTCGTTTGTTTCAAACACCGTCATCCCAAGACAAGTGACTGGTAGCTAAGTCATTGCTATGGGTGTGTTTTCATCACCACCACCAACAACAAAAAACCATCAAAGACTGACTTTGACTCCAGGAGGAAATGAAAGTTAAAATCCCTGCTTTATTTACCATATGACTCTGAGGTTGCAGCAACAGCTGGGTGAGGGTGAGAAAGCTCTTTAAAAGAGTTTAAACAGCAAGACAGCAGGTTTTGTGACCTTTAAAAACCGTGACATTTACTAATAAAACTGGAAACTGGCCCATGCCTATAGCTCAAACCCACATCACTTGCATTATCTAGTTCATTCAGGCTCACATACATTTTCATTGCATGCAAAAGTTACCATAACGTTATCAAACAGCATGCTTGTACAAATGACTCCTCAGAAAGGAGACATGGTGACACAGTACTAAACTTTACTGCAAGTTGTTCAGGGTAACACCGTTGTTTCCAGTCTGGCGATGTCAAGCAGCTCTTTACTAACCGGAGTGACGGTTTTGGCCACTTTGAGGCTGCCATGGAAACCAGGAGGACTGTGCAAGATGGACGGGGTGGATATAGAGGTGACGATGATGGATGATGGGTTCTTGGACACCGTCTTCGGTCCAGGCTCTCTCATCATGCTATCCAGCTATGAAGGCAGAGAGGAGGAGGATTTTAGTGGCATTGTGAGGAAAACTTAACATTATATATGTGATTAGCGAAGGATGCAAAAGTGGTTGCATAATTTGACCGACACCTTGAAGATCCAAAGCCCTCTACCTCCATAAAGGACAGACAACCATATCTCATTTTAATACATTTTATCTGTGTAGAAATGTTTAGCATCCAATTAATTCACTTTAACCAATAATGAGACATTATTTGTAACATGCATTTCCTAACTGTTGGATTAGCAAGCTTTCAATGCACTTTAAAAATTACCAACTAAACCTGTCAGATTTTTCTTTGTTTCCAAACTGAAGCAGTTCTTAAAAGCAACCACTTCACACTTTCGCAGTGATGGGAAGATACTCATTGCTGTGTGTTTGATTGTAAAATCATGAGCAACATGAGTAGATGGTGACAAGTGGGAGGTGGCAAGCACCGATTTTCCAGCAAGAGTTGAATAACTTTAATGCAAACACAGCAGGAATTTAATTAAGGTAGACCAGCTGGAAGGAGACATTGATCAGACTGGCTGGAATGAGATGAAGAAATAAATGGAAAGAAAAATGGCAGCCGCTTATTATCATAGCTTATTTCTTTATTTTAGTACTGTTTTGGCAAATGTTACTTTGTTCTCATGAACCAAGTGTATTGTCTTGTGAGCTGCATGTATTGTTACAACAGGACAGGAACTAAATGTGCAGGGGCAAATAATTCACATTTTCTGTTTTCTTTCATAAGGGGAGGCTTATTCTTACATAAATTAGTAATGTGAATAACATTTCAAAAGAAGAAACTTATCCTAAGCCTAAACATTTTCTTGCATTTGCTAAAGCAGGCAGAACAGCATGTATTTGCACACCTTTGGTGGTATTTAAAACAGATAATACAGCCAATATATCCTAAATTTTAAGAGAGAAATTTCATTTCTTTATTTTCAAACAAACACAGTTGACAAAATTATTGTCTGCAATGCAAACAAGACATTTAATTTGGGCTGTTTTATGTGTTGTCATATAAAATAGAGCTTAACTAAAATAATTTGGCACAAATGAAAGGTAAAATATGAAATTAAAGCATGAGATTTTCTCAAAACAACGACAAATACAAATAAAAGTCAAAGTATGTTCAATGAACATTGTTACATGAGCATCTTTGTGAGGATAGAAACAGCAGACAATATTTGTTGGATGAATTTGTTATTTTGATGCTTGCTGTTTTAATATCTACTGTAATGAACAATTAGTGGATTCTTACACTAGCAGGCAGATGGCTGGTTGGCTGCCGGCTGATCTCCAACATGCAGAAGTCTTCAGGCTCTGTCAGAGTCTGAACAGTATGCAAATAAAAACAGTTTTAGTGTTTGCTCCCCTCAAATGACCTTCTGTAGCTGCATCTTAGGATCAATTGTACCAAAGGCAGAGAAATATGTTTCAGCTGTGGCCATTTAGCATGTAATGGTCACAGTGTTTCAACTCATGGATTCTCACTTACAGCAGACAAAAAACAGTCTACACACCCCTCTTGAGGTGCTCAGATTTGATGGTGATATGAAAATGATAAAAAATTATACAAAGATAAGATATTCTCTCCCTTTATTGAACATTTATCTTGTGTTTTCAAATGGAAAACAAACAACAACAAAAAAATTGCAATTATGTGGTTTCATAAATGTAAATTCTTATACTAATACTTCAGGTTCAGCTCTCAGTCATCTTTGCTACACAACTAACATCAGTACTGGTGAATCTGAATAACTAAAAAATATGTAAATTTCAGTTGTCCAAGCAGGATTTTTGTGGTGTTTCTTCATTTGAATTCTTTAGCTAAAACCAAAGCTTGCAAGGGGTTTAAAAGGCTAAAAAAAAAGAATCTAAACATACTAAGGTATCAGTCAGCAGAAGGATAGAAAAAAATTCAGACATATTAAACAGGTAGTTTCTCAATAACTGATAAAGAGAAAAGAGAAACTGTTTTGAAGGGCTGCTGAGAGGATTTCTAGTTGTGTTTTGCGTGTGATAACAATGTCCAGATTCTCCTTATGTTTGAATCAAGGATACGTTTTACAAATCAGGGCTTTTTTCTTGTGAACAACATCCATACCTGGTCACAATGTCCCAAAACCATGTGGGAGAATGTGACACAGGCCGATGAAACCGAGCTTGAACTTTAAGCCACGACTTGAACGTGTTGGTTTGGCCCAAAACAGCCCAGCTGAAAAGGACACCACGTGGCTGCAACTCCATGTCTTCTGATTGAAACAGGTTTCTTATCAAAGTGGACAAATTCACGCACCAAAACCTTCAGGCTGAGTCAAAAGTTCGACAGATTTAAAGAGCTTTTCCAAGGGAGGGTGGGCAGAAATGAGCCATGTTAATAGTCTCCCACCAAAAAAGACTAAATGGTTACTTGGATCAACAAGTGGTTCATCAAAGTATTAGTTTGAGCATGTGCACACTTGTTGCAGCTTTTTCATTATTTTTTTTTAACATTTTACTATCTGTATATTAATTATTTAATAGGCCTCTTCAGATTTGTTGCAAGACTGACTGCAACCGGCGATCCTTCCTGCCCACAGCGTCAACATCCACAACAACTCTTTGAAGATCAGTATCTAAGATATTGAACAGAATTTGTTTTGAATTATAATAATGCTATCCAAAATATTTATTTAGTTTTTGTAACGTAGACTTAAGCAAAAATATAAAATAAGCACACCACTAAATTTAGTAGAAGATTTCCAAACAACTCAACTAGTCTTTTTTTCAAGCAAGTATAGACGGTTTGCAGCAATAGGTGGGGGAGGAGGATTACTGCATACAGGCAGAACTTGGGCAGTTTCTGTGGTCCCTCATTAAAGTGACTTTAAACCACAGGATTGGCATGACTGGGAATTTTTGTGCTTTTTAAACCTCAGCATACCTTTATACCAGGAGCAGCTCATGCATGGTACGGTAACGACACTGAACAGCTCCCTCAGCGAGAGCCTCCTGCATCCAAAGGAGTAATTCTGAAGGCTGTAACTCCTGGCAGCTGTTCGACTCTATAACCAGCACTGCTCCTAACAAACAGACCTAAACAGCTCTAAGCAGTGTTACACTTCAATTTGTAACATTAATTTCTAAGTAAATTTACTAGTGAAGGCTGTGTACATACTCTTTTACATGGAACAGGTTTATATTCTTGTGCACAGCGATTATTTGCTGAAATGAGAAGCACAACTGAAAGAAATGAAAAACAGTTTGCTTCACTTGTATCATTTGGGATATATTTTTTTCATGTCATTTCTTCATATTTTACCTTATTCTTTTAATTCTTATTTTCTGTAAAGAGAGAACTCAGTGCTCCAGAAGATTGTGTCACTCATTATGCTGGAGGGGTGAATGAAATTTCTCTGAAGAAACGCCTCCGGATATTTACATTATCACATGCCACCCCAGAGCATCTCCCGACAGCAATCTACGGGTTTGAATGGAAAAAGCAGACGTCACCTGCTGTCCATCTTCTCAGCAGCTGAAAACGTCAGTGGACTCAGGTGTCTGAACAAACCCCAAACAACCTTTTCTCACACCTCCGTTTCCGAGTCAAGGTGTTTATCTGATTTGTGAACAGAATGAAAAAAACGGACCCATTTAGGTTTGCTGAGGATATCATCCTAGAAACATCACTCTTAACGTAAAACTTAAAAGAAACTTTAAATTTAGAATTTGTGAAATGACAATCTGGATTTTGGACTTAAAGAAAAAAAATGTATCCTTGTCATCTGCTGTCGAGATTAAAAAACCAGGTGCCTTCATCTCTCAGCAGCTGCCTTATGCTGAAACATGAAATCACATCATGCAAACTGTGGATTAAAACTGAAAGTCCCAGATTACTGGATTAGCGTTCAGGCTCTCTGTAATGGACTCCTTGGTAAACCTGACCTGAATGGCAGCCAGTCCATCTGCGAGAGTTTGCATGTGAGAATCTAAATAGGTTATTCATGCTTTTTTCTTTTCTACGGACTAAGATGATTACAGGAGGATGGAAATGCTCTATATACATAGTGTCCCGCATAATAAAGATGACCTCTCACTTTCAGTACTCTAATTTTGTCCAGGTAGTTTTGTTGAATCATTCCTCAGTATACGGCTCTTGTGAAGCTTCACAAGTATACTTTTATGCAAATCTTTTAGGTTTAACAACTTTGTTGGAAAATCAACATGAGATTGTTGAAGCAATTTCAGAAGTGCATCATCTGAGAAGCTTTTACTTCTGGTTGAAAAGTTTTATCTAAGAAAGACAAAATAACAGGATCTGCTCGTTTCATTACAGAAAGCTTCAATTTGGCGCTCTTCAATTTGCTCTACATATATTAAAAAGTTGTTAGAGTTACAGTAATTAAATCAGCTGCCACAGTTTGACTTTTAACATCTTTATGGAGGTTAGATTTGGGAAGGACAGATCCCAGATAGAAAAAATTATCTTGCCTGGACGCCACCTGGATCCACGTTAAATTCTGGGCCAGAGCCACACAACAGACTTGAGCTGGTGGCACAACGGCTTGATATGGACCCGATTTGAAGATGTGAGCCAGCGACATCCTGTATGTGCAGTCTTTTCCTGCTTGATCAAGCAAGTTGGGTTAAATGTGCACATGATCTCCCCTAAATCCGGATTTAGATCTGTATAAAATCTTTCCCAGACCAGGCATTTTTAAACATTTGGATTTAGCTTCGTGTAAAAGGAGATTTCTTTTGGACTAACAAGTCTGATTCTTTTAACAACAACCCATAGGTAGCAAAAAAGTCCAACTCTCGATATAATTTCTTGAATAAGAAAACGAGTGGCAAACCTGAAACTGTGCTAAAAAAGATGTCCAAGGATGTCCAGCAGTGACAGCTCTAAACTTAGACATTTGTAAAACACAACTTTGCAACTTCAGGAAAATATGTTCCCAAACAGGAAAGGATCAATATGTCCATTATGTTCATGCCACCTGATCAGATGAACAAAGATACCGCAAAAATGAATAAAAAGCCAAAAATAAAGTTAGCTTTTGCTACAGTAGGATAATGTCAAAACAATCCTTAGTGTGCTTATATTTACTCAGTTAGGAAATAAATCCTGTGTTTAGATATAATATTTTAAAAAGAAATAGCTGGTACAAGAGTTATTGCTTTCCCTAACAATCCCTTTAAAATAAATGCAACTGAAGCATTTTTAATGTATTCTTGACTTTGTAAAATTGGATCAGAGTTTTGAGGAACTTCCAAATATTCCTTGATAACCTTTTGTGTATAAAAATGAGGGAGAACAGAGTCCAGAAATGGAGCAAAACTCTTATTTATTTGTCAGCCTGTGCAGTGAAGGGAACGGTATGAGGTATGAAATTCAGCAGAGCTTACTACTAGAGAACTGCAGGAAAGAGTTGCACATTGGACTCACCGAGTCCCCATAAAAACCATCACATCATCAAGATGCCAGAAAATTTAAGCATGAGGATTTTGCCAAACTTCATCATATGAAAAATGATAAATATGTAGAAAAATACCACATACCAACTGTTTGGTACGATGGAGGAATGGTGATGCTGTGGGGCTGTTTCTCTTCTACAGGCCTTGGGAATCTTGTTAAACCACATGATATATTAAACTCCACAAAATCCCAGAAGATATTAAATATAAATCTGGCAGACTTTACTGGTAAACTGAAAATGGGTCGTCACTGAGTATTTCAGCAAGATAATGATCCGAAGCACCTGGATAAATCACAGAAGAGATCCAGCCAACATAAAATCAACCTTCTTCGAGTGCCCAGACCTTGAAAACCTGCAGCACTGGCTGCAGAGAAGAGAGCATAAGAGAGGCAGCGTTGGGGTGTCCTGGTTAACGTAGCGTCAGTGTCTCATGGAGGCTGGGACAACACCTGTGGAGTAGCAGACCAGGAAGTCCCAGTTTATGAGAAAAGGGAATGAAGACTGTTTCAATTATCGAGGGATCAGACTTACTCTAGGGCAGGGATGTCCAAAGTGCAGCTTGGGGGCTCTTTGCAACCCCTTGATTGATTTTGTGCAGCCCAGGAATAATGTAAATCTGGCCCTCCAGCACAGGCGGCTGATGCAGATGGAGACTTTATATTTCATTTTGGACAAAATTATTACCAACAAACTAAAACCTTCTGTGACAGTTTAAAGCAACATGGATAACTCTGAGGACAACTGGAAAAATGTGGACTGCTCCCTCCTGGTCAGGGGTCAGCCACTGCCTTGAGCAGATGAACTCAAGGATCTTGTTTACAAGCAAAGCTCAAATGGAGCGATGGATATCTGACTGTGGTCTCGTCTGCAGGAATGCATCAGTTGCTCCTGTGTGTTATTGTAAAGCAAAATGTGAGCCAAAACACTCTGAAATTACTGGTCCTTCTATGTTATGACCGTTACCTGTGGTCATGAGATATGGCTGGGTCAAAGTGAGCTTCCTCTGTAGGGTGACCTGAGAGATCGTGTGAGGAGCTCACAGTAGAGGCTGCCCCTCCACACTGAAAGAAACCAGCTGAGGTAGTTTTGGCATTACACCATGATGCCTCCTGAATCTCCCTCTTTGGATGTTTTCTGGACATGTCCCACCGGAAGGAGAACCATGGACAGACCCAGAACCCGTAGGAGGGACTACATATATTTATTTTGCCATAAGAACACCTTGCAATCCCCTGGAAGGAGCTGTCGAGTGTCACTGGGAGGAGGATTGTTTTGGAATCCCTCCTGGACCTATTTCCCCTTGACCCAATCTCAGATAAGTGGAAAAAAAAAATCCATCTGTCTGTCTGTCAATCATTTTCTTAAATTATGCTCTGTTCATGTTATGGGATCCATTACCCTGACCTCCTTTTAGATCTGGATTTGAGTTCAACAAATGTACAGCTATTAATTAATCATGGATATGTTCTGGTGGACAGTGTAGAGAGCTTCTTTTTTCTCAGCTATGTTAAAATCTTCAGTTTAAATAATAGTTTCTCCAGGCCACATTACAACAACTGCCAAGGGAACAATGCAGAGTGAATATGGTAATTAGAACCACACATAGCAAGCAATGTATAAATAATAATATAATCAAGACCACCCACTCAAATGATGTTATTTGCATAAGCAGGAATGCAAATTAAATTTTATGGCTGATTTTTCATCAGATTAAAAAAAAAAACAAAACCCCTACTTAAATGAATCTAAGAAAATAATGTTTCGTAGATGGCTGCCAATTTTTTATTTTTAAGGTGAATGGCACAAGGCCAGATCACTTGGTTAGATATTTAGGAGGTCCAGGAGGATGAGCCTTCTCTTAAATATTTAGATCCAGGCCCTGCTGGCAATCACATCTGTTGCATAACATGAAACCCACGAAAATGGGTCAGAATACAGTCATTAAAGGGAGATTCTGGTTTGTGTGAAGTACTTATGAGCTAAGCTTGACCAAGTGGTGAGGATTTCTGACAGGGCATGGACTTTTAAACAAGGATGTTGATATACAAGTGTTAAAAGGTAACATTGTTCACCTTAAATTCAGCAGTAAAACTGTATTGTTAAAGTTGTGTATATATAAATAGAAAAAAATCTTCAACCTCTTGCAATAATTCCTGCTGATACCCCAAACTGGGCGGGCATGGCCAGCATCTACAGCAGGTGAGATCCACTTTAGTCATCTCACTTCAAACTAGCTGTGGCAAACAGATGTCCCCTGCTGTTGACCTTTCTCTGGGTAATGGTGGATAAAAACGCACGTGTTCAAACCTGCTGAGGTGACCCCCACTGGTGGGGCTATGTGATATTTTGGAGATTGTTTTTGTCTGCCTCCTGCACCCCCTGTTGCAGAGGATGATGTAGTGTTTCTGACAGCTTAAGACACATTCACACATTGGCTCTTGTGGCTGTGATGACTCTACCCCTGAAGCCCTAGCGCTCTAACCTACATCTGACTTTCTGCTTTTAAGACATGAACAGGTCTACAAGGGATGAGTTTTGGAATCAATGTTCTATTTGTTTTAGCACTTTTAAGCAATTCTGTGATCTGGATGATTTCATGGTCCATTAAACTCAGATGTTGAATGAATACAAACTTGTTGAACTCCTGAGTTTTTGTTGTCCTACATTTGCACAATTTCACATGTTGCTTCGCCTACTCAAACGCCACAACAATGACCCGATAATGCAGTGGACCCCTGCTATTCATGCTGGTTAGGGAGCATAGCAACCCATGAAATGCTCAAATCCATGAATACCCCTTTAAAAACACATAACTTCCTATTTTAATAGTTCAAACACCAACTATACCTTAAAGCTGCAGTATGTAACTGTTATGAAGAATATGCTTTTTACATGTTAAAATTATCATTATTTCGTGACTTGTGACAGTATAATAAAAGACAGATAATCTGTGAAAAAAAATCAAGTTCCTCTGCCTTCTCCCAGTGCTCCCAGTAGTAACTGCAGAAATACACCACTCAGTCAGAAACAACCGGTCAGAGCCAGGAGGAGGGTCTTAGCGCTGTCAATCACCCTCATGTACGTGCTGCTCACATACTCCCTCTTGCTCCCTGCTACGCTACAGATGATTCACCACAACATAGCCTGTCACGAATGCTAATGCTAATTAGCATGGCCACCGATGACTGCGGATAAACAGTTTTCCTGGAATTGTTATTTCACCATTAGCACATTTAGCAGCGCATACACGAGGTTGTTTTAGGTCAGGAGTGGAGCATTTCTTTAGACGGCAGTAGTAGCTCAGGGAGGAGGTGGAGAAGCTCGATCTTTTCACAGATTATCTGTCTCATATTAAACTGTCAAGACATGGTGACAGCTTGACCAAATATGCAAAAAACAATGTTTTTGTAAAAGTTACATACTGCAGCTTTAATATGCATTAATATGCACAGTGGAAACCATCGTAGAAGCTAATATCTACGGTCTTCCTTATTTCTGCTCTTGTCGGTGCAGCCAATCAGTGGCAAGGAAAATTTGAGGCTGATCCTTTGCAAATGCCAGCCAAGAGTGTGTCAAGTAGCATTGTGTCTAGATATTTCGGCTTCCCAAGCTGCATTTTCTTTCCATTATTTTAGATATGCTCTACAAAAAAATCTGCGAACCAATGGGTTTTCCACAAATAATTTGGAGTTTCGTTCCACAAAACAATCCACAAATAGGTAACTCTGTGAAATCTCCTAATAGGCAGGGTTCCATTGTAACATTACTTGATATCATACTAAGGTATGCAGACACTCTGTATGGACTACGGAAGATTTAATATCTCTAGCATCCCAAGTGCTTAGAGTGGCTGAGCTGCTGTGAGACTTGGCCCAGACTAGTCAGTCGGGGTTTAAAGGAGCTGTTTAATGAGATGTTGCGATAACAAAACAGCACAGTATTTCTCAATAAAGTGAAGTCTGCCTAACAAACTGCTTTCCATTTGTTGTTACCCATCATCTGATGAAGTTAGATATTCTCATTAATATGAAAACAGTACTGAGACATAGGAGCGCTCCAACTAACATTTCCTTTTAGCTTCACAAAGCAGAAATATACTATCTACTGACTTTAACAGACACTTGAACCAACCATCACCTCACTTTTCAGTTGTTGACGAACAAAATCTAAATGAACTTTGATATAGTGACAAAACAGAAGGACATCCTTTCAAGAAAAGAACACTACGATCCAAAACACAACGAAACTAGAGGTGTATGCCTTTCAACCTGCAGAAATGTGTGTTCTAGATAACATGTGTACATTAAAATGTGCTTTGTGTAGACATGGGTCATCCTCTTGTACTCACAGTGAGCTGTGAAAGGTGACAAATGGCCGGGTCAGTGGGGTTGAGGGCAGCGGTTCTCTCAAACTCTCCTGCGCTGTGACCACTCACCTTTGATCTCTGGCTGGCATGGCGCACCTGTTTGACATCAATGGACAAATGACGACTGACAGGCGTCCGAGACGAGCAGTCCTCCTCGGTGTCCGAGAAGTGTCCCTGTCATGATTCGAAACCGAAATGAGTGACTCACGGTTGGAATGTTTTATGGATGGAGGTGTGAGACAGACATACCAGATGAGACATGAGGTACACTCACTGATTCGCTCTCGGACTGGGAAGAGTTGTGGTGTCTGCCGGTGCCTCTGCACTCTGACTGGCTGGTCAGTGTTGATCGACGTGTGGACTGGAGGCTGCTGCTGCTGTAACGGTCCCTGCCGGTGATGCACAGCAGCATGCCCAGATATGGTACGTATCTGCTGATGGCTGATCTGAGAACGAATGAAACGCAGGTAAGCAGATCAGACAGCAACTTTACTTTAAGGACATGGAAGTCATTACAACAACCAGGGCCAAAAGTATCACAATGCAGTAAAAATACAAGTATATACTTTAAATAAAAGAATAAATGTTTATTTTTTTAATCATACCTTAATTGATTAAAATGTTTAATTTAAAATGTATTTATTTTACAGTAGAATCATCTATAACATAGGGGTTACTGAACATTTATTAGGGCACGCACCTCAATATATCTTCTGTGCTTCTGTAAAATTCCACTTACTTCAATTTTAACTAATGATGCAGCTGTTAAGCAATAAACTGTCTAAAAATCCCCTTTAAAAGAATACAAGAAAGTCCAAATACTTGGAAGGAAAATCAGTCAATATCTCCAAGTAGATCTGTTTGTATCCCTTGAACTGTTTCACAATTTCTCTCATTACAGCCTCAACCTTACATCTTTTTTTATTGGGATTGTGTTATAAAACAATACAAAGTACTGAATTACAGTGAAGCAGGGATGTGAATTTATTGTATTGTTTATCATTATCATGGAAAATTTCTTTTCATTTATTGTGACAGTGATAAATTCCTGTGGACGTTTGTTTGTTAAAACCCCCAAAACTGACAGTATTGCTGGGATTGTTACTTTCAATATTTTCTACACTGACTGTTCTGTTCGAACATAAATATATCAACGCATACCAAAATCTGATTAATGCGGTTTTTATGTGCTGTAAGCTGTGAACATAGTCACGCAACTGCCAAACAAAGACTCCAAAAAATTTAGAATAAGTTTTTTCTTACTATTACAATTGACTGTTTCTAAATTATGACAAACATGACTATTTAATAGCTTGTATTATTGGTATAAGGAAAAGTTGACTCATTTTTGTAAAAGTGTGTAATGTGGGAATATTCTAAGAACCGAAACTACATAGGAACTATGACTGCAAATTAAGGAGCGATGAAAAGATATTTGTATAATAAAGTCAAGACATGTTAAAGGCTGTTTTTGGTACTTCTCAGCAACCAATAGTTGTTGCTGAGAAGGAAGTGCTAGCTTCTCACAGTTTTCTAAAAAATGCCCCTGCAGAATCACAACCTTAGTTCCCTGAAATTACACTGTTGGAATCAATATTAGGTCCAATTAATCAGATCCTCATTTGATCTGACATTCAACATCGCATGATCTCTTTTTGAAATGCATCATACAGTTTCATATGTGCAGTGTGATTGTAATTACAGATAAGTGAAATGGGCTTAAAAGTTTATCATTACTTTTTCTGGTATTTATTGTGATAACATTAAAAGTGACAAGAAAAATTACTGAAAAAAATCCATCTTTTTTTTTTAAAACTGTTACGAGGCTATAAGATTGCACACTAAATCCTAAAATCCCAAATAATGCTTCTTAATACATAAACAAACAAAAAAACTTCAGGACACAAGTTAAATCACATTGTGAACTGAAATTTATTGCTGCTCAAATGGAACCAAGAGCGCAAAAAATAGTAAAAGTAACAATTCTAATACTTAAACATTGCTAAAGAGCTTTATGAGCTTAAAAGCAGAGGGATGTCCTGATTACTGTGCTTCGTCTCCATGCTATCTATAGTTAATAATACAGACTAATACCAATTTCTTTCCCTTCAAGCACTGTAGCAATTTGTTTTATAATGCAGGCTGTACAGAACTAAGAATGTGAAATTTCACAAGATGTCATTTGTCAGAAGTGCAAATGATGGTTAAACATGTTTTTATTTTCCTTACTGCAACTATCAATAGGTTTTAAATGCATGACAGCCATGTTGAATTTTGAAGTCACAGTTGGTTAGAAATTTCCCAATTTCCCACTAACAATTTTGACTTTAGGGGAAGTTTTTTGTTGTTTGTTTTTGTTGTTTCAATGTGGAACTAAAATTTTTCCCTTATGACTGAAAAATGTGGTGCATCTTTCAAACAAACATGCAGAAGTTTCTTACTTTGTTTTTTTGTAATAAAAAACACAAAACAAACAAACAAACAAACAAAAAAACAAAATCAAAGTTCTGTCGTACTTCTGTTTTAAAAATGTCACTGCATTCTGAGGAGGAGAAACAAGTGTGAGATACACCTGGGTGTACATCCTACCTGTATTTAGGATGTGTGATGGCATATATGATGGGGTTGTGAATGGCTGAAGCTTTGGCAATCACAGCAGGAACAGAATTCATGTAGGGAGTCAACATGTCGGCGTACCTGGGAGAGAAACAGATGAGACACACGAGGTGGCAGGGAGAAAAATGAGAGAAGGAAATGAGGACCATCTGAGTGATGGGGCTTATTAAAAGGAGTATTCTTCCACTAAAAGACCTGAAAACTGACTTTAACACAATGTTGAAAACTTAGGTCCTTTTTACATCATATTTTCATAAATTATGTCTACATAACAGCTCTTTTGTTTCTTGGTAAGACTGCCTGATATCATGACCCAAACAC
This sequence comes from Anableps anableps, assembly GCA_014839685.1. NCBI lineage: Eukaryota > Metazoa > Chordata > Actinopteri > Cyprinodontiformes > Anablepidae > Anableps > Anableps anableps. The sequence goes on from CM026084.1 coordinate 20,123,532, forward strand.
TGTTGTTGAGGGGGCGGGGGGAAAATTTCAATTAAATAAAATCTTGTTTTTGTCTATTTCACAAATACAAAGGGATTTGTTTGTTGTATCGTTTTATTTTGCTTGAAATTGGTTTTGTTATTTTGCTAGACACATTATATAGAAGCTAGGAAAGTTTGCATTAATATCTTAGCTGGGTCACCACTAAACAATTTACACCTAAAAAAATATGAATCTGAACTTTTTTGCAGTCATTTTTTTTGTTTTCTTTTTAAAACAAAAGTATTGTATTTTTCTCAGTGACAAGAGACAACAATAAACACAGCACAGTTTGGAGACAATCAAGAAAGAGAGGAGAATTATCCGAGCAACAAAGCAAAAAGAACAAAAACTGAAGAGAATATATAGTTGTAAAATGAAGGCGTGTGGCTGAATATCAGAGTAAGTGTGTGTGTTTGAGTTTGGATGTGTATGTATGTGTGTGCATACGTTCTATTAAATAGAAACCTTAATGGTATCAATGATGCAACAAGCCCCAGTTAAAGAATAACGAAAGAAAAATAGATTAAACATTATAGCAGTTATATCAAGACGAAAGGAGTTATAAAACTGAAATCAACAGAACGTATGAAATTAATTTCAAGGGACTGAATAAACTGGCCTTATGCTAAGACTACAAGCTACTTATGCCAAAATCAGGCTGGCAACGCTCCAAATAAGCAAATACTATAATGTTTGTCATTACAGCTGCTATCTACATACATTCTCTCCTTCTGGAATAGGGTTTGTGGCTGGGGAGAAGCACACCCCTCCAAATTGCACATGCATGAGTATACTGGAGGCTGGGAGACCAAGGGAAAGTTGTAGGTTCTTCAGGTTGCAGTTCAAATTAAAAATGTAGCTATGACAATGTCAAAGAGAAACCCTGACATTATATTTAGGTATGAGAAGGAATGAATCTGAGAAGAAAAAAAGAGTTACCCGCTACTCATGGCGTTTATAAAATAATTTCTTCACGGTACTTTTCCATGGGCATGGTGTGATCAATTTACAGTGATTAGTAAAAACCAGGTTGAACCTGTGTTTTTTGTCAAATGTGCACAACACAGTGTACTGGATGAAAAATAATTGAGTAGCATGCTCAGTGGTGCAGAACGCTCTGTACAGAAAACCACCTACGTTCATTTTCTCATGCTGCTGATAAGACTAAAATACTTGTGGTGTTTTTTTTTCTCCTCCACACGAGAATCAAAACTCATGAAGGAGTTGCAGAAACTTCTCATATTTACTGGAAAATTTCCCAATGTCAGGAAATGTCCTCATGTAGATGTCTGTTGAGGTAGTTTTGTGATTGAACGACCAAGAATTTGATAAATTTGCTGCAGTCCAGTGATATTTGAGCAGTTTTGGAGATCCTGGAAACCACAGGGCAATATTTATTTCATGTGACAGGATATTAAAGGTTAACCGTAGGGTATTATCTTGCTGTTGCAGTGATTTTTATAATGTTTTTGTTTTACAAACTCCTCAAATATCCACTGTGTAACACATAGTAAAACCTGCCAGTTATATACATTTTCACTTAAATAAATAGGGCAGGATTTTGTCACCTTTATTTGTTTGGAAAAATTAAATACCTGCTTTTGCATAATATTTAGGCGAGAAGGAACCAAGCTAATCAATGAAGGAAAATATGTTTTTATATGTTGGTGGTATGTTAAAGCTTGAGAAAGCCCAAGAATGAATATTGTTGTGCAACTTTAATATCTTGAAAAATGTTCTTGATGACATTACTTATTATTGAATCTAGAATATTCATGTAATGTGAGAATGATGATAAACAGGCAGAGCCTTCAAACTCCAGCAAATATTTTAAGAAGTGCATTACATTAAGTTTAGATGTATGGGAATATCTTTTCACTTACTGAGATAATCTTTACAATGACAGTCAACACAAAACAGGATGATGCATGAACGACCTTTGGCTTAAGCAGCTTTACTGACATTTTACATCATAAATTAATCTCCAGACTGCTTTATTATAAATGAAACCCACCACAAATGCAGTGCTTCGCTGAGTTTGAGTCCTTGTGGAGAATTCAACCTCTGCTAGATTGTAAATAATTTCTCTTAAGCAGCCTTGGCTAAGGTACACACATCTAGACACTTACCCTGCAAATGCAGTGAGGGCTGCACAAGAGTAAGGAGCCCAGGAGATGACAAACAGCAAGATGACGATTAAGGCGATTTTAGCCATCTTCCATTCACTCCTCATTTTATGGAACCTCTTTGCAGAGTCTCTTTTCCCTTCGCAGTTGATCTTTGTTATCGCTCTAACCACCAGACACAAAATTTACAATTTACTGTATTTTGAGCAATCCAAGAGGAGACCTGAAATACGCTGATATTCACAAGACCTCCACAAAGAGTTTAGGCTCCCACATACTTCATACGAAGTGCCAAATCGGCTCTCATTGATGTGGACGGGTGACAAAAATTGCATCATTTTGTTTGTAGAGAGCCATCCACCTGCTGAACTCAACACCAGGCCTGGGTCGAACGATTTTGACAGGGCTCTATGCGAAGTGTTGTTCGATTGGTCAAAGGTTTGTTGCTGTGTTTTATGCAGAAATGAGCTCAGGCAGTAGTATTGATATTTCTCTTCAACTACTTCTATCCAGTTTTTGTATCTGCAGGAGACATAAATACTTTTTGAGGAAGGTTTATCTGATGCAGTGAGGAATTATGTACATTTGCATGGTTTCTTTATTAAATAACTACTATATTATTAAGGCTGGCAAATGACTGAAAACGCCTGGATGGAAACTGCAATGTTGTTGTCCACGAAGGAGGCTGTCTGCAGAAAAGTGTGGCGCTCTCTCTGTGACTATTTTGTAAAAGGAGAATAGAGGATGCAGGGAGGGAGGGGCGAGAAGTATACTGAAGTGGGAAGGGTGACCCCCATGTGGTCTGCACCGTTGTGTGAAAGGTGTGTGCGAAAACTGCGGTCTGCAACCACATGACCGCGCGTCGACTGTTCGGCTCTGGATGAAGCATGTGGGAGCCTTTAATCTCTGTGGGAGTATGTTGGGGTCGACTCTAAGGAAATGCGTTCGAAACTGTGGCTGTACCAACCGTGTTGTGTGTCGGATGGCTCTGAAGATGCCGCAGTAGCAGAAGATGATGATAAAAAGAGGAATAAAGAAAACAAATGTAAAGAGCAACATGGTGTAGGAGCGCACCGAAGGGGTGAAGGTCATGTAGTCCCAAGAGCAAGAAGTCATTAGACCCTCAGGGACGTAGGCACCTGTCAGAGAACATACACTCTTGGTTATCACTGTAATTCCATGGTAACCTTATATTATAGGACTCAGAGTCCTTATTCTTTTGAAGAACACTGAGCTGTATGTTTAACACATCTTCTAAACACAAATTCCCAGCAGCCAACACCGAATCCTGGAAATTAAAACCAAGGAGTCAAAGTGTATTCCTGCATCTGTTAATGGATTGATTCAGTATAACTAAGGTGAAGAAGCAAAAGCACAGCTTGTAATTTCATCTCCACAAATGTTTCACAAAGATTGTAACAATGTCTTTGCTGTTAAATGTCTGAGAACCTTAGCTTCACAAACGCCCTTTGAAAAGTTTATGAGCCCTTGCAGAAAGAAACTAAAATGTCAAAGGAGAGCAGACTCAGAGGGAAAGTATTGTGAAATAATTCAATAAGAGGTTTAATTTAGTCAGATACAGATGACCAATGAGTTCTCTGGGGAAAACTGAGTCCTAAGACAAATACAGGCATCTTTTATCTGCAAAAAATCAGCAAAGATCGTTTCTCTCAAATTTCAAATTTGGATCAGGGAACCAACAACGCTAGTTTTCGCAGCTGTACAAGTACAGGTCAAACAATTTAAATATCATGAAAAAGGTTGGATATTTTTGTCACCTATTTCAGAAAGTGAAACTCATATATTGTATAGATCCTTTACACATAGAGTGAAATTTTTCAAACCTTTATTGTAATTTTGATGATTATAGCTTAAAGCTAACAAAACCCTAAAATTCAGTGTATCAGAACAAAATTAATATTACACAACATCAATAGAGAGGATATTTTGAACAGAAATGTCAGGCTTCTGTTAAAAGTATGCTCATTTCTGTGCAGTCTGCACTAGAAGGTGAATCTGTGCAGCCATAGAAATCTCAATACATGAATAATGGATTCCAGCAGTAAAAACATCACAAAATTATATGATATCTAATTTTTGCATGAAATTATTTTCATCTGAGCATAGAAAACTATTTAAGCTTATATGTCTATGAATGCAGTTCTACTCACTCCAGCCAAAGAAGGGTGGAAGGCTCCAGCCCATGGAGTAGACCCAGGCAACAGCTACAAAGCAGAGAGCTTTTTTGTGAGACATCACTCCAAGAGAGGCCAGAGGTCTGGTGATGACAACATATCGGTCCACTGCAATCACCATCAGTGTCATCATGCTGCAGATACCAAACAGTGCACCACAGAAAGCATACAGTTCACACCCTGGGGAGGAGAGGCGATAGAGAAGGACAATGAAAGAGGGATGAATATGTTAGAATAAACACAGGGCAACACCAAGCTGATCACAATATTAATGATTTATTCTTTGAAATACTGGCCTTTTCTCATATGATGTTCTGTTTATCGACTGCTGTTAAATTTTGTTTGTTTTAGTTTTATTTCTCTGGATGAATGCCTGTTATTCACAACTGGTTTTGCCTTTTGGTTCCTTTACAACAGATTTCAGTTTTCAAAACCTGTCCTTTGTTTACTGATTTTTTGATTACTAGCTGTTCAGTCCAAGTGAGACGTTTACATGCATTCAACACAGGCATAAACATGGTTGATTTATGGCTTTTAAAGCAACATTTGAACCCTTTTTGGGAATTGTAAAGCCAATGCGAGACTTCCCTGGGATGGAACTGGCACTACACTGCCTGTAGTCTTAAGTCTGGTTCACACAGCAGGATAATTATGTCGATTTTTGACCTGAGTTTCCTCTTCAGACAATCATAATGACGCTCCCATTATGGTGGTGGCTCTCATGATAATGATCTTGGGAGATATTCCTGTTGTGTGTGGTGTGTTAAGAGTGATCTAGTCCGCTCGGAAGGACGTCTGGACCCTTCTGACCTTAAATCCGGGATATTCAACATGTTGTATTGTTTTGGCCTGTGATTCCAGAGTGTGGGCTGTCCCCCAAGGACAAACGAGCACACAGCCTGTTGAATGTGACGTGCAGCCAATCAGAGAGCGAGGTGACAGAAACACGGAGGGTAATCCAAAATATAGAAGACAAAACAACTGCTATGGTACACCAGAAGGTCCAGTGGAAGTCTTGGACGGATATTATTTTTTCCTCTGCTAAAATAGTCCACAAACTATTGCCATTGCTTCTTCCTTGTTGGCCATGTTTGTTTACTTCACTCGATCTCAAGAGGTTTTGCAAGATTTCCCATCTGACATCTAAATGTTTGTGAATGAAATCTGTGTATGTGTGGTGTGTTGTCTTTGCCATGTGGCTGTACGCCACACACCGTAGGACCAACCCTGTTATATCTATGATTTTATATCGTCATGTGTAGGGTCTCCCAGGTTTTTAAAATCAACCAACAATTTTAAAACCTTGCCGTGTGAACCAGGCATTACCATGACTTCTAAAACTAGTATATATGACTTTACATTTGCTGTAACTTTCATCCCTCTATCCATCCAGCGATTATTATTTTCTCATTCTGCTTTGCCTGGCATAAAAACATACTTGCTTCACTGAAGAAACCAGTTATTGTTTTAAACCAGTTGCTTTTTTCTGATTTCCAGCAAATCTTTTAGTTTCACAAATCTTAGTTTGCATTAGCTTAAGAATTACACTAAGTGGTGTAGCAATATGGGATTCCTCGGGTATAATGCTGTCGGAGGCACTACGGAATAAAATAAGCAAAGTGAAAGTTAAAGTCACCTGTGTAGCTCTGTTCGAAAACAATTAATATTTTGGGAACAGCAAAGGGTTCAAAGCAGCTTTGAACACTACAACATTGAGAGGCTCGCTGTGATTGAAATGCACAATAATTACACTTGGAAGTTTGAATCTGGTAAATAAGAAGATGGTGTTTAAATACATTTTCATTTTAAAAGGACTGATAACTAGATAGATGCTTGCAGAGGTTATGAAAAGCCTGAAGCAGTTCAGCAATGCCTGAAGGCCAAACAGGCACTTAAGATGCGTTTAATGAGTCTCTTTCACTGCCTTTCTTGTTTTTAAATAGATTCATATCCTGATGTTTAGGAGACATTGCAGTATTTTCTCTACAAATATGCTCATGTGTTTTTTTTTTTCTCAAAATCCTCATGTTTTTAAATGTGCTTGCTTTTCATAATGAAAAATAGGGTACTGAGGTAAGCGTGTGACATGGATGCTGGTTTGTTGGTGAGTTTGTGTTTGGAGAATATTCATTAAATCACAGGTCAGACTGAAATAGAGAAGGTTAATAGAATATGTTGATGACCTCGTGAAGCAGGAGATATATTCTTTGCTGCACATTACATCTGTTACTGTGCTATGCTTTATGTTTTCACTTTAATTTTTCTATTTTTCCTTTTTAAACTCACTTTTATACAGTAATAATGCACTTTACCTGAGTGCTTTTGTTCTTCCTATTTAACTTTTAAATAATAATGTACTCTTTGGGTGAAGTTATAGTCTAAGACTGAATGTATTTGCAGACCTAAGTGCTAAAAGTCTTTTGAACTTGACACAAGAAGGGAAATTGCACAGTTGAAATTGTATTAATTTTTTTTTTTTTTATTATTTTTTTTCTTAAATCCTCTATGCTTTTCTTTAATTGTTTTTTTTTTTTTTTTTTTTTTTTCATCAAAATGGTTTCCATGGTTAACCAGGCCTAATGCTAGAGCCAGTTCCTTACTGGTTCTATAACAGAACCATTAGTTTTCTCCAATCAGAGAACCAGTTCAGTGGAACATCACTGTACCACTAAAATACTTTTTAAATAAATGTTTGATCCGTTATCAGTTTTATTTTGGGACTTTTGTGGAGGATCACAGGGCAGGAAGAGTTTGACAACACAAATCCCATTATTAATCTCAGTATCCTTGCAAACACATGCCCCGATATCACAACATCACAAATATGGAAAAGCCATTTATGGATTCAGTGGAAAATGTCAGCTGTAATCACAGCTCTTTGTGGCACAGTCCCCAGCTTAGTCTGCAAGATGTTTGAAATCCAAACAAAAAGCAGACAGATAGGAGACGGTGAGAGTTTGACATTCCAGAACAAACCCCACATTTTATTAATGTTGAAGGTTGTTTATTTTATTTCTTAATTTATTTATTTTAGCCTTAGGTGTTTAAGTGGCTTTAGGTCTTCATTCTGGCCCAGTAGATTAGCACTGTAACCATTTGGTGGAAAAAAACGTCTATGTTTTATGTTTTGGGAAATTTGTGACAAAATTGTAATTTTGAAATTCCTTGTAAAAAATTTAGGATGTAATATTTGCAATTTTGCTCACACCCACTTTTAAAACTCTATAAAATAGTATATGTTGTGTTTCAGGTTTATGTGGAAATCTTCCTAATTTTAACATAAAATATTATGTTGTTTTTTTAAATAATACTTTTTGTACAACTATTAGTGCCCGGGTGAAATGCGTCAAATGCTGTAAAATAAAATCAGCATTTATTGCAGGAGCATCTCACAATGAAAAACTGAGATACCTATTCTTTATTTCCTGTACCTTTTTTCCATTAGGGAAAAATCTACATGGAACAACTCATATGCTCAGGAATTAATTTATTTTCACAAATTTACAGGTGCCACAATCACTGGAACATGAAGAATCTCTCTGAAATCTAACTAAGGTATTTTTTTTTCACAAAATTTTACTTTTTAAGCATGTTACTTTCTCCTACTACTCTCCAGTTATGAGTTTATCTGCCGTCATTGATGCCACTGACTTCAAGTCCTTCACTATTTCTTTTCGTCTTCATAGATGTTCATTTGAAGGATTGGGAACAATTGAAAACCTTTATTTAAATTTTTCCCAAAATGAATAAATGTATTCAGAATAAAGCTGCAGTATGTAACTTTGCACTGATATATGTTCCAATCCCCTCATGTACGTGTTGCTAAATGTGCTAATGGAAGAGAAACAACTTACTGTTCCAGAAAAACTGTTTATCTGCTGTCATTGGTGGCCATGCTAACTAGCCTTAGCATTAGAGGCAGGCTATGTTGTGGTGGTGCAGCTACAACTTAGCAGAGAGCAAAGGGGAGGGTGTGAGCAGCAAGTACACTAGGATGACTGACATCACTAAGACCCGCCTCCCGGCTCTGATTGGTTGTTTCTGACTGCGTGGTGAATTTCTGCAGTTAGTACTGGGAATACTAACTGTATCAGAGCACTGGGAGAAGGCAGAGGAGCTGGATTTAGTCACAGATTATCTGTCTTTTCTTATACTATCAGTTTATTTTCATTTCATTTATTTATTTTATTTAAATTAGGGCAATGCATATTAATCAACATGTCAGCAGTAAGCATTAATGTAAATATGCCAGAGTTAGCACAACAGCTCATTTTCATCCATTTTCCTAAGGCAGGTAAGAACAAAAAATATCCCACAAAACAAAGAGCAGAGAATAATACAAACATCACCTATATAACACACATCACAAACAATATAAAGTTACAATAATGATCATTTTAACAAATATGTAAAAAATAAATTTTTCATAACAGTTACATACGGAAGCTTTAATAGCTGGATTTTAGCTAATTTTTGGTTGTGACATTATGCTCCTGAAATAAAAGATGAATTTCTTGTAAGGCCTTCTAGCGTTGTGTGAATACATCACCTTTTTTCCCGAAGATCCAGTGTTTATGCATGCTGGTGATGAAAAAGATGGGCGTCTGGGTGACACACATAAGAAAGTCTGTAACTGCCAGGTTGATTATGAAGATGTTGGAAGGCGTCCGCAGGCTCCGACTTCTGCACACACATCCACAAACACACACACACACACACACACACACACAGTGGTTGAAATGCAGCTTTAATAATTAGTTTAATTGGACGATATTTATCAAGGAAGATAAAGCTTTAAATACCTGCTGAAAGCATATATAACCAGGAAGTTTCCTAGCACGCCTGTGATGCCCACAGCCAGGATGACAACGCCTATGGTGTAGTGGGCGTGGGCAGGAACGTTTACCGTTGGAAACGCGTGGCCTGGGACGATGGCACCCTGGTTCTGGACAAACAGAGAACAGAGGTTTGGCCTATTTAAAGGAAATATAAACATGATGGTAAATCACAAAAGGACAAAGCATGTGATAAAGACAAATTTCTCCCATGGGAAACAAATAAATGATCTTATCTGATCTGAACCAGCCACCTCAGAGCCCAGCAATGCTTTTTTTTTTTGCAACTCTATGTCACTCGCCCCTCTGTCCCCTCCTGCTTAATGTTCGTTTCAATGATAAACATATTTACATCTGTTATGGGAGTTTTAGACTGTTTGTCTGCTTAGAACAGATTTGTCCAACGTTTCTAAGCTGAAACAGACTCAACGCTTGAAGCAGAGATGTTCTGTGATGTGATGGATTCCAATAAAGTTCATTTTTATCCAAGCTATTCTTTAATGTTAAAAATAATTCATCAGAACAACATTTAAGCATATTTTCCACTAAATGAACAAGCAAACTAAAAAATGTCTTCTGCTGATGATAATGAATAAAAATCCCAACCCCTCTGTAAATGTCTCCGTGCCAGCAACATAAGCTTTGTCCAGAGGCAGGTACAGGTCGCAAAGTCCATCACAGAGACACACAACCATGCACACCTACACCGAAGGGCAAATTAGAGAGCTCAGTTAACCTAACAGTTATGCTTTTGGCTGTGGGAGGAAGCTGGAGTACCCAGAAAGGACCCATGTATGTACAGGGAGAACACAGAAAGACCCAAGGCTAGAATTCGAACCCAGGACCTTCTTGTGGCAAGACAACAGTGCAACCAACTGCACCACCGTGCAGGCTGATTTTGTGAAAACAAAAAAATAGCTGAGAAAAGACCTTTGACCAAATGGCATTAAACGAGCAAGCAAATATTACTGTACTCTAATATAATTATGATCGAATTTGATGGTATTTTACTGAACTTGTTGATGTGATTTGATTGTACTGGGAGGAAATTGATTGATTTATTTCTTTATTTCTTAAGATCACACTTTGAGATGACTCGGATTTAAATAAATAAACTTCACTGAATTCACTGCCTCATGGAATTATTATTGTATTTTTTGTTGTTTTTGTTACATTTTTGCACTTTCTAAGGTAACAGAAAAAAGTTATTCTTATTTCTATTATTGTTGTATTTTCTTTTCTCTTAGTACTTTTTATTGAATTCCCAAGTCGTCTGTGATGTTCACTGGCCTTCCATAAAATGCAGTTGCAGTTGTGTTTCCTTTAGTTATTATGATTTCTTCCATTTTACTCCTCAGGGACGCTGCAGAAGACAGACAAGTTTGTCCTAAAAAGAAAACCAAAACACTCTAAAATAATACTTCAGTGCTTAAGATACGTTCAGGTTTGTCTGCATAAGTAACAGCTAAAAGCTGTAACCTAAAAAAATTAAATTTGCTTTAATAATATTAGAAAGATTTGAGAAGAAACTGTTCATTTAGTAAATTTAGAAACAGTAATATTCATAGAAAAGGGTAAATTTTCCTGAAAAACAGATTTCTTTCAGTGCAGGGTTGTCCTCTGACAGGAAGTTGTTTTCTCCAACTGAGTCGCTGCACCTGAAGGATCACAACTCTGCACCAGAATTTTATATCCTTGACGGCTTTTCTTTTGTCTCTCGGTGAGCTTGTTTCAGGCAGATGCTCATCCGCCCACACTTCCAGTCACACTCAACACCCATCATCACCAAGACAATCTCAGCTGAGCCCAGTGTTTAACAGGAATACACACACACACACACACACACACACAAACACACACACACACACACACACACACACACACACAGATCTGGCGCCTTTTCTGGTTAATCCTGGATGCGGCCGCGTTGATTTCTGTGCTTGACGTCTGTTTCAGCAGTCCTACTTTTCTACAGTTTTACCACCAGGCAGCTAAAATGAAGCCGTTTAGCAGCAGGTTATGCAAGACATAGAGTGAAAAGGTCACTGCGATACTGTTCGGAAAGAAAGAACAAGTTTTAGATTCATGTAGTTTATGTGTGTGAAACATAAACAGCTTCAGATTGGGTCTTTCTTCTCACATCCACTCGCCCTGCTTGATCTCTTTATCTTCTGGTGTCCCAGATGATTTCCTGCCTTTCTTCACATCTTTTCCATGAAAGTCTCTCGCTCTCTCTGTTCTACCTCTGCTTCCTCTCTTCCTGTTGCCTGTCTCTGAGCTCCAGCAGCTAAGGACCAGATTAACGCCGATCACATGGTAGACACAGCTTCTGTTTTCTGTGGGATTTAAAGAAAACGGTGGGAAGTAATACCCCTCTGTTTTCTAGGTATTTTTATCTCTTGTAATTTGAATATAAATGGTCTGGTTGATGTTTAATGTACAGTGATATAAAAAACAGACAAGGATAAACAAATAGGATAGGAAAGATGGTGAAGATTAGATATTGACAAGAGGATGAGCGAAAGCATGAAGAGACATAAATGAATTGAAGTGAACATAAACCAGATACAAGCCTATCTTACAGAGGAAAACTTAAGAGCATCTATTATGTTGTAGAAATTTTTTTCCTTAATATTCAGAAGTTTACATACATTTCCTTAGTATTTGGTAGAATTGAACAATGACTTGCATCAAACCTTTTGGGTTTACTTCCATTCGCTTTTCACACTTATTTGCTGAAATGTTGGAACAATGATGCTCTCCCACCAGCTTCAGCCAGCATTTTCACAGTCTTCTGCTTTTACTCCTGGGATTATTAGCAGATTTTCCACCACCTGTGGAACACAGCTCCTGTCTCTTCCTCAGGAGTGTGATGGCTAAATACTCCTACGCTGTTCACACAGGTGTGCCTCGATTCAACTTAAAGGTTGAGTAGCCGGTCCTTGTATAGCGCTTTATGAAGTCCAAAGGACCGCAAAGCGCATTATGACGCCATAATCTCATTCCCCAAACTGTGTAAAGGGATTGATGTCTTTGCATATGTAACTTCTACAATACTGCTCCACAACCGCTCTCTTCCTTAATCTGGCATTCAGCAAATAGAAATGATTTTGCCAATGCTAACTGAGCAAAAACAGATAATATTCAGTCTAGATGAATGTGTCGGTTGACTTTTTATAGCATATGGAAATATCTGGAGCCAGGTGTTTGGCTAAAGGGACTTTCCTAATCAAGTACAGTCGTGATTATGTTCTGATTTAATAAGACAGCTTGGCCTCATTATCACAGCCTGTTGTCACTTAAATACTGTTTTGACACTTGGAAACACAGAACAGCACATGGAATAATTAATACTAAATGAAGAGGCTTATCTGTTGACAAAAGGTGATGCAAAGATGCGAGTATTTCAGTTTGGGGATATGGCTTTTGGGAAATACAATTAGGTGAAAAAGTATTTACCTATTATACCCATATTTATCAAACCAAAACAATTCAGATCAAACAAATTTTATTGTCAAAGATAATCTGAGTACGTACAAAAAGAAGTTTTCAAATTATTATTTCATGTAGGAAGGGAAGTGCTATCAAGGCCAACCTGGCTTTATTTGAATAAGTTATCACCCCCTTTGTTAAATAATGAATTAAATTTGATGAACCACAGTTTTTGGTTAGATTTTACTAGTCAGCTGCAAAACAGCGCAATTGGTATCACTATTGCCTTGTAGCAAGAAGGTCCTGAGCTTGGAGGTAGGCACCAGCCCCCTGCAAGGATAAGCGGTATCAATAATTACTGACTGACCTGCAGAGCCAAGAAGTCACTTAAATAGAACAGCACGAAGTAGGCTAAATGATCTCAAAATGCAACACATCTAAACAATTAAAAACCTGAACAAAAACAAAGTCACTGACATCTAATAATCTGGAAAGGGTTACAAAGTCATTTCTAAGACTTTGGGACACCAGCAAGCCAACCTGAGAGCTATAATCCAGAACTGGAGAAAACATGCAGAAGTGGTGAACCTTCCCAGAAGAGGCCAATCAACCAAGATTACCTCAACAGCACATCAACAATTCAACCAGACGGTCACAGGACGATGATCTGAAGCACACCAACAAGTACACCTCTGACTGACTTAAAAGAAAAAAGAAGGTTTTGGAGAGGCCAAGGTCTCTCCATCAGCTACACCCTATTTTTCTCTAGGAGTGTTTTCAAGGTTACATCTCTCTCTCTTCTGGTTATTCACTTTGTTGGGGTGTTTTTTTTCTCATCTGAGAAATGTTGGGTGTTGCACCCTTTTTCTGATGAGCTTCCAATCACAAATCTACATCCACAGTAGTTAATACCAAAGCAAATAAAAAGATCTTCCAGGGATATTTTAACACAGATAGATTTATTTTATGAGCCCAATTCTCATGTATTTTTCTGTGACTTCTCAGGCTTCAACAAATAATATGTGGTTGATATTAAAGTGCTTAGAGGTTTCCAGATAATAACTGGCAGATTAATTCAGACAGATGCGAGAAAATGACTTTTGAATAATAAGCACACAAAGTCAAGATTTCTTTCATAAATTTAAATTCCTCAGCTCAGTTAAAATCTCACATTTTTTTGTGACATGAAAGGAAGTTTTCCTTTCCACTGTCGCCACATGCTCGTTCAGGAAGAGTGATTGCTGCAGAGTCAGTGTCCATGCAATATGCTGGGTTTCCTAAGATGGAAAACTTTTTACCAATTGGACTAATAAACTGAACTTTAAAGCATTGGTTTATAACTAGGAGCAAATGTCCAGTCCTTTCCCCTCTTTAGCTCAGAGAACAAACTGGTGATACTGTCTCTGGTTCAGGAGTGTTTTAATAAAACATGTAGCCCATGTCCTGCATGCGTCTGTGTTGTAAAGCTCTGACATTAGCCTTGAGGGAAGCCAATTTTAAAAGGAAACTAAAAATGAATCCTTTTAAAACAGACTTTCAGTGAGACTTCAGTAATTATGCCCAATTCTTTTCATTTTGATTTGTTTATAAAATTGATTTTTTATCTTTTTGGTTCTATGGTTTTTTATATTTTGATTCAAAATTATTTTTTCTTTTAATAACATTCTTACACCTATTTCAGAGTTCACCTGTTTGTTTATTTATTGCTGCCTGCATGGTTCTTCCTTTGTTTTAATCTATGTAAAGCTTTTTGTCTTAAATTTGCTTTGTATAAAAAGCACTCTAGAAATACAATCTGATTAACTGATTGATACAGAAACACTAAAACACCCTGGAAAAAGCCAGGGATCACTGTGTGACAGTTATCTCTCTGTTGGCTTCATTCTTTTGGTCTTTTTTGCTTTTGTTCACTGTTTGAATAGCTTTAAATGCCACAAATGCTTGACTCCATTTAGAAAAACACTTAACGTCACACAACTTTTCAGAGTTGGGGAGCTTCATTTGATACAGCCAAGATCAAAAACAAAGTGCACTCCTGGTAAACAGGATGTTAAGAATTGTTGAGTCTTTACTGGTGCCACAATTATTTAAATCTAACTTTGAGTTAAATTTAAATAACCACGAATTACACATCATTATATGCTCATAAACGATGCTCCTATCAATAACTTTGCATGCACTTCCTAACAAAGCCACTAGAGGTCCCTCAAATTGATATTCTCATTCAGTCTGGGTTGCCTGTTCGAATTGAGAGGCTGGAGTCATGGGAGAAACGCAGACATACAAAAATAAACCTAAGGGGATGAAAATGGAAGTTTTTCATAAAACCTTTAACCTGCATTATATGAATAGAACAGAACATAATAGAATATCCTTTGCTGTTCTTCAGAGGGGAAATTCTGGTGTACCAGCAGCAAAGTGACAGTCTGATAAATGCTTTGTTTGTAATGTTTTCAAAGGGGACACATACTGTAAGGAAGTTCTCCTTCACTCATGTTGAGACCTGTGTTCTGTCAATCATTTAATTCTTTTAAGCCTTAAAGAGGAAATAATTATGTTCTGAAAAGATGTTCCACTCAATCATGAAGTTTCCCTCTCATTTCTGCCTAGTTTTCTGTCCTCTCCATGTATTAAGCTCCCATTTTCTTCATTTGTCTCATTAAGGGTAATGAATACTAAATGAGCTGCCACTCCTTGAGAGCAAGGCCTAAATTAGCCAACCTGTATGGCAGAAAGAAAAGACTGTGAAGTACTAATGAGCTGTTTCATTAACAGACTAACAGGCTGTTAGTCAACTGTGGGCTAATTGCAGAAGAATTAGGCAGAAACCACCTCTTGACTCCATATTGTTGTCGTTTTAAATTCAGAGTTAATGATGGTTAACCAGCATTTTGGGACTGACCCTTGAAGCCGATCATTTTATTTCTACACAGACAAGCAGACTGAGCGAATGGGTGAATCAAAGAATGTGTTGATGGGTAATTGACAGGTCCGAACCGTCACACATACTTATGAGACATGGTCTTATCCAAACAACACAGGCCCTGGATGCAAGACGAAGAAATAAGCTTCCTCTGTACGGTGGCTGGCCTCAGGCTTAGAGACGAGGTGATGAGCCAAGTCTTCTTGGACAAGCTTGGAGTAGAAACCCTGCTCTCACACACTGAAAGGGAGACCAGATTAGGGAGCCTTCTGGACCCTCTATTTGGAAATTTTTCAACTTGACAAGTTTGGCCCGCCTGGAAAAAGTTTAAACATGACTGGTTTAGACTATGGGATGGTGAACAATACTAATCAGTTACAGAAATGATCTGTATTCACTGGCTTATTCTTTCAGCCCAGTTGCATTAAATAAGGATTGTTCATAAGACTCAAGTCCCAGACCTCGAGCCCAAGTTGATTCTTTAGTCTTTATAGCGGGATTAAATCAAGCGACTTAAATCAAAGTTGTTCTGTTCAAACTTCTGTGAGCAAATGTGTTAAGTGGATAAGTTCTAAAAAAAAAAAAAAACCCCACAACATTACAGATTTGTTTAACACAGAGCATGAAGATCAACAAACCTCACATAGATTTTGAAAAGCCCATATTTGCAAGATCAAACCCTCCTTTTCTCTGTAATTCGAACTATGATTGAGAACAAAAAGAAACAAACAATGACTATAGTATGACCTAAAAGTGGAATGTGAAAAACACATTTGATTGTCCCTAAAGAAGCTGTATCATCACTGCAGTGATGGTACCTATATTTTCCCAACAACTACATCTGGCTCATATTATTCTAATCTGATGTGTGTCTGGGCTCCTGCTGAGCAGAGGTAAATATATTTTCTTTTCATGTTTTGGATTCTGTGTTGGGCTACAGTTCAGGGATGGTGTCGAGCAGAAGGATCACCCTGAAGCCTGTGTGTTATATACAGTATAATCCCACTCTCAGACACAGGGAGACACTGAGCCAATTCTTAGACTTGATTGAGGAAAATATTGACTTCACAAAACAAAAAGCACGCATGTTGAATTTTCAACACAGCTACTAGCATCATGGGTCTAAATGCTGTACTCCCATGGATCGATTTTCTGGGACTATTTCAGGTTGACTAGTCCTTGTCTTTATTTAGCCTAGAAAAATCCACCAATCAGGGGTCAAATTATGACCAATGAGAGTTGATAAGAGTAACACTGGCTACCTCCTCATCATTGCACCCGTTAGTAAGTGAGCTTTATTAGGGACCAAGCGAACATTATGCCATTAAAGTTAAGGTGTTAAAGCAGGAAAATGGGAATCCATAAAGATTCGAGTGAGTCTGAGAGTAGCCGAGTTGTAAAAGCTAGAATAGTGGGTAAGAGCATCTCCAAAATTTTTTTTTTTTTTTTTTTTTTTTTTTTTTTTTTTTTTTTTTTTTTTAACGTGTCCTGTCCGGCAGTGTGGCACTCAGAATTGTCATCTGAATGTCAAGGTAAGGCCCAACGGATTTGCTTTCACAAGCGGAACATTACGGCTTTTGCCATGATGTTCCCCATGGTATATATGTATGAAACTTTATTAAAAATTGCTTTGGGTTTGTTTCAAATGTAATGGACACAAAGATGAAAAAGGGGGAAAGGAAAGAGAGAAAGATGGAGGAAAGGTTTAAAGAAAAAAAGGAGATAGAAGTAGAGGAGAGAAAAAAAGCATTGAGAAAAAACAAATCAATACCCTTGAAGTCTGCCTCTAGACCTGCAGAAAGAGAAAACAAAACAGAGAATCCACGACAACAAACAGTATTTGCATATATAATAACAACAGTTATAACTTCAATGGAAAGTACACACTACAAAGTAATACAAGATGTATTTAGTGGCAACTACAACCTGACTGAGAATGTATCTAACAAACACCTGAATCTAGACACCTGTGTGTGAGTGTGTGTGTGAGTGTGCTTGTGTCTATAAGGTTTCTCCCTAAGAATATTTGATAGTATGTGTGGGGTCCACAGATCCACCCTCCAGGACATGCGGAAGGCATAAGGAAGACCAGAGCCACAGGCACCCTGTAGTCTCCCAAGTATGGACCCCCAGGAGCCCCTCACAGGAACAATGGGAAGATATCTGTTGATAAATGCTAAAAAAAAAAACAAAAAAACAAAAAAAAAAACAACAACAACAAAAAAAAAAACAACAAAAAAAACCCCCCACAACGATAATATGTGTTAAAGTTTTGAATTCCTAGCCCACAGTAATGGAGAGTTATTGACAGCATATGTAGAAAAAAATGTTTATTTCATTCATTCTGGGGACTTGAGGGGCTTCGGATGAAAGACTTGAGACTTGACCAAAAAAGGTACAAAACGCAGAATGGCTTAAATGACCAGCAACTTACCAATCACATTAAGATCATTAGTCCTTGTTCCACCTTTCACTTTTTTATGTTTCCAACTCTTTATCAAGGTTGTTTTGTCTTGCTTATCTCTTCAGTGACATTTTCGTCCAGGAAGAAACTTTATAAACGCAGACAACCAAAAGGTTATCATTTACAGCAGACAAAACAATAACAGGCAATCATAAACTCATAATAGCACGAAAATATCGTGTTCCTTTTTACATATTCAATTGAAATAAATATGAATGGTTCAATGAAATGCGACCGACATTTATCCCAGTGTGGGATATATGTGGATAATGTCCGTTAGTACATCGTGTGTGGAAATGCGCTCTTTGGGAATGTCAGTCACCCATAAATGCACGCCACATGACATTTTTTTTTTTTTTTTACTAGACAAGAAACCACCCGCACTCCTGCCTCCATTCAGGTGCAGTTATGAATGAAAAGAGCGGAGGCACAGGAGAGATGCTGTAAGTATCCATTCATCCGCTCACTTTGTTAACACCCGACACTTTCTATGATCAGTTTAAAATTCTAATTATAGTTTTTCTTTAAATAATAATATAGTATACAAAATTGTAGACAATTATATCAATAAGCAGCATTTTTTTCAGTTTTCTCCAGCTGTGCTGAATTGGATTTGGCAGCTCTGGATCAGTTTTTGATGCGCAATTCACAAGCGCACTGAAGCTTTCCAGTCACGCAGACAGCTGTTGCATTAAAATCGCCTGAAAACGGGAAACAGAGGAGGACACTTACAGCTGGAACCACCGGAGACACCTCCATGAGCCGGTGCGGGTTGATGGAGCTGATATTCCAGGGTGCGCTGCCGGTCGGGTCTGGTGTCGGTATCATCGGTCCGATATGGAGCCTGGAATCCATCCGCGGACCAAACAATGGAGAACGGCTAAATGTGCAAGAGAAGTTTAATTGAGATGTTTTGAGCTCGTCTGAGGTGGTTTTAGGAGTCCGAGCGGCCGGTCATCTTCTCCACCCTGCTCCTACATCCTCCTCAGAGAAACTGTAGTACAACAGCTGTGCAGCGGTGGGAAACACTCCTCTCTCTCCCTCTTTTCCTCTGTCTCTCCCCCAGTTTCTCATCCAATCCCTGTTCCGGGATTGAAGAAATAAGCAGTTCTGTCTTTATACATTTTCATCCCTGATTTTCCAAACCCTGCTGATCAATTTACAATACCTGGCAAACAACCACACAAAAAACAAACAAAACAAAAAAAAACCTTCCCATTGACCTGTTACCTTAAGATCACAAAACTCCATGATCAAGAAAAAAAAAAAAAAAAAAAAAAAAAAAAAAAAAAAAAAAAAATATATATATATATATATATATATATATATATATATATATATATATATATATATATATATATATATATATATATATATATAATCTGAAAAGTATGCGGCACATTTGTATCAAATCTACACATACCCCAAATTAAAAAACCTCAGGTTTGTTAGTGAACATTTGTAAACAAACAGCATTGTGAAGAAAAGGAAACACAGCAGCCAGTCAGAGATGCATTTGTAGAGAAGGTTTGGGTTGTAAACAAATATCCCAAGCCTTAAACATCTTATAGAGCTCTGTTCAATCACCTGTAAGCAACAGAAAAAGCATGGTTCACCCACCAAGACATAGACGCCCATCTAAACCAACAGGTTGGCGAAGAAGATCACCAATCACAGAAGCAGCCAAGAGAACCATGGTTACTCTGGAGGGGCTGTACAGCTCAGGTGGCAGAAGAGTAGCAAGAGGAAGGCCATTTAAAGTACAGATTCTAGCTTACTACAGGACATGTTGGGGACACAGAAAAACACATTATAAAGCAGGGACAAGGGAGTTGGTTAGAGTTGACGAGAAGATGGTTAAAGTTAAACCTTCAAACCTGCAAGAAAACTTGTTCACTTTAAACTGGAGAAGGTTTACCGTCCTTTAACAGGATCTTGTTGCACAGTCATGTTAGAACAGCCTAGTTAAGGTCCAGAGATAAATACTATTCAGAATCTGAAAAATAATAATCACAGAAACTCTCAATCCAGTATAACTGAGATTGAGCTATTTTTCAAAGAATGTGCAAAGATTGGTTTCCAGATGATAGAGCTGGTAAAGATTTGCAGTATTGACTCAAAGTTTTGACTGAACAGATGTATGCCACTCCTTTTAGATACAATTCTGAAAAAAAAAAAAAAAAAAAAAAAAAAAAGTAAATGATGTTGTTTTATCTTCTACTCCACAGTTATGCAGTGCTTTGGGTTAACCTTATCACATAAATCCCAACATAATCCACTTAAGTTTGTAACATGGGAAAAGTTTAAGTGAAATACTTGTGAAAGCCATTGTGAAAAGACTGCAAAGACATGAGTCACAATGACAGAGAAGTTCGAGATTATAGGTGCATCTGAGAGGACATGTCATGGCTTAAGGAAATGGTTGTAATGGAAGGATTAAAGTTTGAATTTTAAGCTTGATTTGGACAGGTTTTGAGAGGATGTGCAGCTAATATCCTAATCCCATACAATGACAGAGATGAGAGAGAGAGTTGGAAAAGGGATGATGGAGTAAAGAAGGTATTAATAGAAATAAAGAAATGGATTGTTTCCATGTTGTCTCGTGATTGTGTGTTTCTAACAGTGAATCACAGTTTGATTCCAGGTAGGTTCCTTTGCAGCTGAATGAAATGGCAAAGGAAACAGGTGAATTTCCCACTCAGAAAAACTTAGTTTCAATGTAGACTAATTCTTTACGTTACTTCCTGCTTCTCATTCCCTTTAATCCTTGAAAATGGTCTAGATCAAGTTTTCTCAGATTTTCTGGGTTTTTAAGGTTTTCTAACCATTTTAGTCTAGTCTCCACTTGCCCATTGTCTAAAGAGTGTTATTAATTTGTTAAACCGTTCAACTATGACTTATAAATTATTGAGACATATAAAGGTGCTTAGCCAAAGGAGTGAAATATTGTTGCATTCACACATAACAGACAACTTGGCAAAGACCTAGTTTTAAATCTGATTTTTAGATGCTTTGTTATAAGCAACTTGTGAGAAATTTCCTTTATTTAACCAGATTAAAACCCCCATTGAGATCTAAATCTCATTTGCTAAGGGGACCTGGGCAGAAAATCTGCAGCACACATCAAAATGGTTACCGAGATCAAAGATACTTAAAAGACAATTAGACCATTAAAACAATCATAAAAACAAACAAAACACACAAAACTATTTAAGAGCATTGACACTGGTTTATAGGTCTACCTTGCTTTTTTTAAAGAATAGTTTGAAATAATTCTAAAGAAATAAGATCCAATATTTTGAGTTCAAACTAGAGATGATTTCATGCTGTAGGAGCTATAATGCTGAATGGTTGGTTCCTTTATTCTGTCTGAACACTAGGGAACAAGCAATAGAAAAATGTTATTAGAATGAAGAGAATAGTCAGTATTATAGGAGAGAATTTGAGTAAGATGGAATCAGGCCAAGCTGAGATTTATAGATCAAAGTCATCAAATGAATGCATCACTCAGAGGAGGCCAATCAGCTTTCGTATACAACTCACAATGATGCATGAAATGTCTGCAGCCTGTTACAAACCTCAAAGCACAGTGATTAACAGTATTCAACGACTGAAGACATTTGGCAAAACCCTTCATGTATGGAGCATCTCCATCATCAAATGATGCTGGACCATTTTTTTTCTAGCTTTGAAAGAGAAATAGGATCCATTACAGTAGTAAAACCCAGTCTTCACACTCAGTTTTTGAGCAAATTTGCAATGTGTATTTTAAAAGAGATCTCTTTATCCAGTATAAAGCCTTATTTATAATTAGCAACAAACTCAGTTTGTTTGCCTAGGGTAGTGTAATCAGTGGAGAAATTGCTGATAGACAATTCTTTTGTTAAAACTGTAAAAGAAAAAGAAAATTATATTTTTGCACCAGCAAGATTATTTCCAAAGAGGTGTTTTATAATTAAACTCAAAATATTGAGAATAAAGTGAAAATAATATCCTAAAGAAAACAGAAGATGCTGAAGGTGTTTTGCTCTTTCTAAGCGCGTTTGGCATGCACAGAGATAATCCTCACGTTGACATAGTGTGCATTCACAGCATGTTTATATGTTAAAATTGTTGAGATTTTTATTAATTTTTGTTAAACTTTCATGTATAAAGTTACCTTCTCATTTACACAGCTCTTTGTGCCAGTTGGTGTTATGATCCTTGGGTTTTAGTTTATTTGTGTTAGTATTTTGAGCATCTCCTTGTTTGTTTATGTTTTGTCAAATTCTGTTCAGTTCTGTGTTTATTATTGTTTAAAATATGTTGCCGTATCACTTAATTCCTTCGTATTAAGTTTCTTCGTTTATTTGTTTGTCCTGTTTGTACATTTGGATGTGTTCTCTTAGATCAGTGTTGTCCCCCCCTTTATTTGTTTGAGTCTTTCTTGGAGGCATCGAAATTGAGAGGCAGCATCCTTCAAAGGCCACATTTGAAGACCGATCACGTCATAGCGGTGCGATAAAGGCTTTTCAAATTCTAAGGCCCTTCCAAATGTGGCCCACTATTGCATCCTTCTTTTCCCCAGATTTG
This sequence comes from Anableps anableps, assembly GCA_014839685.1. Classification (NCBI taxonomy): domain Eukaryota; kingdom Metazoa; phylum Chordata; class Actinopteri; order Cyprinodontiformes; family Anablepidae; genus Anableps; species Anableps anableps. The sequence goes on from CM026084.1 coordinate 20,146,100, forward strand.
AAGGAAAGGTCTTGTGTATCCTTCGCAGCCCACTCTAACCTAAGAGTCATTGTGGGCCAAACAGGAAATTTTTGTTTTTTTATAACAATGGTGAATGATGCTAGAGGGGCGTACAGGATTAAATATAAGTATATTAAAATCTGGTAGTATAAAAATTGGCATCATGATTGCAAGACGACAGGACACACTGAGGTGAGGGCAGAGAAATCTGAAGGGTAGACCATCCAGTTTCACAGCTGCTCACTTCTAGTCTTCACAGTAGGACGAAGGACCCTCTCTACATCGACCGGGAAGGCCAGGTCTGTGCTGGGATCCCCCCTCAACCCAGTGCAGGTGGTGGGAGATAGGAGGACTCTAGCTAAATAACGTCACTGATGGACAATGTTTCCCACCCAATGCATGAAGCTGTTACAGAACTGGAGAGCTCCTTCAGTGACAGACTGCTGCATCCTAAGTGCACAAAGGAGCGTTATAGGAGATCCTTCCTTCCAGCAGCTGTTAGTCTCTATAACCATCACTGCTCCCAACAAACTCAATAAGTGTTTACATCAAGGATGTTATTTTCACAGTTTTACTCATCTTAAATAACATTTTTGGTGTTATTTGCACATCTCTGTTGTTTGCACAGTTTTTAGTTTTCATATATTGTAAGTAGCCTGTTGTTTTTTAACACACAAGTACACATGCACATTATGTACATAAAGATGCTGCTTAGTTGAACGTTCCTTGGATCGGAGTATGTAATGTCTGATAACTGCACGTTATGTTTACTTTATAATCTTGTCCTTAATGCACAGTATGTTATTCTTAGTTTTATTTGTTTGTTTTTTTATATATTTTTAATTCTTTTCTTTTTCTTTTTTTTTTTTTTATCTTTGTGTGAACCTACACGCCCCGATTCTGCTGTTAGACCTGAATTTCCCCACAGTGGGACAATAAAGGAGATTTCCATTCCTGCTTGTATAGCTGGCTTTATGGCACATATCATGACAGTTGGTTTGTCATGTAGTGTGAGTTTGAGGATGGACCATAATGCAGACAGAAGCTTGGGATGACCATTGAATGCATATTTAATAAAAAATAAAGATAACTTAGAGTGAACTTGGTAGGGTGAGAAAATAACAGCGACATCACGATGAATCACAGGGAAGAATTCACAGAGGAACCAGTAGAGAACAATGACAATAACAAGGCTTAAATACTGAGGAAGAGGTGGAAGTGACAGAGGAAACAGAAGAGCTAATCAGAGGTAAGTAGAGGCAGCTGGGGGAAAAGGTGGGCAGAGGGAAATTAGAAGATGTGAAACAGCTGGGACGTGAAGCAAGCTAGCAGGCTGAGGGTAAGGTAAGGATAAACAAAGCAGAGAGAACTTAAGGGGAAAAACTTAAACTGACATAAAGCTTAAACAGAAAGAAATCCAATCTAAGTAAATAAGTCCAAAGCACAAACAATGAGAATAAATGAACTAACACAAGGAATAAACCAAAATGGCAAGATAAAGGCAAATAAACAATAGATATGATCAAAACAGAAATTTAAATGAAAACCGATGTTCTAACACCAAAGGATCACAACATGGTTTGGTTTATTAGTTCCACTTTCTCAACATAGAGACTCTGTTTTCAAGATTTCAACTTCATTGCTGACATTTTTCATCATTTTGACTTTTATCTTAAAACAAAGCAACAACAAATAATTCCACTTACATTTGATGCCAACTCTCTGTTGTAAAAAGTAAATAAAATCCTCAGAGTGGCAGATGGGATATGTTCGCAGATATTAACAATCCAATTCAATCCAACTTTTCATGAAGCTACTATTCATAAAGCACTTTAGATTACCACAGTGACTAAAGTGCTGTACAGAATGAATAACACATAAAAATTACATATCCCATTGCCAAGACACAAAAACACAGAACACTAAAATACAAAATACTTTAAAAATACATCTAACCAGCCATGCAATAAATACTATAATAAAGTAAGGACAAACTAAAATCAGTATCTCATGTGGTGTAAAAAACCAAGACAAAGCAATGAGTTTTAAGCAGTGATTTAAAAACAGACAGATGTAGCCTGTCTATTGTACACAGGTAAGTGCTCCACATTTCAGGTCCTGCCACAGCAAAGGTGCGGCACCTCCTAAGTTTACGATATGTTTTAGGCACAGCTGAGTGAACAGAAGTTTGTATAATGGTGCAGCATGGACAGGTAGGAAGGGGAGAGGGGGTGGGGGATCTGGAGAGCTTTGAAAACAAAAGAATTTCAAAATGAATCCTAAAAATGTATGGGAAGCTAGTGGAGTGAAGCTGCCAGATAAAAGACGTACCGCAGCATTTTGTACGCTCTGTAGCTGTTCAACAGTCTACAATTTCACAACATACATTAAATTTGTTGCTGCGTTACCCAGTTGAAGAGTCTGGTTTTTTTTTTGTTGTCCTTTCCAACAAACTCAAACTGATATAACATTTTTTTCCTGCAGTTGAAAAAAAAATATTGCTCATACTTAACAAAACCTGTCTTCAAAAACCTTAAGTCAAACCTTTCAGTTGGAGGTGAATTTACATATCGTACCAAACAAACTATGGAGAACAGCTTCTTTTTGTACCTGAAAAAAGATGACTGGGTAAAAAGCAACCAAAACTATAAAAGTATGAAATGTCCTGAAGATGGGAACAGACGGAGACATGTTCTGAATGAAACATCATGTAGAAAAGGACTCATGTTCTTCAGTCCAGATACAGACTAAAACATGGTCCAGATGAAATACATCCCAAGGAAGATGGATTCTTTTCAGAACCAAAATAATTTTGGGTATGAAGGAACACAAATTGCAGATGCTCTTAAGGTAAGTACAAACCAACACATGGTTTCTGCAACATGGTTCCAAACCAAACAACAAAGCACACGTGCATATTCACTCAATATTAATGAGATGGTCACTCTTTAAGCTTGGAGAGACATATGTGGTGGATTATACAACAATTTTCTCTCAATTTCTGTTTTCAGTGTTTTTCAGTTAAACTAAAAGCCTTTTTGCCACATAATTAATTCCATTAAGGAAGTCTGAATGAATTAGAAAGCAACAGTAGCAGTTTCATTTAATTCAACATGCTGCTGCTGGACAGAAAGTCCAAGGATCTGCTTAGAAATAATAACAGTAAATTTAACAGTGTTGTCATAGAGTCATCTCGACACTGATGTTCCCTGATGTGCTTCTTAAAGGGAACAAACGGTCGCTGGATGTACAACAGAAGAAGGAAAGGACACTAACCAGGAACACGCTACGGTCACGACTGCTGGGTGAACAATCAGCTGCTCGTTTCACCTCGAGAGATCCGAGATGACATTTAGCTGGGAGCGTTCTGCTTTTCATTTGAATAGAGGAAAGACTCGAGACGCTTGGAGCTCAACTATAATGGCTGATTGTCTGCAGCAGCAGAGGGATGTTGAGGAATTTAAGCATGACCATCCTGCTGGCTGTTGTTTTAAGTCACAAACTCATGGCCTACTTCCATTTGTCTGGTTTGTGTTTTTTGCACATTGTGATATATTAACCCCTGCCCCCATCAACCCTTTCAAAATACCAGCTTACCTATTTTGTTTCAGGAGTTAAAACTGCATCATGATGTTTAGAGCTCAATTTTAAAGCAAGCAGGGCTTTGCAAAAGTATTTATACCCATCATTGCTACCACAATATACCAAACTAGGATTTTATGTAATAGACCAGCACTGTAATTCTGAGGTGGAGGGAAAAATGAGTTTTCAATATCTTTAGACAAAAAGTGTGGTGTGCATTTGTTGTTAAGTTTTTTTCACATATTCGATTGGAATTAGGTCTGGACTTTGACTGGGTCATTCAAACACATTAATATGTTTGTTTTTGCCCAACGTAGCCAACTCCAGTCCTTAAGAGGCAGTGACCTGCATGTTTTAGATGTTCCCCAGGTTCAACACACCTGAATCAAATAAATAGCTGGTGAGGTAATTCAGCCATTAATTCAGTCATGTTGGAGCATCTAAAACATTCAGGATGAAGGCTGCATGCCCCTGACATAAAATATACCATTGTAGCCTTCTCTGTATGTTTGTGATTGTTCTCCTTCTGAACAAACCGGCCTGGTACCTTGTCACTGATGAAGAAAAACCTCCCCATACCATGAAGCTGCCACCACCCTGTAGCTACATGGGGATGGTGTGTTCAGGGTGATATGCAGTGTTACGTTTCCTTCACCAAAGGCATTTTAAATGTTGGCTTCAAAGTTTAATTATAATCTCATCTGACCAATGAAGCGTCTTCCATATTGGTGAGGTGTTCCAGCCACGTCCCAATGGGAGGAGACCCAGAGGAAGACCCTGGACACGCAGGAGGGACTATATTTCTCAGCTTTCCTGGGAACACCTTGGGATTCTCCTGGAGGAGCTGGCCCAAGAGGCTATTGAGGAAAGTATGGGCCTCTCTGCATCCCATTTGTGTATTCCAGATATCTGTGGAATACTGGAATACTAGCTGATCAACATATTCTGCCATCTGAGGTGTGAATCTGTGCAGCTCTTTCAGAGTTACCATGGATCTCTTGGCTTTTTCTCTGATTAATGCTTTTCTTGCCTGGTCTGTAATTTTTAGTGGACTGTAGTGTCTCTTGGTTTTGGTTGTAATGAGACAATGTGAGAAAAAGTGGAGTGAATACTTTTGCAAGGCAATATGGACATGTCTCTGCTGCTGCTGTAAATTCAGTCGGGATAACTTGGGTCCGGCAAGCTAACTGTTCTAAAAGACAGCGGATCAAATTTAACCCAGTGGAAAATCAGTTTCTTGCTCTGTGTTAAAACAGGAATTTTTGCCGTGCTTTACGCTTCTGTCATAACAACAATCATGAGTCATGCACACACACCAAAACCCATAAAAACACACAACAGTTTAAGGTTTCTTTGAGCTCCTCCTTTCTGTCCTCCTGCCTTTGCAACACTTTAACCAATAAACCCATCCTTCCTGCATTGCTGTTGTATTATTTGATTTTGTGTGAACAGGTTACAAAATCCAAAGTTTTGTTATTTTTTTTTTTTTTTTTTTTTTTGGCTAAGCGGCCCTCTGGCAGCAGTGAGACCCACAGCATAACTGGTCCCATGATGCAGAGTTCTGGCTGATATTAAGAGGATCAGAATCTGGGTCTAGATTTACACAAGCATTATACAAACAGCACAGCTAATACAAAGAAGAAAACAATGCTACTCTGTGTGGCATGAGCCTTCCTGTCCTTTCACTCATTATGCCTGATTTCTGGTTCAGGTTGTCCAGTTTTTCCCAAGTGGTTTCCCAAGCTCTTTCAGGCCGGGTTGTTCATTTTGTACAGGATGTTTCATGTTTGCTTGTCGTTACACATGTCAATAAACAACATATCCACTGGAATGGCCCAAAAAGCTGATAGAACAACATTCCTCAGAGAAAATATGTTAACACAATGAAAATGCACAAATATTTGTAGTTGAACTAACCAAAGCCTGGAGGAATGATTCAGCTGAATGCCAAATAATCTCTTAAATGGTGTAAGATGTTAAAGTTGTTCAGCGAGAACAGACAGATCCTCTTCAACAACATTTGGGCTTAAACGTTCACTCTTCTATAGAGGATTAGAGGGTGCAGAGAATACCAATAACACTAATTAAGTTTGAAGTTCTTTGTCTGACACTGGAGAACTGGCTGTAGGCAGAAATATATAACATTTATAATTTAGTTTCCATTAATTTGATGAGATCTACTTTAGAATGACTTAATTTATATGTGCAGACGACATGGGCTGTCCTTCTAAAAAGCTGAGAAATGGAAAATCAGATGCTGGCTCTTCAAAACTTTGCATGGTTTTCCTGAAAATGCAATTTCTCTTTTTTTTCCCCCAAGTTTGAAGTAGCACTTTTAGTCATAGTAAAAAGAAAGAGAACTCTGTTTCAGTTTAGATCTCTTTACCAGCTTTTAAAATGAGGATGAAGCTAAGATGTAAGGGTGTGTGGATAGTAAGGTAGACCCCAAATCCATAAATATAAAGGAAACACTGCTGGAGTACCTTTTGCCACTGTGTACCTCTGTGGTTGTGGTTGTTTCATGCCAAGCTTTTTCCAGGTACCAAATGGTGCCACCTACTGCAGGACTTCATATAAACCACCCAACAAGCAACTCTTACCTGCAAGGGGAACATTTTGCTGCTTCTCTTCTCTTCTTTCTGCAGAATTGTGGGTTTAGCCTTCGAAGTTTGGGAACGCGTTGGTCAAGAGGCAACGCAAGATCAGAGCATAACTGCAAAATCAAAGCTGAACGATAAAGTCAGTCACTTGCTGTTGGCCAGGAGTACTTTCTATGGAGAAAAAATAGAAAGAAAATGCAAATTTATTGGCAGCAAAGACTGGAAATAAAGCAAACCAAGAGTAAAGAGAGTAAGTCTGAGCCTATGGCACCATGGATATATCTCACTAAAAAAAAAAAATACCATAAAGAAAGATTTTAATCCTGCCCTTTAAAAGAAGACAGGGTGTCTGGCTCAAGAGGCAGCATGGTGATTCATGCTACAGAGTGCCAAAAAATGACACTTTCTGATAACTATCCTGGCATTTGCCAGGAATGACATATTTTTTTGTTTTCAGAAAATGTGTTGTTACCCTGACTCCCCTGACTGCAGTGTTTTTTTGTCATCCATTGAGAGGCCTTTATTCCATTTTGTGTCCATTATTACAGCAAGAGTTAACAGCTGTGAGGGCAATGCCAGTGCTTTTAATTTGATATGACATGGTGTATAATTAGCACACCACTTGACATTTTACGTCATTTCAATGCATGTTCAATAGAACAAATGATGCATCAATTCAGAAACATTAATTAACATGCATAATTATCAGGGATCAAGTGAAAAGTAGCAGCAATGCATCAACATTACAAATTAAAGGTGTAAAATCAAGACTTTATGCCAACAAACAAATCAGGTTCTCAAAAATTAACAGAAAATGTACAGTCATTCTAAAGGACAATAACAAGTTGCTTTATTTTTCTTAGCATGCAGTTTTGGGCCAACAATGACCTGTCATTCTACCAGTAACATAAGTTAACCTGAATAGTTACACACTGACATAACTTACCTACTGTCTTCACTTTGAAAATCTTTTTTTTTTATTCCCACAGCATCTTTATCATTCTTCTATGGAAGCCCATTCCCACCATAAAAAAATAAAATCCCAACAGGAAGTCATAATTTCGACTTTCAAAGTCATAATTATTAGGAGCTAAAAAGTCATAAATATGACTTTCAATCTCATAACTATGACTGTAAAAGTCAAAATTTTGACTTCCTGTTGGGCTTTTATTTTTTCTTTCATGACAGAAATGGGCTTCCATATTTCTTCCTGTTTATGTGCCTGGGAGCTTTTTTTTCTACCTCTCAACCTTTAGCCCCCTGTCATCAGATGAAAGCACAATCAACGCGCCCAACGTGATCTCAAAGGTGCGCTCTGGAGCACCTTTGGTGTGTGTGGGTGAGCGACGGGAGTGGAGGGGCACCTATTCAGTACTGTGCCTCTGTTATTGATCATATTATTTACATACGGACAAACAGCTGTCAAATAGAGAAAATGCAGACTATACTTTAGCGCCATATTAAAACTGAGGTGACTTGATGAGGGCTGTGGACAGTCTATTGGCATTTACAAGGTAGAGTCAGCAAAGGACAACATGTGGAATGCTGACTGACTTCTACCAAAGAACATTGATTGTTTTTTTTTAATAAAAAAAACAAAAAAAACAAACACTACTCAGCACAAAAAAAACCTTGAATTTTGAAGTTCATTCAAAAGGTAGGTAAACAACACATTAGGTTAAAGGTGTGCATATTTATGCAGTCAGATTATAGCATTTTTTTTTCACTGTACTTAGTGTGTTCATTTGGTGATCTGCAAAATTTTTGTGCTAAGGAAATCTTTTGGGGAAATGACCCAAAAGTTAAGGCTTAGTTTCAGCCTCCCACATGGTTTTGTGAGATCTAAGCAAGGCCTTGATGTTTTCTTTAGAAGAAAACACTTCTGTCTTGCGACCTTAGTCCTTAGTCCAGACATATGTAGAATACAACCAGTACTAAGAAGAAATTCCTGTAGTTCCTTCAGACCTGCTGTTGGCATCCTAGCAGATCCATTTGCATCATGTCTTTTAATGCATTTCAAAGAAATGTACAGTTTTTGTAATGTTGCTGTTGTCCCATCTTTACCCCATTTGTTGATGACTGCCTTTGTTGCATTCCTCTTCTGACTAGTACCTTGGTACAGTGACATTATTTTGTCCCTGTGTAACTTTTCTGCAAATGATGGCTTTAGCGAGATAACACAAATAAGGATTAGTTTCAGTGTGCATATGTATCCAAACAGAAATTGTAAAATGAGTCATTTTTAAATATTCTTCCCTAAGACAATTATCATTTTTTCATTGAACTTTTTTTTACTATGGTTTCAATGTTTCTGTCTCCTCAACAAAAGTCTGTCTCCTATACATAAGCATGAGTAACATACAGCCTGTCTTACACATATGTAATAGTCCTAACTCAGTTCAGCAACTTTTTCCAGAGGCTGTTTTTAAAGAGAATATCTTGTATTTTTATTATATTCAGTCTATGCCAGAAAAATCCAAAGAACACCAAATAAGATGTAAAATCCCAAAACAACCACCAGAACAGCCCAAATATGAGTCATTATCTGTCAATTAAAAGAAGTTTGAAGTTAATTCTAACACTTTGTTATACTGGTGACACATATGGTCATGCAGTGAAGTAAATACTGTATATGAGTGATTCGATGTAGAAAAAAAAGTCAGGAAGTTTATATTTAAAGCCCTCCTTGGGGGCAGCAGCTTCAGATTCACAGACTTAGAGAAACTGAACAAACTGACAGTAAAAAGGGATGGCTCTGTGCCAGGGACATCCCCAGATCCCCTGAAGCTGGATGTGGAAAGAAAAGTGCTGCAAAAGATTTATAACATGGCAGAGAGAAAATGCACACCATCTATATAACATACTGAAAAATCCACAGTCCTTAACGGTGTGCTTCTTTAGCTACACTGCAGGGAGTGATTTTAAATGAGGTATTTTTTGCAGCAAACTTGTGACACTACTTATACACGTGTATTTGTATGCACTCATTTATTTGTTCATTATATTTCAAGTCAGTTTAGTTTTATGTTAATAAACACATTATTCAAAAGCAGAATCTGAGAATGAAGTAAGACAATTATTCCACTACCCAGGAGGTGCTGATATCAACAAACACTAAGGATATGCTAAGAGCTAAATGAAACATAAAACACAATAGTAAAGAATCATGCACAAATGTTTCAGGAACTACACATGATAACATATGTAGTTCCTGAAAGGATGTTCCAGTAAACAATAGTTGTATACATTGTAAGCCTGAGCCATTTGTCAAACATGAACATAGAAATGAGTTGACAGTCCATCATAATTCTCTCTGATTTGCACCCTCACTACATAATCTGGATGTTTTTCTGTCCTTCATGAGCTCACTCGATCTGCCTTTTCTCTCCAGAGGACAAAACCCTGAGCAAAGAGTCCAAGAATTACTTTTTCACATCAAAGCAATAGTAGAAAAAATACATCAAGGCACTCCTTTTAAAAACCTGATCTTCACAGCTTATTTATTTTAATTCTACCTGCAACCATTTTTAAAAACTTAAACTTTCTTTTATTGTTAGTTAAAACATAACTTTAACGCTAAAACTGTATTTTCAGAGATTTGTTATTAAATCAGATTAAAGAATTGCACAAAGCAAGTCAGACTATTAGAGAGTGCTGCGTTACGACCCTGAACTAGGACAGCTTTTCATGCAACAACCACAGTATATTCATTACATGCAAAGCAGTGTGTACTCTTTAGCTGAAGGATTGGTACAGGTATTTGGGACTTTAGGGATCATGTTCTAATTATATTTTCCTGCCTTACCACCTTGGTCTGGGCCAAAAAAGTGTGATAAACGTTAAAGTTCAGGCTTTAGAAGTCCGTAGTGAATATTTGATACACCGTCATCTTGTTCTGCATTTAAAAATCCAGTCCAGTCATACATGTTGGGGAGCTTTAACAGTGAGACCAAATTATGGCAGGTTGTTCCTGCTGAGTTTCTTGTGATTACTCTGGTTATGTAAAACATCTGGCAGAGGCAGAAGGTGGAGGCTGACACCAAAAAGCTGCTCTGGAATCTGGAGTTGCTCCAGAATAACCAGTTTAACAACAAACTGCTGATCATGTCCCAGTTTCTGAGATATGGCAGCTAACAGATTATCTTATAAGTTCCATAAATGTTAACATGATCTCTGTTTTAGCCCAACAGCCACGTTTAAATGATGGGATAAATTCCTAGTCCTTAAAATCACCTTTCAAAAATATTCATACCCCTTTGAAAATTTTATATTTTGTCACATTACAACTACTAACTTCGATGTGTTTTGTTGGCATTTTAACTGATGGATCAACACAAAGTAACATTATAAAATGGAAGAGCAAAGGGTGTGAGGTTTTAAATTTGCTTTACAAATAAAAATCTAAAAATCAAAACCCTTAAAATAAAACTGAGCTAAATCCAGCTGTTCTATGAAGGCATCTGAGGTTTGTTAGAGAACATCAGTGAACAAACACCATCATGAAGACCAAGGAGGACAGCAAACAGATCAGGGAGAATATTTTTGGATACATGAAAAGCAGGGCTGGTTACTAAAACCTCCAAAGCTTTGAACAGAGATCACTGTTCAGTCCGTCATCTAAAAATACTCACAGTAGGACACAACTGCAAACCAACCGAGAAATGGTCAAAGGTGTCAAAAGTTATTTGATGACTTGCTGAGAAGGTAAATTAGTTCAGGTATGTTAGACGAAGGAAACATCCAAGACATCCACAACACCAACTCTTGAGGACTTTAATCAGGCACTCCAGGTTTAGATTAAATGGCCCAGTCAAAGTCCAAACTTCAATCCAATTGAGAAGTTCTCCCAGCTCCACCTGACTGAGCTTGAGCAATTTTGCAAATAACCTTTTTGTTTTCAGATGTGTCATGCTCAAAGAGAAATACTTGTAGATGTAGTTACAGAGCTGAGCACAAATACCTGCCATACCCGAAATATTTATATTTAAATCAGTTTAACCCATGTAACATTCTTCTTCCACTTTACATTCATGGACTGCTTTGTGTTGCCCTTTCACAATGAATCCCAACAGAATCCACTGAAGTCTGTGGCTGTAATTAGCTCACTGTGAGCAAATTACAGTGGTATAAACACCTTCACAAGATACTAGAAATGTGCTCACCACATGGCTTTTGCAAAAGGAATTTGGGATATTTTTCTCCATGTCCTAATAGGTAATATTTGCAGGCTGGTCCTTCTGTTCTCCAGACAGTTGTGCTCGTTTTGGTCAGACCCACTGTGGTCATGGAGTCTCAGTGCTTTCCTTCTCTTTTAGCCTCACTGTCAATAAAATATTTAACAACACTTGTGGAAGAAAACAAAAGGAGAAACCACTTCTGTGTCTTACTCTGGTGCTACATCTTTTCTTGTGATTTGAAGGACTGACCTTTTTGCTACATGGGAGATACACATACATACCTGTACATCACCTGGAGTTTAGGCATTTTATTCATGTTTGGGAGCAATCATTTAATATGAGTGTAAGAAAACAGCACTCACAGGTGTGACTTCCAGACAACACAACACAGACATTTGGCACAGATCAGATTTCTAAATTCAAGTTTGCTCTGAGTCATGCCATTAGAAATCAATTCATCAAGCAGCAAAGTGTAAATTAAAAAAGTTCTTAAAATTTGCAATGACTGAAATTAGCTTATTAGAAGCTTTAAACAAAGCAACAAACTCCAATATAATGAAAGGTATAGAACTGTTTATAAATTGCAACCAGTTTTTGGTAATGTGGCAACCCTTTAGGCAGGGAATTATGTTAGTGATCAGTAATTTTTAGGATGAATACTGGGGATTAATAATTATTAATGATATCTTTCTTTCTTTCTCATTACTTGACTGCCCTCCTGTTTCAAGCACATAGCATACTGAGGTGAGTGAATTTTCACCAGCGCAGAGAGAGCATTTGCACAGGGTGTCACTAAGTTTTAAGGTCATATAGGTTATGAGGTCACTGCTGCGATGTATAAGTGCTGGAGTTCAGTTTATGTTTACCACAGAATCAGATGTATGTGTGGCAACGCTGGAGCGTTACCTGAAGGCACGTAGCCTTGTATGTCACTGAACCACGTGTCAGACATGCTATGGTGCATATTACCTGCTGGTTGCAGGTTTTAAATAAATTACTTCTAAATACTGACCAACCACTTTGTTAGGTACAACCTGTTAGTAGTAGGTTGACCCCTTTTTGCCACTGGAACTGCCTCAGTCTGTCATGGCATAGATTCATCAAGGTGTCTGAAACGTTCCTCAGAGATTTTGGTCCATGTTGACATGATGGCATCATGCAGCTGCTGCAGATTTGGAGTACATCCATCACGTTAGTATCTTGTTTCACCACAAGCCAAATAGTGCTCTATTGGATTCAGATCTGGTGACTGTGAAGCCCATTGGAGGACACTGACCTTATTGTCATATTCAAGGAATCAGTTTGAGATGATATGAGATTTGTGACATGGTGCATTATCCTGCTGGAAGCAGCCATCAGAAGATGGGTACACGGTGGTGATACAAAGACAAAGCAACCTACCCAGCTAGACTGTGGTCTTTAAATGATCAGTTGTTGCTAAGGGGCCCAGAGTGTGCCAAGGAAATATTTCCTACACCGTTACACCACCACAACATTTAACCGTTAATGTTATTTAAGTCAAATTCTGACCCTACAAGCTAAATGTGGCAGCTAAAATCGAGATTTGTCAGACTCAATCTGTTTTTGTCCTATTTTAGGTGAGCCTCTAGGAACTGTAGCTTCAGTTTCCTGTTCTTAGCTGACAGGAGTGGTAATCTTCGTGCTGTTCAGCGGCTGTAGTCCATCTGATTCAAGGTGTGACACATTCAGGTACCCTGGCTTAAACAAGAATTTATTTAAGCTGCTTTGGCCTTTTCATCATCCTGAACCAGTCTGCTCCTTCTCCTCTGACGTCTGACATTAACAAGACATTTTTATCCACACAAATGCAAAGTCACTCATGTCCTTTTTCCTCCTCCCTTTTCATGCTCGGTTTAAAGTTCAGCAAGTCTTCTGCACCACATTCACATGCCTTAATATGTGGAGTTGCTGCCAAGTGATTGCTGATTAATTGTTTGTATTACCAAACAACTGGACACTCATACCTAGTGAAGTGGCTAGTAACTGTACTTCCTAATACATGTGCAGCATCTATAATAAATTTGCTGCTTCTCACTCACATCCAGATTCCAATGGATAGATGATAACATCATCAAGGTATTAAACCATCCGCACACAGAGACTGGCACCCCGCCGACCAGCCTCTGGGGGCTGACTGCAGCTGTTAAATTGACACTGGGGAGGAGTGTGACATGTTTCACACCTTTACTATCTGCAGCCACAGCAAAACCCTGCTACCCACAGATGAGCCTTATTTATTAGCTGAAAATGCTCAGTGATGGCTTTTAAAATATCCAGTAGGTAGAATACACTCATCAGTAAGCAAAGGTGCCACAGTATCTTTCTCTTTTTTTTTGGATGGGAAGGTGTGGGAGTAATTGAGAGCTCACAAAGACTTCTCTAGGAAGCCTTGACGTAACAGATATTCCAGTTTCTGTGATGATGGCACAGAAAACAAAATGAAGGTCAAGAGCTGTTTGAAGTGATTGATACCAGGGCCCCAGAAGTCAGCAATTACAAAACTGCCAGCATCCTGGTAACAAATCCTGCTGTGTGGAGGAGGATGTGGACAAAAGGGAGAAAAAAGTAAAATCAGATGACGGGTGCAGGTAAAGGCACAAAGAACAGATGGTATCTTTTGTGATTTTCCAGGCATGTTCTGTTGCAAATCAAACTTTTTATTATCCTGAAGGTAAAACAACTCAGATGACTCAGTCTGTTCAGGATTGGCCTCATAAAGCTACAGTGGTATTATTATAATCAACAGAAATTGAGAAGAAAAATTATCATTGACTCAGGAGGTTAAAGCTGTGAAATGATCTCATCGTTCAGCCATGCCTCACAACTTTCAAAGCAGACATTTTGACCTTTTTTTATTGTGAGACATTAAATTCAGATTGGGCGAAAAATATCCAGATTGCAACGATTTGTTATACCAGGCCTCCATACCACGAAGCAGGTCAACATGTCTAGTTTTTCTTTGAGCTCTGGAATAAACAACCTTAACACCAAAGATAGCACTTAAGATAATTAAAGATAAGATATTCCATCCATCCATCATCTTCTGCTTAACTTAGGATCAGGTTGCGGGTGCAGTAGCCTAAGCAGAGAGGTCCAGTCTTCCCTCTCCCGACCCACTTGGGTCAGCTCCTCAGGGAGAATCCCAAGGCGTTCCCAGGCCACCCAGCAAACATAGTCCCTCCAGCGTGTCCTAGGTCTTCCTCTGGGTCCCCTCCCAGTGCGACGTGCCTGGAACACCTCACCAGGGAGGCGTCCAGGAGGCATCCTCACCAGATGCTCGAGTTTCTCTCTGTCTCATGTCTTATTCTCATCTGTTTGAGCAGGACAATAGGTGGGATTTGACCAATGACATCACACACAAAGTATTTTTGCAGCATTAAATAGATGGTAAATAAGAACTAATGGTTGTATTTGACCATTTCATTTCATTTGATAAATGCTTGAGAGAGCATAAAGACACTGTTAATCCCAAAATCTTTCATACCCATGACAGACGAGATTTATTTTCATTTAGCAAATACATTTGTTACCAATAGGAAAAGAGACAAAAATCTCAAACAACGTAAAAGGAGTATCAATTTATATTATTTTCAAAAATCAATAGTAAAACCTTTACTTCATTACAATCAATGCTTTCTTATACTTTCTGACCAGCTTTTTGTATGTTTCTACTGGTATTTTGATAACTCCAAGTATTTCAGGTCCTTGTCATAACCCTAATCTTTAGCTCTCTCCACAGTTTCTCTGTTAGATTTAAGTTGAGATGCTGGCTTACTTTTAGTCAGAAGAAACGTGACACCCATTTACCTCAGAAGCAAAGATACTATGGTAATACTCATAGGTCAAAAATGTTTTTTAAAAAAATGCTGGAGTAGAAAGTATTATTGTAACATGCTAAGAGCTGATGCTGTACATTTAAAATATGATGGGGAGGTGTCTGCTTGACCCCAATCTCTAACAAGAGAGGGACAGTAACAGGACTGGTTTTTAGATCCAAAAAGTCACTGACATAAGATAAAAGGTGTTTACTAGACTATTTGGTGGGAATTTGTTGTAGACAAGCTACAAACTCCGTTTCTCCAGGGGAACACATCTGTTTTGGCCTGTCACTTGTGTGTGGTAAAATGAAACCCCACATTGCTCGTTTGCTCTCCGTCTTAGTTTTGAGATTTCTGTTTCTGAAGATATGAAAACTTCTGAAGATTTTTGTAGAGCTCAATTATTTTTTCAGACATCTGACAGCAACAAGACTGTACCATATCAGTTAGACCTTTTAAGAAAGCAAGATCAGTATTTCGATTTAAAAACCTACAGTCTATTTAAAAAGCAGAAGTAATTTCAGCACCAAAGTGAAACTTTGCCAAAATGGTGTTTATTTTGTCACTTTATCAGAGCCACCTTTTTAGTTTCTGAATGCCATGTTTTTAACTTTTCTTTTATCCATTGCCTTTTCAGCCTCCTTATAAATTTAACTGAAAGTTCACTTTTTATAGAGTGAATAACAGCAGCATAGGAAAAGGGTAAAGCTCAAATAAATCAGAATTTGAGATACAGAAGGTAAAACTGTTTCTTAACTCTAAGAAATCACAATAAAAAAAAAAAAAAAAAAGCTGTTTCAGCACACTTCTCGTCTGACCAGAATGTAATTAAATAAATCCTATCATTAAAAAAAATGCAGTTTGAATGTATTAATTTTCATTTCCTGTCCAGATATTAAAAGGTTTGTTGGCTCAGCAGTTCATCAGTTTCCATTGATTCTAAAGATAAGGCTGTCTTTTTTAGTAACGAATCAATTCCTCTGCTTTTTAACATTTAAACTTACTTGGGACTGATTTTTCTGAAATGAAGTGAAAGATTATCCCTCGCCTTAGAAATGTGACACTGAAGGTTCCTCATGCACCATTATGTGGCAAGTTGAGATGGCGATAGTGTGTGGGTGAAGTCTGTCAAATCCCCGTAGGCAAATCTGACCATTAAAGAGAACCCTGCTGTATGGAAAGTCAAGCTAAAACTAAAAGATAACGTGAGGCTTGGGTAACATGTCAAGAAGCAAGAAAGGGAAAATTGGTGATTGTCAGTCTGTAATTGAAGAGAGGACATCACAAAGAGCATTTTAAATCTGCTTTACAAGAGGTCACAACTGAATCCTCTCTAAACAAACTTCTTTTGTGAAGACTTAGGACATAGTCAATCTTTGAGAGGTCTGTATGCTGCTGAGGGACTGATGGTGCCTACAGTTCATTCAGTTAATACTTCGAGAGGAGGGCACTTCAGCTGGTCAGCAAAGATGGAAGGATCATGGGAGAGAGATAAAGCTTTCTCTTCTGATAGAAAATGGTCACTGGGAGTGGGAGTGACTCATAAAAATTATGCTGTCACAGAGCATAAAAACTGCCTGCAAGGTCCAAATCCATTACTCATTGCTCCTTGTCAACAAATCTGATAGAAAAACTGCTAAAAGTTATAAAACATATTTGGTACATAAGACAAAAAAGGGCATTCTTCCAAGGGAGCAGCAAAACAACAGGGGACAAGCTGGCAGAGAGTGGTAAAGTTAAACAACTTCATAATGAAGGGGCAAAAAAACCCAAAACAAAACAAACACATACAACAGAAAAAACCTCTGTCTCCATCAGTCTGTTTTCTTCCACTTACCTGAGATCGATCTGCAGGGGTAACAGGTCCAGGAGGGAAGCCTGGACATCCTTTAAGCAGCCGATGCTCATAATCTTTTGATGGGAGTTTTAAACTGCTCCCATGGTAGAAGAAAAATGAACGCTCTTCGAGTGGACTACCTTTTGCCATCAAAACTGCCTCAATCCTTAATGACACCCATTTAACAAATGTCTAAAATTTCTCAAAAATTTGGGTCTATATTGATGTGACAGGATCATGCAGTTTGTCCTCATTTGTCAGCTGCACAGCCATGATGCTGTGGTGGAATTAGATGTGCTAGAGGCCAGTGGAGTACAGTGAAATTCTTGACATATTTAAAAAAAAAAACAAACAAAAAAAAAAACAGTTTGGCACGGTAGTATTTATGTGCTCCTTGAACAAAGTCAGTAAGTGTTGACACCCCTACCGTTATTTCCAGTTTTTCCCTTTTTGTAAATAGTCCGTTGTTGTCTTGTATGCACAAATAAACATGCACATCTTGTACTTAATTTTTATTTAACCTACTCATTTGTACATTTCTTTTAAGTATGCTATTTCTAATAACTGTTTTGTATTACCTCACAGTTGTGCAGCAGCTTGAGCTCCTGACGTCTGCCCGTTCTTCGTGTATCCAGCTCATGTTGTGGCTGATTGACACCTTTACATCCAAACTGCAACAGAGCAAAAGTGTTTCAAAGCAGAAGGAGTTATCTGATGCAAGCAGCCAGCTGGAAGTGTCACTGACTCCTGGCAGCTTCAGGATGATGAGACCATAAAAAGAGAAAGTGATGTCATTTGTCGAATGAGGAGATATAACTTGTCAGAAGAATGGAGCCTAGGTGTAAATTCAATCTGGAAGACTCTCTTCAGCCTCACCTGAATCCTTCATGTCATGCACCTCAGCTGCAGCAGATCATCATCAGTCCATGCTTTGTTGTAGCCAATCATCGTGCAAGTCCCCCTTTTATAAGGCCCTCCATCCATGGCTCCATCTGCTCTTCAGCCAAGCTGCAACCCACCTCCACCCCTTCTCTACCCTCATCCTCTCGACTCCTCCAGGCTTTCCTCCTGTCTTCTGCCTTCACCACCAGTGTCTGGGCCCCGAGGGGGGGAGCGCCGGAGGGGTGGGGGGCAAAGACATCTCTAATCCTTGTGCGAGGATGTTCATCCCAGTTTATAGCAATTCTCAGCATCCACGTCTTCTTCCGGGGTCCGAGCGCCGAAGAACTTTTACTCATTCATGTTAAATAAAACTTTCTAATTGCTACTTTCTCCCTGTGAGTCTCTCCAGGTTGAAATGACAGTATGTAAAAAAAATCTTTTCTTTATTCACTCCTAAATTTTTTAAATGAAAATTACTATTTTTCAAGGTACAGTGGGGTAATGCATCTGAAATAATTGGTGCAGAGGAAACAGCTTAGAAACAAAAAGGTATTTAGAACAAGCTGACCATAAATAGGATGTTTATAGCTTCATTTTTTGTAATGTTTTAGCCTGCTGATACCAACTATCGTCCATTCTGGTTTCTTTTTAAAAGCTACAACATAGGTGCATCTCCATAAATCAGATTATCATCAAAAAATTACATTATTTAAGTGATTCAGTTGAAAAAGTGCAGCTTGTGCTTTGATGATTGACTTACAGCTACTCATAACTCATAATACAGTTTCTAGACTTTAACAGAAGGCCAATTAAAAAGGGACTTTTAATATAGAAATGTTATTGCCATGTTACGTCCTACATAATCGTAGAGCGGAATATTAACAGCTGTCCAACAGAGTCACTGGCAACGCTCCACAAGGAGGGTAAACATCATAAGTCCATTGCTGAAGCAACTGACTGTTACCAGGGTGTTGTATCCAAGCATGTAAATAGAAGAAAAAGTTCTCTAAATGAAGACAAGTTTAGCTTTTAGATGATTAAGGAAAAACAAAAAGACATTCAAGAGTTTTTGGGAGATGCACGAGAGATGGACTGTTGCTATCAGTCGTCTTGGTCTAAGTCATGTCATCTGCTGGTGTTGGTCCATCTTTTTATCAAGTCCAAAGCCAGAGTAGCTGTCAACCTGCACACCCCATGCACAGAGAACCTTTGGACTATCATCAAAGGGAAAATGAGAAATACTAGAGCCAACCATGCAGATGAGCCAACGGCAGATATTAAAGCAACCTGGGCTTCCATAACACCTTGTACATTCTCCATAAGAGCAGAGATTATTTCTTTTATATCCCGAGGTTTCAAGATATAAACAGATTACTTTATTCTTGCTGCATGTTCTCGAATCATCATCTGAGTTTAATGTTTTTCTTGTGTGGTAACTCACAACTAATAAGTGATCTGGTCAGAAATTCAAAGTGGCAGAAGTTACTGTAGCAACCAATTGAACGCTAAAATATCCTAATTTGCAGAGACACTGAATTTGGGGTTTTCATTAGCTGTAACTCAAGGCCATCCAGTTAAACAAAAACAGAAAAATGGTCTAATAGATCTCTCTAACATATTGTTATCACTTTTGAAACTTTTCAATATTCTAACCTGTTGAGAATTGATAGTTAGATGCAGGAGCAACATTTCAGGTATATTTTTCAAAATCTTCCTGCTGTGAGAGCTTTTTAAAACTATTTTATTAGAAGCAGAGGTGATGTGCAGAAAACGGTAACACTACAGTAAAAAAAAGGTTTCTAAATTTCTAAATATCAACTATCTATATTTTTAAATATCAACATTATTACAGAGTTGGCTTTTTAAACTATTTTTTTTAGTTTAAAAGGATTAGCAACACTAAAGACAAGAATTCTGATTCTAATCTCAAGACCTTTGACTTTAACGTGAAGCATCACTTGAATCCAATATGTTCCTACAGAAAGTTAGTTTTCCTCCTGCACAACTCACATCTCAGTCACTGAAGGTGGTTGCTTCCAGGTCCCCATCTGCATTAAAGTCAAAATTCTTTTTTTCTTTTTTTGTGGCCCTAATCCTCTGTACTTTAGCGTCGTGTATGAGCGATTAACACATGGTGTAGCTAGCATTTCAAAACAGCAATATCTGTATGTATTCCCCAGAGAATGTTGATTTTTACTTTAACCAAGATTTCTAAAAGACTCCCAAAATGTCTCCCACATGCTCCATGACAGACAGAAGAAAGATCAAAATGAACAGCAGGTTTTCTGCTTTTGCTTTAAGTCTCTCTCTCTCTCTTTCTTGCAGACTGAATGAAGTGACATGTCTTCTGACGTCTCTTGCAGACATGTTCTGACAAGTCTTAGGAAACACAGTTTAACTTTTCAATAGTTTCCTAAATCTCTCAATGGTCTCTGACTTTATATTTAATGTTTCAGTAATAGATAGCTTACACTTGTTCTGCAGTTCCAAATTCCAAAAAGAAAGATGGTGTTGTCATCCTGATCGGATATTATTTACTTATGGTGCCTCCTCTGATTAAAAAAAAAAAAAAAAAAAAAAAGCTGAAAATCCATCTGATTTTCGGTAACCAGCTAATTTCTCTGATTATGTTAAATTCTGAGCTATACAGGCTTGAGCTAAAGTGAAGGAAAGAGAGGAAATTAAAAGAATTATTCATAAACTTTATTAAAGCACAACACTCACAGTTTAGGTTTCCTGATTCAACTCATGGTGTTGAATTCTAGTTTATAATAATCAGATTGACTTTTGGTACCGCCTGACAAGTCTACTCATATTGTCAGGCATAATACCATTTATAGTCCTTTTTGATAAGATTTCAGGTCATGGCTTCAGTAAAAAAAATAATATTGTATCCTCTGGCTGAGGCTGCTAAACAAATGATAGGGAACAGTTAAGCCAACTGATCCCTGGGGATAAAGATAAGAGATATGAGATGGAGGGGAAAAAGACAAAGCAGATGTTTAAAAGGGAATAGAACATGAATTTAGTCAAGGAGACAAATAGGTAGGACTGCAAAATGACAGAAAAGGCCGAAAGACTCAGGGAGACTGTCAGACAATTGACTAAAGAGGTAAAAAGTGAAGAAATGAAAGATGAGAGGAGATGGTTAGAGAAATATTGGTGGAACTAAGCAAAGCAAAGCCCTACATTGGTGATATTGATTAGCAGCCAATGTAATCTGGTCTCACGTTTTCCATCAAATGTAATGCCAGAAGAGTGAGAGGAAGGATGGTAAACGTCAAAAGATATGGATGTGAGGCATGGTGGAACAAGAGTGGAACATTGGAAAGAAGCATTAAAAAGAGAAACAAAAATCAGAGAAACATCCATGCAGCGTCCTTCACTTACCCAAGGTCAAGCTGCAGATGTAAGAGGTCTGGAAAGAGAAACCAAAACATTCCTCTTGCTATCGACGTGCTTGAGCTCTTTAGTGGGTAATTCAATGCATCCCCAGGCCAGAAGGGATATCTAACCTCTTCAGCAAGTTCTGAGTTTGTCAGTGGTTGATAAACCATAAATGGACTTATGAGGAATCAAAACCAAAGACTATCATAGCTTTCTTCTTGCTATTCGACAAACACCATATAAAAAATATTGTGCACTCAGTATAGAGATGGTGCTGAGAATAGTGAAAATATTGGAAATTTGAAACCGAAATAATTCTACGCTAAGGCTTGTAGGATGCAAACATAGGAGTGGACAACAACAACAAAAAAAATTGTTGACTTTGATATTGTTAGTCAACAAATTACTTTCAGGTTTAATCTTCTGTTGTTGTTTTTTTAAATTTACCCAACATTACAATAGTTCTTTAAGGCTGCATTCATAAGTCCACTTTAATTGAACTCTAGTTCATTTCCCTAGAAAGTACCATTCATTTGGAGATGTATGAAATGCATAATCGAACTCTGATGTGGACCGAAAAAGTGAAATCTGGTCCGCCTAAAAACCTTGGTCTCAGTTTCGTTGAAGTGAACTCTGGTGCGCTTAGAAAGTATAAGTGAATGCCAATCAAACCAGAGACTGCTCCAAAAGCAGGAAGTAGACTATAGTGCAGGGCATTCTGGGTAAATAGAACCAAAACAAATGCACAAGCCTGCCACTTGTGTAAGAAATGACTCTCAGTCTTTTGCAAAGGACAAAAAAGAAATCTTACATCCACTAAAATCTGACAGCACTCCTTTTTGTTTACAATTTGTGAAGAAGGAAATTGAGCTCAGTGGGGTTTTTTTTTTTTTTGTTTTTTGTTTTTTTTGTTTTTTTTTTTTAGAGGTTTTCATGTTGTTTCCTTCAGTGGGTAAACAGATGGATGCAACCTTTACATAATGGCATAGGGCATAAAGTCTCACATCACAATAATTTTCCATGCACTATTTAGTATCTGCATGTTTACCAATCCTGGAAAATGCTTAAATCAAAGTCAAGACTTTTCCAGGCTTTGTGAGAACCCTGCCATTCACACCTGGCATTAAAATGCATCCTGAGAGCTCAAGTCATGGCTACCAATGTTACATGCAAATAAACATGCTACAGCTCAAGTGCAGGGACACACATGGTAGCTGGATGGCAACACACCTGTATTTCAACCACTGAAGGGGGACTTTGAGAAGATGACTAGAAGCTTTGGCTCCAATAAACCACATCACTTGCAAAAAGAGGAGATCCTGAGGTTTTCAGAACAACCAGTGTTCTCTAAGCAATGCCCTTCTATCCTGTTCATGAACACAGCACACTGGATCAGTGACAAGGGGCAGGCCCCAGTGAAACAAGAGTTCTAATTTGTGTAGGATGTTCATACATTCATCATAAATAACTGCGCCAGATTAAAGGTTAATGTTCAACTGGGAACTCTTAATAGATGCATAAACACTTGCCTCACGCTCAAAGACAGGGGGTAATGTGTTTGCTGTCAGGGACCCAAATTTAAAGCACCACCTTAATAAGTCCTGTGAGTACAACATGCATTTGAAAGGATCCTTTCGACTTTCATGTTTCATTCTATTCTCACCAGCTGGTGTTGCAACTTGCATTCAATATCTTTTCAAAGAGTCTTTATCAACATGTAGAGCCAAGGACTTGACATCCCAGAAGCACAGCTAAGAAAAATGTAATCAAAATTTTTATTGGAAGTCTGACTGGTATTTTATAACATGGGTCTCCAACTCCTTGAGAGCTACTGCCTGCAACCTTCAGAAACATCTGCTCAGCTGAATCAAATGACAGAATTTCTTCTTCTGCATATCATCAAGTCTGGCAAAGACCTGGTAACAAGCCATTAATTTGATTCAGGTGTGTTGAAGCAGAGACACATTCAAACACTGCAGCAGAGTAGCTCTCAAGGACTGGAGTTGGAGATTTCTGTTTTATAACAAGGTCTTTAACTGATTAATTTTTATGGTTCAAGGTTTATTTAGGCATATAATGAGATAAGTGTGAGGACAGTTTGAGAAACATACAGAGGTACAGTAATGCTTTCCAGCCTCTGACCAGAAAACTACAGCACTTTTAAACATGAGTCCTGGAATAAAAACTTCTTCAATGTTTCGTTTCTCCAAAGACTTTGTCCCTTTTTTTGGTCAAAAATGGAAGTCCATAGCTGACCTCTTCTGAAAAGAGTTTGATAAAAAAGCAAACTACCACCTGCAGCATCCATCTGGGTTTCTACAACTTTTAGATGCATTTTAGAACCAGGTCTCATCTAACAGAGATAACTCTCATCAAGTCAGGTGCTTTTAGGTTGCTTGACGTGAAAGCGGGGCTATCAAAAGAATGGAAGTACACACTTTGGAATGCTTTTTCATTGCTGGGTAGCATGAGGAACATACCCTAAGTGAAGGATCATAAATTGTTCTCAAAGCCCATCAAAAATCTGAGGGAGAAATTATTTTCATTTCTTTTAGGATTAACACTGAAATGATGACACTTAAATTAAGGATTAAACAAAAAAAAATAACATGAATTAGAAATCAACATGATCAAGAATTAAACCTATTAGTAATTAAACTAAGATCCATTTACTAATAACTTACTGAAGTGAAAGAAATAAAAACAACTAGCTATACAAAAGGTTTTATACTTATTCAGGTAAGGCAATAGTGCTACCAATTGTCCCACTGTGCAGCCTTAATCAGGTCCAGTTTATTATAACAAATTATATGAATATAGGGGCTCCTGGAAGGACAAGCAGGCATAGATAATAAGGGGGGAAAAAAAAAATTAAAAATTGCCTCCGGATTTCACACATATTTCCGTGCTCTGTTAAACCTTTGGTGGAGCACAAGGTCCCTGTTGAGAGACCAACACCTTATAATGTTTGATGATATTCACATGTGATATTCCTAATCCTATGACCACCAGTGAATATCAGTTTAGTCACTAGCCTCTCCAATGCTAATGCACATGAGTAGTCTCCTTCTCATTTACCAACGCAGGCTTCTGTTACCAGTCCTGGCCTATCATTAATCTGATCAGTAGCTGGTTTCCAAACAGATTTAGCCTCCTGTGACAAGGAAGTGGAAAACCACTGCTGTTGCCAACTTAGAGACTTTGTTGCTATGTTTAGCAACTTCTCAGACCCTCTGACTTTTGTCTGGTTTATTGGAGACTTTGGCAATAAAACGGGAAAGCGCTGACAGTACTGCAGTTACAGCGAGTAGTGAGCTGTAACCCCCCCTTCTCAGAAGCTCTTGCAGGCAGTCAGTCTGACTGACAGCAGGCTCATCGTGCAGCAGCCTGTAGTAGAGCAGAGAGGACACCCACTCCATTCCATATTGGAACTGAATCACGTATTTGCAAAGCTCCCCGCGATCCCGCTCTGGATTACAGTGAATATAATGTATACATAATATTTCATGTTGCCTAAACTCCTGCGTTTTATTCACAACTTCAGTCACTGATTCCTTTCCTTCATTGTATGTGCTTCTGTTAACTCCCTTTTGGTTCAATTTGATACTGGACAAAACTGATTTGTGTGGTGTAGGTTCAGGCAAAGTATTTACATTATTAAATTGACATTATTAAATTATTTCATAAAGTTTATTTGTTGTTCGAAATGCTTTGAGTATTTTCAATCACTTTTGCCTTGCCAAAGTAGAAATTTCTGTCTTCTACTGCCCTGATCACACATGACGAAATATGCAAATTAGGTGACGGCATCATCTA
Source organism: Anableps anableps (assembly GCA_014839685.1). Classification (NCBI taxonomy): domain Eukaryota; kingdom Metazoa; phylum Chordata; class Actinopteri; order Cyprinodontiformes; family Anablepidae; genus Anableps; species Anableps anableps. The sequence continues at coordinate 20,171,220 of CM026084.1, forward strand.
GACACTTTTAGGGCAGCCAATAGCGACTTTTCTTGCTGAGGAGTTGGCAACAGTGGAAACCACTGGGTGTTCAATAGTCTTAATTATGGCCCTAGTACCAGCCATACTTCCAACCTGTCGCCAGTTCATTACTACCTTTGGGTCTACCTACCAGGCAGGCACAACAAGCACCTGTCTTCATATCTGTGCTTTACGCCTCACCTGTGACACGTGATCAATGTTTTGCCTCTATTTCTTTGTCTAGCAGCACAGAACACTGTTGTAGATACATTATCTTTGTACATTATGTATTATTAAAGGTTTTGGCTTTTATTGATGATTTGTATCCATAGTTATTTATTTTAGCTAAAATGTGTCATACTGGCTACAGCTAGAACTGATATCTTGTTTGGTGTGTTTTGCTAAATGATCAACTTTAAAGTAAAACTTTTGTCAGGACCAAGCAGTTTCATTAGAAAACAGAGGTTGTATAAAAATGTATTGCAATAACCTTCTGGAAAACCCAACAAATTCACGCAGACACCGTTGCTTCACTAAAATGAGTGAATGAAAGAGGGACAAACTGAATGAGCCTGTGCACGTGCAAGGAAGCTTGTAAGGCACGGTTGGTATGGTAACAGTGCCGTCAGTTACGTAGCTACGGCATCGACATTGTTTTGCTCCTCGATGACACTCATTCACAACTACAGTTTCTGCGTGATTTCAGGTGAGGCAAGCCCACGCTTGACCGGAGGCGGTCGCGTGTTTAAAAACGGTGGGATTCGTCGATGTGACTCCCGGTTTAACAACCCAAAATAAAAGTTATAAAAAGGAGGAGCCGTGACTTAAATAGAAATGAGAGGCAGCAGAGGGGTTTTACAGAGAGCAAAAGAAAGGAGTCGCGCACGGGGATGCGGCACACAGGCAGCATGGACGGTTATAAATAACCCCAAAGTTTCTATTTCTCTCCTCTGTCGTCTTGTTCCTCCTCCTTCCGACTACTATTTTTAGCTCACGATGAGTCTCTGACAGGGAGCGTGATCGCCAGGCTGCCGCCGCCCCGCACGTGAGTCCGCAGCACGTGCAGCTCCGACCCCCACAACAAGGCAAGGAGCTCGCGCCTCAGACACGACCCGCAGCAGCAGCGATGCCGCCTCCATCGGAGCCAACCCCGGAGGTAGAGAGATAGAAAACAAGAGGATGGAGAGGAGGAAATTACGTTGTCAAAGAAAAGAAGGAAATTTATAAATGAGACATTTTTTACACTTTAGAGCAAAACCATTTACACGCTGAGATTTCCAATAAAAGACCAGGACGGGAAAATATTTCTGTTCAAATTTATTCGCGAACACTCTGCCAGTCAGGAGTCTTCCTATTATTATTATTATTATTGTAATTGAAAAACGATATATTTAGTTAATGCACAGGGAAGAAGTTAGAATTGCTGAAAAATATTCAGTCACTACTCTTGTCAGCTCATTGACACGAATCACAGACATGACAGAAGACTCAACAGCTGGGAGGTCTGGCTTTGCATTTTTCACCTATAACCTATTGTTACATTACAACCACAAATCTCAGTGTATTTTATTAGGTTTTATGAAGACCAACACAAAGGTTAAGATCAGTTAGGACAACTTACAATTATGTTAAGCACTGGAAAACACAAACTTATGTTCTGAGGAAAAAAAATTAAAATACTCATAAGTGGCATTTAAGAGATAAAATAAATGCATATGGAGACTGTCAGTTGTGTAGCTATGAAATGGAAGAAGGACTTGTTATGGATATATATAAAGATAAACTTATACAAGAAGATGACACCCCTTAGCGAGGGTTAAGAACAGGCATAGATAAAAGCAGGACTCGCGACCCACTCTTTGCTTCATCCTTAAGATGTGCTAAGTGGAGCCCGGTACCAAAGGTGAATGTCACTCTGTATCTGTTTCATTGAATACTCTGTACATTGATCATTTTGGCATTAAAGCTTGATTTTATACTTAACCATTTCTCATTGTTTCACAAGGTAAATTCTTTGCTGGTTTTATTGGTGGGGTCTCGGAAATGGAAAGAAATGAGGGGCAAAAGGGCGCACTGCCTCTGGTGCAACAGACTTTCGCATTTTTAATAACAGAAGTTGAAAAGTGCATTTCTGTTCAACTGCAACCAACTGTCTTTAGAAGTCACCTCATTAGTAAACAGTACTGCTGTGTATAATTTCTCAGTATAAATTCAGCTATTCTGTGAAGGCTTTTGAGGTTTGACAAAGATCACTGAAAATGCTAAGAACATGGAACTACAAACTGAAGCACTGACAGGAATGGCAAGAAAAACAACATTCAGAGAAGCAACTAAAAGGCCCAAACTCTGGAAAAGCTGCAGAGATCCACAAATCAGGTGGGAGAATCAGTTAACAGGATGACTGAGTTTACCACTTTAAAAAGCTGGCCTTTATAGAAGAGTGGGAAGAAGGAGGAGATTGTTAAAAGAAAAAAAAGTCATAAGAACTCCCATTTAAAGTTTCTGACAGCAGCCATGTGGAAGAATGTGCTCTGGTCAGAAAAGATCAAATTAACTGAACTCTTTGGTTCATGCAAAGTGGTGTGTGTTTTAGAAAACAAAAATACATCACTCTCATTATGACTTTTGATTATTATTATTTTGATTATGTTGTTAGGATACTTTTCCTTAAAAGTGACAGGCAAGCTGGTCAGTGATGATGGGGAGATTAATGCTGAACTCTGGCAGTGTTGTCTGATGGTTTCTTTTGATGTTCCAGAAATGTATGTGGGGAGAAGACGGGAGTTGGTACAGAAAGCCAAAAAAGAGAGGATAAACATACTACGAGGAGGCGAATTATTGGCTCAGGTGGGTGTTGAGGCACAGGTACTGAGCATGGTGTCATGAGTTGAAATCCAGGAAAGCTCAAGCACTGAGTGTTGGAGGGTGAGCAGGCAGGTATCTCTGGTGGAGTGGATTGTTGGAGCTGATGAGGAGCAGTTGTGAAGTCCTGGTAGGTTTACTGTAGTTGAGGCTTGTTGTTTGACAGGATTAATCTTCATGGTAGGAATAGGAGAGGATCTCCAAGAAATCTTTCCTTGAAGGAAACAGAAGCACAGGCTGCTAAATAACCTTTAACCATTCAATGGTTTAACAAAGACTCGTTCTTGAAGACTTAGCACTACCACGGGGTTGGCACTAAGGAATTAGGCAGCTACTTCAATCCTATACACCGAGTGCAGCCTGGTTGGCCTTTCCCTCCGGGAAAGCCATGAACTGCAGCTCATGAAACCATGACTGTAGCTGCGTTTCCGTTAAGCTTGTAATTGCGCAATTTAAAATAAAAATAAGTAAATAAATTCGCTTAATTTATGGATTTATTTAACACGCCACTTTCAAAACTCTTTTTTCAAGAAAAAGGTTTTGGTGCTAGCGTGAGGTGGTTTTACGGCCGAATCAAAATATGTTTCGCAAAATTGCAATGGAAACACTTTTTTAGCGTCACATGATCAACAACCGGATGTTGCCGCTGGCGCAAACCACGAAGAAGATGACAACAGGAAGTAGTTGAAATCATGGTACAGCATGTTTTTTAATGACTTATCGCGTCAACAAGTTTATTCACGTGGGATTTTAATTTTATTTCTTATATGTAATAATGGAAACACTGGAATTAATAAATTTTTTTTTGTTGTTTTTTTTTTTTTTTTTTTTTTACATTAGCAGAAAACTGATAGATTTGCGCACCTAATGGACACACAGCTAATATTTTAATGTTAATATCAATTTACTGAAATGAACCTGTACAAATTCATTTTATTCAAAATTCTGATTTTGGATCATGAAAATTTCTATTTGGAACAAATTATCCTCCACTGAAAATAATGGAAATCAAGACCTCTCGTTTCTTAAAACAATCACGATCATGGTCATTTTCAGCACAACAGAAGTGTAATTCCTCTTTGTAAACTCTGCTGGAAGTGTCCACAGGTAAAATATTGAAACTTCACAGAACTTCATCTCAAAAGTTCTGGAATGATTCATTTAACGCAAGTGACACAAGCAACAGAAGTTGGTTGGAGACAAAAATGAATGAATTGGATCTTAAAAATCCCTAAAATGTTGACTGCTTCATCATCAGGAAAGATACAACTATTAGAAGTTTTTTTTTTTGTTTTGTTTTTTGTTTTTTGTTTTTTTGTTTTTTTTACAAGGCTTTCATTGCTTTATTTCGACTTTTAAAGAGCATTTATACTATTAGACCTAAAGTAATCTTGTTAGGTGAAATAAGTTCTTGCTTTAACAAAGTTTTAAATTTTCAAGTTTAACAAATCACATTTAAATAACTTGTTAGGAAAAATAATCAGTTAAAAGACACTTTTAGGGATTTTTTTTTTTTTAAGTTATTTAAGTTTTGCTTTGGGCTTTAGATTCATCTGGTATTGAGCGCAGTGGATGACTAAATAAATTTGTCAAACAGAGATTTTAAAATGTAAGCGAAGTCATCCCTCTCTACGAGCTTCTGCTCTCTAACGTGCTTGTCGGAGACCCTTCAGAGGATCAATAGGAAATAATTAAACCTCTGGAGGGTTGGACTTACTTTTCCCTCTGCAGCCTACAGTCGAATGCATTTTATAATCCTTTACGTAGACCTCACATACTAATCTTTTTACCATCAGATTTAACAGAAGAGAAGCTTCTTTTTACATAGTTACAAAGTTTTCAGTTTTTTTTGTACCATGACAAATCTAAAAAGTGTGATTTGTTTGTATCTTGACCTTTTATCTGATACCCTTAAATAAAATATAGTACACCCAATTGTCAGTAAATAGAGTTCACTGTAATTTAACCTCAGAGGCCTCAGAGCTTTAAATCCCACACTTTGAACATCTCACAGGTCTGTTCAAACTAACATCTGAAAACAGAAAGAGTTTGGGACGACCTGTAAACCTTCCACTGCAAACTGACAATCTGTGAAGCAGCCAGTTGGCACCTGGTAACTCTGAAAGACCTGCAAAGATCCACAACTCAGGTTTAAGCTGTGCATTCTGGACTCTCACAAGTCTTGCCTTTGTGGAAGTCTGCTTGGAAGAAAGCCATTATTGAAAGAAAGTGAGAATAAGTCCAGATTGCAATGTGTCGCCAGCACATTAAGAAGATGCTCTGGTCAGATGAGACAAAAAAAAAAAAAAAAAAAAAAAAAAAAAAAAAATTTTGTAAGGGCCTTTGTAAAATCCAATGTGTGGAGGAAAACTAACGCTACACATCATCCCTAACACTGTATCTCCATAGTGTAACATGGTGGTGGCAGCATCATGGTGTGGGGATACTTTTCTTTAGCAGGGACATGGAAGATTAATAGAGCCAATAGCAGGACAATCCTGGAAGGAAATCTGTTTTAGGTTGCACAAAGATGGTTTACATTAAACCACATGTGTTAAAATGGCCTAGTCAAAGTCCAGACCTAAATCCAATTGAGAATACATTTTAACTGTTGAAAATTTATGTTGACAGATGCTATTCATATACAATATGATTGAGCGACTATGCAAAGAAAAATGAGCAAGAAAGTTCAGTCTCTGCTGTATAGTTGCTATATACACCAGCGATTAGCATAGCCCATGCAGATGGTTGCCTAGACTAGCGACATCTGCACATTTCAAAGAAAGAAAAAAAGACTTAAGCTTAAAGTGAAAATAGATTGTCTGAATTCAAATTTCTGATTTAACTTGGAGGCCTTTAAAATGGTATTACAATGGAGAAGGGCAGCAAGTCTGATAAATTTCGTTTGAATACTATTGATAAGACAATATCCCAAGCTTTGACCATCTCACAGAGCTCAGTTTAATCCATCATCTGAAAATGAATAGCATGTGGTATGATTGAAAACCTACCATGGTGGTCCACCTGAACTGAGGCCAGGCAAGGAATGCATTAATTAGAGAAACAACCAGGAGGCCAATAAAAACTCCAGAGGAGCTGCAGAGTTGTGAGAAAGGCACTGTGTATCTGAAGCTGCGAAGATTCTCACAGCGTGTAGCCAATTGCCAGGTTGAAAGGCCTGCTAGTCATAATCACATATAAAATGCATCAAACTATAAAACAGTTATGAAAACAAATAGCCTTGGTTTACTGCCTTCAGGGCATCAGTGGACCACACATGATGTGGTTTACAGTTTGTTCCTGTATTAATGACCTGATTTGATTTTTCAGACTTCTCACAGGATTCTGGAGGATCATCCTTTTTCTGAAGGGAGTTTCTAATCTGTGGAGTTGCCCTATCAACTGCTAAATCTGGGATAGCAGTTGTTCTTTTAACTTCTGCTGGAGTTCAAACTGTTTTTCAATTTGTCTGTTGCCACCCCCTCCTAAAAATCTTCCTTAATGAGCTGGGTTGCGTTTCCTCAACTTGAGGAACGAGACATTTCGCAGTAAATTTAAACTGATGTCAGGAAATGTGGTGTTTTGTGGCAAAAATCCATAAAGTTCTGTCAACTAATAACCATAAAGCAGCTTGGCTTTAGAAGCAGGAGATAGTGCTGGTTCTGATCCCTCCAGCTCTTGTGTCCAGTTTGGAATATTTCTAGATGGACTGCTATAAAATATCACACTCAAACTCATGGACAAGGGTTTGTTGACACGTCCGACTTACTTTGGCGATCCTCTGACTTCTCGTAAAGCAGAAGCAGCTGACAGTTTTGGCTCTTAGGGAAATATTTTGACAGCAGATGTTGATATCAAACCCAAAGCAAATGTTAAATGCCAGCAAAAACATTGTGAAAGCTTATAAGCTAAAGGAAATATGTTTGCTGATTCAGAGACTGACTTAGCTTTAGCTTCCTTTAACCCCACTTCATCTCCCTGTCCTGACTTTCCAGGTGATTTTGCACTCAGGAATTGACTGTTCTTGGATTACCGTCAACTTGTCTCCACAGTTTGTTCATTCATATTCATGCTGACCTTTCCCAAAACTCAATTTCAGTTGCTCCATTAAGAATCAACATGACACAAGGTAGAAACAATGATAGAAAGGGAGGCATGTCCGAGAAAAGTTAAATGTATTTCATCCATAACTGGATGAAGAAGTATTTTTTTCCAGCTAGCTTTTTTCAGTGTTTTCATTTTGGTGTCCAATGGGTCACTGTTGTAACAGCATTGGTTCTGTTCAGATTCCTTCATCCATTTCCCCTGAGAGCAGTGTTTGCGAGTGAAGGGAATGCATTTGACATAAAAATTGAGTGTGTTTTCTCTCCAGGGAACAAAACTTGAAAAGACACTTTGTCCCTGAAAGTGAATCACCAAGACAGTTATCTCTGACCCACTTTCTTTCAATGCTGCGATTGTAACACATTAACAACTTTGTTTTTCCTGCAGAAATTCTGTTTACTTTTCATATTTTTGTTTTTAAGATTAGACAGTATTGTGTGGTTCAAGCAGCTGCCTCACAAAATAAAGGTCATTGGGCCAGTTTTGATGTTCTACACACGCATGCATAACTTTTCTCCAGGCACTGTGGTTTCTTCCCACAGTAGAAAAACATGCATGTTGGGTTAATTCAATGGTTTCTAATCATTGTAAGATCTGAGAGCCTTCATTAAGAGCAAGAAAACGTTACAGACAGAAAAAAGTCCCGATTACTTCTCTTTTTTGGTTTTGTCAAAGATATAAACCTCTGTTTGAAAAAAAAAAAAAAAATTAAAAAAGGAGAAACACCACTTTTCAAAACTACAACCACAAAGCAGATCTGGAACTGGTTCCCATCTCCAGCGGTCACTGGACGAGAGGCAGGGTGCACCCTGAACCAGTTGCCAATCCGCAGGGCAACACAGAGACATATACAAATGATCATATCTAAGACAATTTAAAGGACCGATTACCATAACAGTCACATTTTTGTACTGTGGGTGGAAGCTGGAGTACCCAGAGAGAACCCAGGCATACATGGGGAGAACATGTGAACTCCATGTGGAAGGCCCCAGGCTGGTAATCAAACCCAGAACCATCTTGCTGCAAGGCAATAGTTCTACCAACTGCTTCACCATGAAGCTGGGAAGACAGATCATGAAGGAAAATTGGAACTAAGGTATACTGAAAGAAACAGTGACTAAGGACTAAAACTCAAATCAGAGGCAAAACCAATGTGTGAAATACTTAAAGTACAGAACAGAAGTAAGAATTAAGAATTTTAAAACTAAGGATGGAAACTATGGAAAAGTCCCAAGAATCATGACAATGACTGGCCAACAAACACACCTGACATATACTCCAGATAGAATCTACTGTATGGTGTATTTTCAAGAGAAAACAGAGACATCACTCCAACAATGCACATGAGCAACAATAAAGCAACCTGGGGTTCCTTAGCATATCAGCAAAGTCACAGGCTGATCTCTTCCATGCAGTAAATTATGCAAAAGTGCAAATACTGTTCAGCAAATGGAAATACCCTGCAGCAGGGTGACATTTCTGGATTAAAAATTAGACATGAGACCAATAAGAAGAAAAATAGCAGTCTGATGTAATGTTCTTAGAAACTGAGTTTTGGGGTTTCATTTGCTGGAAACTATAACCATCAAAAGTAACAGAAATCAACATTTAGGGTATATCGCTCTCTATGCAATGAATCTACATAATATATATATAAAAAAAATTCATTGGCACTTAAAATTTGTGCTTATATTTAGGGTTATGATCGGAAGGGAACACTTTTTTATTTATTAAAAAGGAGACTATTTCTTTGACTAATTTTTAAATTTATTTTTGTAGTGTGCCATATTTTGCAAACTGGCACTTAACAAAAAAGTGCCATGTTCACTTTGAATTGAACTAAACTACAGTATTTCACAAATTCTATTGTTTACGCCAGTTTTCTGTACTCGGATCCATTTGCACGATTAAAATTGAGACCATGGGCACAGGTCAAGGTATTTCATTTTTATGCACTTTTTGCTTGAACGCTGGTCACAGCTGGTTTTCCATCCACTGTTTCTTTTAGAAATACTTTTGTTCCAAGTCTAAAAGCACTGCTGACATTTGCTTAAATGTACTTGAGAAACTGATATTCTATTCAGCTGAAATCAGGGTCATTTAAATGTTTTGCTGTGGCCCAAGGATATGTTCAGAAAAGAGATTTCTCTTAGCAACTACCATTTAACGAGCTAGGAAATCATTCTTATTATTGTGGTTTTATTTAGAGTGACACCTCATCACATTCGAACAGTGAGCGTTTCCATCTTCTGAAACACTGTGTTCATTAAATCAGTCAACTATATTATGTCCTTACTCTGCATTGTCCAACAAAAATCCAATGTATGTTCCACACACACTGTGAATCTCCATGATCATTTCTGCAGCGCTGTTTAAGGCTCTCAGTCATTCTGCAGGAACCTCCTGCAATCTGCTGAAGTGATGTCACTGTCACCAGCGCTCACAGGATGGGTGTACCCCATGCATTTTAACAAGAGGCATGTTATTGCAGCTGTACTAGTTTAGGGGCAATATAAATGAGTGAACTGAACATCAAAAAAAGCTATTTCGGGCCACCTGGACAGCAGAAACACACACAGTCACACCTACATGCACATAAAAAAAAAAAAAAAAAGCATCCAACGTGCTCCCCGTGCACCAGACAGAAGGAGAGGTGTGTATGTGAAAGTTAATGGCTATTGATCCATCTCTATTTCTTTGCTCTGCAGGGATGTCTGTCTTCTGCTTCCTTAACAAAACTCTACAAACTTTTGATTGTCTCTTCAACTTAGAAAACAAAGTGAGACAACAAAAGACTGTCTGGGCTTGTGCAAAGCGTCTCTGTGTTTCTGAGAATATGTCTGAAAACAGATATGTTTGATGGTGGTGTGAATACAAGGGAGATATTTACTGCACTGCATGTACATGACAGTATGTCACTGCTGACATCTAGTGGTAAATATGAATATAATTTGCTGCAAATTTCAAAAATATAAATTTTTGATTGACTTTAAAAACACATTTTCTTGAAAAAAAATTAGCACTTCATTTTTTTAACTTCTATGAACTTACTCTGTAAGTTCATGAAAAGTACCAGAATGTACTCTTAAGTCCCTAGAAACTAAGTTTAAAAAAAAAAAAAAAAATAGCATTTGAATTAATCGAGCCTGTAAGTACATAGAAAGTACTAGTAAGTTTCAGAAAAATCCCTCCAGCCTTTTTGAACAATACTGCGTCAGTTTCAGAACATACCATGAAAGTACCATGAAAATAATCTTAAGTTTAGGGATATTAACCTGTAAGCTTCCTTATGTGTCAGAAAAATACCCTATCAATTTTGGAAATTTATATGCAAATTCTAAAAGAGTACTTTATAAGTTTTGGGAAGGTACCATGCAAGTCTCTGGGGAAACAACTAAAACATTTCAGAAAGTTTGTTGAAAGTTCCAGGAAAGTACTTTTTACGTTTTGAAAAGTACTGTATAAGCTCTGAGAAGGTACCCTGTACATTTTAGAAAGCTCTTTAAGTCCCTTGAAAGTATCTCATGAGTTCCAGAAAGAAACCTATATGTCTTGGAGAAAGAACATACATTTTAGAAAGTATTGTGGGAGTAGCAGGAATGCACCTTATATTTTCCCAAAAAAGTGTCATGTAATTTCAAGGAAGGAACACTGTACATTTCAGAAAATACCCTGTAGGTAGGTAGGAAAGTAATGTGCAAGATTTGGAAAGTAAAATGTTCTATGGAAAGTGCTTTTAGGAGAGTAGCATGAAACCACTAGGTAGGCAACCTGTAAGCTTGGAAATTACTTTATAGCCTCCAGAAAAGACTCAAGGAAGTTCTAGAAAGGAGCATTGTGGGTGGGAGCAGTGGTTCCCTTACCTGGTCTTCAGGAGTCAGTGTGATGTATGTGCAGGTGTCTGCTCCAGCACACCTGATTTCAATGATTAGATTACCATCAGGTTCTGCAGAGCCCTATTAATGACCCATTCATTTAAATCAGGTGTGTAGAAGCAAGAAAATATTTAAACAGTGGGTCTGAGGAAACGTTCCTACTGAGAACTCATGCAATACGTAAAAAAAAAAAAAAAAAAAAAAAAAAAAAATCTGTGACCCTATGTGACTGATGTTTTAGCAGGAAAACAGGAAGGATAACATCCATCCATCATCTTCTGCTTCTCCAATATTGAGTGAAGGGGAGCAACAAGTCCAGGAGGGAACTCCAGACTCCCTCTGCACAGCAACATCCTCCACCTTTTTCTGGGGACATTCCCAGGCCAGACAGCATATATATAATCCACCCACTGAGTTCTGGCTCTTCCCCGTGGTCTCCTCCCAGTGGGACGTGCCTGGAAAACCTCCAAGGGGAGGCATCCAGATCAGATCCCCAAACCACCTCAACCACCTTAATGCAGATCAAGCCCCCAAACCATTTGTCCATTCTCCGTTCTATCATAGCATCAGTGGCAGTGGATTGTTTTCATCGCGCTACCATGCTGTACTTTCCTGTACTTTCGCTGTTTAAAATCTTTTTGCTGGAGCTTCTTATGTCAAAATGAGCCACTGCCTGTCGCAGCTGGTGGAGAAAAAAAAAAAAAACATATTTACTGCAAATCATTTGATTTGTACATAATCAGATTTTATTTCTCTTTTTGGAAAATTCCTAATAGGTGAAAATGATAAATTAAAGCGTGTTGAAAAGCTCTAACAGTCTTACACTGAAAGTCTCCATCACCAAACTGTCAAACTAAAATTTAATTTTACACCTCAAAATGTCTGCAGTTCCACTACGCTGTGGTGGTTTTCTTGGTCGTCTAAAAGCACAGATGCCTCTGGTTAAAATCTCCTTTCAGTGTAGCGTTTCCATGGTTTCCTCATGCCTGAGCGGCTTGTTCTTACGATTTTCTGTTGACTCTCTAACACTATAATTGATTTTGACAAACCTATTTGGATTTTTCTAAATTCCCCTGTTGACAAAAACCAGGGTATACTAATTTATTGCTGTATTCTGTCAGGATTATCAGACTTTAAGAAAATATCTGATATTTTTAGCTTACAACAGGTTTTCTTTTCCTGTTGCGTTTCTTGGACCCAACCTGTAAGGATTTTCAGTCTGATAGGTTCAGGTGCATCTCAATAGATTAAAATACCATTGAAATGTTCAGTGATTTCAGTTATTTAAAATAAAAAAGGAAAACTGATATTTTTGAAATGAGATCAGGATAAATCATTACAAAACCTTTCACTTGTATAATGTAACATTTATCCTGTTCAGTTCAAGCAGGAAAAAACAAATGTGTTAAGAGTAAAAAAATAAATAAAGTCACATTAATCTGGTGTGAACACCCTTAAATACTTTTAGAAGACATTTTTAGCATTGACTCTTCCTGAGTTGACACCTGCAGTTAATTATATTATAAAATCTGATTCAACTAAATTAAAATTAAGTGTCCTAGAAGGATTTTCCTGACAGCTACATTTTCTTCCTTTAACTAAAGCCATAGTGTGCAGATATGTTACAAAGAATCATCGATCATTGTAAAAAGGTAGCAGTCAGGAGAATATATTTATATACTGGGGCACAATGAAATCATCCAGGACCGAAGAAGATGTAGGACAACAGTGACATTACAAAAACTAAATCTTTATCTGAAACTATTAAGTAGGCAACATAGAAACAACTCAGAGAAGCTGGCAGGAATTTCTGACTAGCCTAAGGAGAACGGTTGCACGACAGAAACTGTCTTATCTAAAGAAAACATTCATGCCTGGAGAAAATCTTCCAAACCTTGTGGTAGTTTGTTATGGTTCAATGAACATTTGGGTCACAACTCCAAAGAGATTTCATTTGGGGCAAAACAAGACTCAGTGTTTAAAAAAAAAAAAAAAAAAAAAAAAAAAAACATTAACAAAAAAACGTGTGAAACATGGTGGTCGCAGCATCATACTCTGAAGTTACTTTTCTTCAGATAGAATAGCAATTTTACGAAGATGAAAAAACTTATGGAGAGCTCCGAATAGCAGCCAGTTTTGACCCCAAACCCTCTGATATCTGTTGGCTGACTATGGAGGCGGTTTTTATTTTTCAGGATCACAAGGAGTCCAATCATGCATCCAAATCCAAATAAGAATCACTTCAATAAAGGAAAATAAAATTTTGGACTGGTCTGACCTGAGTTCAAAATTACTGAACAGAAAATTTGTTGGGGTACCTTTCAAAAAGAAATGTCCTCACAATCTGGTAGATCTGAACTACCTATGCAAAGTAGAATTAGCAAATATTAAGTCAAGATGTGAGATGCTGATGGAATCCTATAGAAGACTGAAATTGAACCAAAAAGTGCTTGAGGAAAATACTTGTCTAACCCCTTTCCACCTCCTTACTACTACTTATTTGCATAATTCTGTGAAGCAGATGCTAAATCAAGGGTGCATTCTCTTTGTATTCTGAGATTTGATTTTTCCATTCGGAAAAACAGCAAGAATGCCTCCTGGAATCAGAATTCCGACCAGGAAAGTTGAAGTTTGCTGAGCACTTTTGATATTTTCTAGCTCATTAAACCAATCTCCCACAAAGTGTCACACATGTGATCAGCTGATACCAGGTTCTAGAGTATTTGTGAACATCCATCTTTTGTCTTTGAACGCATAAAATAGACAGAAAGACATTGTAATCAGTTTGAATTGCTAAAAACAAATTCTGCTGTTTGCAATCAGAAAACTCTCGACTCAGCTGTGACATCATTCCCAGCTCAAATCTCCGATTTCTGAGGCAACTTCAAATGCAGCATAAGTACAGATTGTTAATTTAAATATAACACATACAATAGATATTAATGTAGGTAGTTAGTATAGAAATGAGTGAAATTAGGCATAATTACTCATAACTCCAACTGCTAGATGGGAACAAACTGCTTCCATATGATTCTTTGTGTGTGTGTTATGTGCATAACTGGGATTAAAGCTGCAGTATGTCACTTTTATGAAGAATGTTTTTTTATATATTTGTAAAAATTATGATTATGTCGTGACAGTATAAGACAGATAATCTGTGAAAACAAACTCCTCTGCCTTCTCCCAGTGCTCCCAGTACTAACTGCATAAACACACCACTCAGTCAAAAACAACCAATCAGAGCCAGGAGGAGGGTCTTAGTGCTGCCAATCACCCTAGTGTACTGCTACTCACACACTCCCCCCTTGATGTCTGCTAAGTTACAGCTGGATCATAACAACATAGCTTGCCATGAATGCTAATGCTAGTTAGCATGGCCACCGATGACAGCGGATAAACAGTTTTCCTGGAACAGAAAGCTGTTTTTTTTCACCATTAGCACATTTAACAGCGCATGCAGGCGGTTAAGGCCGTCCTCCTGGCTCTGATTGGTTGTTTTAGGTCGGAAGCGGCGCAAAGTTACCTACTGCATCTTTAAAGGGATAAGCACTCTAGTTTGAGGTGACTGAGCAACAATAGTCAACAGGGGGTCATTGCATCAGTTTTTTCAGTTAAACTGTACATGATTCAAGCCACCTCATATGTGGGAAAAGTTTTGAAATGATCAATCAAGGTCTCAGTTTTACACGTTAGAATGGCACGATATAAGTTTCACTTGCTTAATAGATTAACTGAGATAAATACAGTTTTTGGTGATATTCACCTGTGTATTTCCACAAAATTTTTTAAAAAATGACGACACATTACGGTGGTTACGCCCCCTGCGGGAGGGCATAGGTAATAACTTTATTGCAAAAATACAGGATCCCTCTTTCCCCGAGCAACACAAGCCCCGAAACTGACACACGCTCAGTCTACACACACCCACGTAAAAACCCACCTCCAAGCATCTGTCCACCCTCCTGTCTCCGGCCACCATTCACAGACACATGCTTCAGTTTACATTCATTCGTTTTCATCTCCTCGTTGCTTCATTTTTTGTTTTCTTATTTGCATCCCATCAGCTAAAACGTAGCATGTCGATGCAGAACAACAAAGGTCACCAGCAGCATTAAAACATGAGTTCTCCTCATCATCCTTGTCCATGTGAGCGACCCCTTGTGGGTGGCTGGGTGGGTGTGTCTGCTTCCTGTCTGTCTCTTTGACACAGGACTGTGAGGGAAGGTTGATTTGCATAGCGGACTCATGCGCTACAATTTGCTACATTCTCCCACATCCACAACCAAACAAATAACAATCAACAACAACCTAAATGGACGA
This sequence comes from Anableps anableps, assembly GCA_014839685.1. Lineage (NCBI taxonomy): Eukaryota > Metazoa > Chordata > Actinopteri > Cyprinodontiformes > Anablepidae > Anableps > Anableps anableps. The sequence goes on from CM026084.1 coordinate 20,186,381, forward strand.
TGAAAACAACAAGCTAAGTGCCAACCTTTGGTTTTTGTTACAACGATCAATCAACATCGGTAAATTCTTGCAAAACTTTACATTGGCCGGTTGCTCCATATGAACTACATATATATATATATATATATATATATATATATATATATATATATATATATATATATATATATATATATAACAAACTGACTCTACACATGTCAGGATGCTATTCATTTGTGAGGGGAAGGATTTAAATGTTCACACCACAGAGTAATGGTTGACATCTCTGAAGATAGCTCACTGGCTGAAAATATACCTCTAATACATATTTATCATATAAAGCATATCCTATCAGACACGTCACTGTATCAGGCTGAAGATGTGCCGTTTTTGCTCCCATCTGGGTCTCGAAAACCAGTGTCAGAAATCATAAAAGTGGGAATTTATAAGTGCCACTGAAGTTCACCTGAGGCCTTGAAGTAAAACAAAACCAAAAGGACTTCTCTCACCCCATCAGCCTTCCATTAAAAGTGCACTTCTTCCCTGCAAAGTGCACTTGAGTCATCCGTGTTCATTGATAAAAAGCTTGTAAGAGGCGGGATTCTTAACCTACATTCCTCTTTTTCTCTCTCTTGTCTTCCTTTCATGACTCTCCTCCTCGTGCCAGCCTGGTTGTGATGCTACCGCTTCCCTTTCAGAACAAAGAAAAGCAAAAGAAAGCAAAGACAAAAGTAACAGGAAGCGCTTTTCTCATTAAATCTCCCAGTAGAAGCGGGAGAGCCGTCATTAAGTCAGCGAGCAGATTTTTTTTAATTTTTTGGGGGGATGGGGGGTATTTTGGGGGCGGAAACTCCAGCTAGACACTTGTGAAGTGCACTCCACTGCTATTTGAAATGCAGACATGAGGAAGTACCACTTTTAGTTTATCAATATTTGTTAATTATCAACATTCCATAAGGTCTTATTAATTAACATACAGGTTTCATACATGTGTTTTTCTGTACATGTTTAGTTATCAGAGTTCAGTCTCAGGAGGGAAACCAAAAACAAAAACCTCAAGGAAACCCAGCAAGAAAAAGAGAGCAAAAATATGGCTGTCAGTTCAGCTACATGTGCGTCCAACAGGAAAATGCCCATGAAGAAAGAGGAAGAGGCGTGGCTACTTGGTTAGAGTTTCCCGTTTAGTTGAAGGTCCTGTTAGGGTGGAGGACAAGTTTGCAGAAAGTTCTGGTCCGAGTTGGACACAGGGAATCCTCCTAAAAAACCCGCAGGGAGACGAGAAACAGTCCCGGGAAAGAAAGGGAGGTTGTAGTTTAAGGGGTCAGAGTGACTGCATAGACAGAGTAAGTAGGGAGGGAAGGCAAGTAAAGTGGGGTGCTTCAGGCGCAGAGGGAGGCTCGACGTCAGTGCAGATGTGTGCGTGCATGTGTTTGTGTGTAATGTTTTGAACGAGAAGGTGCTGGAGCAGGACGGCTGTCGAGAAGATGGTCCTGAGCCGATCCTAGGTCAGTCGAGGTGACACGGCCTGGGACCACAACACTGCTGCCTCATGGGAAGGTTACAGAGGAAGGCAGGGGTGGGATATCAGTGAAGCAGAGCAGGGCTCTGGTCCGAGGACAGCTTGACCCCCGTCAGACACAGCCAGAAACTTCCAGCACTGCCCGACAGCTCCTGAACAGGAAGGAGAAGGATGAATAACAGGTTAGGGACATAAACAGTATCTTGTATTCTTTCCTCGTGAAGGTTTCCACATTTTGCCAAAATGATCCCTGGTTTTAAATTGTTTGCAAATGAACATCTGCTTTTATTTTCATCCTCCCCCAGAGTCAATGCTGTAGAACCACCTTCCACTCCAATTATAGCCGCAAGTTATTTTGTTATTTTGAGTATGTCTCTACAGGCAATTTATGCCCATTTTTCTTTGTAAAATAGCTCACACTCAGTCAGATTGGATGGTATCGGTCAACATCAATGTTCAGGGGGTGCCCCAACTTTTCAATTGGATTAAGGTCCGGACTTTGACTGGGCCACTCTATCGTATGAGTAAGCTTTGATGTAAACCATTCAGTTGTTGCTCTGGTTGTATGTTGAGGGTTGTTGTCCTGCTGATAGGTGAACTTTTGCCCCAGTCTCAATCCTGTGCAACAAGTTTTCATCCAGGATTGCATGACACTGGCACCATCATGTTTCGCCACGGTGAGTTTGTGTTCCACTTAGTGTAACTATCAACCATCCTCTCCACGCTTGCTAGAAGTTCCTTTGAAACACACTAGCAACTCCATTGTTGTAGGAAATGTCTTTCCACATTATATTTTAGAACAAGATCTGTTACTTCTGTAAAAATGGTATGCATTTTTTGCACAGTTTGGATCATGTGTTGCACAATTCTTAAAATACACATTTTTAAAATATCTAATTTAACTAAGATAAGACAAATTTTCACACAACTGTGCATTTTTTTTATTTCTCTGCATAGTGGATTTAGTTTTTCAGTTTGCGGCATCAAATACATTTTCCATGGCCAGGCATCTACAGCAAAAACCTATTCCAGGATCATCAGCTGCTCTTCTTAGCTCACTTTAAAACTGTCTCCAGGAGCGTCTTCTAAAATTTCATACTTTCAGGGCATTGAAGCTAAAATACTTTGAGATAAGGAATCATCTTTTATTTCAGTTGAGTTCTCAGAAAACACTGTAATAATCTGGGATGTGTGAAGGATGAACACAGTGAGGCAGCAGGATTCTGGATAATTGAAGAGGGACTGTGTAACCTGTTGAATCTCTGAGCTGAAATATCAGAGTTAGGTTGAGTCACCGTCACTCATTTATGAAACGTGCAAAAGGCAGAAAAATACGTACACATTCATTTCAATGGCCATTTCCACATGCATCAGATTGGACGTGAATGTAGCATAAGCTTATGTCCCACAGTGGGTCTTAGATCATGTGCACAAGTTCAGTCAGCATGGACATGGTGTGCAGGAGAGAAAAATCAGCCAGTGCCTGAGAGTTATTAGTTCGCAGCAGTGCGAAATGAAGCTGAGCAGCGCAAGAGCTCGGGTGATAAATTTATTCTGGGTTACATATAAATGTTGATTTATCTTGAAGATTAGTGAGGCTGCTTGTATAAATATGCCAAAGACATAAAGCTGTGTCTAAAAATAATGTCAGACTAAAGCAGAAAATAATAAAAACAGAGTTAGCTCAGTATTTCTCATGAGGACTGCTGTTGTACCTAAAACCATGTATGTATGATTGATTAAACTCTATTAACTCCTGACTGTTTGCACAAAGCAAACAAACAAACAAACAAAAAGAAAACCCCACAAGGTCATAACTGCATTGAAGGAGGGGTAGTCTAACAGCATAGGTGCTTTTCCATGTGGGTGTTCTGTATTTCTAGACTCATTCATCAATTCGTTGTTTAACATCTGCTTTTATGCGAGAAAGATCAATTTCTTAAGAAAATCTCAATGTTACTGAAGAGCAGTAGAAATGGGCTCTAAAGAAATATCAGCCCACTGAAAATGATGTCCAAGTACTGCACAGTATATGCACCTCCTTACTTAGTCAGGACTCCTTTTGCATCAGTTACTTCATCATTGTAGTATGAGATGGAGGCCATTAACCTCTGGCACTGCTGAAGTGTTGGGGAAGCCGAGGTTGCTTTGATAGCCGCCTTCAGCATTGTTGGCTGTGGTCTCTCTTATCTTCCTCCATAGATCCTCTATGGGGTTTAGGTCAGACCAGTTTGCTGGCCAATCAACCACAGTCATACCAGGCTCACTATAGCAGGTACCTTTGGAAATGCAGCATCTCCGCAAAGCTTGTCAGCAGAGGGAAGCCTGGACTTTGGATTTGTTAAAACCCCGAGGACCAATGCCAACAGGCTCCCTACATCCTCGGACTGTGTGCCTCTCCACTTTTTCTCTAGACTATGAGAACTTGATTTCCAAATGAAACATAAAGTTGACTTTCGCCAGAAAAGGGAGACTTTGAACCACTGAGTGACAGTCCAGTCATTTTACTCTGTAGCTCAGGCAGGACACATCTCTCGTTGTGTCTGGTTCAAAAGTGGCTTAATACAAGTAATACAACAGCTGTAACACATGTCCTGCATACATCTGGGACTCCTGAAGCAGTGGCTCCAGAGTGTCTATCTGAATCTCCCTCAAACACTTACATTGGTTCGGTTCATAATGCTCTCTAGGCCGCAGTGATCCCTGTTGCTTCAGAGCATTTTTCTACCACAGTTTTTCCTCCCACTTAATTTTTCATCAATAAGCTTGAATATAGCACTCTATGAATAGCCAGCTTTTTTAACATTGACCTTTTGTGGGTTACTCTGGTTAGAGACAAAAACAGTGTGCTTGATAACTTTCCAGTCAGCAGGTTTCCCCTTTATTGTGTAGTCGAGAACACGAGATTTCTGTCTTAAAACCTAAAAACTATTAGAAATAACCACTTGTAATACATCACTATGTGTGTCATAAAGTTATGCAATATAAGAACTTCACTTTTTGAGTTGAATTACTGAAATTAATTAACTTTTCAACAATATCCTAATGTATTTAGATGCTTTAAACTTTGAGTCTAAAAAACAGTGTATATGTAGATTGTTTTCATCTTTTACAAGAGAAAAACATGTTTTTGATACACTTACAAAATTTGACACTCCTTAGATTCTTCCAAAAACAAAAACAATCTTTAGCCCCAGGCAGTCAAGGGAAATTAGAGAACATTCCCATGTTAAAGCTAAGTGCAAATTAAAACTGCTACTTTAATGCCAGATTAGTCTAGTATGCCCAAAGCCACGAAAAAGATTTAATTTGAGATTTAACACATGGCTCTTATTTGGTTACTATCACATTATTCATTTAGGCCTCTCACTTCCAATTTATCTGGCACACAAAGTAGCAGAGCCAAAACTGCGGCGAGCTAACTGGAGATACACATGATCAGTAGCTTGCTCGAAAGATGCAGTGTTTACCTGTGAAGCAGTGAAGGGAAGTGGTGATGAAGAGGTGTTGGTTATGAGGATGGAAGTGATGGTAGTGGAATAGCAACAGGGACTCAGAAGAGAGGAAGTAAGCAAGGAGAGGCACTGACATCAGCCTGCTTCACCTTAGAGAGAGACAGGAGAGAAAACCAGGAGACGCAGAGAGCAGGGGGACAGATTGGAAACAAGAGAACAGGAAGAAATGAGACAGACAGTGGGGGGGAGGAGGAGAAAAGCACAGGGACAAGCAATGCGTGAAACGTGACCACGGGACATCAGGCAGATGCAGTTAAGAACAAGGCCACAAGGAGGCAGCAGAGCACTGGAAATCCAACTCACAAAGCTGCGGGTTGCAGTGAGGCGGCTGCGGCGGGAGGTCACCACCGTGCCGCTCAGGCTGCGTCCGATTCGCCTCTGGTTCTCCCCATCATCAGGCTCCGCCCCAAAACGTGGATCCCGCAACATCACTTGCTGCAAAGAAAGGGAGAGAGAGACAAAGCGTCCATTATCATCTCTGAAAATGGCTTTGACTGATGACCCGTGAACACGTGGTGACATTCTGCAAAAATCATTAAGCAGGTGTTGCCTTGTTGAGGTAGGTGGGGGTGCTGGTGCTGTCCGCCCCATACACACTCCTCTCCATGTCTGCGTTGGGGGTCTTGGAGCGCGTCTGCCCTCCCATCCTGGATATCAGCCTCTCAGATGGGCTGCAGCCTGTAAATATGCAGATGGTTAAAAAGGGGGAAAAGATGTAAATTCTCTAAAGCATTTCACAAGCTGAACCCAAACATCCACAGGATGTTGACACAGTGATGAATGACAGAGCAAGGAAAAAAGCCCCCATAAAAAAACATGAACAGTGCAATATACACAATATACAGTGCCTTGCAGAAGTATACATACCCCTAGAAGTTTAGCACATTTTTGTATTGTTACAGCCACAACTTTCAATGCTTTTTCTTGGGATTTAAAGTGAAAGACCAACAATAGGGAGTCAAAGTCTTTTCTTCCTAGATTGACCTGTATTTAACTCCATCTATCTTTTCAAAAGCATCCCCACAGCATGATGCCATCACCACCATGTTTTACGGTGGGCATTGCACGTTCAGGATGAGGTGTAGTGCTGGTGGTGCCAGAGGACCTTCCTCCACATGTTTGCTGTGTCACCAACATGTTGTGGCAAACTGGACTCCTTATGGCTTTTTAATAGCTGAGCTGTAAACAGACTCTCCAAACAGAACAGCGAATCTTTGCAGCTCCTCCAGAGTTAACATTGGTCTATTTGCTGCTTCAGTTTGCATCACTTTAGGCAGATGTGTTGGTAAGCTTAAGATTGTTCAGTAACTGAGCAGTACTCCACAAGAAGTCTCTTTATTTGTCTTCCTTGGGAGAAATTTGCCTTGGACAGAGGGGTTACGGTACACAGACACATTACACTCTTCCATAACATCACAAAAATAATAAATACATACATGGATTACTAAAGACTTAAAAATATTGTTTTAAATAAATAAATAAATTACAATACAATAAAAATCACTAATTAACTATAAACCTATAGCAACCCAGCAAATGCTCATCTAACCACAACATAAATTTATTGGGGAATTTATATTGTATTTATTTATATTATATTTAAAACCCATACAAGTAGACTGTATTTACGAATAACATAATTCTGAAAATTTAAAATTTCCTTCCACCTCACAATTAGGGACGAATATGCTGCTTTTTTAATCATGTAAAGGACATTTTAATGTGGAAAATGTGAAAAAATGTTCAATAGTTATGAAGTATTTGGAAGGCACTACCACATGTGATCTTTTTCTCATCTTGCTCTGATGGGAAAATATGAATATGATAGGAATATGAAGCCACTTTGTTAGAAAGAAACTGTAACTTTAGATTAAACAGTGCAGTCCAAAATGAAGAGTTTAGCATGCAGCCCATCCATTTTTAATCCTAATTATGTTTAAAAATTGGGCTCCATCTGTCAGTGCTGAATGTGAGTCACTGCCCAACGTGAGTCACAAATACGCAAAAATATTAAGACGAAGCTAGCACAGAACAGACATTTCAATCCTGGATGCTTTTGCCACAGTTTTTTTTTTTTTTTTTTTTTTTTGTTTTTTGTTTTTTGTACACCCAATATCAGTTGTGGCCTGATGTACAGTGGAATATTTTTTATGACAAGAATATCAAGATGGTTGCCGTAATCAGTGCCAGTTCCCTCTTCACAAAAACAGCTTCGAATGTTCGGTTCCCAGATCAGAACTGAATCAAATCAACGGAGGCAACCCTGAAAAAGTCTGTACTAGTTTCAAAGTTCCAACATGAATATGTTGATGTCATTTACAGAACAGGGGCCCAATAAATTTCACGGAAAAATTCAACTTCCAGAATTTTCTGTTTCGGACAGTTTTTAAAAGATCAACAAAGTGTTTAAAAAAAAAAAAAATGCGGCAGATATTTCTACAGAGGTCACAGACGAACAGACGGAAGGATGGTTGCAACCAGCAGGATTTGGCTGAATGAAAAGGGCCAAATGCTCAATAAACCTACGTGCACTGATATTTAATCCCTTAATAATTCCTGCCATCAACAACAAATCTGAAACTGTGAAACTATGTCAGAGCAGATCCGGCCATGAGGGTACACCACCCCCCAGCAGAGGCCCGGCCAGCCAGGGCACCCAGGCCCCAGCAAGCAGCAGCCACCAGGGTGAGCTGGCACCAAGAGCCACCAACCCGCCACCAGAGGTGAGTATGACAGGGGGAAATAGGCCCCACATTTTTAGCAGGGGACCCAAGATGATCCAGGAGAAGGGGAAGCCCTCAACCTGGCAGATAAACAGCCACACACTAACACAATCACACAATCCCACCCACATGCTCACATACAGACATTCACACCCACTCGCCCAACATAAAAAAAAGTAACATTTTCTTAATACTTCCACTCAGAAATATGTGCACAGATGAGTACGATGTGCATGACTGGAGGTCCAGATTGAGCCCTTCAGGGGAACAATTACAACTTTCTTTTTTGCATACTTTCGCAGAGGTTTGTCCAAAAGCCTCACAGTTTACAACAGCCATTCACAACCAAACTGACCTCCATTTAATCGTGCTGTCTTGAGGCACACTCTGTTTAAGCCTGGAAGTTAAAAAAAACTATACTGTTTACCATCTCAAGGATTTTTGCATATATAGGTCATGAAGCTGACATAGATTTCCATGTCTGAAGATGAAACATTGGGAAAAAAATAGCATAAAGAAAAGAAAATTAGAAATTTACATCTACTTACAATCATTGTCATATTCATTTGGGGCTTTATGGATGCAGCTGAAGTGTTTTTTCCCCAGGTGGAAAAATGATATCGACATACAGCTTCAGTAAAATTTAAAACAGTAACAGGTTCTTAAGTTTCAATTTTAATGCAGATTTCTGCCAATTAATTAGTCAAAATTGTGCACACAGCCTCTAATGTGCATACAACCACACTAATGTTTAGATAAATGTACCTTAGCAAGTTATACACACACTTTTTGTAGTCATCAGCAACATCTCTCCATAATTCTGGCTGGATATTTCACTGCTGTTCGCAGTAGAATAGGAAGAGTTGAAGTAAAATGATTGGCTTCTTGACACAGATCACAAATTCTCTGTATGTTTTAGGTCAGAGCCATTTTTTGTTTATCCATTCTAAAACCAGCCCGACGACCTATCATCTGACTCAAACTGTCACCTCCAAAGAGAAGAAAATAAACAAGATGTTAAACAATAATCTAGAAATCACAAACTGGAAAATGCTGAAACACCTGTGTCACTTTCCAGTGAGAGGGTGGTGACCAAGAAAGAAGCCCCCCGCTCCAAATGAACATCTTCCGATTTGGCATAAATTTGCAGCTGACCACATGAAGGGTATAAAAGACTTCTGGAGAAACATCTCATAGTCAGACAAGAGAAAGATTGAGCTCAAAGGTAAAAAGCATGTTTGGAGGAATCAAGGTGGGACTTTCAAACCTAAGAACACTCTACCAATCCTCAAGCACAGTGGTGGCGGCATCATGCTGTGGGGCTGTTTTACTGGCACTGGTATTGGCAAACTGCACAAAGTAGATGGAGCAATGAAGGATAAAAATATTTTGTCTTTTCACTCTATGTTAAATCAGCAACTTGACCAGGGATGTCCAAAGTGCAGCTCGGGGGCCATTTGTGCCCCCTGAACAGATTTTGTGTGGCCACAGTTGAAAAGTGGCACATATTTGGCCCACCAGCACAAGGTAGTTAATGCAGATGGAGACTTTTTACTGACAGTCTTTTCAGATGGAAAATTTGTAGGTTCAACACAAACTATTCACTTTTTGATGATCTTGGTTTTTGCTTTCTCATACTTGTTGCTAAGAATAGACAAGAACAAGTTTGATAAAACATAATAAAAAGTTTTATAAAAAAATAAAAAAGAATCCTATTTTTGTGGCCCTCGAGAACTTTCAACGTAACAATTTTTTTTCCCTGTGATAAAAGTTTGGACATCTCTTAGCCAAAGAGTTGAAACTGTAAGATGGTTGGGTGTTTTAACAGCACAATGATCCCAAACACACATCCAAACTGTTTTTGGAAGAGACAAAGCAGGTTAAAATGAAGTTTCTGGTATTAGCCATATTGAAAATGTATGGACTACACTTGAAAGCCTGGTTGGTGACAAGAAACTGACCAGTTTAAATGAGCTCTAGCAATTATGCAAAGAAAGGTGGTCAAATTTCCCACCAGAAATATCCAAGCTTGTTAAAGGCTATATAAAGCATGCTAATGTGCAGCCCAATTTCACAACCTGCCTTTGGAATTGGGCGAAATAAAAATTAAATCCAATCATTGTCCACCCAGTTTTTCATTATATGAGTAAATGCATGAAAACAAAGCGTGTGTGTGTGTGTTTGTACCTGCTCTTCCAGCCTGCAGACTGGCCTGGTAAAGGGAGTCCAGTTCGGACAGCTCAGCCTCTTCACGGTCACAGCAGAGATCAGCGTGCTGCCCTGGGGCATGCTGGGAGCTGTAGTGCCCTGGAGAAGACTGACAACTGTAGCTGCAGCTCTGACCAGGATTCTGGGGCCTGACGGGAAAGCACCGGTCTGGGGGCGTGTCATATGGCGTTACCACGGCGTCCGGGCGGTCCAGACTCCAGGAGGACCAGTGACGCGTGCTTCCATCGGCAAGGACTGCGTGCTGTTGCCAACGAGGAGACCCCCTGTCGGGGGAATGTGGCTGGGGCGGCTGCCAGAGCGGGGTGAGAGGTTTTCTTTGCCCGTAAGTTTCCCGAGGGGGTGATGGAGGAGGAGAACAAGATGGAGGGGGGTTGTGTGTGGAGTGTGTGGAGTGTGCGGTATGTGTATCCCAGAGACGAAGAGGAAGTGAGGGCAGAGAGATGGCTAAGTGCTTCCCCAGGGGTCTGACACTCACCCCCCCAGCCTGCAGTAACTCGCACAGCCTCACTCCCATCCCCTCGCTCCCATCCTCACCTTCCTCACCTTGCCTCCCAGTGTGCCTGCCCTCCTCCTCCTTCCCCTGGCCGGATTGGCCGCAGGGGTGGCTGATACTGAGGGTGAGCGTGGGTCGAGGGGGAGGGGGGCGATAAGGTGGAGGAGGCGGGGGTGGGTTCTGACCCTGAGGACCGTCCCTGCTGGTTGTCGAGTCGTCCTCTTCCTCCTCCTGATTGGGCGTCAGCAGTACTTGGATCGAGCCAGGCTGTTCACTGGAGCACAGGAGAGAGGGGAGTCAAGTTAGAGCAGGAGGAGAAAAAAAACGGAAAAACTGAGCAGCTTTGACGTCAGGTGAGTTACTGCATCGAGGGAAGGTCACAACAGCAGGGTAAACAAGCACAAACACACACTTACAGAACAAACACACGGTGATGATGCAGCCTTCTGCAATGAGCCAATGAGCCTTGCTGTTTATGAAGCACCAGCTGACAGATCAGTCTGTTCAGAACCCCTAACGGCAGATTTCATTTTACTGAAGATCTTGAAGCAGGGATCTGCATATATCAGCATGGAGATTAACAAAGCTTCTGATGTTCTAAAGTTTTGTGACACTGAACCACTACTGTATATTACTTTATTGATTTGCTTTCACTGATGTTTAAAGAATATGATCTTCAGCACCCTGCCAGGGTTTTAAAGTACCTATAATTTCTCAATACATTACTTCCAGGCAGCCAGACTAGCTTGTATGCCTTAAGAGTGATGTTGATCAATAGTTCTCCAGGCTTTATGAAGATTTTTGAAAGTTTTACTTTTGACTTTGGCTGCTTTTTCACACATTTTCTGCCCAGTCCTTGTGCCTCATGAAAGCATATTAAGTAGTTTTTACTTTAAAAACTGAGGGAAAAAAGAAAAGTGGAGAACAAAAGAAGAAGTGCAAGGCCCACAAAAGTAACTCCAGCAAAGTACAAGTACTTGGAGAGTCCTGTCTTCAAAGAGAGGAAACATCCAAAAGAACAGAAAAGATTCATCATACTTCAGTTCAGCATCAACTGTGACGTGTTTTCTCTGTATAGCTGATTAAGAATCAGCCTGATTCTGTATTGAAATACTATTTTCTCAATGTCAAACTTTGTAATCTTTGCTAATGATAATAGATTTAACTAAAGAATTGGGAACAAGCTCCAAATTAAAAATACTTTCTGTACTTATTGTCTAGTGATGGGAACTGGAACCTCTTTGGTAGAAAAGGCCTATTTGAATTTTCTTCCACACCAAACAGTGTTGTTGTCAGGACAATCTGGTGGCGTATGCTGCGTTCACAGATTGGGAAAAGATAGAATTTTTGAGTTTCTGACCAGACAGTCACCAGCAAGGGCTGATCAAGCTGAAGATCGTCTGATTTTGGTCAACAGATGATTTCTCAGCACATCTCTATTTGAATCTACAGCTGTAGCCTGTTAAGCAGTTAAACTGAGACTGTTAGCTTGCTATACTTGGAAATGTTTTTAAAAAAGTCTTAGTCCAGGTTTTTGGCTCAGTCATGTTTTAAGATGAACATCAGTGAATCTGCAGAGAAAGGTTTTCTTGAACTCTTATACTTGCATCGAGTGCGTTGGTATGTGCGAAAAGCAAGGCTGTAAATGTGACTATTTTCGTGGAATGTCCGTGGTCACATAGTCTATGTGTCTATGAGAGTGTGAGCCCCCCATCCCCCACATTAACTCTCATGTCCCTTTTCAAGCCCTTGTAATTACGAAGAAGGCTCTGCAGCAGCAAGCTATAAATCAGAGGCTTATGTTGATCAATAGAGAGGAGGAAGGTAATAAAAAAGGCTGAGTGCTAAGAGCTTTACTTCCACCTACTCCTTTCCCTCCAGTTCCACTGGTAACAGATGGATTCACTTTTTTTTTCTCCAAAAGTTTCACTACGGTCTAAACAGAGCTGTAATGAAATGCAGACTAAAATCAATATTAACAAGTTAGCACATCCAGGCTTTATTTCCACCGATGTGATTACAGAAAGTTAATTTGGCTCAGAGCAAAGGAAGATGCCTTATACATTTTCATGAGCACCCTTAGGGAAACTATTTTTGTAGTACTGCACCATGGTTCGATTAGCTTCAGAAAAAGCGACTCAACGTGGAAATAAGGTAGAGGCAAAGTTCACTGTAGACCCATGCGGACTCAGAAGTGAGGTTTACAGGCTTAATTAAAATTAGCAAACTATTTAATCTAACAGGTGGCTAGCACTGCTAGCCACTTGCTAGCTCTATGCTACCAAGTAGTTTGCTAGTTTTAATTCTATTAAAGATTTATATATTCAGAATTAAAACTAGCAGACTAGTTACAATGTTTATAATTTACTTAAGTGGCTTGCAGTATATCTCCAACACTGCTAGCTACTTATTAGCAGTATCTAAAACACGAAGACAAGGTTGAAACCTGGTAAAAACCCTGTGCTTTTGGGTTACTGTGTGACAATAGGATCATCTGGGTTGGTGAAAGTTTGATTTCTTATATATCTGCAGTCATACAATCCCAAAAAGGAGAGAAAAATTAAGACTGGCAAAAAAAATTGTATTGTTGAAAAACAGTCAGCTCAAAAGGGAAATGTTTGTGCTCCAGGTGAACGCAGACAGTGCTGCAGTGTAGTTACCGTGGTTAAATGTTAAAACTATACTATTTTTTATGTATATATTTTATCTTGAAAAATCTACAATACATTTTCTTGCAACTTATTTCTATGCAGAGGCTACGCTAGTTTGCATGGCCACTGATGACGACGGATAAACGGTTTTCCTGCAACAGTAAGTTGTTTCTCCACCATTAGCACATTTAGCAGTGAGTAAATGAAGTTGACTGACAGCACTAAGACCTTCCTCCTGGCTCTGATTGGTTGTTTTAGGTCAGGAGCGGTGCATTTCTTTAGATGGCAAAAGAGGCTCAGGGAGGAGGTGGAGGAGCTCGTTCTATTCACAGATTATCTGTCTCATAACATACTGTCACAACGGGGTGACAGTTTTAACAAATATGTAAAAAACATATTTTTGTAAAAGTTACATACTGCAGCTTTAATCATAGTTCTTAGAAATGCACAAAAAAAATCGGCTGGTGGCAGGAATTTGCTGATATTCAGCTTGACTGACCCTGACTGAAACCATTTCCAAATGGATGCGCCATGGGCTACTGATGGCTACCAGATGCTGTTGAAAAAAAAAAAAAAAAAACCACTATTTAGTATGGAGACTGAGGGAAGAAATCTCAGTGTTAGCTATTTTCAGGATCAATCGGATGTTTGAAATAATGTCAGATGTCAAGACTTCTCTCCAGTTTATTCAGAGAGCAAGAAAGACTTTCAGAAGATTACAGAAAGGATAAAAGAGGTACAGCAAAGTTACTCTCTTTTATCCTGTAGAGCCTTCAATCTTTGTTACAGAACGTGCTTGAACTGGAAATGTTGGCAGCTTTTTGTAAACCTCGAGATTAAGGTAAGGATCCACATTCTATAGGCAATACATGGATTGCTGTTGTAGTAATAATAGCATCTTTAATCATGCTAATTGCTAATATAAGATTCTGGCATCTGCTCCTAATATAAACATTTAATGACTGCTTACAACTGGTAGGCTTGGAAAAAATAATTATATTTTATATTATCGCCTAAAGTAATTTTTAGCAAGTCAATGTTTTACAAAAATCAGAAAATCAGTGGCTTAACAAATAAGACAACATTCCTCAGAATATGGTCAGATACTTGACTAAAAATGGCTGAAAAACCAGCCAAAGTCTAAAGAACAGCTCGGAAAGACCTTCTGAAAGCCTGAAGAGATATTATTCAGGAACACTTTCCGAGCTTAAAAGTATATTTAGGTCTTTGGGTGCAAATGATCAAGAAAGGAGGCATAGCTCAGAACCTGAAAATGGCCTTTTAAAATAATTTTCTATAATTCAGTAGAAAAATGTGTTCTTAATTGCATGGTTTTCTAAAACTCCACGATATTTGCATATAGTAAATATAATTATTACTCTGAATGCTTTTACTGTCATAGATAATCAACTAATATACAGTATATCCTGTTTGACAACATTTTGTTTACCTTTCAAACTAATATATTGGGAAATGACCAGACTAAATTACTGAAACACTTTCAGCAGGAAAGATCAAGAAAACAAACCACAGCCAGGATGTTTGATTGCAGCTGTACAGGACAGAAACACAGTGACAGACTGCGGCTTTGCAGTTCAGAGAAGGACGGGTCAGCAGCACTTAAAGAGCAGAGGGAAGCCTTGGAAGCACACACAAACAACAATGCAGAAGAAGCAGTGAAGCACAGAGATGTAGAGAGCAACACCAACTCTTGCTTGTTATTCTCAATGAAAAAACACAGCAAAGCAGCAAAGCTTTTACTGCATTGCAACAAATACACAAAGGGGACAAGAAGTCCCTCTGTAAAGTAACAAATGTGTGTTTGAGAATACACATTCAGACACACAAGCAGCTGGAGAGTTTGAGGGGGGGGGTTACAAAAACATGGGCCAGCCAGAACTAATGAAGAACAGCCAACGAGTTGAGATACACAGCGGAGTTTTGTGGAGGATCAGTTTGAATTGAAGAAACAGGGGGATTCTTATACAGGCACCGCTGAGGACACATAAAGTGTGTGTGTGTGTGTGTGGGGGGGTGAGGGACATTTGTGGTACCTGCTAGGCCCCTGTGGGTGGACGTTTCCCATGTCCGGTTCCATTTGCTGTTCCTGCCTGCGTTTGATTGGGCCCCCAGTGCTCCTCATGCACGCAGCTACAGCCAATCCACTATGAGCGTTAGCCTCATGCAGGGGTCTGAGCACAGCTGAGGGTGTTAACAGGGCGGGAGATAAAAAGGACAAAAGACAAAGAGATATAACGACAGAGTGGCAGCGAAAATGTAAGAGAGCATAAATTTAGTGAAAGAAGGGTTAGGATGAGAAGACAAACTGAGACAGAGAAAAAAGTGCAGAAGAAAGAAAGTTTGTTTTTTGAAGGGCTGGGGGCCTGCATGCACAACACTCCTCTACTGAAAACCTATTTTGACTTATTTTGAATAGAAATGTAAACTAGCATGGCATGTCTTCATTTAACAAGCCCACAAACATCAGTGATCAAAGACATGTAAACTGAAACTCTTACTAAGCCTGGAACTGTGCTGTCTTCAGCCATAGCACTGAGAGCTTATTTTGCTTTGAAATCTCTGATAAAACATTTAGCAGCTGCTCAGATTCTGGTTCATTTTAAATTAATTTAGCAGCAGTGCAGTAGTTTGTACCAAAGTAAAATTTTAGCTTTGCTTGATTTGGGATGTGCCTTTTAAAGCTTTTGATTCTGTTGAGCTACCCTGCCTTTTATTCAGTAAAGACTGTTATGCAATGTAGTGGAATAATGCATTCTCCATATTTTCTAGAGTAATCCTGCAATCCTGCCCTGACACTTTTAGCAACCAGACCCACCATACTGTTTGCCTCAGCTCCCAGGGGAAGACATATTTCAGTTGTCATAATCTCTTTGGAGAATGGTGATACTAAACTAAGTGTTATCTAAGTTTTGGACAAATATGTAATCCAAATCAGAGAATAAACAATGAATAAAAGTTTCCAAACATCTGACTGTGATTGTCGAAATGATGTCTTTCACATGCTATTAATTTCACACCTCTGCTCAAGCATCAGCAAATCAAAAGGGGAACATGAAAGTCGAGAAAACAAAAGCTTAGACTATTTATGAAGCGACAAACATCAGACAAGAGAGAAATACACAAAAAAAAATTCCACTACTTCTTTCTCAGGGAGGCACTCTGAATTTAACACCATTGTGAAAAATAAGCTGTGATATAAAATGCATGAGTCAGCAATTTTGCAATGTAGAGGTCTTTGAAATTCTAGCTGTAACTTTTTATCCCCTGTAAAGTATTCAAGAATATTTTCCTCATGATACAGCAGTATTAGTGTACAGAGATTGTAATTCAAATCTGTCAAAGTAGATCCAAAGGCACTGCAGCCTCAGCCAAATGAGCATGCTAACGCAACACATGTATGCAACCAGTAATGTAACTAATTTTTATAGTATATATATATATATATTTTTTTTTTGTAAAAAGTGAATGCAGTTCATCATTTCTTAGCCATTGAGTGGTTTGTGTCACAATATTTGACAGATTGTTAGGAAAATAGGTGAATTTGTGTAAGATTTTTGACTAAACTTCTGTTTTAATTTTACTAGATCTCATTACATACTGACTAATGGACTAAAAAACTGAATTGGATGATGTAGTACTATTCTAGATCTTCCTTGGTGAATTGTGACTAGCTTGTGTCATTTGGCACTAATAAATTAAGTGAATAAATCCAATTTGGGGCTCCTCAGGGCTCCATTATGAGGCCACTTCTTTTCAGTATCGACATGCTCCCCATATATTTGTGTGACTATGTGACCACAGTCACTCAGTAGGTGCATTCATAATATAAATGAATGTCTGTGTCAGACTCTCCTCCACCTTCATGCCGAAAGGCAAGAAATAATTGCTTTTAGTTCCTAAAATACAAGGACAGAGATCAACAAGGCTCAACGGAGCTAAAAACCACAGAGCATGCAAAAAACCGAGTGTGATTGTGGACAACCACATAAAGCCAACGACCATCTGAAATTTATTGCTCCATTAAAGGGTTTACTGATAAATTAGGACATAGTGAAAGTGGTGCATGCTTTGTCAGTAGGTTAGATAAATTCAGTGGTGTGTAAACAGGTCTCTATGAGGCACCTGCAGCTCATCCAAAATAGATTTTATATTCTTGTTAAAATATATGTCACTGAAGGCTCTTGGATGAAATTCATCTCAGAGTTGCATTTTAGTTATGAACCATCTAGAGCCCTCAGGTCATCTGAGGCTTGTTCTCCCAGTATTCCCAGGACCATGAACAGACAAGGAGACACAGCATATATAGCTTCTATGCTCCTCAGCTCTGGAGCAAATGCCCTGAAAACATGAAACATGCAGAAAATGTTGGCATCTTCAAATCAGGGCTTAAAACATTATTTCTTACTACAGCTTTACATAAAGGTAAAAATTATTTAATTATTAACTCTTAGATATTTACATATTTAAAATTTGCCTGTCAATGTTTTTTATGGGCCAAAGTTTGTTTTTCCATTTCTTTTTGTTGTATTTAATGTAATTTTCTTGACCTTTGTGCCGTTATTTTCCTGTCATGCATCTTGAGATACTTTGTGCTTGAATCATGCTACACAGATTAACTTGTCTTGCCTTAATGAATCCACGTAAAAAAAATCTTAATTTTAAAATGCAAACAATAAACATTGCATCTGTTTGTAATTTGTTCATTTGCATGGGAAATGTAAACCCAACACCAACTTAAATGCTATTAATCTGAAGCCCCTCTGTTGATTTGAGTGGTTTACTGGCCGGTGTCTTCCTATTGATGTATTGCTACTGAAGGACTGTGGCGTTTTAATATCCTTGATCCTAAGGGTGGAATAATGGAGGGTTGATGTTGGCTCTGCCGTCCCTTAAAATATGATATTAGATTAAAGTCTGGGTCAGTCATCGATAAGGATCTGTCGAACCTGAATTCTGTTACATAATCGCGCTGATAGGAATGCGATCTGTTTGTTCACAACTTGTCCTTTCCATTCATTAAGGCTGCCTGTACTGTACTGTAGTGTGTGTGTGTACAGAGTATCAGGTGTATAAGGCTGAACACATTGCTGCACTCACAGTAGGACAGACAGGACACTGATCAGTAATCCGTAATATTGATTTAATTGGTGGTGATCTGAAGGGGAAAACGTGCAAACCTGCAGATTATGCAAATCACTCACAAACACACAGTTTTCAGGAAATGTAAGGAAGCAGACAGAGTTGTGAGCTTTGATACAGTAAATCTAAATAATAATAAACACATAAACAGGAATATAGTTTTGAGCCACACATGAATTCAGTCTTTAGCTATTAAATGCTTTATATGATTAAAATAGTTGTTTCACATTGAAGACACCAAAATTCAAATTACAAGGTGAGCAACAAGGTTACATTTCCATAATCTGAATACCACAATTTGTTTTGAAACACACAAACTATAAAACTTTTGCTTAGTCATTAAAGTATTTTGATCTCAATTACTGATTGATGCTACTTCCCTTTTTAAGACTGACATTTTTTCCTTTTTATCTCCAGTGGGACCAAAAGAAATAGAGATAGAAATAGTCTGTGCTTTGTCATCAAATTGCGTGAACAAATGTGAACATTGTCATTTTAGGCAAGTCTGGTGGCAAAATTTAATACGGCTCCCCACTCAGGGTGCCAATATCTTGAGAGTGGAACAAGTAATCAAAGTAGAGTTATGACAGTTGACTGTCATAACTTTGACTGCCCTGAGTGAGATTTTTGTTGCTATTTCTATTTGTATTTCAATGGGGAGTGAGCACCCCCTACATTATGCACAATCCTAAGACAATCCTCACAGTAGCTATAGGTCCACATCTGGTTGGTCAACCAACTCTTGTTTGACAGATCCACCCTGGAAAAACCTTCCACTAAGCTAACATCAGTAGACTAATTGGCTCAAGGAGGAGAGCTAATATCTCACTTCCCTAATTTGTCTGCATTGTATGTTTTGTTTATTTTCTGTAATCTTGCCTTTTATTTTTGTCAAAGTAGTTTGAAGTTGATGTAACATTTGATTTGTCTCCACACGCTTTGGAGACCAGCTAACCTTAACCCAGCAAGAATATTTATAGGTACACTCCCCATCATATTAGAAACTGCTTCGTTTGTGATCCAATATTGGGGCCATCCAGACATCCAATCCCTTGTGCTAGATGGAACAGACCCACCTTCCATTCTTGGAGTGACCCAAGCTCCAGAATTGTTTGTGTTGAGACTTGATTGTCATCACAGCTAAAAAAGCTGGTGTCAGAACCATATGTCCACAGAAACCAAGGCCATTTCCGTAAGAACTTAAACAGCAAGTCGGACTTCAAGTAAGGTGCTCTGTAATGTTCTACTGTGATGGTTGTCTAGTGCTGGCTAAGTTGAAAGCCCCCAAAGTTAGCCCTGTAAGCTGACAAGATCTGACATCCCTACTTTTCCTTCAAAGTTAAGTATTAGTTTTAGCATGAATCAGTAGTGCAGGTTATAATTAGGGTTAGAGATTTTTTTTTTTTTTTTTACCTCTTTGTTAATATTTTAATTTAGTTTCTTTTGTTTTAGTGAATTAGTAGTGAGTAGATATTGCTTGGATGATCATTTTTTACTGTATTTTATTGGTTATAAGTTCTTACATATTTTTTGTTTTTATTTATTAAGTTTATACATGAATCTCTTTGTGGTTTGCAGTTTAACATACGTAGTTCCCTGGAAAAGTATTCACCCTTCCAACTGATTTTGATCATGAGAGTGATCAATTTGTCAACATTTATGTAATCAAATGTTTTAACTTCACCACTTTGATCTATCTTTCCATGTAAATAATGCACTGCAACACAGAATGTGCAAGGCATAGCTTGAGTAACTGGTTGATTTAAAAGTAAAACAGTAGTATCAAAATCAATGAAACAGCCCAACTTGCCCAACTCTAATGTTTTTGTGTTTTACACTGCATTATTTATTTTTATCAGATTCTACATTCTTCCCACTTGATAAATTCCTCCAAATCGATACCACCACATCTATCCTACAACTTTGTAGTCCCTGAGTCCAAAATAAATTAACAAAGAGGCTATTAGTCGAGAAATTACACCAGAATGAATCCTCTTGGGTCACAGAGGAAATTATACCACTATTGCAATAAGTTGTTTATCAGCCCTCTCTGATTTGATGGAAATTTAAGCCCTGAACTCACAATTATGCCTTGTTTCCACTAAGGGTTGGTGCAGTTTGGTAAGCGATTTTGTCTGTTTCCAGTGTAAACGTGTTCCATACAACCGACCCATACTGCACCATTCCTGGGCCCTCTTCAGTTGTAGGTCCATAGGACAATGGTGCAGTACGGTTAGGGCTGAGCTACTGGCGTCACATGACATAGTCCATTGATTGAGAGACAGAAAAACATCACTGCTTGCAACAAGCATGAGACATACTAGTGCACCATGTTTGTTGTTGACAAACAAATTAGGTATTTGGGTTTAACCCTGCTTACCCAGTGAGAGTCCAAATGGCGATGGAAACGCTCTCCACCACTCCTGTGCCATACCGCTCAGTGGAAACGAGGCAATGCAGAATGTTTTTAACAATGTGTTTGGGATCAAAGCAAGCAGATTTAGAATTTTGTGGGGCTTGATTTTTGAAATATGAGTAACAAAGATCATTTTTCAACACTTTTCTGCTCAGTAAAAGGTCTTGCAGCAGTTCCCAGGTTAGCTAAAAACTGTTGACAGGAGTTTGCATATTGGTTTTTTTGGCTACACGAAAAAAAGAAAAATACCAAAGAGAGACAGGTGGAGAGATAGACCAACAGATGGAGCCCAAAGACGAGGTCAGACGAATGCACAGATGCACAAGTCAAACAAGTCACCCGGACTGCTTACCAGACAACAGGTAATAATATGACCTTAAAATGTCATTTTCTTTCAAGATTCATTGTCAAGATACACGTCTCTGGAGTGAATTTAAAACACCCCAGAATATGAGAGATCATGTTTCTTATAAATTGTACTTACAGGCTATTTAAGGGACATTTATAGACAAGTATGAACCTATGTGCTACTTTAGAGTGCTTTCAAGGTACCTATTAGGTATCTGCAGGTTATTTACAATGAGCCTAAAGGGTATGAATTACTTACAATATACCTTTGTGATCATTTACTTTTTGGGGGTATATACAGGGTAGCTACATGGCACTTAAGGATGCTTACAGGGGTTAAAATCAATGCACCTATGATGACCAGACTGTATTAAATGCTGACTCGCTCCCTGTATATACAGTCTGTCTAAGCAGCACCTAAAACGTTACAGGTTACCTTGGAGTACTTACAAGTGACCTATATACATGGAGCCTAGTAGTAATGAAGCAGACATACCATGCAGGGTTATTTACAGCATATCTGCAGAAACATACAATTTCTGTCAAAATAGCTTTTTATACTTACTTCCCCTAACTTCTTTTTTATACACCTATTTGATACTGAAAACGGCTCACTTCTTTTCCCTCAGTGGCAGCATCCACACCAGATTGTGTTGTGTTCCACGCGACCTGGTCGTGCTTCTGTATGGTGCATTTAATGATCAGGAAAAGATGGGAGTTTCTGAATGACCGAGCTACAGTCACGACCAATTAAGCTGACAGTTGTTTAATTACGGTCAACAGATCATTTTGCAGCACATCACTAGCGTTTTGTAGGGACTTGTTACGCTGTACTTACCGTCCACCTATGGGGTACTTACAGAGTACTTGCAGAGTATCTATTGGGAATATTATAGTATACATATGAGAGGACCTACAGTATTGTCACAAGGAGGTACTTACCATACCAAAAACTATAGTTAGTTTATTTATTTTAAATAGAATAAACCATTTATTTTTATTTTAGTTTATTTACTAGTAGATAGTCAAAGTTACTAGTAATTGTTGATAGTTAATATCTTCATTGGATTTTTTTATACTGTTGTGAACAAACAAACAACAGAGGTCTTATGCCAATCTTAAATGTTCAATGTCATGTTAATAAATAATTTAGTAAAACTTCAAGTTAGTCTAAATTTTCTAATTAATCGTTGGATTCAGATGGATTTGAGACATGCAAAGGTAACTATAAGGGTTGTCAATTATAACACAATGCTCAGTTTATACACATTCCACCTGACAGAGTTTTAAACATCAATAACACATTAATAGGAGCTTGCAGCCCCTATTAACATATTAGTACAGGTACTAAGAATACAAATTACATCAAATGATACCTCACTATGGAGCCCAGTACTTGTTCATACTCTGAAAGCACCCCGTTGAACTCTGCGCTGCATTACTTGAAATTAAGAAAAGCTGATCCATGCTTGCTTCCTTGTTTCATCCATACCCTGGTGTTGGAGCTGGTCCAGGTCCATGAACTTGCTGGGTCTGGGGTTGAATCCCATGGCTGCCTCCCGCTCTGCCTCCTTCCGCTTCTGCTGCTCCTGCTGGCGGGCTCTCCTTGCCACCTCCTCCTGCAGTTCATCTAGCTCGCTGCGCCCAGGGCCTGAAAACAGAATGACATTAAACATTAAATAAACAACTGATCACACCAAAAAAAGGTGCTTGTAACTTCATGTAAGAGGACGGACCTGTGTCAGAGCTGCTGACCCAGCAGGGATGTGGCAGCTCCTGCATGATAGCACCGCTGCTTTTTGACTTGGGCACTGATCGCCATGAAGGTCCAGACATCAGCACCCGTTTTTGTTGCCCCACCTCCCTGTAGGAAGGCAGAAAGGGCGAAGATAGCAAGAAATGCAGACGAAAAGGGGAAAATACTGACAAATGAGACAACTCAAACAGATTAATGTGTTTGGGGCTTCATTTTTTGTTATGGAGCACTTCTTTTGGATCATTTGTTCTTGTTAATGTCACATTTATGTTTCATGCTGATGAATCGGAATAGGACAGAAAAAACAGCCAGAGAAACCAGAAGAGGGAAACATGATGGACAACAGAAGCTGAGAGCCAGAGACAGTAATTGATATTTGTGCGTGTCTTACCTGTCAGGGCTGCTGCTGTTCCTTTCGCTGCTTTCGTAGCCACTCTCCATTCTCTGGATCAGACGTGGCTGGTGCTCCACCCCTCTCAGAGGTGGAGGAGCAGGAGGACCCATAGTCCGCCCACCGCTTGAAGACCTGGGCTGTCCAACCAGCCCAAACCCGACCTCCCCGGTCTCCCTCCCTTCCACGTCCTCCAGTCCAGGTTGTGTCACAGCTCTCACAAAGGGAAGTGGCTCCTGGGGCTCAGGGGGGACAGATGGGCCGGCTCCAGTGTTGTAGCCCAGAGGTGAGTCTCTTTGTCGGGTGAAGATGCTGTCGATGTTCAGAGCCTCTCTCCTGGGCCTCCAGGTTGGCCGATAACGGCTTCCAGAGGAACTAGAGAAAGGATGTGGATGTTTAGACGTAGCTATGATTTAATCTATTTAAACTTATTTTAATGATTGCAATATTTTCTGAAGAAGTGAAGAATAACAGAGTTAAAAGTTGAAAAATATTATGGTTCACACTTTTTATATGTCAAGCTCTTTCAAGACTCTAGTTTCTAGTTTCTTGGTCCTTTTTCCCTGGATGGATGGATGGATGGATGGATGGAAAATAGATAAATCAAATTCCAGACTTTTCCAGACCGTGTAGGAACTCTGCACATAACTTTTAAGCTTTAATAAGCATTTATGCAATATTGCTCCATTAATATGGTTCAAAGAAATGAGAAATTACAAAAAACCTGACAAGTATGAGCGCATATTTAAAGAGAGACTCAAAGTTCACATCTATATTCAGAATCCAAATGCTAATGCAGGCGTGGGCAATGAGGAGGAGGTAATTAAACTGCAGAGAACAGGCAGCAGAAAGGCACTTACTTTAGAAAAAGAGCCATATGTTAGATATTCTGGATGCTTTCATATATTATTGGACTATAAATTACTTCCCAGCTTTATTTCTTGCTTTTCAAGACATTTTGTTACAGGTCACTGTAGCACCATGATGCAAATAGTTGATACATTTAGTTATCTTAGGACAATAAAACATACATTTGAAGATGAAAACGTCTTCAAATTCCTGTTTTAAAATTTATTGTTCTCTATATTTCAGTTAATATAATCCCATAACATTACTTATCAATGAAAATAATTCTAAGATGATAATGTAGCATTGCATTAAATATATTAAACTATCAAACAGTTAACCTGACAAACTGAGGAGGTGTTTTAATGGGAACATAAAGGAAAGATTTGCTGTTGAAAAATGTGTGACTTAGTTCTGCTATTAACTTTGAATTATCATAGAAATTACTTAACAGTTTGGTTAATTTTTAATATCGTAATGAGTAAGGCTAACTTATTATTTCTGTTCAGAGCTGCACGCTGCAACATTATCCAAAAAAAAACAAAAAGAAAGAAAGAAATCACATCTTTCCACAAAGGGATGTCATTGTTGCCTTGTTGCTAACAGAAGACAGCAAATTCGTCTGTTTGGAAATATTTAAGGTCACATAAAACAGTCTATAAATGTTAAAGGTAATAATAACAACTGTAATATTCAGCATGACTGAGGGCATGGTTCACCGACCAGAAAAATGTGGGCTGTTTAAGTGTCTTGGTGTCTTGTTCACTAGTAACGGTAGGATACAGCGGAAGATGGACAGATGGATCAGGGCTTCATCTGCAGTAATGCAGGCGCTGCTCTGGTCTGTTGTGGTAAACAAAGAGCCGAGCCAAAAAGCAAATCTCTCGGTTTACCAGTCCATCTACGTTCCGACCCTCAGCCATGGTCATGAGGCGTGGATCATGACCGAAAGAATGAGATTCTGCACACAAGTAGCAGAAATGAGCTTTCTCCGTAAGGTAGCTGGACTCAGCCTTAGAGATGGGGTGAGAAGCCCCCCGCTCAAAGTAGAGCTGCTGCTTCTTCGCATCGAAAGGAGTCAGTTGAGGTGGTTCGGGCACCTGATCACAATGCCTCCTGGGAGCCGGGGAAGACCCAGGACACCTTGGAATCTCCCAGAATGAGCAGGAGGATGTCTCTGGGGAAAGGAATCTCTGGGGTTCCCTCCTGGGCCTGGTGCCCCAGCAACCCGATGTTGAATAATGGATGGATGGATGGATGGATGGATGGATGGATGGATGGATGGATGGATGGATGGATGGATATCCAATATGTCATATTGTTTTAGCAGCACTAGGACTAATTATTGCTTTCCCATTTGACATCAAAGCAACCAGAGCTGCTTTTATTTCAGTTTTTAAATTTTTGTACAATAGCTGAAATCATGAAACTGAGGTATTTTTTGCTCAGTTTTATGAAATGTGAGCAACTCATACTGGCTTAGTGAGCACGGTTCCACACGTGTGCTTTATTTTTTAGAAAATTTCAAGTTTTACTTGTTACCTAGCTACAGCATAGGTCTAAGTTGTGTTAGCTTAGAGCATAAAGCTTGCTCTCTCTTTCTCAGCATGCGTCACCCTCCACACACACCACTGCACTTTTAGCTCCCACAAGCACCCGAGAAAATGTTGTTTGGTTGAATAAAAACAAAACCGATACTCTGATTTATATATGCGTGACATATATAAACCACTCATGTCAATGGATGGAGGTCAGAGTTACTCTTCTTTTTTGCTGGGTTCAAGCCTCTGCTAAATAATGAGCCATTTTAAAGAGTCTAAAGCTAAATTTTGTTTGAAAACAGCTGTTGGGATGCTGTTTGTCTGAGTGGTACGGAGCAGAATAACCAGCTGACTGGCAGCCACTATGTGCTGGTGGCAGGCAGCAGTGTTGCAGATTGGTCACAGGCTTGTCTGAGCCGAACCCTGTTTCTTTATCATATTTATTTTCTGCTTGCTTGCAAAAAAGAAATACAATGAGATTTTATTTTTGTCTTTGTAAATTTGCCGGACAGCAGGAGGTTTTCTTCTTTCTTGCACCTCCATTTTTAAGAATGTTGAAGCAGTTTCTCCGCTTGTCGAAATTTCAGGACCATGTCCTACAAAGATGGCTGAAATGCGTCAAACATTTCCCACACTATACGTGGAAAATGTTTTGAAATGATTTATCTTGGTCTCATTTTTCAGGGGTGTATAAATGTATGAAAGCCACTTAGCATCAAAGTATAGATTTTAATAGCCGTTGTGAAAGTAAAATATTTTGAACTGAGAAATGCAACATTTTATTCAGTGTCTTATTTTTTTTCGAGATCATGCAAATCAAAGTAAACCCTACAATGGTCTTTGTTCCATTAACAATATCATAAGAGAGAAAATGTTGTTTCCACACAGGCCCTTTAGTCCTAACTGTAAAGCAACAGGGATGCTCT
This sequence comes from Anableps anableps, assembly GCA_014839685.1. Taxonomy (NCBI): domain Eukaryota; kingdom Metazoa; phylum Chordata; class Actinopteri; order Cyprinodontiformes; family Anablepidae; genus Anableps; species Anableps anableps. The sequence continues at coordinate 20,212,874 of CM026084.1, forward strand.
GAACAAATAGAGATGCAAAACATGAGGTTAGGGGTAAGAATCAAGGGGAACAGATGAAATGGGATTTAGTCTCAGTCCTTTCAACAGAAAGTGAGGAAGTGACTAAATAAGTGAGCATTTCATCTGACCCCAAACACTTTCATGCGGTCTAAAAGTGAATTCAGCATCAAGACATCTTAAGCTGATTGAAATCATTCTCGCAGTACCTGGACTTGCTCTCACTGCTCGTGCTTTCATCCTCCCAGTGGGGGCCCCCGGCCCCACCCTCACAGCCCCCGACTCCCGATGAAGACGAGGAGGAAAGGGGGCGAGAGGATGAGGAGGAGGAGGTGAGGGGCCTGCGTGAAGACAGGAGGAAGACTGCCGTCTCCTGCAGGGGAGGAGAGGGATGGCAGGTTGGAGCCTCCACTGCTGACTCTGAGCGTGGGAGAAAAGGGAGGGAGAGGCGGAGAAAGTAAAACCAATAAGAGTTTTATTTATCCCACAGGGAGCAATTATGCAGGCAGAAATGCAAATAAATGTGGGAATTTGCACCAATGAGCTATGCAACCTGAAGAATCTGAGGTGACGACAGAGAAAAACAACAATACAAACGGACCTTTGTTTACTTTGAACTAAATCCACAAGTGTTGCTGGTAAGTAAACTCTATTCCTCTCACAAAACACAGCAACAACTGATGTAATACGGGCTATCTCAAACTGTTAACCTAAACAGCACCTTATTCAAATTGTCATACACAATTAAATGTTAAAATATTCATACCTCTAAAACTTTTTCCCATTTTATCACATTACAACCTGAACCCGTGATGTATTTTAATGGGATTTTATGTGAAAGAACAACAGTGCACCACAAAGTAGTGCAAAATTGTGAAGTGAAAGGAAAAAGATACCTGCTTCTCCAATTAGTTTTACAAATGATAAAAAAAAAAATCCTGCAGTTACCTTAAAGTCTTTCAGAGTATGTCTCCACCAGCTTTACACATCTTGAGGCTGATTTTTGGCCCAGACTCAAGTCTTTATAACAGGTTTTCTTTCAGGAGTGCCTCGAATTTGGCTCCAGACATTTTTCCTTTGGTTTCTCATGTCCATTTTTAAAAAACATCCCCACAGCATGAGGTGCCACCACCATGTTTCACAGTGCAGATGGTGTGTTCAGGGTGATGTGCGATGTTAAATTTGGTACCACATATTGCATTCTGCAGCCATGTGTTTCTTACATGGCTTGTGGCAAACTGCAAACAAGAGATACTGTGGCTTTCTCTTAGCCACGCTTGTTTTTATGATTTTTGAAATGTACAGCTAATACCTGTGGACAGATTCATCCATCTGAGCTGTGGAGCTCTGCATCTCCTCCAGAGATACCATGGGCCTCTTGGCTGCTTCTCTGGTTGATGCTCTCCCCGCCCAGCCTGCTCTGAATTTTATTGAGGAGCATCAAAGTAAAAACGTTTTAGATTTTTAAAGTTATAAAACCGAACAACCAAATATGCATTATTTTGTGCTGGACTATCATATAAATGAAGTACAGTAAAGTTTGTGGTTGTAAAATCACAAAATGGGAAAAAGTGGAAGGGCTCTTGACTAGAGTCAATAGGGTAAATCATCAAATTGTTGGAGCAAATGACATCCGTGGACGATGTTTTCAAAAGAGATTTTGACCCAAAAGATGCTGAGTGTAAATGGAAAGAGACGCTGAGAGTGATAACATGCCTCTATCTTTGTAGTTTTACCTCCAGCGTCAGCACCGAGTGGCGGTGAGTCGTAGTTACAGACCACTGTGGTCTGGGATTCACTGGAGAGCCGGCTGCCCGTGGACTGGTGCAGGGGTCGGCTGTGAGACGTGCGGTGGCTCGAGCTGTCCGTTGAGGAGTCGGTGCGAGTGTCGCTGGATATAGATGGCTCCCGACCTGAAAGATAAAGGAGAGGCCACCCCTATTCAGGTACTCCTGCATGCTGACAGTCTGTTTCCAGTCAAACAAACCCAGCCTCCAGCAGCAAACACAAGCAGAGGTTAGATTATAGCACTGAAGGTCAGAGCATTACAGCTGAATCGCCTCATGCAATCAGCTGATAAAGGGAAAATAATCCCATGTGATGTGGAGCAGAGTGTTAGTCTTTACCTGAGTCCTCACTGTCGTAACCAGCCTTGCTGCTGCAGTGCTGGAACTCCAGCTGCGGGTTGGAGCCAGTACAAGGGTTGGGGCTCTCCTGCAGTATCACCGGCGTCCCACGGGGGTCAGCGTAGAGCAGCAGCAGGGGCTGGTAGTGGCCTTTAATACAGCGAGACACTACGTCCTTCCACTTTGGGCCGATCTGGAGATGCAGCAGGGGAGCACATGCACCAAAGGAGAGACAGACATAGATGTGCACACATAAGGTAGAACTATATCTGTCAGCATTAAGGTAGAACTTTGTGCAAAAATAAAAAGTAGAAGGTCAAACAGAGTCAGTGCTGACATGTGTCTTGACAGATTTAATCATAATGTCACACTCTGTCATTAGCAATCATCTAATGTGATAAACAGTGTTAAGTGTGACTAACAGAAGAGTCAAGGACATCTCCATCTGCACAGGTTTTCTGAAACTCATGCTCACATCACACAAACAACATTAGAACAGGTGCAAAGCCTAGATTACAAAAGGTAAGCCTTAAATAAAGACCCCAAAATAAAACTCAAACACCAATGTGTTTTCGAGTCCTCAGTGAAGCAAAACGCCTGGCCATGCAGCACTTCAACTAAAACACAGCAGAGTTTCTGTCCTTCCTGCTCTCACCGGCACAGCTGAGGATGCAGCAGATGCCGTACAGTGCAGCCTCCTCACTCTGCAGCATGAGAACACCCAAAAAAGAAAAAGAAGAAAACTGTCTCACCTCTTTGACGTGGGCGTCGTCAAAGTACATCCACTTGCGTATCTTGGTCTGGAAGAAGAAGGTGGAGTAGTGCTTGCCGTAGTAGCACACCATGCCCACCAAGTAGAGCTCCGCCTGGCGAGCCCTTTCCTCTGTAACTCGGTAGAACAACTACGGAGAGAGATAGAGGAGGAGGAGGGAGCAGACAGGAAGGGAGGGGGGGGGGGGACATAAGGGGAGAGGTGTGCCGTAGGCAGGAGGGGTGGTGGTGGGGTACAGGAGTTAATATGAAAACAAGGACATTATGCTCACCTAATAGATGGACTGCATGTGAGGAGTTTCTTGCAAACTGTAAGGAAACTGTACAGTGCAACATGACGCAAGCTGCAGCTTTTAAAAGCAGAATTGATGCACATAACTGGAACATGACCTTCTGAAGTTGTATTTTTCCTTCCACTTCCCAAATACACACGATTTTGTGCTGCATGTTGAGTCTCATAAGAACAGCAGTCTGTTCTCCACAAACAGACACCCTATACCTTTGGGATTAACAGATACATACTTTAAAATAGGGTTACATGGTTTTAGGAAATTGGGAATGGGATATTATTGCTTCCATCATTCTCTAAGAGCTTGAGCATCTTGGGCTATTTTGTCTGCATCAGTAAGTTGCATCTACTGCAGTTAGACTCTATCCAACAGGCTGAATATCTTATTAGCATGCCAAGTGTGTTTTCATGACAACAGGAATTGATAGCAAACAAATGCTGCATTCAAAACAGTCCGTCCTAACATTATTAATGAACTCATTGATACTTTGAATGGTTCATGGTCCCTTCATAGTAAAAGGTGTTTTTTTTTTTTAATGTAAGCAGGGTATCAGGGTTTCAGTCGGAATTACAACTTTATGCGACTTCATTTTATGTGAACCACCAGCACACCCAAAGGTTGTAATGGAGGTGGATGCATGCTGGGGCTAACTGGCAGGACTGGGTTTGTCTTACCAGAGATAATTTTCTGTGGAACGTGCACTACAGCAAGTGATTTTGTTGTGACTTGAAAACATACTTAAAGGAACATATTGGCCAGAACATTTGGTCTTTACAAAAAATTGGCTTGAACTGAAACTTGGCCATTCTGGTCTGTCCTGATCCACTTCACAAACTGCCTTCTAAATTTTCCTCAAATCCATGTTGTGTTCTTACATATGGTTCAGATGTTTTGCTACAGCCGAATACATACAAACAATACTGAAATAAAAACGTGCAAATAAAGCAGAAAAGGCAACTATAGGCACTCAAAAGAACTCATACAGTTGCTTTATGCCTTTTGTGACATCGCCAGAGGAGTGTGCACATGGAAGCTCAGTTTGAGGAGGGTAGATTTTATCTTGATTAAATAACGATTTACAACAAAACAAAAGAAAAACTGCCCTTAACATGTTGTTCTACAGGTGACAAAGCATATTTAATGTGAGCTTCGCTGACTTCCAAAGCATTTCTGGCACAACTTAACTGACTCCCAAGGTGCAAAGAGAGGGTCAAAAATCTGCTAAGGTGAAGGCTCCAGTAACACTTGAAGTGAAAAGAAACAATATTATTGGTAGACCAGTGGCTTCAGGCCTTCATCTGGGTCATTACAAAACACCAGACAGTTTGTGTTTAAATAAAGAAGTACCACAGAGCTCCATCAGTCAGCAGTCACCATCCTCTTGAACGATGATTGGTCAGCCTATTCATGTGTGAATATGTGATTGGTTCATTTGATTTTTTTTCTGTGTTACTTTTTAAAAACACAAACTGCCTGGTATTTGGTACTCTGATGAAGGCCACAAGCTGAAGTGTGTTGGTCTTCCAATAAAGTTGTTTCTTCTGGGGCTGCTGGAGTCTTCAGATTCACTGACTTCACAGAAAAGTCTGGTTAGTAGCTTTAATAGTGCCTGAAAACACTGGCTATAAGCTTCAATTCTGCAACTCATTTGTATTTGAAAGGTCAAAAAATAATTTTCACAGTGCAAATCACCCTTTTTTCCTGGCAAACCCCAGAGAAGTCAGGCATTCATTCTGCAAGAACATACAGTGGAGAACAGCAGCTAAGACTTTAAGTTTTACCAGCTGCACCCAGATTGTTTTCTCCATTTTTTTTTCTTTTTTAGCAAAATGACTCAGTAATAATGGATAATCAAAAATCTATTTAATATGGCAGACTATTTGTTTCAGCAGCAAAATGATGCAATCTAAAGAATAAAAGAGCATAGAAGTGTCTTTGGGAAACAGGTGCAGAAGACAGGCAGACTGAAAGTAGAAGCTGTGGCGGGAGGAGACAGGAAACGAGAGGCAGATGGATTCCCTTTAAACTGCTAAACACAAGAGGGAAATTCAATAGATGATTCCTCAGATTTGTATCCAACTGCTAGGTTTCATCCTGCAACCGCAGGATGAAAACGAGGGAAGAGAGCTGCGAGAAGAGACAGAATATGAAGGAGGATAAAACTTGACTCACTAAAACATATTCATGTTGACTAATCCATTATTCATACATATCATTTCAGAATGCTGCTGGAGAAGTTGCAGCGGCATTAGAATGCATCAACATTACTCAGGTATGACACGGAGTATCAGAGGTCAAACATGTGAGGGGAGTGGGTGTATGAGTGCCAAGTAAAAACCACAGGAAAAGAGAGATCCTGTGTTTTACTGTATGTTCCTTCACTCCCCTATTTTCCTTTTGGTTTCAAGAGACTGACCCTGCACATTCAGTACTTTAATTCTGTGGATTTATTTATCAGCGTGTGTGCTTGCATTGTGAGTCTACACTTGGCTAATAAGTGCAGTTAATGCTATCAAGGTATATACACAGGCTTCGAACAGTTATCGTTTCGAAACCACTAACATCTTACATCATATGTTTCTACGGCTTAAGCTTCTTGTAATCAGTTGACAGAAAAAGTGCCAGAATGACCTGAGTGGGAAAACTGTTTCTTTTTGTTTTAAAAAAAGGAATTAAATCATTCATCAATCATTTATTTTACATTTGTGTGCAAAAATGCTCTGATACTGTGAAACCGTGGTATTTTTACGAACGGTTATCATACAGTGAGAATCTTGAATACTGGCCCTCGCATGGTGTATACATTTCCTTCCATATGTGTTCATATTTGTAAATTTCTGATAATTTTCATGGTACAATCAGTGGCCTATTAGCTTAGCATAGTTTATAAATCCTACAAAACAATCAATTGGGCTTGGACTGAAAAACAATATAAAAGAAGAAAAAGGAAGACCTTAGTTCGTCCATATACATTTCAAATAAACATAACCTTTAGAGATTTAAAGAAATCAGTAGATGTTATTTCTGAGCTGCTTGCTTTTATTATAAGCAGAAAAATTAATTTACACAAACAACTCTAGCTTCACAATGAAAAACTATAGTTATTTATAAACCTTATGTTACCGGCTTAAAACTCGACTATTTCTACAGTCCATGTGTTTTGCAATAAATCCTACCAAGTGTTCATTTTTGCTGCCATATGTCACTTTGGTTTCTTGCCATTCAGTATTTTTTGTCAATCTTTCACTTTGGAACAAAACAACTTGAAAAGAAAGAAAAATAATTTTATATTGCGAAAAATGTTGTCATGTTGTTATAATATTGATCTAAATATGTAATGGAGGTGGCTGAATTTCAGTTTAATCAACCAAGCTAAAGTTCTTGCTTACTTTGCTGTATTAGAGGCAGTGAAACCCATTTTAAAGTAGCACAGAAATATCTTTAAATCTCTACGGTTTAGGTACAAGAATTATTATACTCTCAAAACCTATATCCTAACTTTAAAGGCATATATCATCATTTCAAAATGTTTCCTTTTCAGCTTTGCTTAGGATTATAGTTCATGATAATTATATTAAATTATTAGACAGAAATAGAGAAATATGAACACAACCAAAACTTAACGAAGAGTGATGATGTTACATTTGGAGCACCGAACTTGGGCATTAATGAACAACGCTAACTCAAAACAAGCATAGTGATTACAAAGTCTGCATCTTAAAATTTTAATTTATATGTTTAGATGTTTATGGCAATTTATCCAGTGAGGAGGCCAGGATAAATCTTGGCTGGTGCAGTAGCTTGGAGACTTAACAAACCAGCAAACTACCATGAGATTTAAAAGTGCAATGTAGATGGCCCAGTCTGCCTATATATCACCACAATAGTGGACAACCAGTTGTGACAAAGATTATCACAACAGGTGACAGCATTCAGCTTCTCTCGGGAGGATTTAACTGCTCTCCAGTAATTTAAAATGTCATTCTGAGAGCAACATCTGTCCCGCCAATCAAATACTGTCTGCAGTTAGTTTTGCACATTTTTTGGCCCTAAAAAAGTACTTAAAGTTAATGCAACATGTGGTCTATGAAAGAAAAGAAAATATTTCACATCAGACATTAAGAAAAAAAATTTTGCTACTGCTAATGATTGATAAAGAAAAGCATTTTCCTACCCAATAAACATTATGCTCACAAACAACACCTGCAACAGCCTCAGTAGTCTGTCTTTGACTCTGCTTGAACTGCCAAGCTGTGGCATGAATATCCTTCAGGTTTGGGTTGTTCCTCCCTTAAACAAAAGATTTCAATTGTTTCATAACCCTGGGACAAAATTGTTTTCCAGCTGTGGGTGAGGAGAAATCTTCCCTTTCACCGATTTACTTTCATGGAGCTCATCCATGTTTCCTACGCCTTTCCAGGTTTTAGTAAAAGTGCTTTCTCCCACTTCATTCTGTCTTGAGTTAGGGCAGGGGTTTAAAAATCTAATCTTTGAGGGCCGGCATCTTTCAATCTTTTATGTCCCAAGTTCAACACACCAAAGAACTGAATTACCTCCACAGAGTACTTCTAATAACCTAATTATGTGATTCAAGTATGCTGAAGCAGAAACACGTCAAAAAGTTGCAGGACACTGACCCTCGAGGACTGGAGTTTGACAGCTGTAAATTAGGGGCTATATGTTTATTCAACATGTTCCCTTTAAAAAGGCATTTTTCTTAAGAAAACCATCCTGTGATTTCCAGATGGTGCTGTTACAGGCAACATATCATCATATATATATTGTAGCACATTCCTGTTTTAGAAGACATGACTCAAAAGGCTCATTTGTTTCAGAAGTATGTTTTAAAACTATCTATCTGTTTTGTAAAACTGGTGAAAGGATGATGTTTTTATGTCTTATGTAAGTTTTTTAGGTTTCCAAGCCCTGAAATATGATGATACATGTACTTCAGCCCAAAAAAGTGTTTTATTCATTTCATTTAGAGGCCAAAATTCAGGTCCGGAAAGGGTCATGCACTACAGCACACCTATGCAACGAGGTCCCAATGCTGCAATCAAAGCGCTTATGACTAGCAAATCAAAATGACGCTGAAGGTGAGACGGAACACATTCTGGAAAGATCACCCAAAATCTTCACACAGAAAGCTGTTTCCAGATTGTAAAAGCGGCTAAAGCTTGTTAGTTGGTGCACTTCTACTGCAGTCAAACTCTAACAAAGCCTTAAACTTACAACTACAGACATTAATTTCCCCGGCTCACATTTACAAAAAGTTTTGTTTTTTACACCTCTACTGGAATATTATATTTCTTGTATCTATTAGCTTGCATGCACTTGCTTGGGTGCTCACATAGGCATAAATAGCCTATGTTAAAAGTTAATGGAGAGAACAAAATCTGTGCAATGTGCGAGCCTCTTACATCTCCCAGACGCAAGCATGTTCCCAAGCTGTGGATGACGTCCTCTGCGAGGTCAGAGTGGTCCGAGTCCCACACCAGCCCGATGGACACGATTTCCGGTGAGTTCATCAGCACCCGGCGGATACGCAGCACCTCCCCACAGTTACTCTGTGATGAAGAGAGAGAGGATTAATTCATCAGGGTAAAAAAGAAGGTTTACACTTTAAGCTTCTACTGTTTTGCACTTTTTGTAGACGCAGGTGCATACAAGAAAATTCAATATTAAAAAAGGAATAAAGGTTAAAACTCATAAATTCAGTCCATACAGAGTGATATATTTGAAGTTTCTGTTAATTTTGATAATTATGACTTACAGTCAATCAAAACCAACAATTCTATTTTTCAAAAAATATAAATATTACATAAAACCAGTAAAAAAGGATTTTTAACAAAGAAATGTCCTACTGAAATTCACACTGCCTGGCCAACTAAAAGTCACCACCTGGATTTAACTAAGCAGATAGGTTTGAGCCCCCTAATGGATAACTACTGCATGGGCGATCATCTTTTAGCTGCAACTGATGCAATGAGTAACTGTTCATTTCTTAAGCAACCATGTCAAAAGACACATCCCATTGTCATGGAGAAGATGTTAGTCTAATCAAGCAGAGAAAACATCTCAGGCATTTGCAGACAAAACTAAAAGTGGGATAAGAGCTGTCCTTCGCATTACTAAAAACTGGAAGGATGGCGGGGAACCATCATCTTCGAGGAAGAAATGTGGTTGTAAAAAAAAAAAAAAAAAAAAAAAAAATCCTGAATGATTGTGATCTCTTAAACATTTGGTGAGATCAACTCAAAGACAAACAACAGCAGAAATCAGAGCTCTGTTTATAGTGAAAATAAGAGCATTTCCAAACGCACAATGTGAAGGGAACTCAAGGGATTGGGACTGAACAGCTTTGTAGCCGTAAGAAAGCAACCAATCAGTGAGGCTAACCGGAAAAAAGGCTACAAACAAGGGAGCATAAAGATTAAACTCTAGAGCGATGTAAGAAGGTCATGTGATCTGATGAGTCCAGATTTACCCTGTTGCAGCGTGATGGGAGCATCAGGGTAAGAAGACAGGCAGATGAAGTGACCCATCTTGCCTAGTGTTTACTGTAGAAGCCTGTGGAGGCAGCGCTATGATCTGGGGTTGCTTCACTGGGTCAGGTTAAGATGATATGAGCTTTATTTGTTTAATTGAATTACTGAAAAAAAGACTTTTTGATGATATTGTGATTTATACAGATGTGCCCAGGCCTTGAGATCAGTAACTAGGAACATGAATCATTTGAAGGCAACTGATGTCTGATGTTACTTTACCAGAAAAATTGATTTCTGCATTTAAATAATAACTTTTAATTCTTTTTAAAACAATTTTATATTTTTGTTTTGAGGCATCTTCTTAAATCCTTGGATTTTTGCCATCATATTACCTCCTGCTTAGTAACAAAAGCAGATCTCTCAAAGAACTTTTATTTAGTTGCTTTCAACAGAAGTATGCATGGATTTACACACGGAAATTAAATGAACAGTAAGAGAAAGGGGAGTGGAGATAAGGGCAAGAGAAAAGAGATAATGAACGGATTGTAAGAGAGAACGACAGAGGGGGAAAAAAGTGCTGCGCTGAGTTGTATTTGTCCCTCGGGCCTTCTGTTGAGTTCAGAACCGTGTGTTCTGAATCCTTCCTTTGAGTCATGACCCACCGCAGAGCTGGTACAAACACACACACACACTCTGAAATAAAAGCCTGCATACACACACACACACACACACACACACACACACACACACACACACACACACACACACACACACACACACACAAGCACACACACAGAGCAGGGAAAGCGGACTCGGAAACAGCCTGAGAACACCCCGGCGTCCAGATCCTCTGCCAAACGCAACACTCACACACACATTATGCACAATCCCGCTCAGAACGCTCCCTCTGTGGGCAGAGAGCTGTCCTGCACTGGCACCAGAGATGGCAGGAAGGTATTTTGCCAGCGTCTGCTTTTCATTTCTCAGAAAGGGACACAAACACAGGCCGGAGGGCGGCAGCCAAACAGCACAGCTCAGGGACAGAGGCTATCTGTTTGCCCAGGACGCAGGGTCGGCACGCAGCCTCACTCAGTCGCTGACAACATCATTTATGAGATGACTGTACAAACAGTCTGGCTGTGCTTTACATTGATCAGTGCAGTCTCATCTCTAAAAATGTATTTGCAAAAAAAAAAAAAAACAAAACAACAATAACAACAAAAGTGTTGCTCCTGCAGACTATTCGATGTGCAGAAATTTCCAGAAGACGGTGGGTTACATAATAGGGCTGTTTGTCAAATGATACGGTAGCTTTTCAGAATGCTGATTGTTGCATTCTTCAAAGGGAATAGAGATGCCGTGGTTCCTGACAACCCAGAAAGCTCCATAAAATAAGACAATATCACTTTTATCAGTCTGCTGACAGCTAAGCAGACTGCTGATGTAGGTCTGAATCAAACATAAAAAACATCACATCCTGTGTGAGTTTTCACAGGTTCAGATGACAGATCCAGCTTGGATGAATTTTTAAATCTTATTTTTGCTTACCCCTGTTTTCCTTACTATCAGTAATGGTTCCAAACCTTGGAGAAATAAGAAGGAGAACAGCTCTTTCTTGTGTCCAGCTGATGAGACATGGTGTAAGCACACCAGCTATTTAGGTAGATTAGAGACCTTTTCTCACACAGGCAGCTTGCAGACACCATTATCATGCAGGGCACAGACCGCCACGGCTTCTCATTTCACACATAATTGTTGGCTGCAAATTGCCGTTACGTTTGGGATGCCGACTGAGCATGTGCAATGCTCAGAGGTCAAACACAATTAGGAACAGCTTTGGGATACATCTTTGCTCTGATGATAACTTCACTGTTTTCACATTTGGAGTTTAAAAACCCTCTTCTGTCTCCTGAATAAACTCACTGAAAGATTAGTGTTCCTGTACAGACTTTTACCCATAAAATAAAGATGTATCTTAATAAATTAAAATATAACTGAAAAAAATAATAGATTTCAGTAAGTGAAGAAGTGAAACTCATACAATATAGGGAGTCAATTGCACACTTAGGGATATGGTACAAAGGCTTCTTTCTGTTAACTTTGAATAATTTGGGTTACAGCTAATGAAAATCCCAAAATTACCTTCTGAAAGATGAATATTACCAGAAATCAATAAAAAATTATTCTTAATACATAAATGTTATGCTATGGCCTGCACTACCATGGGGATGAATGCTGAGTTGACACACTAGAGGGTCGACATGTGGAGTAAGCCCCAAAAGGTCACTTCTAAAAAAGCTGGCGGTTTACAGAGGGCTGTATCCAAGCATGACAATGGAAAGTTGAGTTGAAGAAAAAACTGTAGTAGGAAAAAGATGCATATGCAACCATGATAACCATAGCCTTGATGGGCTTATGATGCAAAGCCCATTCAAGAGCTTGTGGAAGATTCACAAGGTGTGTTTTGCACCTGGAGGCACCACACTCATATGCACTTCCAAGTTCAGAACATGCAATGTTCAAAGAAACGGCAAAAACCTCAACAGCTACAAATCTGACTCTACAGCCCTCAGTTAGCATGTAAAGCATGACGCTAGCTTTCAAAGTTGCATCTAAATAAACAAAACCTCGGGAACAATATCCTGTGTAGAGACAAGACCAAAGTTGAGATGTCTGGCCACAATGAATAGTTCCATGTTTGTCAAAAAAACTAACAGCATATCTGCAGAAACACCTCATACCAACCGTGAAGCTCAGTGGTGGAGGTGTGATGATTTGGGCTTGTTTTGCCGTCACGTGACGTGACCTTGGTCCCCTGCAGTAATTGAGCTGACCATGACAATACTTACTTAGGTATTGCTGCTAAAGATTGGTTCCACTTCCTAAGATCACACTCCTTGTGTTAAACTACTTCTGAAGCAAGAAGAAAAACAACTGTTGCTCAGTGCTCCAAAATCCTCTTTTCCAGATGAAAGTTAAGTTCGCATTTCATTTGTAGACCACTTCATGCTTCCCTCTGTTGACAAGCTTTATGGAAATGCTGATTTCATTTTCCAGCAGTACCTTCCCACACTGACTAAGGTACAAATACCTGCTTTAATTACCATGGTATCCCTGTGTTTGAACTGGACCAATAAAGAATCAGTGGAGTATTGTGAAGAGGAAGATGAGAGATACCAGCCCCAGCAATGCAGATGAGGGGAACCAAATATTAATGCAGCCAAGGCCACACCACAGGCTAACTGTCTGCATGCTACGCTGCATTGGAATGGTAATTTATGCAAAAGGAGTCAAGCAAAGTATTGGCTGCATACTGTTCAGTACATGGGCATACAGTAAGTTTCTGTTTCAAAAATCCTTCATCTTGTAATATTCAATCTTTGTCTGAGTTCTAGGTGTTCATTAGCTCTGAGATATTTAAAAGAACAAAAATAGATTACAGTTTTTGAGTTGAATTAATGAAATAATATTTCAGTGATATTCAAATTCATTAAGATGTATATCTGTGTGATCATTATCTGATGAGGCAATGCAGATTTTATCACCCAGCATTTTATTGTTTAAGTTGGCAACAGCTTCATCAAACAGCAACAAAAGGCAACGAAGCCTCCTGTATCTTTAACAGAGGATTGAGCACTTACTCATAACTTCCTTATTTCCGCCTCCTTAGTCCACAGTTCATGCTCCTAAGGACTTTTAAATCAAACAAACATCCTTCACCTCCTCTGCCTTTAATCACAACTTCCCCCCAAAATCCCATTAGTTTCTCTGAGTAAAGCCCAAGGTAGAACTCGCAAAAGATCAGCGCTCTGAGTGATGGAAGATAAACACAGACAGGTTGTATGTCTCTATGTGCACAGTGTCAAAGTTGGGACTGGGGCTGGTGCTTCTATAGGTTCAGAGAAGGTGAGCTTTGTGCAGATGCTTCTGCACATTCTGGGGAAAACAGCAGCCTGCAGAAGAACAGGAAGGACTCAGTCCTTAATTCACCTTCTTCTATTTCCACATATCTTCAAATCCTTTAATATAATCTCCTTAGAAACTATATGTTCTGTTGTAATTCAGGATAAAACAAACAAAGGACCTTTTTTTTTATAAACTGATCTTCAACTTAACACCTAAACATGATCTCCTACTGTGAGAAAACTGATAACTATGGATTAGTGTGAAAAATACCTCCAGTAATAGAATTTAATGGAGAAAATGAAAAGAAAATGCAAATGAACTGCAGGTTATGTAACACACAGCTGTCAAGAGAGATGAGGAAAAACAAAGAAATTATGAAACTAATTATGAAAACTCATCATCTTTTTAATTTGCCCATTAGATTAATTCACCCATGCACTAATTTTATCTAATAAACGTTAACAGTGAGCATTTAAAGGGACAAAAGCAAATTCACATGGCAACATTTTACACTGTATGCCTGCTAATATTGTTGCCTGAATTTAGTCTGGTTTTACTTCCTTATAAAAACAAGTTCTCATATAACAAGACAAAAATATGACAACCTATTTTATGCAAAATTACCAGAACATATCCATAATTTTATAATCCTTCTAATGACACTGCAACTGTACAAAAACATACAACAGATTCAACAGCATCAAGATTTATTTAACAAAAAATGTGTGAAAAACTAAGTACACCCTTCCTGATTTCATAGGATGTCATCGTTAATTAAATACACGCCATAAATAAATCATCACCATGTTTGGCTATCTCCATTAAAGCTCTGATCCACTCTAAAGCATGCAGGATTCTGTTAACATAAAGCCAAAATGGAAAGACATCAGCAATGACCTTTGTTGCCTCCCATCAATCTGGTTGCACCCAGTGTAAGTCTGTAATTCTAATTATTCACAAGTGGAAAACATATTTAAAAATTGTCAGTGTTCCTAGAAATGGACATCCCCGCACTCTTAATTTCAGACCATGCAATGCTCAGAGAAGCTGTGATAGACCCAGGAGATCCAGTTCACAGTCCAGAGCCTGCAAGGTGAAGTTCAGGACAGAAGAATAAGAAAAAGAGATCAAGTATGACTTGTTTGGAAGAGTTGCAAGAAGATGCCTCATTAAAGAGTACAGCAGCATGACAGGTTTGTAAAGTTGCATCTGCTGTAAATGAACCACAAAACTTCTGGAACAATGTGATTTGGACAAATAAAACCAAAGTCGAGATGTTTGGCTTTAATGCACAGTGAGGAAAAAAAAAAACAACATCAACACAAACAGCTCAAACCAGCTGCCAAGCACGGTGGTGGAGGTGTAATGATCTGAGTTTCTTTGATGATTTAGAAAATGTACTCCTCTGTACATCAGTGTAATCTACAACCTGTTTCCTGTGACTGCATTAGTCTGTCACATTATTGCTGCTAAACATGGTTCTACAAGCTACTGAACATGCATTTTTCAGAAGTTTCTGAAAAATTTTTCTGTTTCGGTTTCTTCTTTTTTAATAAAAAATGATTGTGCACTTAAGGGTTAATATTTAAATAACTTTATAACCTAAAGATTAGATCATAGCTACACTGTCCTGACATGTAAAACCATAAAAAGTAAAGAGTGTACGTTTTCTGTTTTCCATGACTGTAACTCAGTAAGTGCTGATCACCTAAGGTAGTTCCAAAAATAAAAACGCTAAAGCAACACAAAAGCTGTCATGCTAACAACTAGGAAAGTATATCTTAAAATAATTTCCCCCCCAGTATGGAATAAAACTAAGACTTTTAGTCTATTGTTAGAAATGGAAAATTCCTTACACATTACAGAAAACGGTTTTGTATCAAGTCAGATGATCAGAAATGATCCTCTTCAAGTTGTAGCACTTTGATATTTTAAGAAGCACTTCAGCTTTATTAATACTGTCTGGCTTTAACATTCAACATCCATACCTTGACTGATCTCACCGCTGTGGATATAAAACCTCTGTTTGTTTTCAGAAACCTCTCATGGTTTAAAAGGAGATGATTCTGGCTTTAAAAATATCTGATTCATGTCACACAGTCATTCATTCCTGCTCAGAGTACAGCACTGATTAACACAAGCAAACACTTCATTTCCAGATACACACTTTTAAATGCAGTGTTTATCATTACTGAGCCACCTGCAAGATGCTGCAGTGTAAATAAAATATCTTCACAAGTAATCTCAGGCCATTTTCACACATGATTCTCCATGTACCTGATGACTGACAGATGTAGGACTAATTAATATTGTCTAATTATTGTTATATGGAGGCATATTGATTAAAAGTTAATTAATTTTGCTTTGCCTATTTCCCTTTTTTAAATAATGAGAGAATAGGTGGGAAGGTCAAAACAGATGTTATGTTAATGTGTAATAAAAAATATTCACTAAACTCATACATTTCAAAGTTAAAGGTTACATTTCAGTTGGAAATGTCTCCTCACTGATGGTAATAATGCTGTGTTACATAATATCTTAGACCATCTGTAAGGTGTTTATGGACTCACAGGGCAGTTGCGGAGGTCTCCCATGTTGCTGGCGTTGCGGAGCAGCTCTCCAAACATGTCCGGTGTGGCTTTCTCTCTGCACTCCAGCATCCTCACTGCCTGGTTACTGCAGCATTTGACGCACAGCAAAAATATTTTTAAAAAAAGATCACACACTTTGCTACCTCCGATATGGAGCCTAAAACCAATCAGCAAGCAGAAATAAACTTTGTTAAACCTATATGTGACATTGAATATTTCTGCTTTTGTTTATTTTCACTGATAGTGATGACCATATTATAGAAATACCAAAAGGTTTAGCCATAGACGTTTGTCTGCTATGCTGATTCTGGGACACTGCCATGGGCTTTCCCCCATTCACTTTAACAGGGAAAATAAATCCCTAGAGGAAAAAAATAAATTCAGAGATGGAGCGTCTGGTGACCAGAAACTGGAAATTTTCTGTTTAATCAGCTCTGATTAGTTACTATTAGCCAGGAATTCTAAAGTCAGATCTTTTCCCGGTCAGTGAATGCACCATACCTGAGCTTTCACGGGTCACACCGAAAACAATACTCTCTGCTGTGCGGGCGCTTATAGGGAAGTCAGATTTAGCAAAGAGATGTGACATGTTTAAAAGGAAACAGCTTTTCCACAACATGTCAACAGATGTCTGCAGTTCTTTCAGGCTGTGAGAGAGCAAGACTTTCAGCAGATAACAGGAAGATAGCAGGAAGACTAATGCTTTTCAGTTTCCACATATAAAGTTTGACCCCTGTATAAAATCTCCTGTTAATTCGAAGTGATTTTTTTCTTCGAACAATGGTCTGAGAAGAGCGAACAGAATTTAAACCTGAGACATGTGTACGAACCCTGACAGTTCAAATCTACGTTTACCTGTTTTTCAAGTTCTCTAATTATAAACTCATACATACATTATTTCTCTCTGTGATTATGAAACAAGCAGGTTTAACTCAGGCTCAGGTCCATGTGTTAGAAGTTTGTAAGTATCATAATAAGAGCACCAATTTAAAAACCATCTTAATCCCTCTTCTTCATCCCTTCCACTGCTGAAATAAATCTTTTGACTGCTCTCTTTTAGGAAAGCAGGAAAATGCAACACCACCGCAACAGCCAAGAAGATGCTCTTATTTCTGTTTACTTATGTCTGAGCTGTGCTTGAACCACCTATCTTTCTCTCTATTTTTGTCACCCTTGGATTATCTTACTTATGCTGAGTTTTTTGCTTTCTAGGCCGTAAACAGCAGGCCTCCTTGAGGTTAAAAATAGCCCGGCGGTGTTAACAGGCACAAACACAGGGGAGGCTGCTCCTTTGTGCCTGAACTACCTGTTTATTTGTATTTTCACCCTGCATTCGTTCTTCGATTATTTACAAAAGGGATATGTATGGATGTTTTGTTTTATCTGCTCATTTGATGGTTCTGCTTCACTGTTTTACGTATAGATTTTTGTTACTCCTTTGGTGCAACTGATTGATTGCGACCAAGTTTCTTATTTCATTAACTTGGAGTGTGGGAGATTTTAATGTAACACACAGACTTCACTGCGTGTGGACGTTCCTTCGTTCACATTTGGGATTCGTTGCGCACATGCTCACCTGCTCCTGCATATGCATGAGCACGTGCATGATGTATGCGCATGTTCATGTGTGATTTTGCTCAGCATTCGGCCGGGACTCAAGCAGGGAAGCAAAGAACACGCTGCACCATCATTTACTGCTGTGATTAAGCCTCAGTTTGCTTCCAGGTTTACTGCATCGTGTGTATTCACCCGCATGTGTGTGTGTGTGTGTGTGTGTGTGTGTGTCAGTGTGTGTAGGTGCAGGTTTGGACTCACCAGAGGGATGTGGTGGAGATGTAATGAACCATCTGAATGAAGGGCAGGGGGTCTGAAGAGGCTCCGCAGCTGCTGCACACACACTGTGAGAAGAAAGACATCCTGGGATTCATTACAGGACATCATTTTGTCTAATAATTATTTTCTCATTAGGGGCCATAAAATGTTAAATCACATAATGATTTAGGGGTTTTTTTTTCCACCAAGCATGTTCTGGATCTAAACAAGGGCCAGAGCTTGCTAAGCAGAGCTGTTTCTGTTTAATCTGATGAAGCACCGACTCAAGCCAACAAAGTCCAAATTCCTATTTTGGCACCAACTCTTTGCTGGAGTAGAGCTTGTAATGAAATTGCACTACTGGATGTACAATTCTAAGTTGAACCAGTGGAGGTCTGGGAACATGATTTCCCACAAACGATTTTAAAAAATTTTGGGCTGTTTTTGGCACTTTTATGTTAAAAAAACCCCCATTTCTTTAACTTATTTTTTAAAGATGTTATAAATCTGTTGAAGCAACTGGCTTTATTAAAGTTCAATGCCTTCCAAAAGTATTCATACCGTTGAACCTTTTTCACATTTTGTCCAATGGCAAGCACATACTTCTATGTGGATGAATGGATGGATAGATGTTGAGTAATCTCTTTAAATACATATATTTTTCTGCACTGTTTCCTTTTTCCATAATTCTCCTGACCTGGAGAATTTTGAAATCAATTCCAGACTTTCCTGAACAATGTAGAAACCCTGCCCCTGAGTAAATACGTCATAAAACCACCTTTTGCTGCAGTTATAGCTGGAAATATTTTGTGGTATGTATCTACCAGCTTTGCACATCTAGAAACTATTTTTTTAAACTATTCTTCTGAGCACAAAAGGGGGTTCTATAGTTATTCTCTCAACAGCCCCACTGGAAATATGAAAAGTGAAAAATATTTTAATGTTCAAGACTTATTTTCTCTGCTGTAATGTGTTTTCCTTTCCAAGAGGTCTAAATGTCCAGTGTTCCCCATTTTAATGGATGGGTTCATGTCAGTAACATCACCATTTGATGTTCTATGGACACACAGGAGTATTGCATCAGTCAAAAAAAAATAAAAATAAAATAAAGACATTTGTTCTTAAATATTTGAACAAATGTGTGGATTGGGTGGTGGGGTTGGTGGTAGGCAGGTTGTAGAGAGTAAAATATTAGCTTCAGGTTTTTATATAGCAGTTTTGCTTCACATGCACATCTCTTTCAAGCACTTACCTGTTCAAACAAAGTCATTGCAAACTTCTGGTGTGGTATGCAGTGTTTGGCTGTGCAGATGTCCTCCCTGCTCTCCGCACTGATGTGGAAGTGGATACGCATCAGCAGATTCTCCTGAGAAACAAAGTTTACACATATGAGCTGTGTGATTTTATGCACACAAGTGTGGTACATGTATGTGTGTGAGTGCGTGTGCATATGTGGGTTTGATTGCTCCTCTCTGCTGGTGCTCTTGTTAATCTGACCGTGGAAGTAGCATCTATATTTCATAAGAAGCCAACGGATTCCCTGACTGAACACATTTACTACCAATCGATCAGACAGCACCTCTCAGAAGCACACATAAAACATGCGCACACACAAATACACACACACACACACACACACACACACACACACACACACACACACACACACACAGGGCTAGAAGTAGAGAAAACAACTGAAACTGGCAGGAAGGAACCAGTAGGAGCAGAGAAGAGAAGTACCAGAAGAAGTTTAAAGATGTTACAGCTATAAAAATGACATATTGTCTACATTATGTTAGGACCCACTCCATACAGAACTAAAAGCATAGACTTTATCGATAAATTATTTTTAATTGTTATTTATGCAGATTTATGACTTAGTATACTCAAAAAACAACAAAGAGTGGAATTTACTTACAGTGCATCCAGAATCTATTCACAGCGCTTCAGTTTTTCCACATTTTATGTCACAACCTTATTCCAAACTGTATTAAATTAATCTCTTTTCTCAAAATTCTACACACAAATAACCCATTATGACAATATGGAAAAAAGTTTTTGAGTGTTTTGCAAATTTCTTAAAAATATTTCTAGATGCACCGCATCATGTTGCAGAAAACCAGCACTGTATATCACCCTTAAAACACAGCAGTGGCAGAATCATGCTGTGAATGATCCTGGAGGAAAGCTGATAGAGGCTGGAAAATCCAAAAACTCACTCAATCTGAGTGATGTTGGGTGATTTTGGAAAAAATGCCAGTCTTTAGATGTGCACAGCTGGTGGATACAAACCCCAAAAGACTTACAGATGTAATTAAAGTAAGAGTTGCTTCTAAAATGTATTTTTTCATGTATCATAAAACATTTGACTCCAATGTTTAATTTCCTTCTACTTCACAATTACATATTACTTTCTGTTGATCTGTCACTTAAATGATAATTCTTGTGATTTCAGACTTTACAATTCCTTTGAAGTTAATGAAAAAAAAGACATTTCAACACAACATGTATGACTTAAGGCATCATAATATGTTAGACTTGACTCCACTGCTGGTTCTAAGCTTTGATGAGTTGATTAAGTTACTTTTAAATCACCTATTAAATGAGAAAGAAAGAAAGAAAGAAAGAAAGAAAGAAAGAAAGAAAGAAAGAAAGAAAGAAAAGAAGAATTACAGGAAACTTTACGCCTTTCAGCCAAATACACTTTCAATATCATCAACAAGGTGCATCATAATTGATATACATGTGACATGTATATACATGTTATGATTAAAAAATGCAATTAATCAAGGGTTTTCATATACGCTAACATACATACTAAGATTAAAAAACAGAGTGAAAGCAGCTTAAATTCATGTTATTGAGGATGTTTCTTTCCATTAATTAGTCTGTTGATTTTGGAAAAAAAATATTTTAAATGAACTAACAAAAAGCAAAACATAATCATACACAAACAACTGTGTCTGTGTGTGTGCATGTCTGAAGCCACGTTGGTGCTGCAGACTCACAAAACACTCGGCAGCATCATCCATAATGCCCAGCTGAAACCTCTGTTCGTCTTGGAAAGTCTTGGCCAGAGCGCTCCGCAGTGCGTCTGACGGCAGAACGCGCTCGCTACTGAACTGGAACTGAGCAAAGATACTCTGAAAATACACACAAATATAAAGAATCCATTAATTTTTCATCCGCTGCAGCAAATATAAACTATTTCGCAAACACTGCTCCTGAAACACCTCTGCATTGTTGGAGCTGGAACAAAAACAAAAAACAGCAACCTCTAACTGCTTCTTCCTGGATCACCATGTTATTCTAAATGACCCGTAAAACACAACCAGGAAAACTTGTGAACCTATCAAGAGCCAAAGTTCTGCACAACACACTCTGACAAGGCTAGAACAAATGGCACTACAGAGGCCTCGATACCAGAACATATCAATAATAAATAGGATTTTTCTCTAACAAAATAAAACAGCTCAAAGAGAGCTTTGTAGCAGCAAAATAGAAACCAAAGCAGGGGGCTAACGGAAAAAGCTAGGCCACTGAAGTATGTTTTGAGGGCAGCGTCCGATGTGAAGGACATCTTGGAGAGGACGGACAGCTTGCAGCCTCTCAGGTCTTATTGTAGGAACCAATCCTGACCTCGCATACAGTCAATAAAGATTTCTGGGTTTTTTTGAAAGCCTCTCTGATTAGTTAGAAAATATTATTTAGAAAGTTAGAAATCACTTTCTAAAAATAGTGTCGTTACATAGAGTACACCTGAAATTTTCTTACTTATAGCCTTATCGGGATTTTTGTCTATAATCCATGCACTGCTATACCTAAATAGTTTTTACACGTTAGAATGTGTCCATAAAATATTTTAAAGACTAACAAAATTGGAGGAATTACATTATATCAAGACACAACTTGACTTCATGTTAATGGTCTGAAATAAATGGGTTTGGCAGAAATGAGCTGGACTGAAACAGACTGAATGGATGGATTTAAACTGTAAAACTGTAAAGATCTTTGATTTTTGACTGGACTAAACTAAACTGAATCCAGCTGGACTAAATTTAATTAATTAAACAGAACAGAATTTAACTAAACTCAGCTTGTTTAAATCAACCAACCAAACAGGAAAATTTAAGTAAAGAGAACTGAATAACCTGAACGTAACTTAACAGAACTAAATTTAATCAAATTCAGTTTTACGGAGCTGAATTGTTAAGCTGAACAGGATTCAATTAAATCGAATTCAGCTGGAAAGACAAGAACTGAATTGAATTCAGTTGAACTAAACTAGACTAAACTGGATCCAGTTCAGTTTGATTTTTACTGTATTTAAGTGATTCAAATTCGGGCAGATTGAACAAGAGAGAACTGAACTAAGATGAATCTAACCAGACTGAATTGATTGAAAACAAATTTATTTGGACTGAGATGTAATTCAACTTCAGTTGAAATAAACTAGGCTGATTAAAGTAAAATGACTTGGATTAAACTAGACTGAACTGGGCTGAATTCAGACAGACAAAATAGAACTGATGTGAATTAGTTTGAATAAACTGGATTTAACTAAATTAAAATCAGTTGGATTGACCGAATTAGACTGAACTGTTTCACATTCAGTTGGACTGAACTAGACTGAACTGGATCAGATTCAGATGAAAGGAACTAGAGTGAATCAAATCAATTTGTCTTGAACTGAATAGTGCATATTCATGTTTCATCATTTAAAATTTTGAATTCACTATCCAACAATAACTGGCCAGTGCTAGACTGACCTTTGCTCTTTGACCTAAACTCATCCTGTGACCTCTCCAGATTACATAATGCGTCTCAGCTACTGACTACTGCAGGTGGGTAAAGGAAAGAGATGACCCCCCCAGGAAGAAATAAGTCATAGACTAGTCCTTAGACTACAGATACCGTGGTTTGTATGAGATCGGTGCAACGGTGTGAGGTTTAATGAGAAACTAAACTCTACAAACCTGAGTTAATGGTGAACGACTTTGCCAACTCCAGTGATCTGAGTTTTCTCAGATAATTTGCACCTCTCTATACAACTGACCACAACCTTGCAACGATCAGCAGGTATAGTCAGTGGATGAATGGACAACTGTGCAGCATTTTAAGATGTCGCATCATGCATGCGTTCTGTGGCTTTCCCATTATGATGATGATTGTGAAGTTTTGTGTTGCTTCAGACAGCAACACAGATAGCTAAAATTGCAATGATGATATTGGTAGTGTAGTGTTGCTAATAAAAAGTGAAGAGAGAAATCACATATCTGAACACAGCTACAGACCTTAAACAGCAGCAGTGAGAGTGATTTTGACTACAGCTGGATGGAGGCTGCAGCACCAAAACAGGGAGACAAGCATGATCAACTTTCTCCAGGTTGCCAACGGATACAAATGACCTACATTTTAATTAGCAAGTGTTTTATGCTGGGAAAAACATACATTCATTTAATATGTTTTTTTTTTTGTTTGTTTGTTTGTTTGTTTTTTTTTTTTTAGTAAGACTGAACCAGCCTGAGCCTGGGACAGAAATAAACCTAATCTGGCTTGACGTATCCGAACAGCGGTTGGTCCTCTGCTGGTTTTCAGCCGCAGTGGTGGATTGAGTTGCTGATGAGACGGCTGGACTGAAAAGCAGCGGGTCCTCTCTGTGTCCTGAGGACTTTTAAAAACACTTTATCAAGAGAAAAATATTCACACAGTCACAGTTCGTCAGCACTGATGTGTCATCTGTTTCTGCCCACAGTGGGTCCATTTTAGTCCATAAAACCAGATGTTTAAAAAAAAAAAAATCAAACTGAAGCGACAAAACTGAACTGAATTTCCCATAAAATGTGAGTTTATATCCGAATGTTTATGTTTGTCTTTCAAATCTTGATTTCAATTCATTAAATGAAGACTTAAAGTATATTTTCTGTCTAATTCAATTTTTTTAGCCAACCTTTATTATTTGTTTTGTCATGTTTTGTTCCTAGATAAAATATCGTAAATGTTTTCTGGCAGAAGTTGCACCCTTTCTATTAAGCCACTCCTAAACTAAAGACAATGTCAGTCAGCAGCCTTCATGGCCTGAGGAGGACTGGATTCCAAAGTCCTCCATTCAGAATAAATTTAATTTCAAAATTAAAAGTTCAAAGTCCCGAGGAAGAGTGGGGAGCCACAGAATCCACATCACTTGAGGTCCAGTGTGAAGTCTGCACAGTTTGTGATGATCTTGGGAGCCATCATGTCTTCTGCTGGTGTTGGTCCCGCTGTGTTTTATCAACTCCGAAGTCAGAGCAGACATCTACCAGGACTTTCTGGAGCACTTCATGCTTCCTTTTGCTGACAAGCTTTATCAAGATGCTGATTTTGTTTTCCAGAACGATTTAGCACCTGCCAACACTGATAAAGGTACCAGAACCTACCGTAATGACTATTGTATCAATCTGCCAGACTGACCAGCAAACTGGCCTGACCTGAACTCCATGGAGTTCTGTTGAGATGCAGCCGTACGTACTTGTTAAACGGTAATAGCACCTCACAAAGATTGATGTCTCTAAAATTATGTCCATGTTTAAACGCTCAATTATATGTTTTTGCTTCAATAACCATTTTTAAGTAAAAAATTGTGAAAAAATCATGACATGGTATTTCTGGCATAAATGATTCCCTATTGATTCCTTTGTTATAAGTTCAGTAGACCTGATTTCAGGTGGCATTCTTGAAGCAGTTCACCAAAATGGCTGCGATCATAATGGTGTGAAAATGTTCTCAAACAATAGGCTTCATCAGAGTGAGTGCAAGTCGAGTGTTGGCAACGGCAAAGGTAATGCAGTTGAGCTGCTGACGGAGAGGAGTGTGTGTGTGTGTGTGTGTGTGTGTGTGTGTGTGTGTGTGTGTGTGTGTGTGTGTGTGTGTGTGTGTGAACGACAGAACGAGAGAGAGAGAGAGAGAGAGGAGGAAAAAGGGAAAGTGTGAGCAATATTGTGTGTATGTGTGTGATATGGTGTCTGTGCTGACTGCAGCATTGCGCCAAGGAGAATGGAGGGGGAATAGACCCTACAGAGAGAGGGAGGGAGGAGTGCAGGACGAGAAGGGGCGGAGTGAGTGAGTTAGAGAGGTGTGTTTAAGCGTGTGCGCACATGTCAGCGTGTGAAAACAGAAACAATCAGCACCCACTCCCATGTTCATTCATTTTTCTCCCTTCTTTCCTCCCATTTTCTATTCTTTCATTCCCTTTCTTCATTCTTTTTCCTGGTTATTGCAATGTGTTCTCAGGTATCTGCATCCAAGTGTGTATGTGTGTGTGTGCACGTGTGTGTGTGTGTGTGTGTAAATGTTAAAGTGTTTTGCTGCTGAGAGAGATAAATTGTTGCAGTGATTTTCTTGAGGGATAGCTACCGGCATCCTCTGAACTTATCTCCACTACAAAGCACGATGCAGCCTTTATCTGCTGGAAATCAACCTAAAATAAAGTAAAACATAACCTTAATTTTTGTTTCTGCATCTTTAAAGAAGTTGTTTAAAAATGTAATACTCCACTGAAGCTAATTTGGTGGATGTCTGGCTCGGTTATTCGGATGCTTTAATCAACTCCAAACAGACTGTTGGGAGCAGCGCTGCAGCTGATAGCTGGCAGGACGGTTAATGAAACCTGACAGGAAAATACGGGACACAACCTTTCATTTCTGCACCCACAGCTGACTGACGCGCTGCACGCTTCAAATACGTATGTGTGCCGTGAAAGCAGGAGGATCCTAAGGTGCGTGGCTGGAGTGCAAAGTGAGATTTGTGTGTGTTTCTTATTTCAGTGTCCCAGCGTGGGACGTGCTGGCTCAGCGCTTTCAGCCAAGCCAATTAATTACAGCGAGGCGCTGGAGACGGAGCAGCGCGTGGAGCGCACACATCAACATCGGGGCGCATCACACACTTTCAGGATAAGACACATGTATAATGGCGCTGATGCAACAAATGGCCGGAGCGGGGCTGCATTAAGCCTGTTCATTAGGAGGGCGGCAGGAGGTTACAGATCTTCATCTTCTAGACTGCTGAGATGCCACTGAGGGCTAAGCTATCATAGGACTGTGCAAAAGTTTTAAACCATTCTTTATAGTTCGTTTCCATAGAGACAGACGTTTTTGTGAATCTATTTTTTAACAGTTTTCTAGGCTGCCAGAAGGTCTGAAGTCAAAGTGCTTTTATTTTCCAACAATGGTGCATTTATATAAATAACAAAATAGCAGGAGAAATATGAATATGCAAAGGTAAACTAAGTAAAAATACTAAAATCTCACAAATAACTTAATTCAACTGTATATTATCATCTGAACCCTTTGTATTACACTCTATTTTGGTTCTCTGCGATGGACTGGCGACCAGTCCAGGGTGTACCCCGCCTCTCGCCCGATGACAGCTGGAGATGGGCACCAGCCCCCCTTGTAAGGATAAGCCTGATGGATAATGGATGGATGGTTCTGATCACCATCTCGGCAGGTTGGCACTTGCAAAATGTGAAAGATTGACTCCTGATCAAATCAAGACAACTTAAAGTGACCTTCTGTTGGTAGGTAGGATTTATTTGAGTCACATGAATTTATTGGGTGTAAAACAACCAAAGCTGTTAAGGTAAGAAGTGGTGATGATCTGAATTAAAACCTCATCTAGTCACACTCCTAAGTAAACAACTGGGATAGACATCAGCTGATTCAGCTGTGACCACTATTGCCAACTCCTCAGCAAGAAAAGTAGCTACTGGCTGTCCTAAAAGGCACTAGAGGGCCCAAGATGACGCCGTCGCCTAACTTGCCTATTTGGTCATGTGTGATCAAGGCAGTAGACAAGAATATCTATTTTGGCAAGGCAAAATTGATTGAAAATACTCAAAACATTTAGAACTACAAATAAACTTTATGAAATAATTTAATTATGTCAATTTACTAGTGTAAATACTTAGCCTGAACCTACACTACATAAATTAGTGTTGTATAATAGCAAGTTTAACCAAACGACAGTTATCAGAGGCACACACAGTGGAGGAGGTGAATCACTAACTGAGGCTGGGTGAATAA
This sequence comes from Anableps anableps, assembly GCA_014839685.1. NCBI lineage: Eukaryota > Metazoa > Chordata > Actinopteri > Cyprinodontiformes > Anablepidae > Anableps > Anableps anableps. The sequence goes on from CM026084.1 coordinate 20,239,914, forward strand.
AATGGAGGGGTTTATTTCAGTGCATCAGTTTCGGTGAAAAAAACATCAGGCAACATGAAAAACTAAATTTATATAGTTTATATTATATTCACTGGAATCCAGAGCAGGATCACCAGCAGCTTTGCATGATTCAACTGCAATATGGAAATGGAATGGCGTGGGTGTCCTCTCTGCTCTACTGCAGGCTGCTGCACGACGAGCCTGCTGTCAGTCAGACTGACCGCCTGCAAGAGCTTCTGAGGAGGGAGGGGCTCACGGCAGCTCTCACTACTCGCTGTAACTGCAGTACTGTCAGTGCTTTCCCGTTTTGTTGCCAAAGTCTCCAATAAACCAGACAAAAGTCATTACTTTGTCGCTAGTCGCTTTTTAGAAATAGAGAAAAAGTCACTAGAGCGGTCTGAAAAGTCACCAAATATGTTCACAAAGTCGCCAAGTTGGCAACAATTGCTTTTTTTTTTTTTTTTTTTTTTTTTTTTTTTTAAGGAATTCCACTTTTTAAAGAAAAAGAGTGATTTTTTCATTTTGTTTTGCTATCAAACACTCTGATGGACAGATTTCAGTTTGGATCCTAAAGCAATTTCATCTCGTTTGACAGTCTTTCTTTCTGGCAAATAAAACTCAGATGGAGATTAATGCGGTGAAGATCAGACAACAGGGGCGTTTTATTTGCTGGGGTTTCAAGCTTATACAGATACCCCAAAATTATTCTTAGCCCTGGCAGATTTAGGCTTAAAGAAATCTTTTGATCATATCAGCATGTTACTTCTAACGGGCGACATGGTAGTACAGTTGATGACACTATTGCTTTACAGCAAGAATATCGTGGGTTTGAATCCCGACCTGGGGTCTTTCTGCATAGAGTTTGGATGTTCTCCCTGTGCATGTGTGGGTTCTCTCCAGGTACTCCGGCTTCCTCCCACAGTCCAAAAACATGACTGTTAGGTTAACTGGTCTCTAAATTGTCCTTAAATGTGTGTGTGTGGATAGTCGTTTGTTCTGTGTATCTTTTTGTTGCCCTGTGAAGAACTGGTGGCCTGTCCAGGGTGGACCCCGCCTCCCACCCAATGACTGCTGGAGATAAGCACCAGCCCCCCCATGATCAGACAAGGACAACCAGGTATAGACGATGGAGGAATGGGTGGTTTCTTCTAACTGGAAGTAATATTAAGGATTTTGAATGATAAGGCCAGAGACCTGACTTGAATCTGATAGAGATTCTGTGGAGGGAGGTAAAGATGAGGGTGATGGCAAGGAGGCATTCCGACCTCAAAGACTTTGAGCTCATCACAAACTGTCGAAACAGCAGTGAAAAGGGTTTGATTGCAGTAATTCCAATAAAGATGTGTTTTCACTGATTACTGATAAGGATGATTTTTGACATGACATAAAAGCAGGAAAATAATTTTCTTTTAAATTGATAACACTTTTTTAGAGATGCTCATCTCATGTCGTATCAGACACAGACTTCCTGGTTGAATAAAAATCATTGTCAATCTAAATTTGCCTGAGGTATGAACCACAATGTAGTACACAAGCGTGTTTGAAATAAAAAGTTGTTTGTAAATTTATTTAGTTGCTGGTTTAAACTTATTTGGTAAAAATAGACTAAAGGAGGAGATTTTGGCATTCTAGTCCACATTTTGTAGAGTTTGATCTGAAAATATGGATTAAAACAGAAAACCAAAAGAAGATAAATAAATCTGATTATGAAACAGAACAGAAGCAGAACCAGACGTACCTCATGTTACATGATATTCATATCAAGTGTGATTTTTTGCTCATATTACATTGACTGTGAGCAAAACTCTCCCTGATGAGTCAATTTAAAGACCTTCCAAGTTTATCAAATTCCCATGACTTGGATAACACCAAACTCGAGCTTTGACCAGCAAAAATTAATTAGACGATCACAGAGTTTGAGAAGAAAAAGTTTCATGGGGCTACGGTTGATTTATAAACAGACCTGAGAGACTGTTGTATTGTTTAAAATGACAAAAGCATTCTGAGTGAATAGTCTATTAATTAAAGGACTTCATTAGGTTTGGGTTAGTAACATGGCTGGGTTTAAAAAGAGCAAATACAGCTTTTGGAGAGGAGATCAACACTCTGGAAAGGACAAAATTTATTGGCTTTTATGGTTTCACACTATTTATTGCCATAAATGAGCAAAACAACTGTGTGTCTCCCTGATTAAATTCAAATGCCACTTTATGTAACAAAACTGACTGTTACTGATTTACAAGTTGCAAAAATACCTTTTTACCGGAAAGACTATACACAGGTAAGTGAATCCTTTAGAAAAGCATCAGCTCTTTGTACCTTTAGAGCGCAGAATATACATGAGTCCTCCATGCACTTGTGAGTGGTCAGCTGCCGAAAACTTCTCCTAAAGATGTCAAGATGCCACAAAACCTGGAAGACAAAAACAGATGCCTATGTTTTATTCATTGATTTCAATAAAACTTTGTCGAATCTTTCTTCCCACGAAGCAAAAGAAAGAATATACTACTTTCTTTCTGTCACAAAGGTTAGAAATCACCCCATGATTTATTGGGTTTAGTTGGAGCTGTTAATTTACAATCTTAAACTTTTTTTGCACTTGAATCTTCTATTCAGCAGCGAATTGCAATAAATACATAGAAAACTTGAAATTTTTATGCATTTATGGAAATAAATGCAAGCAGGTACAGTGCTATGAAAAAGTAAGCACCCCCTTACACATTTTTTCTGTCACAATGTATCAGTTTTTTAAATAAATTTTATTATCAAAGATAACATGAGTTAATAAAAAATGTTGTTTTCATATTATGATTTTGATTATTAAAAAATGTGTCCAAGCCAACCTGGCTCTTTGTGAAAAGTAATTGTCCCCCTTGTTAAATCATCCATCAGTTGTGATTAACCACTGCCTGACTTGGAGAAGCAAAACATCTCAACAATGATCTTTGCAGAACAAGGATCTGAAGCAGACCAGCAAGTCCATCGCTGACTAGCTGGAGAAAGGGAAGATTGTAGAGTGGCCTATTCAAAGTCTGGACATAAATGCAATTGAGATGCTGTGACCTGACCTTAACAAGTCTTATCATGCACAAAATGCCTTAAATGTGGGTGAAAAAAAAGCAATTAAGGAAAGAAGAGTGGGCCAAAATTCCTCCACAGTGATGCAAAAGACTCCAGTTATTACAACCACTTGTTGGTAGCTCTTGCTGCCAAGAGTGGCACAACTAGTTATTAGACATTAATTATTTAGTTCATGAGGAACCTGACACATTGTGGCCACAGTAAATAGCAATATATTGCATTATAGACATAAGGGCAAAAACTTGTTTGCAGTAAAAAATAAATCAGTCACATTGTTAAAATTATTGAAGGTACTTTGTTGTGTGAATCTATTATTTGTAAAGTGAAAAGAGCATTTTCCATTTGCATTTAATTTAACTATACCTACTTAGCAAATATAGTTTGGGGCATATCAAGGGGAAGAGCTGCAAGATATTAGGAAATTGCGAAATTATTGTTGAATATTAGGATGACAATATCGGTTAGAAGTATGCCTAAGAACCTCACAGTATGATTATACTGGTTAAAAACACCACATTTTCACTAAAGTTAAACCATAATTTAAAATAAAAACATTTAACATAATCTGACTTCTTTTAATTAAAACTGAAAAGCAACAGTTGTTCCTATTGCTTTAAATAATACAACACACTGCTAGTCACAGTGATAATAATGATATACACAACATATAATTACTATCATATTGATTTTAAAAATACTAGACTAAATCTTAAATGCATACCAGCTAAATTTGGTAGCAGTTTTTAAATAAACTTTCTCCTTGTGCAGAATAAGAAGTGTTTTTGGCACTATGCTCTTTAAAGAGTAACAAGTTTAACAACATGATAGTAGTTGATTAATTATTCAGCTATCTGCTTGGGTCGAGCCTGCAGCTGGTTGATTACCAGACAGTCCACTCGAAGCTTGACAGCTGTAGTTTTAAAACAGCATTACTTTTTTAAATCTGCTGTCACACTGCTTCCTGTCTCGCCATGAATACTGCTATTTTTAAAAGCAAGTGTTAAATGGGTCTACATGTGCAGAAATTAAAGCAATGTTGCTGAACATCGGTTCCTGTCACATTTTTGAAGTACATGTGTCACTTTTCTGAATGGTACGCATTTGGTGAGATCAACGACGCGGAAAACTCAGTGTTTGACTGCATCATGCCCATGTAAGTTACTTTTAATTTATTTATTTATTCACATTAAAGGATCAGCTATTAATCTGGGAAGTAGATTTAAATACTTCATGAGTGCCCCCAAGAGGTCAAATAATTAGACAAAGGAATCACAATGGCATAAACTTCACTCTCACTTTCAAGCATCTACCATCCTGAGGTTAGTCAGGCGTCACCTTATCATTGTGTGATTTTGTAGCAGTGCTGCGTATATGGGGTATAAATGACATATGAGAGGTGGCAGGCTGGTCTGTGTGGTGATTAAATCATGTCTGTTACAGTCTTCAATGTAAAATAAGTTAATATAGGAGCATTATCTTTTGTTGGCATTATGTCTTTTAACACCATTGAAACAGAATGGTGGTGGTGGGTATAAAGGTTATCGAGTTTCCACACTGTGACTATTTGTCTCATTTGTGAAAACATTTCCAAACAGCCAAATTTGTCTTACTTGTAAGCGAGTGAAAGGTATAGAAGCGTTTCTCTCTCAGCCAGCTGACTGGCAGTGCGCAGCAACATGCAGGAGAGCTGCTGGACTGTTACTCAATGGGAGAAAGCCCAGACGGAGCAATGAAGGGAGATGAAAATGGAGCCGAATTACGTAGAAAGGCAATGGCCAGGCTAGGATATCGGCAAACGGCCCAACAGCTGAGACGTTATTCCATATTCCCTTTTCTGACCATCATACAAAAAGGCACAGCTGAAATATGAGTCAGATAATGTGTTTACATAAAACTGTTTAAATAAGATTGTTAATAAATCAACCTGGCAGTCAGTGGAAAGTGACATGAATGTAAGTATAGTTTTAATAGACCATTTTCCATCAAGAATTTGAGACGTTTTTGGTATCTGGCAGCTGAAAAGGAAGTTTCCAGCAGCTATGTTAAAAATATGCCCAAAATCACAGCACAGAGCACAGCCAATAGGAGAGAAACAAACAAAGGTGTTCAGGCTCACAAAGGGCAGACTTCAAATGCTCTGGGGTAATGTATTTAATTGATGATGAATAACACCAACATCCTATTGTGAAATAATACATCATCCCACAGAAACTATAAAAGGAACGCCCACTTGTTTGAGCTGGACTGTGATTTTAATTCAAATTCTTTAAGGAAAAACAGATTGAGTCTTTAAACTTCTTCCTGTGGAGAATGAACTTGAACACAATGAATAGTCAGAAAAAGATTGCTGGAGGCTTAATTTGAGGACAGCACACAAACATCCTCCCAGACCTTTCTCCTGCAGCTCCTGTACAGACAGTTCATTAAAACCGCCGTTAAAGCGTTCATTTATTCAAAAGAATGGTCCACCCAAAATAACCACCCGGAGGAGTTTCCAAAACAGCTGCCTGTTGGAACTGTTTGCCGTCTTTGGTTTGATTACATGAAAGGCTCGTGGTTTCCACGGTAACATCACATCCGGTCTGATTATATCCGCAGGTGCACAGCGATCAGAAAAATTAATTAAAGGCATAAACGTCGAAACATTGTAAAGTGAAATATTTGTTCAAGAACAGGATTTCTTTTACATTTAAAGAAATTGTCTCTGTTTTATCACAAAGCAAATATAAACGAGCATCGACGATGAAACAAAAATATAGATTAAATCTTGATGTTTTAGGGAAGAGAAAGTGTTTTAAAGCATATGTTGTCGCATTTTTTCAGAAAGCCCCCACACCTCACCTTGTCCCAACAACGTATGTATTTCACCCCATGACATCACTGCCTAAACGCGGTGAGGTGTGGAACATTTCTGATTTTTTTTTTTCTTGAGCACCTAAAAAAAAAAACACTTTTTTCCCCCTTTGTCCAAAATATGTCTAATAGCTGGGCTATCGGTAAAGGATGGTGTAAATACACACCCTCTTCTGAAAGGCTGTCCAATGAGGCATTCCCGATAATGGAATAAGCAAAACTCCAAAAGACAAACTCCTGCCTGAAAGTTGGCACAGCTCTGAAGCCTTTTGGGAGTCCATCCTGGCCAGGAACTGTCCAGCAAGGTGAGGCACAAGGGGGCGCACCGAGCACCTCTGTTTCAACCAGAGAAACCAACGATCCAGTTTTTATTTATAAAGCGAATAATAACAGAATGTAATGATGGTCAACTCTGTTTTATGCAAGTACAGTAGCATTTGGTTCCCAAAACTTGTACTATCTGTGTCACACACCGATTTTCATATACTGTTTGTGGGGGTTAGGCACCACAGCTGCCTGCAAATAGCTAAAATCTGCAAATATCTGAGACCCATAGTTCCAACACCAGTGGACCAGTAAGCCAATGTATCAACAGTGTGAATCCATACTGTGAACTTATATAGCCCTTTTTATTCAGAGCCTTTTTACATTTACATGTTTCCTTGCTTCAGCACACCTGACTTCATTTGATGGTTGATTAACAGTGTCATGGCTACTCTTCCGTAATTAACTCAAGAAAAAGGTATGTCAGAGTAGTTTCTGTAGAGCAGGTTTTCAACGCACTAAAAAATAAAAAGAACTTGCAGAGATGTTTGTAGTTGGTTTTTTTTGTTTGTTTTTTTTGTTTTGTTTTTTTTAAAAAAAGGTTTAACGTTACTGATAAAAATAACAGAAATACTCCTCACTCCTTCCGTGCAAACAATCAGACCCACCACAACACAGCTGGCTTTTCTTAATCACAGCAGGAGGCTGACTTGACGAGGAGGCCATAAACAAATAATAATAATAATAATAATAATAGCTCATCTACCATCTGTAACCATTAGCATCTTTTGGATCATTAATAACATTTATCACTTAGCAAATAATTAAAATGTCAAATGCTTCATAGGCTCCAACAAACAGGCTTTCGCTGAAATGCAATCATCTGAATCAGGTGTGTTAAAGCAGGCGAGCATCTAAAACATGCAGGGCAGAGTGCAACTTTTAGATGTGTCTCTCTGTCAACACACCTGAATCATATAATTAGGTCAATAGCAGGATTATGTAGAACTTGACTGTCTGAGGAGATATTTCAGTCCTTTGATTCAGATGTGTTGAACTTGACACCAGCCTTGGAGGACTGGAATTTGACACGCCTGCAGTAAAGCACGATTCACCCAGTCGCATTAACGAACTCACACGTATTCATACACCAGTATGCAGTTCGGTACGTTCCTTGCCCAGGGGCACATCGACATCCGACATCGCTGGATATAAACCAACAACTTTCTGATTGCAAGACAACTACTCTTCGCCATGTGTGTTAGTTCAGTTGTCTTGTGGATTTTAAAAGTTTTTTCCAGAGAAGCCAGAGTAGTGACCTACTCCAGACAGGAGGAGGGAGACAAGCCTGTGAGCTGAACACAGAGAACATAACAGCTCAGCCGACGTTTCTCTGACATCACAGATACGTTCGGTCACTTCACATACTAACTCAGGTGGGAGTCACGGTGGCGTTACCTCAGCAACAAAACTATGTAGCATTTTATTAATGCAGCTCATCAGTCGCAACATGAGAAAAATAAAGTATGAATTTCCAGAGCTCATTAAAGAGACACTAAAGAGTTTAACTGTAAGAGCCACACTGACATCAAACACCAAAAGGCTCGCTGTCAGCCATTAGCCACTCCGCACACTTTTAATTTGCAGCTTAATGAAGTTGGCCTCCCTGACATTCTGAAACTGTAACAATGTTTAGAGTAAGAGAAACTTGAAAATGTGGCGTGCCTTTCTATTTTTAGCCACCAGGGCCCCCCTCCTGGACTGTGACGTCTGGATGACCTTTAAATATCAATTTCTTTCAAAAGTATGTTGGCACAAACAAAAGAAATGTTAGCGCAGATCAGCACAAACGTTTGCCACCGTTTTAATTCAGTTTGAAGAGTCTAGTTTAAACGCACATTGCACTGCGTAACAGAGAGAGTGGTCATGCTACGCGCTGCTGTAAAGCACACATTTTAGGCAAGAAACAAAAAACACAACAAAGAAAAAGCTCAATCATACCACACTCTGTAATCCTCTGGTCAATGAAATCCTAAAATGGGATTTTTTTTAATTGAGGAGAATTACGACAAGGTGATTATTAAAATATTTATTCTCCCATCTGTGGAATATGTCCACAGAGTTATGTTGTTAAATAGGTTAATTTACCAAGCAGCAGTGACTAATTTCAATAATGCTGTTTACTGAATATGTGTTTTAAAAAAAGAAACATCTGCTTAGAAATGGTTAATTACAACTTTAGTCATATTTTCCGACCTTTAACTCTTTGGATGTTTTACTTTATTTTGTAACATTGTTGTTTGATGTTGAACAGACGATTCCAAGGTTTGTTTTTCTAGTGTTTTTCTAGTGTGTTTCATTGTCTTGATTTTGCTTTACTCATGGATAATAGTGGGAATAAAACCCATTTTCTGTACTCCATCTGTACCCATCTCTGCTCTCTGGGTCCAGCGTTTCTTGTTCCGCTTTGCTAACTCGAGCTGAATCCATGCAGCCTTTAGTGTCAGAACCCGAGAATCCCTTCGGCTCTCTTCTATTTGGTTTTATTTTTTTATGTATATAAGAAAACTGGAGCAAAAACTACCAAACAAGCATCACAATCAGATCCTCCATCCAACAAACTCCATTATGCTGTGCAGAGGTGCACATGGTGAGAGGCGGGCTTTGAAATAATCCAAATTAAATAAACGGCATGAATATCATCAAAAATAGGGAGTGTGAAGTTCGCATTCTAGTGCAAAAATAGGAACAAACTTTCCACATGGTTGCGTGTTGGTTTCACAGTGCTGAGGCTGCTCTGATATTTCTGGTTGACATTTGAGCTCAAACAGGCCGTTACAGCTGCTGCGAGGAACCCTTCTGCTACCTCTCCACTGTCGGGTTCAGGTATTACCATGGCAACCTCAGCCCCATTCATCTGCTCATGTGCAGAGCTTTCTTGATTGGGCTCGATTAGTTTAATCTTCCCAGAGGGGGAACGGTGCTGATTGTGTGATGTGGGCACCGACAGAAATTAAGGATTTAGCTGAATGTTATAAATTGCATACAGTCTCAGCTTTAAGGGTCTTTTACCAGCAGCTATTGTCAGGGCATTTCTGAAATCATTTTGCTCAAAATATCACAAAATTAAATAAGCTCCTGTTTATGAATTATTTTATTACAACTTCTCCTACAGAGGGTCCTCTCTGCTTTGTTGATTTTCAGTAATAAGTGGGACAGAAGTAGAGAAAGAAAGAAAAAGCATGATGATGTTAAAAAGGAGATAGAAAGATAGAAGGGTGTCGTTCTTTGTCTCTCTCTGGTGTAAAATCAAAAGGAAGGAACTATTAGCGCATTCATTTAGTCAGCTGAAAGATAATATTGACGTTACAATGTCCCTTCGGCTTTGACTGAGATTGGCAAATTACAAACATCCAGTTATGGAGACACCAGCGTAGAGTGTATTTTAGCCTGAGTGACACAGGCTAGGAAGCAGCAGATGATAGACTGCATGCTGACTTCAGTGTTATATGTTCAATTGCTTCCTCTTGGTTATTTGAACTCCTCTGACTGTAGTGTATTCGGTCGTGTTCCAGCACAGCAATGCAGCAACCACAAGGATCATGCACCATCTCTACACCTCTCTCTCTATCCAAATCTTTCCTTCTCTAATCACCCCTTCTCTATTTATTAATAGTACGTCTGCAAACAGCTTTAACTCCCTCTCCAGGTACTTGTTAAAAGGTGGTGATTCAACTATTTCAAGATTGTCAGTAATAGCTAAAAAATCTGGATCACTTAAAAATGAGCTTGTGAAACAATTTTCAAACAAAAATGATATTCTTAGTCAGGTTTTAGACAAGCTCACATCACATGCCCCTCTGAACAACATCTCTTCTCTCCCGAAAAACAGATCCCTCAAGAAAGCTCAGGCAGTTTTAGCTGAAACCAACCAGTCAGCCCCCGTTCACAGTTTTCCCTTTTACCATCAGGACGCAGATTTCCTTTAACAAGCTGCAGAACCAACAGATTTAAGAATTTTACCTTTTAAATACTTTTAAATACTTTTTGTTGAGTGTTTTTCCTGTTGTTGTTTTTTTATGTCTACACTGTGATGGTTTTTATCATACTTACTTTATTTATTGTTGGTGAATGTATTTTCTGCTGGTTGTAATACAAATTGATATTAAAGATACCTTGACCTTAACCTATAGCTGACATCACATATAAAACAAATACCATACTTCATTTGATTGTGCGGACTATAACCATTCTCTTCCAAAAACGGTGCTTCAATGACTGTATTTATTGGTTTTTAAACCACATTGGAGTATCCGGTTTGTGTCTATAGGCATCTACAGCTCTTCAGCTTTAGAGCTGAATGCAGGTGTTCCTCATGGGCTGACTTTGTGGTCAGTTATGTTTTTTATTTATTTAAATAATTCTGAGATACTTTTACATCTGGCGATGGTACACTTCTATGCAGATGATATTATAATTAATACTGCTGCAGCATGTGTATATAAAACTAGATATTCTCTTCAATCTGCAACTTCAAAGTTCTTTAGGTGTTCCTCAAAGGTCAGTCTTGGAAGCAAGTTCTTTTCCATTTATATAAGTAATACTGGGATAGATCTCAACCCAGCCATGGTTCACTTCCAGACAGAAGAAACAATTATTCACATATTGGTATCATCATTACAAGTTGCAATAGACTCTCTTCAATCTGTGTTTAACGATTATGAAAGTCCTCTGGATGTTCCTCAAGGGTTAGAGTCAGGTCATTGATTTTTAAGTTTGAATGAGGCAGACATGCTGTACTTAACATTTTTACAGTTTGGAGTGTCAGTCTGTGACTTTTAAACCAAAATGCCATGGAAATATCTATGAGTGAGGCATTATTCATCTAATTTCACTGTTTTTAATCATGTTTTGGACTTCACTGTTGTGGTGGGCAAAGGTCTTTGTCACCAGACTGCAGCAAAACTCCAACAAGAGTAAGGGAACAGCCTAGGTAGGTATACAGGTTCTAGGAAGTTAAGTTCTGGAGCAAAACATTATAAAAGGAACCCATAATCTATACTCATCAAAGCCACATCTAAAAATAAAAAAAATGTTGCCATTAATAAATACTTTTTCCACCAGGCTTCAGAGAAACAACAAAACATATCTACCTCATATTTCAGCATTTAAAGTCAAAGGTAAAGTTATGGGTCAGACTTATTATTTTCAAAAGCAAGAGGATGTTGGTTTCCTGTTCAATAAATGTAAAAAAATAGTAATAAATAGAGCAAGAAAACCAACTAAAAACATATTATTCTATTCAGTATTAACACTACAAGATGAATTTTCTTTAAATGGACCTTCACTTTCTGTCACAGATTCAAACTAAAATGTTCATTCATATTGCTGACACAGTTAAAAATGACATAAATAAACCCATAAACCCAAACTTTAGATGTGAGAGAAAAACATTTTATTTTCTTGTAATAAACGATGAATACACCACTGCAGTCATTATTGATGGGAACCATAACTGTTGCAACAAACCTAAATAAGCCGCCTACATTTCTGCACAAAGTCATTAGTAAGTCTTTATAATCTGATCTACAATTCAACACCTGCCTAACACTGCCATTCGCTGCTGACCTCTGCCCTGCATGCCCTGTTCCTACTTCCTGCTGTTCTGCTCTCATATTAACACATGTAGTAATGGCATCTCTTTTCACTGCATTTTGATTATTAAAGGATACTCCTGTCAGTGCCACTGCCAAGTCTTTAGTTTCCAGCTCTTCCATTTTATATGAGCTTTTATTGAAGCTTTTATAAGAGTGAGTTTGAAGTAGCAGGAAATGCCAATGTAAGTACACCTCAAGTAAAGTAAAAATTAAATGGCTAAATGGACATCAGTCATTAAGAAAAACAAAAATCAAAATAACATCTGCTGTTTCCTTTCATGCTGGAAAATCTAATCATCAACTATCTTCCTTCCTATCCACTGATAATATGATATATTTCTTACCATATAAACTACTGCAAAAGGTTTAACCACAACTTATTTCTTTAAATTTAGTCTCCAACAACTTGAACCTACAGTGCACTGATAAAGTATTCACACCAGTTAAACTTTTTAACATTTTCTAACATTAAAACAACAAACTTCCAAGCATTTTTTAAATTATTTTATTTCAAGTGACATAATAGCGAAGTAATGATCTGAAGTTTTTATTTTCACAAATAAAATTCCATAGAGTGTGGACCCTGTGAGATTTCAGCCTTTGCTCTGGCCAGACAAGACCAAAACTGAACTTTTTGTTTCCTGCAAAGCAAGAGGTGTGGCAGAAAACTAACACTGCACATCACTGTGAACACACTATCCACATGTTGTAACATGGTGGTGGCAGTATCATGTTGAGGGGGATGCTTTTAGTAGGAAATCAGAAGCAGGACAGAACTGGTAGGAAGATGGATGGTACTAAATGCAATGCAATTGTACTCCAATTTTTAATATCTGAATCTGGCTATTTAATTGCCTTTAACACAACTTCTATTACCAAGTTTTAAGATACGATAATGTCCCTACATGCAGAGGACCGTCATTATCGATGTCAAATAGTGATTAACCTTAATGTTTTGTGGATTATAACTAACTTATTTCAAATTGTTTTGACTAGTTTTCCACACTAAAATACCTTCTTCTTTTTTACTGCTTGTGTGCAGTGCTAACTTCGAACTTATGCTAATAGCATCTAGTTTTTTTATGCTAGGAAGCCAAGTTTTGCTCCTTGAAATATCATATCCCCTTTAGAATTGCTTTAATATTAATTCAACACTGGTAAAATACATTTATGCTTGATGTATTTCTGCATGTTTAGTCTTTCATGTTTAAATACTGAAAATAGCTATAACTAAGAGGGGAAAAAAAACAAGCAGTTGTTTCACTAATTCTGATTTTGTGTTTGGTGCAACCAAATGTTGTTCTTACATTTATTGACACTTCTTCATGGATCAGATGTTTTTTGTGGGGAATTTCAATGAAAGCAATGATAAGAAGCCACTTCAAATGACACTGAACATAAGGAACATAAGAAGTGGAGGAACCTCTAAAGAAGAGTCAATTTCCCCACTAAGGTGTTAGAAAAACTCTGGTTTCCATTGAGAATAACTCTCAAGGACTTTTCCTTTTTTAACTAAAAAGGTTAGATCTGAAATAACTAAACTAGAACTAAAAATAATTAAGTAAGATTAAAGGTATTAGTTATAACAAATAAGACTCTGATAAACTAAAATAAATTATCCCATGACAAAATATTTCAGTCAACATTAGCGGTTACACAGTCTTGCAAAAAAACCAAAACAAAAAGAAAATCAATTCAATTCAATTCAAAAATACTTTATTAATCCCAGAGGGAAATCAAAACAGAGAATCTTAAAACAGAGTCCGCAAAAGATTTAAGACCGGGTGTCAAAGTTCACTTTCCAGCGATACAGCAGCCCAAGACATACAATGAAACGGCTCAGATCAAAGCATATTCAGATGTTAGACTACCCCAGTCCAAGTCCAGCTAAATCCTAAGTACCACTGAGAACCTGTGGAAAGGTTTCAAGAAAATCTCTGTTGATCGGTGCTCTCAAATCAAGCTGACTCAGCTTAGCCTACTTTTTGAAGAGAAATGGGCAAAACTCACAGTCTGTAGATGTCCCAAAGGACCTGCAGCTCTAACTGGTCTGAACTAAAGCACTGACTCAGGGGTGCTAAATGCAAATGCACCACACACTTTTCAGTTTGTAATGAGTGTTTTATCTATTTATCATTTTCCTTCCATTTCACAAGCATGCTTTTCTTTGCTTTGGTGTTTCACCTAAAATCCCAAATATAATACATAAAAGTTGGTGGCTAAAAAAATGCAAAAAAAAATAATAATAATCATGGTATGAGTACTTTCGGAAGACACTGTATGCAGTGATGCAAGAACAATGGAAATATGCTGCAAACTATTAAATTAGTCATAAGAAAACGTTGTTAGGTTAGCCCCTTTAGTTCTAGTGGGGCTTTTTCTGTAAAGTTGCACTCTTCATTATTAAAAGATGTGGTGCTGGGTTGATTGGCAATTCTCAACCATCTGATAGTTGTGTAAAGTTGTTCCTTTCTCTGTGTTAGACCAGTGATAAAATAAATGTTCACCGTCCTCATCCACTAGCATCAGCAAAGATAAGCTTCAGTTCCCCCCCCCGGCCTCTCCTGGAGCAAACCAACGGACCATAATCAACACTAAACCATTTTGCTTTGTCACATAGTGGAAAGTTACCTACACTGTAGTATTTTTTTTTCTTCATTGCAGGCGACTGCAGCGTTACATAAATGACTTTGAAGCATTCTGCCATCCTCTGCTCCACTGACACGTTATCTTACATTTCATATCATTCAACTGCATCATTATAACTGCAGAAAAACCCGTTGAAACACAGCCAAGACGGTGTTAATCGCAAGACAGCTAAACTTTTAATCAGTTAAATTACTGCATGCTTTTAATAATAAAATACTGCACAAAACGCTGCAGAAACCCCCCATTAAAATGTAAATAAATGCAGTGTTCTACATATTGCTGTAACAGTCAGGTAAAGAAGCAAACATTTCTGCCTGATAAGTAAAACCCATGTGTTTCTGCTTCATGAAGGCCAGCCAGCTTCACTCCACACCCCCTTTGGCTATTGTACTTTTCCCTACGTTAAATGAAAAATTGCTGAGCATGTTTGTACATTTCTGCAATGGACTGGTGACCTGTCCAGGGTGTTCCCCGTCTCTTGCCCAATGACTGCGGAAGTTAGGCGCCAGTCACCCCCCCTCCCCCCACAACCCTGCAAGCATAAGTGGGTATGGACAATAGGTGGCTGGATGGATGTAGATTTTACCCTGGTAGTATTTTTACTCAGTTTCTCACAGAGCTCACAGTTTCTCTGCTGCTGATGCTGCTGCTGCCTTACAGCAACTCCACTGCAGCAGAAGTGGGTTAACTTTCTGGCCCAGGGGGGCTCCAGTGGGCTGCAGAGAGTCTCACATTTGCACTAAATCCACTTGTGGTAGAGCATAATATAGTAGAGATTTGCTCATACCTGCGAGTTAATTGTGGCATTTTTATAATCATAAACAGAACAAGAAAAAAAAAACCCAGTAAAATACTTTATGGGGGTGATCTTAAGTAAAGTTTTGATGTAGTAAATTTACACAGTGCTAAATTTAGTCCAGTAGTTTGTGGGCAGAATTGTATCCTTTTCGTTGTTCTGCTCTTTATAGAGTAACTTAAGCGCAACAAGCTGATTGTAGCTGGTTAATTAGTCAGTTTGTCTGCTCTGGCCACCAGCCTGTACCAACTGTGACTTTAAAATAGTGTTGCCTGAATAAGAGGGTTGGATGGCACTCTTGGTTTAAAAACATCACTGTTCATGTTTCCACAACTAGAAATATTTCCAAAGAGCTGAACTTATATTTCTTGTAAGCAAGGTAAAAAAAAACGGTAGCCTTCTTTCAGCCAGCTGACTGGCAGCATTTGGGACCAGCCTTACTCTAGGGGTCATACAGGTGCAGAAAGTATAGGCACTGCAGAACTTTCTCTGGCATCTCATTAAAAGGACTTTAAGCCAAAGGAATGGTATGAAAGAAAATATCTGTGGTTCTAATCTCGCCATGTTGAAAAACTGTAATATTTCTCATCAAAACAAAGTGCTATGTAGTTGCTGTTAGCATAAGAGTTAATCTGGCAGCTAACTGCACATTATATTTACGTGCCCTGGAAATAAAGGAGAGTGCTTTAGGTTTGCTACTCTTGTTGCACATTTCTAAGCAACAGAACAAGTAGTTCCTGAGTTTGCCCTGTTGTGTTGACAGAGTCGACTAATAAAAACGACTCCTCGGACTCAAAAGTTACAAAAGCAACGATGAAGCCTCCATCACTATTAAATACTTTTGTTGACAGCATATTGTGAACTCAGTGGAAAAAATGAAAGCCAACAGACAAGAAATGTCATAAGCACAGTGAGAATACCGCGACTAGCTAATCGCCGGTTGCTAACAGCTCTGCTTCGAAGCTTCTTTTTGGAGATAAACTAAAAATCAAACAAAAATCTAACATGCTTGAGATGATTAGACTCTTTAAAGTACCGTTTGAGATTGATGAAATCTTCACTCTATTTGTGATACATAAAATGAATAAAAGTTCTGCTTTTTGGCAGAAATAACACTGCAATACATAGACTGACCCAACTCAGACTGAATCATTTTACACTGATTATAGATCGTCGAAAACACAGTTTGTGGCCGTTTTGTGAAAATAAAAAAAAAAGGACATTTTTAAGTTTTCTAAATTTTTTGTTCATTTAAACCCAATATTGTGTAGCCTGTTATAAAGATCTAGAATACTAAAAGGTTGTACACAACGTATGCCGGCTACAAGGGCTCCAAAAGTCTTTTACAACAACACGCAATATGAAGTATGGCAAAGTTAGTAGAAATGGCTTTGTCAGCACCTTTCAGTGTATGACTCATACTTAAACGTTGGACTTTTTCTTTTATTAACTCCAATTTTGAAAATAAATAATTAAATCTAACATAGTTGCTGCCCTTGTGTGAAAAAAGAGCTGTAATTAAGCCTAAAATTATTCACACCCCTGGTGGATCAACTCAGAAGTTTATTTCTGATAGTACATGAGACAGGCATCTCTCAAATATGATATTAAAGGAGAACTGATTTTGAGGAAAGGTATTTATCTTTTTCTTTTAATAAATGTCATATCAAGAATTAATTAACAGAATTTTGCATTTTTCCACTGCTATATTGATGTTTTTAAGGGTAGAGGGCCTCGTTGACATCACCCTAATTTTTAGCTCAGTTTCAAGTAACTTCAAAACATTGATACTGCCTCCAGTCAGAAAAAAAACATATTTTTTAAAATTAAAAGCTTACTTAAATCCTAAATTTACCAGGGGTATGAATAATTTTGGGATTCACTATAACTATAAATCTCACATATTATAACCAAATGAGAGTTTTCTAAAATTAAAACCTTTTTTTTTTTTTTTACCAAATATTTGGATAGCAGCTGATTGGCTGCCTCTCGAATAAGAATCATACTTGAAACCAAAATATGTATACAGTGCAATGGTCGACTTACACCTAAAATTCCATCAATGATTGGATTTAGCGTTTTAACCTGCACTCTTTGTGAAAACAACAAAACAAAAGGGTGTTCTTTGTTTTCCCAGAAACACCGATAAAGTCTTGTCTCTTCTTATTCTTGTGAATCCCAAAATCGATCAATGCATTTTGTGGTTTCATGAGACAGATGTTTTGTTTCTCCCCGACTATTTGCATTTGTCTCTCCTCTTTAGACAATACAAGCACTTTTTAAGCATTTAACAATAAATCTGTTCTTATTGTTTACCATTTAGCAGATGGCTTAAGGTACTTTTAAACTTTTATAGCAGTGAACAAAATTCCAAGATTAAACAATGAAAACCTACCATACTGAGCCAGCACACACACAAACACACAATGAAAAGCCTTGCCAAAAGCAGTTTAGTTCTGTCCCTCAGTTTATCCCCGCTCATCTGTGTCCAGCTAAATATGCCCTCCCCTCCATATGTGTGTGTGAGCGTCTACATGTGTCCTTGAGGTGGCTCAATTGTCACTCTGCTGGAGATGCTTTGCATGTTTCTTCGTTATGTCCTCCACGTTGTCTTTTCATCTCTTCCCCCCTTTCTGTTCATGTCTGTCTCTCTTCCTCAGCCTTTCTCCTCTTACCTTACTGGAGCCTTTAATTCCCCTCTTCCTCGCAGCAGTATCCCCTGAAGTCCTCTCCTCGTTTTTTTCATACTGTATACTCCTCATCCCTCCTTCTTCTTCTTCTCCTCCTCTCTGCAGTCTGCAACTTTTACTCTTTGCCTCTACACCCCTCTGTTCTCATCAACTCTCCCTAAGCTTCTGCCCAATCCCTCTTCAGCTTACTCCAACCTCTCTCCCTTCTTCCCCTCTCTCTCTTTCAAGCCAATAGTCAAGAGGCATTTCAGTGTGTGTGTGTGTGTGTGTGTGTGTGTGTGTGTGTGTGTGTGTGTGTGTGTGTGTGTGGCTGTGTATGTGTGTGTGTGTGTCGTATGAGCCAGCTGGAAGTCTTGGTAGGAGGCAAGAGTGTCTTTTTTTCTATGTATGTTTGAGCAGTGCAGAGTGAGCATCTCTGCGTACACACACTGGATGTCCACGCTGAGGTCAGCTCGAGCCAAACTCTACCAAAACATGGTTGCGTTGCCCTAATCCTATGTCTGTTACTCTCTGATTGCAGTCTACTGCAGTGTTTTAGGGGCAGATGGGCAGGGCTGCACAACTTTGACAAATAAGCTGTCAGTCAGTGTTGTGCATATTAGCGCAGACCAATAAAATACCTTCAAAATACATTACAATGCCTTGCAAAAGTGTTCATAACTCTTGATCTTTCTCATGTTTTGTTACATTACAACCACAAACTACGTTTGGATTTTATGTGACAGACCAACACAGAGTCAAGGTTGGGAAAAGGAAGGAAATGCATAAATTCATTTCAAATATGTACAAAAGCCTCTTGAGTCAATACTGAGAGTTTAGCACATCCAGAAACTGTTTTTTGCCCATTCTTTGCAAAATAACTCAAGCTCAATCAGATTTGATGGAGAGAAACCGTGAAGGGCAATTTTAAAGTCTTGCCACAGATTTTCAACCAAATTTAGGCTTGAACTTTGACTGGACCTTTCTAACACATGAACATCCTTTGATCTGATCCATTGTATTGTAGCTAAGAGCTTTGACCATTATTGGTATAGAATTGAGAAGTTAGATTTACTATATAAAGGGAATAAGAAAGGCATTTGTGCAAATAATATCTGCAGATGGCACCAGGCATATTTTGGGGGATCTGATTTGTGTGTGTGTTTGAGTCGTTAGGATGAAAATAATGTGCTTATTTAAAAATTATTGTTCTAGAATACCTGATGGTGCTCTTATTACAAAGGTTTTATGTTTTTCTTTCTTTAAAAACCTTTATAAACAAGAAAAAGATTAAAGGTTTGAAATTTTTACTTGATCATGTTTTATTTGACATAGAAAGTATTTTTAAAACTGGATCTTTTTTAAAGGGTCATGTCGATTTTGCGGCTCAATCAAAAACGTATTTTGTAGGCGTAATGCAAAGTGGCTCTTTGGATTGAAAAGGTTTCAGACATCTGCTCTAACAGGTCAAATCATCTCTACTCCACGTCACTCTCTTTCAATTCATTTTTAACATTTTTAAAACTGAAGACAAGAAAACCTTTGGTTCTCTTGGTTTTCTTTTGATTTTGAACTCAAGATGCACTCTCACACATTCATGACAACCAGTATGTGATTCTTTTGGTAGAAAGCGGTTTTGTTCAACAAACCCACCCAAATATAAGAAGTGAAAAGAAAAAAAAAGTCCAAATTACATCATCTACAAAAGATTTTAGTGACTGGCAAAAGTATTCATACCCCTTAGGCAAATATTACTGAATTATTATGACCAACACAAAGTACATAACACTTTAGTGAAAGAAAAATGATATACGGTTTTCTATTTTTTGAAAATCTGAAAAATTTGGCATACATACAGTATGAATTCAGTTCCCTTTACTTGTGCACCCATTTATAACATCTACTGCAACAAACTGCTTTCAAAAGCCACCTGGTCGGTAGATGGAGTCCACCTGTGTGTACTTTAATGTTAGATAAATCCAGCTGTTCTAGGAAGGCCTCAGAGGTTTGTTCGAGAGCATTAGTGAACAAACATCATCATGAAGGCTAAGAAACACAGCATGCAGGTCAGGGGGAAAGTTGTGGAGAAGTTAAAAAAAAAATATCCCAAGCTTTGAATGTCTCACAGAGCTCTGTTCAATCCATCACCTGATAATGGGAAGTGTGTGGCACAACTTCAAATTTACCAAGGCATGGTTGTCCACCCAAACTAATAGGCTGGAAAAAAAGAGCATGAATCTGGGAAGCAGCCAAAGAGGTCTATGATATCGCTGGAGGAGTTGCAGAGGTCTACAACTACCTATATCTGCTTTTTATGGAAGACTGGTAAGAAGACAGCTGATAGCCATTGCTGAAAAATAGCCATAGATATCTCATTTAATGTTTGCCACAATCCATGAATGGGGCACAGCAAACATGCAAGACGTCACTTTGGCCAGATAAGACCAAAATTGAACTTTTTGCACAAGATGCAAAATGCTATGTGTGGAAAACAACGCACCTCAACTTGAACACACCTTCACCTATTTGAAACAAGACGGTGGCAGCATCATTCTACTGGGATGCTTTTCTTCACCATGGACAGAGAAATTGCTCAGAGTTAAAATGGAGACAGATGGAACTATAAACAGGTCAACACTGAGAGAAAACCTGTTAGAGGGAGCAAAAGATTTAAGACTGGGCTAAAGGTTGAACTTCCAGCAGGACAGCGACACTAAAAACACAACCAGAGATACATTGAAATGTTTTCCGATCAAAATCTGTTCAAGTGTTGGAATGGCCTAGTCAAAGTTCAGACATAAATCCAACAGAAACTTTGTGGTAAAATTTGAATATTGCTGTTCACAGATGATTATCGTCTAATCTGACAAAGCTTGAGCTATTTTGCAAAGCAGAATAGACAAAAATGTGTCTCTTCCTGTGCAGAGAGTGTAGAGACATACACCAAAAGACATGCAGCTGTAATTGGAGCAAAAGATGGTTCCACAAAGTATTGACTCAGGGCGCTGAAAACAAATGCATGATAAAAACTTCACAATTATGCACAGAACTGTGTTGGTATATCACTTAAAATATCATAAAATACTTTGATCCATGTTGCTGTAATGTAGAAAACGTCACAGGGAGTGAATCCTTTTGCAAGGGGACCGTAAATATGGTTAAAAAGTTGTAGAAATGGATCAAATTAGCGAACCAAGTTTTTATTACATTTGGATAAAACATAAATTCATAACTAATCTAATTTTAAACTGATGTTTTCGGTTAAAGGGGGTCTATGGTTGTGAGTTCACCAACTGACCTGCAGAGCACTGTTGAGGAAGCAGCTGTTTTGTCCCGGCTCGTTGCTCAGGCCTTTGCTCGGCGCGATGGAGGTCATGGTTCTCGGGGTCACCAGTCCCTGCATCCCGCCAGCCGCTCCGCCACCTGAGGCAAAATAGTTCCTCTTCCACGACATCACTACCTGGACGTCCCCGTTTCCACAGGAACGCAGAAAAGGGGCGGGGCAGAAGACCAAGCGACAGCCTCTATGTCACTCCCATGAGAGAGAAAGATGGAGAATGGGAGAAAGGCAGCGCAGGAGAAAATGGAGGGAGGAGTAGAAGGAAGTAGGCGGCTGTGGACTTGACAAGATGTCTTGGATAGGGATTTGGCCCCCATACAACCCTCCCACTGTCCAGCCGTGTTTTTTTTAAAGTGGTCCACTTATGTTTGCCAGTGATTGTGTTGCTTTTCCGTTTTTAGCTCCATGGGTTTAGAAGTCTGCGTTTGAAGCCATGAGAGCGGTTCCAAAGAATGCTTTGGCAGATTCTCTCAGATAAAAGCGGTTCTGACAGCAGTGCTGCTCCCATGTGGGGATCCCTGTGGTTTCTTTTCCTCTTTCACTTTATCTGGAAGACACAAAAACCAATCTGTTAGGACTCAAAACTCGAAGCAAACAGCAACATACTGAGTTCTTACAGCAGCTTTCAAAAGAAAATCTAAAGTGCACTGACAAAAAAAACCAAAAACAAAACATCTGCTGAGTGTCTGGTCGCTGCTACCAAACTCCAGAGGCTTGGTCTCTTGGAAACTGGAGATCCAGGAGAAAACATCTGCTTTTCCTTGGACCATTCCTGACCTGCTGAGGAGAGCTAATAAAGCATTTCCTTTGTAATCACAGAGGCTATTCACGTTATGTTCGAGAAATCACCTGGGTTGGCCAATAAAGTTGCAACTCTGACTTTAAAAGTAGGAGTTTTATTTCTAATGCAAAACTCAAAATCCAATATCGATGTCTCACACATCAAATGGTGATTGCCAAAGTATTAAGCTGTTTATTTGGACAATTTTTTGCATCCCACAAAATCAGTCACACAAAGTTCTGTACAAACAGAACAGCAAACATGTTGCTACAGCATTAAACATATAAAGTGTATAGAAATACATGGCTGCTAATGGTAGATAGCATAGTAATCTACCTATCTCCAGCGGGTATTAAGCAAGAGGCAGGGATCAGTGCATCGCAGAGCAACAAAGAGACACACAGGACACATAGACATTCACACTCGCTGGGTACCCTGAACCCACACACGCACAGGGAGAACATGCTAACACCATGCAGAAAGACTGCAAGCCAGCATTCGAATCCAGGACCTTCTTGCTGCAAGGCAACAGTGCTACTGTTTAGCCCCAGACTGAAGACTAAACGCTTAACAAAAAAATAAGACTGAACATCTGCTCAATCAGAAAAACACACAACTTGGAGAGTATCCCACATCTACTAGAGATTTAAGGTAACAGCTCCTTTAAAAGTACAGTTAAATGAATTGTGCTCTTCAGGACTGATGCTCAAACTGTCTAATCTAAAATCAGCCTCTTAGCCCAGCAATTCATTTTGGATGCTTTTGTCTGTTATATCACATTTTAATCTGTGCACAGGGACCAAATGAGGATCTTATGGTGCTTCAACCATGCTAGGCCTCTGAACTTTTTGTGAGACAATAAAACCATGAACAAGACTGAATTTGCATAACATCGCAGGGCAGTATGTAATAGAGCCGCAGTCCCCCCACCACCCGTCTTCCATACTTCCTTCCTTTCGCTATAGCTTCCCTGCTTTTGGCAAAGCTCCCTTGTCTGATAACTGGGCTGCATTAACACCACAGCATCATCTTGGCCAAAGGCCAAAGGCCACAGGGATGCTGCGGGTACTTGAGCAGTCCTTACTGTTCTATCTATCTATCTATCTATCTATCTATCTATCTATCTATCTATCTATCTATCTATCTATCTATCTATCTGTCTGTCTGTCTGTCTGTCACTCAGATTCAGCAAATCTGAATCGCCAGAAGATTTATGGAGGGATTTGGCTGGCATGCCCCTGTATGCCATTTTTCCTCCACAACGCAACATCCCCAGCCTCTGTCTCAGCAGTGTGTGTGTGTGCACGGCTGTGTTCCCCACTGAGTCTGTGCAGAGTGTGTGATCACACTTCCTGCTTCTGACTGCACCCTACAGCCACACATAACCAAGATCGCAGTGGCGAGGTCTCACAACTGCTGTTTATGTGGACTGCGTAGGTGTAAGTGTGTGTGTGTTTGAATGTGTGTGTGTGTGTGTGTGTGTGTGTGTGTGTGTGTATGCATATGTGTTGTACGTGTGTCCCCACATCTTCGGCTAGTTACCATGGAAATAGGCCAAGCAGCAGGCATGCGGGGGAAAAGCTGAACCATGTGATTTAACAGAGAGACACACTGTGCTGAACTGGTTGAGAGAGCACACGCGAAACACTCTGTTGCACGCTGGGCTGGCGAGTGATGATGATGATGTGTATTGATGTAGGAGACTTCCTGGAAGCCAGAGTGAGTCAAGACACAAGTCAATCACATTCCCTGACCCTGCTCTGGATAGCTCGGGATGGCAGCCCAGACAGCAGCCACATATTGAAGAGATTTTCCCCGTGTAATGTGGTGGAGAGGACACTGGTCATACATTCGCTCACTGCTTTGATGCACTCTGTGTGTCCGGATGGTGTAACCTGTAGAAATCGGCCCCAGAGCTTGTTTAGGGTGGGTTTCTTTCTAAAATACTGTAACAGTCATCAGGGAAAGCATCACAAGATGTATGGAATAATATGGTTCTTGTATAAAATAAAAATAAAATAAAATAAAATAAAACAAAAAACGGCTGAACTAAACTTAATTTAAAACTTAACAGAACTGAGCAAATATGGATGAAATAAAATTAAACTTAAGTAAAATCACTGAAATTAATTTAATTTTAAAAATTTAATTAAAGGAAACCTAAATAAATAAAACTGCATAAAATTGAACTGAAATTAAAATAAATTTTAACTTAACTGAATAAATCTCAGTAAGATAAAATGAAATAATTTGATATAAATTAAATGAACTGAATGAACATGAATTCATTTAACTAATAATTAAACAAACAAAAACTGAACTTAGATTATATCCATTACATTAAACTGTATTTTAAAATGACCAGAATTGAAATAAACAATTTGATACAAAATTAAATTAATAAATTAAACAGATTAATATAAATGAGTGGGACAAACTGGCCAAAATAAAATTAGATAAAACAAAATATTGTAAATTGAACTAAAGAATTACATTTAGCTTCTGAGCTGAAATAAAATGTACTGATCTGAATTAAAACACAACTAATTTTATTAAAGTAAATGAAAAAAAATCAAAACAAAATGCAATTGGATTAAACTGAAACTGATTAAATATATTTAAATGGATGTAAACTGAGTTGAACTGGAGTTGAATAGAGCTGATTCAGCTTTCCCTTTATTTTGTATCTTTATTTATACAGGTAAATTTCATTGACAAGTAAAGTCTACCTTTCAAGAGTGACCTGTTTTACATATACATACTACACACACAAAATTATAACAGGATAAGTCAGTAGTTCACTTATATCCACATGTATATATATTTTTTTTTTTGTTAAACTCACACATTAAACACTACATTGTGTTAAAATCAATATCATTTAAACAAACAAAGTTTGATGACATAAGCTTCTTACATTTCCTTTTCTTTCAAAAGTAAAACTATGTTCAAAAAAACAGTGCGATGATGCATCTGGTTTACTGTGGACACAATGGAATAAGTCGTAGTTATTTTAACTCTTCTTGCAAACACCACTATACATAATAATATTTATCATGGACTCTCAAACTGTCCAAAGTTCTCAAATAATGATTAAACAAAAAGTTAAACAATACTCAGTTGTATAAAGTGTGCAGCAAACAAAGATGACCTTTGAACAATACAGTGCCAATCTAAAGTATTCACCTCCTTAGATGTTTTATTCTGTTTTATTGCTTTTACAAATCAATCACAATCAACAAAATTTGACTTTTTGACTAAAAAATGTACGAAAACCCTTTAATGTCAAAGTGAAAACTGATTTCTACAAAATAATGACAATTAAATAAAATTATTTTATACGAAATAAGTGACTGAACAAATATTCACCCCCTGTAAAGTGACAGCCAGCTAGTGCAAGTAGTCTCACAATGAATGAGACACCTCTGATTACGCTGAAGGAATTACAACCTTCAGCAGCTGAGATGGGAGAGACTCTGCAGACTGGTGTGGGTACAAGCTGAATGGGAGAATGGCAATGAGAATATCAAGGCTGAACTCGAGTTTCAGACTGAGAAATCTTACGTACTTCTCCTGACATAATATGCTTCTTTCTGAGATCTTTCAGCCTACTTCATGTTGTCAGACAGGTTCTATAGAAGTGATTCTGTATGCATTTCGGCCAACGTGGAAGTGGAAACTGAACCAAAATTTGAAGTTAATCAGGTAGTTCATGTTTTGCCAACTTGCTGCCTTTCCTAAATAAAATCACCATCTGAAAACAGATTTTTTATTTACTCAGGTTATATTTTTGTAAGAAGAAAGCAAAAACTAAGGAAATCTGAAAGGGGCAAACACTGCACAGCGTTGTGATTTACCCCCATTTGCTCCCAAGATGCCAGTCTGTGTGTGTGGATAAGTTTTGTGTTGAAACAGGCGATTATGAAGCAAACAGCACCTTGGTACGGCCAAAAGGTCAGCGCAATTTAACGATGTGTAAAAACATCATAAGGCCAAAAAACATTTTTGTCGTCTTTGTTTCTAATTTATTTTTATTTTCTGAACACATGACATGATTATACATGGGTAACCTGAAGACAGTTTAGTCCAGACTTTTGTAACATTTACTGTTCACACCTGCTCTGTTCAGCACAATGATTTCTGCAGGAGTTGCATTTTTTTCCCCAGTATGAAAGACGAGGGAGGGGCGATGAAAGAAGCATCTGTCTACAGTTTACAGGAAGAAAAGCATCCTGGTAAAGGTAGGCTGCCGACGTCTGTTTTTGTTTATGGCACCTCACCTCAGCCTCCTTCACGACTTCTTTGTGTTTAGATCACTGAAAAAGGCTTTTTGACAAATTCACAGAAGCTTCAAGCAGATTTCAAATCACTAGAATATGAGGAGGCAACTCTCACCAACTCACACACATGCAGTAGATGCTTTGGGAGAGGCTTTCGCGCTATTTATCTCTGCAAACTTCTGGACATTTCAGCAGAAAGTTTGGGTTCACTTTGCTCCACAAACATTTTTATGCAAACAGTTGCGTTTCTGCAACCACTGAATAAACGTCACAAGACTTGATGGTTCACAACCTGCGCTTCGTTTCTCCTACTTTAAGATAAAAGGCAAAATAGGAACCAGTGTAACTGAAGATGTAGTGACAAAATACCTGAACGAGATTAAAACTGCAATAGTTTCCTGATAGTTTAACTTCATTTTTGTCTGAACAAAAATAATGAAGATCTGAAAGTATTTTTCTTTCCAAAACTATACATCAGCCTCATTGTAGAAAGGATCCAGGGCTAAGATTTAAGAAACAGTCAAAGTTCAGTGAACACTTTCTGTTTAATCTCATGCTATTAGCATCATGAGAAGTACGCACAGACAGCAGTCAGAGAAACTCTGCCTCTGAGTTTTGAAAGTGTGCTGCAGGGATTTTCACCTCTTGTCCCAGAAGAACATTGGTGACTGTTGAGTGACAGGACCAAACTGTGATGTTCCTGGTGTTGCATATTTGAACACAACATCAAATGTGGCCTCATCCTTACTTGATATGCAGGTGCATTTCAATAAATTAGAATATGACTGAGAAGGTCATTTATTTCAGTAATTCACTTTTAAAAAGGAGAATAATAAAGAAGGATTTTCAGCAGGGAAATGTCAGCCTACTGAAGTCTACAGAATAGGCACTCAATGCTTGATCAGGGCTCGTTTTACATGAATCACAGCATCAACACTATAAACCTATGACTGCCAATGTGTTAAAGAAGCTCATCTTCTCATCTTCCTCTTGACGACTCCCCATAGATTCTCTGTTGGGTTCAGGTCAGCCAGGTTTGCTAGCCAATCAAACACAGTGATACCAAGGTCATTAAACCAGGTACTGGTACCTTTGGCAGTGTGGGCAGGTGCCAAGTCCTGCTGGAAAATAAAATCAGTATCCCCATAAAGCTTGCCAGCAGAGGGAAGCATGAAGTATCCTGAAATATCCTGGAAACTTCATGCTGGACCTCAAGCATCCAAATGAAATGCAAAATGTGCTTTCATCTGAAAACAGAATTTTGGACAACTGACCAATAAGCCAGTAATTTTCCTCTGTAAGATGCTTCTGACATTGCCTATGCTTCAGTAGTGGCTTAACACAGGCAATGTGACAGTTGTAGCACATGTCCTGGTTACATCTGTGTGTGGTGGGTCTTGAAGCTCTGACTCCAGCTGCAGTCCACACCTTGTGACTCTCTCAAAAACCGTCGAATCGGCTTTGCTCAGCATCTTCTCAAGGCTCCAGTCATCTTGGTTGCTTTTTCACCTTTTTTCTATCACAGTTTTTCCTTCCACTTAACCTTCCATGAACATATTTGGAAATGGCATTCAGTCAGTTTCTTTAGTAAAGAACCTTTGTGGTTTACTCTCCATGTAGGGGGTGTCAGTAACTGTGTGCTGGAAAACTGTCAAGTCAGTAATATTCCTCATAACTGCATAGGCCACAACATAATATTTCTGTATCAGAAATTGTATTTTTATTGGTCTTATAAAAGACTGACATTTTCTAAGAAAATGTATTTTGACATTTCATTTTTAGCTGTAAGTCATAACCATCAAAATGAGTAAAAATAAATGCTTGTGTATGTTATGAATAGTTTTTTCATTGAAATAGTTTAACAAATTTACTTTCATTTGAATTCACTGAGATGCACCAGTATTTATTTTCATTCTCTGACCCAAAAGGTTCAGGGCTAACGGCAGTAACTTGTTTTCTCCTTTATCACATTGCTTAACAAAGAAGACCATATTCACTGGTTCAACAACTGACCTCAGAGTTAGCTGAAAATAATCTGACACCATTTTGGATGATACTGTCACTGCCTTTCACTGTTCCTGCTGTGTGTCAGTGTGACTTGTGACGGTGACACCAGTGAGAAGGAAGCTGTACAAAGAGCTGATACTGTCCCCGAGGACAATAGTCTGTCTCTCATGCTGTCTCCATCCAACTCATACAGCCATACAATACAAGAAGTACATTTTTACGATCTGTAAAAGTAACAAACCTTAATTTTCTTTTTCTTATGTCCATTTTAATCACTTGATTCCTTTTTTATTCTCATTCCTTATGTCCACCTTGTCCCTCAATCATCTTTGTCTCTTTTCCTCCAGTTTCCAAAAACACTCCACATGCATGTTCTCTCATGCACACACAGTGGTTTCCCCATAACTGGGTTATGTGTAACTTCAAATAGCCTTGGTTGACAATGGGGAGAGTCCAGAGTGTGTCTTCTCTCATCTGTGCTTCTCATCCTTTCATCCTCCAGTTTTTACACTTAAACTGGTATGAAAAGTTATGTTTGCATGAACAAGCAAACACCCCCACGTGCAGCCGGCAACATGTGCCCCTATTTGTAAGAGGGATTGGCTTCAAGGTCGTTTTCCTGCTGAGACTCTGCAACACTGAAGCATCCATGAGAGACTCCACACATGAGCCGTGGGTATGCGTGCACCGTTGTTACACGATAGCCTATATGCAACCCATTATAGCCATGTCACATGTCCACCCCTAATCCCGTTAGGAGGAAACACACAAAAAAGGCATGGAAATTTGCTTAATATTAGGCTATTACATAACCACCCTTATTTACAATGCATGCTGGGAAACATGAGGTTCTCCCAGTTTAGGTCAGTGCAGAGTGAGAGGAGAGGGAATCAAGAGGAGAACAAAGAAGGGGAATGACAAGGAAAAGAGAAAGGAGATTTTCCAAAAGCAATGAGGTAAGAGAAAAGGAAAGGAAAGGAAAGGAAAGGAAAGGAAAGGAAAGGAAAGGAAAGGAAACTGGGAAAAGAAAGGACACTGGAAAAGGAAAAGACACTGGAAAGGAAGTTGGGAAAGGAAAGGACACTGGGAAAGGAAAGCAAAGGAAAGGAAAGGAAAGGAAAGGAAAGGAAAGGAAAGGAAAGGAAAGGAAAGGAAAAGAAAGGAAAGGAAAGGAAACTAGGAAAGGAAACTGGGAAAAGAAAGGACACTGGGAAAGGAAAAGAGACTGGAAAGGAAGTTGGGAAAGGAAAGGACACTGGGAAAGGAAAGGAAAGGAAAGGAAAGGAAAGGAAAGGAAACTGGGAAAGGAAGAGACAAGAAAATGGAAAGGAAATAAGGAAAGGGAAGTGGGAAAGGAGAGAAACAAGGAAAGGAAAGGAAACTGGGAAAAGAAAGAAAAATAAGGAAAAAGGAAAAGCAGAAACAAAAACGTACAAAAGGAAATAAAAATAGATTAAAGAAAACATGAGAAATTTAAAAAAAGGTAAGGGGAAGAATAAATAAAACAAAATTAGACAGATAGATAATAAAGATAATGAAGGCTGTAAACGAGGGTACAACTAAAAGCAGGGTCATTAGAAGAGAAAGCAGCAAAAATAAAAGAATTAAAGACTGGTCAGAGCATTGGACTGAATGAACAGATTCATGTCAAAGCGTATAAATTACAAGAAAAAGAAGCAGCATCCCTGCTGGCTTTAAAGGTCACAGGCGATATGCTATATGAGCATACCTTTACTGTTCTCATCCTTTGCATATCATCCCATGTATGGCAGCTGGATCCATGCCACAGAGTCGGAAACACCTCAGCTCACCTCAAATGTCAACAAACGCCCCTGAGACTCAATTTGGGATCAGTCACACATGAGTAGCGCATGAGAAACACTCTGTGGATTTAAACCAATTAGCGAATGTAAGAAAATTCAATATCCTTTGCTTTAAAAATTTTCACTTTATGACTGGAGGTCTGCGAAGAATAAAAACACACATTTTATTTTTCCAGGATTTTTTCCACTGTATTATTGAAAACAAAAGCACAAAGACCAACTTTAGACATCCAGCTTCTTTTATGGTGTGAAATTATCCCTCTTATGGTCCCACACAAGCAGACCATGTTGGCTTCTGCATAGTGATGATGTTAAAATATCAGATAAATGCACAAGGACACAGCTGTTAAAGCAATCTTGCAATGCATCCCTGCTACCTGTACAGACGAGCTAAAAGGTTGAATATGGTGAAAGCTTAGGCAATCCTTATAAATGATAGAAACATCAGTAATGACAGGAAGTGATGTTTGATGGGAAGGATGTACCAGAGACTCGTGTGCTTCTCATACTGCTGTGATCCCCAAATTTGTCTCATTACAAACTTCTCTTGGTAAATAATTAGACACTCTAATTTTTAATTTTAGACACACTAGATTTTTAAACTGAGTGTCTGGCTGTGAGTGAAGCTATTATTAAATCCGAGGGACAAATAGATGGGATACTGAAATTCAAGAATGCACTGTATTAATGGTCATGAGGAAGGGTGAATTGGGTCAGAAGGTTTTATTTTATTCTATTTGTTAAATGTGTTGCTTCTGTTATAGTTTCTCCTTTTCTCTTTGTTTAAATGATGCTTGTTAAACTGCTTCAATCAATTTAACCAGCCAGACTGGAGGGATTTACAGCAAGAATGACCTGATTATGGTCATGACACAGCATAGCAGTCGGATTTAAATCTGGGATTTGACTGGGCCACTCCTAAAAAGTGGACTTGCTGGTGTGTTTCAGATTACATTTGAGCTTAAGGTCATTCTCCTAGTGGTTCACTCTCCAAATCTGGCCTTGATAGAAAAGTGGCAAGAAGAAAGCCATTGTTGAAAGAAAACCAGGTTGCAGGTTAAAAATTTCCTTTCCTACGTGCAAAATGCATCACGGTGATGGCAGCATCATGAAGTGGGGAGGATTTTCTCAGTAGTGACAGTGATGGGATGATGGATGGAGCTAAATGCAGGACAATCATGGAAGAGAACCAGTTAGATGCTGCAAAAGACTTGAGGAGGTGATGTAGGTTCCACCTTCAGCAGAACAACAGCCAGATGAGGACCTAAATGGCAACAGACGCTTGGTGGCGTGTAAATTATGATGGATTTAATAGCAGAAAAACTCACAGAGAGACATGAAGGAAATCAAAACAGGAACCAGGGAGAGAACAACAGTAAAATCCAGGATTAAGAGCGTAAATATTGTGGTGATGTGACTGCGACATGGAGACCAGGTGAGAACAATCAACAGTATGCAGAGCAGGGAACTAAAGAAGGATAAATAATGGGCACAGGGGAAACTGAATGGAAATACAGAGGATCTAACTAAACAAAAGCAAAGGAGCACTACCAGCATAAGAGTCTAACAATTCACAGAAACAGCTTAGACACAGCTGACACAAAGGAATTAACTAACATGGAGAGACCCAAACGACAAGAACACTAAAAATATCTAAGCACAAACATAAGTGAAAATCAAAAGACGTGTTAGAATGACCTAGTCAAAGTTCATGCCAAAAACAAGGTGAGAATCTGTGGCAAGATGTAAATTAGTTTCAGAAAAGTTCTTCACCCCATCTGGCTGAGCTTTAGCTATATTGCAAAAAAGAATAGGCAAATAATTCAGCATCTGGATGCTCAAAACTGGTGGAGACACCCCCCCCCCCCAAAAAAAAAAAAAATAATAATGCACAAACAGGAGGTTTTGCAAAGTATTTGACTCAGGAAGGCAGAATAAAAAAATGCAAGCCATACTTTTCATCTTTTTATTTCCAAACAGTTTCCAAAAGCACGTATTAATTGTCTTCCGCTTCACAGCTACGCACTACATTGCGTTGGTCTGTCACATAAAATCCGAACAAAGCACCGTGAAGGTTGTGCTTGTAAGATAACGAAACGTGGGAGAGCTCAAGGGAAACGAACACTTCTGCGTGGCTAATTCCTACTTCATTTCCAAAAACCAAAGCTGACGGGAATTTAAACCTACATGTCGAGGCGACATTTGAGCTCAGTTTTGAAGGGCGAAGGTGTTGCGTATCCTCACGAGTGTGTGCGGTGTGTATTCCTCGAGTTGTGGGGGACATCTTTCGGTTAAAGCCCCCCCCCCCCAGTACGCTGCATCCCATGAGAAGATGCTTTAGGTGTCACCAAAACGAAAGCTCTTGTTTATTTAGCATGCTGGCAATATGTTTCCCCATTTTTTATTTATTTATTTTTTTTTTAGGCATTTTTATTTATTTATTTATTTAGAGTACTCACGTGTGTGCGCGCACGCGGCACAAGGCTGTGTCACCATCCCTATAATGTGACAGCGCAAATGGCTGGGCGAAGTCATCAATCAGGCGGATCAAAGCCCGCAACTTTAAATCACTATCGGCCCTCTGGGGAGGGGAAGAGGAAGGGGGGTGATGACAGCGAAGCGCGAATCCGTCTCAACAAGAAGCAGCTGGGGTCTCCTGAACATCCATCAACAAGTCCGCGAACAGTCCACCGAACACGGTCCAAAGCCTCAAAACACGAAGGGGCAGGCGGCCAGAGCGCATGTGAGTGATGGGATGGGACAGCCTGAACTATTAACACCTGTAACTGTTTTTGAGCCTGTCAAGGTCCCAGGATGATCACACACACACACACACACACACACACACACACACACACACACACACACCACCTGATAGAATAATAAAACTGAGAGCAGCTGACTGGAGATCAAAACTGAACCGTGCTGCTGATGCTGCTGACAGTGGGGATAGTCATCATATTAGTGATGATGGAGGGATGGGGTGGGGTGGGGGGGGGGTGACAGCCATCCTCAGCTCGCACATCTGGAGCACATCACACACATCTGGGAGATGCAATCCAAAGCACATAAAGAGACAAACACACCTACTCTCCCCTGAAGTCAAGATCAGAGACCAGTCCGGTCCATCTGGGCCCGTGAGGAACACGCTGAGCAGTTTTTACTCACCCCGGCTGCTGTCGCCGCCGGTCCTCGTCCGATCGCGTGTCCTAACCGTGTGATCAGACGGAAGAGAGGGCGAGTCGTGGGCGCATCTATCCCCCTCCTTCCTCCATCCAACACCAGCGCCATCCAGCGCTGCGGTCGCGCTACGCCGCTCTCGCGATACCGCGCCATCAGTTCTTACCAGCTGAGCCTGACAGAGTGACGTAGCGCGATTGGTGCTGATTAGTTTAGCTCGACGGCGCCGCCTTCCGGGCAACACGAGGAGGATAAGTATGGCAAGTTAATTTATCATATAATAAGGGGTTTCTAAGCTTCAGGTTCATAGGTAAAAACCTAACTTTAAAGGTAAAGAACACCAACGAAGAAAAACCAATTGAATCACATGAATTTAAAAGAAAAAGTATAATAATTGCAAATGTTTTTGTGTTTTTTCAGATAAAATGTGCAGCCAAGGTTTAAATCTGAAAGCAAAACCTAGGATGCATATCTCAAAATCTTCTTTTGCCTCTATTTTATTTTACTTATTTCTTTTGCTTTACAGTGCTCTTTTAAAATTGATATTTTTTTACTGATTGCATAATATAGTAACAAAATTCACATAACTGAAATTAAAAGGGAAAAAACAGAGTTAATATCATCTGTAGCCACTTATAGGTTCCATTCTTGTATCAGTTTATCTCTAATATGATGCCTAACTTTTACAAGCAGGATTTAAACTTACGTAGTGGCAGCTCTTTTTGGTAGCCATGGGGGAGTCAGGTACAGCATTAACATGTGGTCTCAAAAATATACACACCCCTGTTGAAACACCATGCTTATGCAGTAATTTGGCATGGTATGGCTAGTGACACTGAACCAAACAAATGTGATGAATTGCAATTAATTCACTGCTGATTTAACAAAGAGGGGAATTTGTTTGTTCACATAGGGTCAGGTTGGTTTGGATAGTTTTCTTTTGTTACTAAATGAAATAATCATTTGAAAACTGCTTTATATTTATTCAGGCTGTCTTTGTCAGATTTCAAGATTTGCTTTGTGATCTAAAACATTTAAGTGTGACAAAGAAAAAGCAAAAACAGGAAAATCTGTATGTGGACAAACACTTTTTCACTGTATTGTATTTCAGAGGCTCTGCAGGGCAGCACACTCTGACCATGATTACCTTCCCAGTGTACAACATCAGCAGCATTGGGTAGCAGGTGCTGCTTGTAATGAAAAACCATACTGCAACCTATCCTAATTGTATGTTTAGGGAAGCATATTAACGTTTGATACTGCCTCAGAAGATGAATGCATGAGTTAACATGTGATACAATTTCTCATGTTACAGATTTCAGGGCTAATCAGAAAACGTCTGGGATTTAAGCCCCAAATGTTGAGGTTTCACGACTCAGATGGGTTGTATGACAGATTAATAAGTGGCAAAAAAAAGGTCATACAGTTCTGATCATTGCTTCTAAAACGTCACTTTTTCCACTTTACTGACTGACACTAACAGATTGACACGACATCGTTTGTCCCAAGATGAAGCCCTGGCTTTTGTTCCTTAGATAGTTCCGACCCAGTTTATTCCTTGCAAATAAGCAATCCACACCGGTTTCATACATTGTTAACTTGAATTACAAAATAACTTGATTGCATAAGATTACAGATGTCAAAGTGATCTTCCAGAGTATCCCTGTTACATGTACTGACGAGCTAAAAGGTTGGATGTGTGCTCTTTTTATAGGTTATAATGAAAGCTTCAGGGATTCTTATAAATTATTGAAATATTAGTGTAATAAGGACAAGACTCTCCCAGAGCTGTAGTGCTTCACTAATTCTTGCTCTCCCTATTTGGTTGCGTGATACGCTTTCCATATTCAGATGATAGGTTGAACAGAGCTCTGTGTGTAACCCTGGTTTAAACCTAAAGTCTTTGGCAAAAAAAAATCCCCCTTGTTTAAGAGAGGGGCATTATGTAAAATCGACTTTTTTGAGCTTTATATCATGGTATAATGTCATCAAAAATATACCTGGAGTGTTGCTTTGATTCTTTCATGCATGTTTAAGGAATCCTTGAATCTCCCCTGGCAGCCATTCGGGGGTCCCTGAACAGTTGCTCACAATACGGCACCTATTTTCACAAAGCTCCTCCTTGGAGCTGCAGTCTCCAGCCGAGCTTCTGCCCCACAGTGGAGATGTTGAAATATGGTATTTATCAATAATCAATCACTTGTTGGAATGTAATTTTAAATGTCAGAATTTTCTCCTTTTTTAAATGAAGAAAGCATAAGATTGGACATTGGTTAAATATCAGAACAGCCTGCCATAGAGTGTAAAACGAGCTCTCCTATACTGATGATGTCATGCCCCCCTGGCCTCACCTGTCAGAGCGCAATCACATCTCTTCTTCAGCAGTTTTTCTCTCTGCACTCAGCTGTAACCTGCTGGCAGCGACATGCAGAAGACATCTGCTTCATATCTGTATCTGGAGACAAGCCAGCACCACTTATACCGCCACAAATTATTCATAGAGCAGGTGAGAGGTCTTAGTGGCACAGATTAAATGTAGCGCTGAAGGTGTGGGAGAAAACCGGCTACAGATTTGAGGGTTTTGTAGGCTCTATGGGTGTGTACAGGCAAAACCACAACAAATGGTCCTTTTCAGAATTTTTAGAAACTATATTAATGGTATTAGGTAAACTCTGGGATTTTATGTAATATAACACAAAACATAATTGTGAGGTGGAAGGAAAATACAGCTTTCAATATTTTTTACAAATTAAAGCTGAATGTGTGAATTGTGTGTGGATTCAACCCCCATGAATCAAGACAATGTAGATCCACCTTTAGCTGAGAGTCTGCTTGCAAGATATTTGCAGTATGTGGCAAAGTGGTAGAGCTTGTATTTATTCACCACTTGCCCCTTAAACAAATTTATAATTTACTCCTTTTTGATCTATAATTAATCGTAATGCTTTAGTTTAAACATTGCTGTTGTAACTTTGCTTCACATACTATCCCGGGTTTGTTTGTGTTACAGTTAACATCCAAGCATATGTTGCGATGGTAGACATCCGATGGTAGGTCTGCTCTTAAAAGCTGAAGAAGAAGAACTGAGAGCTTAAATATGGCATAAATGAAGATGTCTTTAAAATAAAATCCATCTAGAAGAAACTCAAAATGTCTGCCGATGCTGTCTACTTACCACTTACTACCTCACAGGGTATGTCACAGTATGTCACTGAACTCTGTCCTGAAATATTTGTCGATGTTCTAAACATTCAGTCTCGGTCTTGGTCTTGGTTTCGGTCTTGACTCCATCCCTGGTATGTCAATACCAGTTTTGCAAACTTATAGACATATTTTTTTGTCTCATTCTTCTTGGTAAAATAGCTTAAGTTCAGTCTAATTGGATAGAGATTGAATGTTGTTTTTGGGTGCCAAACTTTGACTTGGACATTCTTACCCAATGTCTGTTTTTTGAGCCACGAACTACTTACATCCAGGGTTGCTCCATTTTTAACTCTGTCCATCTTTCCATGAAATCTAAGAAGCTTCCCTGTCCCTTCTGTCCTGTCTGCTGTGTTCCTTGATCCTCATTATGCTGTTTATTCACTGATGCACAAACCTTTGAAGCCTTCACAGACAGCCTTTACTAAATAGATGACTTTTGAAAGCAATTGACGGCACTGGATTTTATTTAGAGGTATCAGAGTAAATGGGGATGAATATTAATGCAATTCTTAGATTTTTATTCACAAAAAACATAAACACTTAGCTTTAGAGAAGGGACTGTACCTAAGATCTTAGTTTAATTATCTGCCTGAATTGCTGAACATTGTGCTGACACCAGCAGCAGAGGTGACCGATGCTGGAAATCTGCCAGACCACCAGGGAGTCTGGAAGACACTAAAGGACATCATTGTTTTTCTTCTTTATTAGCTGACAGGAGAATACTGCTGTGGTAGAAATCAAGCATTGTTCCCTGAGGGCTCGTTATTTCTAGTATGAGATCTTCAAAGTCTTTAAAAGTGGAAAAAACTAAATTTAATGCCACTTGAGAGGGTCACCTGGAATCACAATCATGGCACTCTGTGACACATTGTACATACCCCAGGGAAACGAGAGGTTATGTGTTACTAATTAAAGGTTTTTGTAAACTCTGACCAATTTATATTCACCTCATAAATGTAAGGAGTGCAAATAATATGTTTGCATATTCCCTCCACTGAATACAATCTGAATTTGCATTGCTAATTAAATTGTGATTATTAGGGTACAAGATTAGCTGCAATAGCAGGTTCATTTTATTTTACATTTTATTTTAAGGTCTTTTCACACATCTCTGGTAGAGATGTGTGCTTTACATGTTATTTTACCTACATTTTCCTTTCTTTCAACAACAGATTAATGCTGCAGAAATCGTTTTTGAGATCAGAAATGATTGTTCAAAGAAAATATTTTGTATCAAAGATGCATTGACTACCTTTTGATCTCACCTAATTGAGGGGGGGAAGAAATGAATGAGAATTTCAATTCCACTCATTGTATTCTTATTAATTTTGCTGCAACAAAAATCCAAGATAAGTCAGTGTAAAAAAAAAACAAAAAAAAACAGACATTCTGTAAAGGGTAACATTTATTGCATATTTACATTGTTTTAAGAGTGCGGCTTGCAAATCTATTGCTATTCACCCAGGTCTGACATTAGCTCACAGTATGCAAACTCAGAGTTAGACTCATTTATTAGTGAAGAGTGTAAGCAGCACAAAAGAGAGTCATAGTTTTTGTTTCTAGTCAATGTTGTGTGTTTAATAGGTGCACCTCTGCAAGTCTAACAGAGCTGAAGTTATCAGTCTGTCTGACACGAATCCCCAAAGTGGATTTTTTTATGTGTGGGAGTGCTGATGAAGTCTTGGACTTGCATGTGCTGGACTGTAAATATGCTCGTGTCTACTTGTGTCTTCACAGGTCATCTGTCTCCCCGTCAAAGGGGACCTCCACGTCCGGCTGGATGTGCAAGCTACCATCGCTGCAGACCCAGCCGATGGGCGTGCGGTTGAATGAAGGCCTTGAGCGGATGTCAGGCTGCAGGGTCGGGAGAGGCTCTTGCTCCTCACCAGCAGCGTTGATCTCTGGGAGTTCAAAGGTCAGCAACTTGGACGCCTTTTCGAAGCCGCCATATGGCAGCGCTGACCTGGGGAGAAAAGAAAAAGCTGAGTAGAAGCTAATTTGTCTTTTGTTGCAGAGTTGTGTGAATAGAAAAGGAGATAAAGCCGTTTCTGGTTCAGAGTGGCTTAATACAACTAGACTAATGTGATTATTTTTTCTGGTCTTATTGAATATATTTTTCTAAAACAGAATTTTGAGGTTTCAGTAGCTGAAAGCTTTGATCATTAAAATGTACAGAAATAAACTCTTAAAACATATCGTTCTAATTATTTGATGTGTTTCACTTTAAATCCTTTTTTTTTTTTTTTTTTTTTTTTTTTTTTAATTTCTGGGGTCTCACACATTTTTTCAGTTTTGGCTTCCCCTCCGATTAATAAATAATGACCTGGTGGAATCTGGGTTCATTACGCTTGAGATTAGATTTAAATCATTCAGAACCTGGGGAAGACCAGATCATTCATACATTGAAACTGTTGCTTGCTTTTACATCTTCTGAAAGTTCAAATGCAGAATAACTACTCTATGAAACAGCTCAGTCCAGTTTTAAAGCACCATGAGCTTTAAACTTGGTCCTTTAATAGAAATTATATTTGTTTGTACCTGTTGAAGCTTTTGTACTGAGGCAGGTCCGGATGAGTTTGGATGGGTCCTGGCATATGAGGCTTCATGGTAGCTTTCAGTTCCTCGTCAGTCATGGCTCGTTCCCATGGCGATATGTAGGTTCGTACATATTCCTTCCTCCTCTTTGCCTTTTCTACATCCTCATTTACTTTCTCTTCCACCTCTGTGATTCACAATGTTCAGAAATACAATGTATTACATGCAGTAAAAAAACAAAACAAAAAACAAAACATTTTAAGCATGAAAAGTGCATGTCTGAACCTACTTTCTTCTTTTGGCTTCTCAGGCTTTGGTGGAGCAACAGGAGGCAACATCAGCAGATTCTGGAGGTTCTGCTGGAAGATAGAAACAGCAGGTAGAAGCTCATAACATCGCAGCATATGAACACAACACAAGTGGTTCATCAGATGTCTGAACTCCCACCAGGTTCTCATTGGTCACAATGAACCTCTCAACTCTCTGCTGCCTCATCCTGAACATCTTGGAGCCCTTGTTCTTCATCAGGGAAAGCTCCTCAAGCATCACATCCTTCGGCGTCTTGATCTTGGTGCCCAGGTCGAATTCAGCGGCGTCAGGGTCGAGCTCATCCTCTGTCAGGACAAGAATGGAGGAAAAAAATAGTGCTTTCTGATTAAAGGTACATATGCACTCTGCAAATTTTAACAATTTTGTTTGCTTATGCTTTTCTTTATTTCAAAATCTTAATTCAGAATTTCGAGTGCTTTTGGTCTAACACGTTGAGCATGAAATCACAACCACAAGATTATGTCTGAACTATAAATAGACGTCTTGGCTAAAATTGAAATATACTTTGTCTAAATATTGAGAAATATTAAGGCTTATATTGTATTAATTTTATTTGAAAAGGTCCACTTAATCAAAATATGTTCTCGTTTAAATGAGAAAGGTCATAACAGAATAAAGGAAACCACCTCATCTAGAAGAGAAAGAGTGAGAAGGTGAAGAGTCAGAGAGAGCACCTTTGTGCCTTTTTAAGAAGTCATAATCTATTAGAGGAACCACTTCTTGTATCTTGTTATAACAAGGAAGTATCTCATTTTAACAAGATACTGCTCCTGTAACAATAATGACAATGAAATGTTTAGGCTTTTATTTTGAAGAGTATTGTGTATTGAAAGGTGAAAATAATTCTATTTTCATCACAGCTTCTTTAGTAAAGATTAACCTACATTTGTTTTAATCTAACCAACAAAAATTCTTAACTTTCATTTCGACATATCAGTATGACTGACCACCCTTTTTTGAACATTTATGTCTTATATTGACAGAGAAACTAGCCTTTCAATAATCTAACCCAGGAAATGATTACTTTTACTTTGAAAGGCTTTCATCTGTTTTTCAGCACATATGTAGATCCATTGGCAATGTGGACCCTGCTTTTTGCAATTACCTAACCTATGAAAGGTTGTGGCTATTGTTTTAATGAGCATGTATGACTTTTATTTTAAAAAGCCAATACAATCCCTTTTTCATCCGATATCTTGTACCATTAGTAATGTGAAATTTACTTTTGCAAAAATTAAAACTATAAATATTGACACTTTAAGTGCGAAGTACCAATACTAACCACCAATAATTGTTAGAATTGTCTTATTCAAACAATTGATTCTGAAGATTGCGCAGCCTTCTCAGAAGTAAGGTTGTGCTCTGCTAAGTGAAGGAGCACGAAGCCGGTGTGTTTTTAGCAAGAGGCTATACTTGGCTGTACTCTCAGGAATAACCTGGCGAGGAAACCTGTTGTGTGGTCTCAGAACATGTCTCCGGGGGCGTTTTAGGGGTCACTAGGCCAAGGCAATATAGAGCAAGTGTGCAGTGGGGGAATATCAGAGCAGATTTTTTTGTTTATGAAGGGAATTCCTCATAACACACATGGCCTCTCCTCTCTACTACTGAGGAAGAGGTGTGATGGATTTTACTCCTCTGCTAAGCTCCTCATAAAAACACGCTCCTCATCCACCATGTATACCCTAATATCACTCATAACACCTGGAGTCCAGCCATAAACCCCTATCCTCCCTCCTTCCACTCACACATACTCATCTATAAAGCTGAAAGTTGGCATTGCAGCACTGCAGAGAGCTGTTAGCAGCACATCATAAATCAGGCTTGTGCCGGCTGTTACGTGTTAAGTTTGTATGTATGGAAAAGAAATATTGAGGATACTGACCAGAGCCAAGTCTCCCACAGGGCTATTTATTAGTGTTGATTGAGAAGAATGAGAAACTAGCGCTGACTGATGCTGACTGGGAGGAAACCGAGCAGACGGAGAAGAGGCGGAACAGGACAGACGGACAGCACATCAACTGAGGGTTATGTGATAGAAAAGGCAGAGGGATGATGGAGAAATGTGTTGGTATTAACTGGAGCAAAATAGGGGATAAGCAGGATTAGCTGCAGAATGACTGACTGAAAACAAACTGGTAGGATACAGATGTAGCTGCAGATGGGACAGCAGAAGGACCGGAACAGGAAAAAAATTGAGACAAACAGGGAGAGACACTGACAGATTGTTGAATGGCAGATGTAACCATGGGTGCAAGGCAGTTAATCTCATTTGGACTGTAGATTTTACACTTGGGGAATGAACAGTGTGTTGGAAAATCCTTCATGGCTCTTAAACTTTGTTGCAATTTATTTTATAACATAACAATCCTAAATTTCAACATATTTCTCATATTTGTGAAGTGGAATGAAAACTGAACATCTCCTTAAGCTAGCGGTGTCAAACTCCAGTCCTCTAGGGTCAGCGTCCTGCAACTTTTAGATGTATCCCTGGTCCAACTCACCTGAATCAAATGGTTGAATTACCTCCTGAGCACACAAATAGGTTTTACAAATAGAAACACACCTAAATGTTGCAGGACACCGGCCTTTGGTCCCGAGCACGCCAGATCAGCTGTGAAACATGGTAGCGGCAACATCATGCTGTGGTAAGGCTTTGCTTCAGCAGGTACGGGGGAGACAGTAGAAGTTGGAAGCTTTCCTTTTCATCCCTACAGCTATTGTCTATACATGCTTATCTATGCAGGGTTGCAGGAGGGGTCTGATGCCTATTTGTAGCTGTCATTGGGCAAGAAGCAAGGTACACCCTGGACAGGTCACCAGTCCATGCATACAGACACACTTAAGTCTAAGAGCAATTTAGACTAACAGTCATGTTTTTGGGCTGTGGGAGGAAGTCAGAGTACCTGGAGAGAACCCACACATGCATGGAGAGAACATGCAAACTCCATGCAGAAAGACCACAAGCCATATTCAAACCCAGGACCTTCTTGCTGTGAGGGAAGAATGCAAGGCACCTGTACTACCAACTGTGCCCCCGTGTAACCTTAGACAGGAGCCCTTTCATTTCTGTGCTGCAAAAAAATGTTCCAATACCCACAGCATGATGCTGCCACCACTACGTTTCACTATAAAAATGGTTTTCTGGGTGATGTGTAATGTTTTTCTCCACACGTAGCATTTTGCACGTAAAAGTTAGGCTGTATCTCTGACCTGCTGCACTTGTTTGTCCACTAATGTTCTCTTAACCTCTGATTCCTTCACAGAAAAGCTGGATTTATTATGAGACTGAATTACAAACAGATGAACTTTTCCAAAGACAGTTGTTTGCACAGAATTTTCTTTAGGGTTGTCAGAGTGAAGGGGGCTGAACACAGATTCACACCACACTTTTTGCAGATTTGCATAAAATACATAGAAGTGTATGCATTGTATAAGTCTTACAAGCTAAATTTAACTCAGATCAGAACTGAATTAATAACTAGTGGAGATAAATACCCCCTAGTGAGTGCATCCATTTATCCATTAGCTAACACACTTTTATCCTTGAGAGGGTGGAGCTGGTCCCAGATGACACAGCGAGGCTCTTCAGACAATTCACTTGTCAATCACACATCTTTGTGCACCTGATAGAGTACCTACAG
Source organism: Anableps anableps (assembly GCA_014839685.1). Taxonomy (NCBI): domain Eukaryota; kingdom Metazoa; phylum Chordata; class Actinopteri; order Cyprinodontiformes; family Anablepidae; genus Anableps; species Anableps anableps. The sequence goes on from CM026084.1 coordinate 20,283,004, forward strand.
CAGGATGATGTGGACCAATCAAAGTTGTTTTGACAGAACTTATATAATTTTACAAAACTGACCAAATACCAGCCTTAGTATACCTGAAGTACTTTGAAGTTCTGCTTCAGTGCAGCTTTTACAGTTGAGACAACCATAGATATTTCTAAAACAGCCTCATAAAGACTTATCTAATACAACCATTTTTTAAAATCTTGGTGTTTCCCCTATAATTAGAAATAATGCACTTTGTGTTTGAACCATTTTAAGGCTGCACAGCTTGAGTTTGAACAGATGGACCAACTGATGGGTCTGGCAGAAAGAGCTGTATTAAACATTCTGTTTCTGAAGGATCATTCCTGCAGTATGTGAAACTTCTGAGTCATTTTGGACGAAATACAGGAATAAACCACCATACACAGCCAATGTAGCAGAGCAAAGCAAAGAAAAATAAGTATAAAGAGATATAAACAAAACTGACTAATTTTAGCAGGGGAATGCTAAATTCAGTTTGACCAAATGTTAACTTTTTTTGCTATAGTTTTGTAGCTTCATTTGATTCTCATTGGGATGCAACTTGGACATATGCTCACACTAATAAAATGACTACAAAATCACCATGTCCTATTTTGTGTTGCCTATTATGGTGACAGATTTGTGGCTACTTTGCCATCCAATAATGACCCACAACCCTCCAGGAGATTCCATGTGCATGTTGGGGATCCTGTTACCACTAGGAACAAGTGTGTGTGTGTGTGTCTGTGTGTATTTAATCATGTAACATACAACCACATACAATGATTCACACCCACGCAGTTCGCTCAACAACATGCTGATAGGGCAGACAGCAAACAAATGCAGAAGATTTGTTCTTCAGTCAAGCATGTAATGAAGTCGCAGGAGGTAAAGGAGGATTTTTAAAGGATCCCGATTAAGCAGCATGTTTAAATGCATGACTGCTTTATGTGACTACTGCAGGCTTTACCATTCTGGCTGATGTGGGACAGGTCAGTGATGATCTTGCTGGCCTTCTTCCTCTTGTTAGAAGGAGCAGCGTTTGAGAGAGGCATAGCTAAAAGACAAAGCAGAACAACAATGCTTTTGACCAATTTTTTTCTATTTTAGATAAAATGACAGATGCATCTCCCTAAAGCAGAATATCAATGAAAGGGTAATTGATTTCAGTAGTTTAATTACAAATAGTGAAACTCAGGCAGCATGGAGGGATGGATGGATGGACTTATCAGTGAGGTCTCCAGCTCATCGAATGCTGGGAGATGCAATTTGCATAATCCGACAATAGATAGATGGATTTGTTACACACTGAGTGAAATATATTTACATAAGAGCAATAAAAGACAATAAAAACAATTTTCGAATATTAAAATGTTATGTTGTTGCCTATAAAATCATAAGGAAGACTGCTGACTTGACAGTTGTTCAACAAACAGTCACTGACACCTTCAACAAGGAGGTTAATCCATAAATGGTCATTGCTAAAGAAGCTGTATGTGCACAATGTTGTATATAAATATAATAATGGAAAGTTGAGTGGAAGGAAAAACGTGGTTGAAAAAGTGTACAGGCCTGTAGCCTTGAGAAGATTGTGAAGCACTGAACATTCAAGTGTTTCGGGCAGATTCACAAGCTGTTGACTGTAGCTTGAGTCAGAGCTCTAAGAGCTACCACACAACAATACATATCCAGGACATCAACTACAATTGTCAAATTACTTTGTGTTAAGACACTCACAAATTAGCAACAACAAATTACTGAAATAAAAAAAAAGAATTGGACTATAGTTTGGTGGTCCAAAGTCCTCTTTTCACATGAAAGTAAACTTTGTATTTCATTTGGAAATCAAGGTTCCAGAGTCTGGAGGAAAAGCGAAGAAGGACAGAATCCAAGCTGCCTGAGGTCCAGTGTGAAGTTTCCACAGATTTGGGGGGCCATGTCATTTGCTGGTGTTGGTCCACTGTGTTTTATCAAGTCCTAAGTCAGAGCAGACATCTACCAGGACTTTTTGGGGCATTTCATGCTTCCTTGTGCTGGCAAGTGTTGTGGAGATGCTGATTTCATTTCCAGCAGAGCTTGCCACCAACCCATAATGTTAAAAGTACCAATACCTGGATTAATAACCAGGTGTTTGACTGGCCACTTAACTCATTTAAACCTAAACCCCATAGAAACTCTAGTATTTTCAAGAAGAAGATGAGACACCAAGGCCAACAATACAAATGAACTGAAAGCAGCTATCAAAACAACTTGCACTTCCTGACACCTCAGCAGCGCGACAGGCTGATGGCCTCCATGCCACGCCGCATTGATGCAGCAATTCATGCAAAAAGAGCCCTAAAGAAGTATCATGTGCATTTACCACACAGTAGATGGACATGCTTTTCAAAGGCTAATATTTCTGAATTAAAAATCTTTTTCAAATTGTTTTATATACAGTAATTAGCTATAAGGCATAATCATCATAATCATTATTAGAAAAACACTTGAAATATATCATTGTGTGCAATAAATCTATATAATATATGGGTTTCATGCTTTGAATATATGTCATTAACATACTTTCTGATGATATTCTAATTTACTGTGATGCCCCTACATCTTTCTCATTGCTATTTCCATCATCCATATATAAAGTGCTCTCTGCACTTACTGGCACCACTGGTGAAAATGTGTAAAAACCAGATTTGAATAACATCTCACTTAAAAAGTACAAAAATTCTACTTATAATTCGAATTCACTTAGTCAGGAAAAATCACACATTTAAAAATATTTGTTTCTAACAGAATTACAGGTGTGTCAATTAATGGCACCCTGCTGCCAGTAGGACAGCATTTAGTCTTCTCCTAAAACAGTCCTGGGTCCTTTCTTATGCTCTATAATGCCATTTGTCTAATCAAGAAGACTTATTTTGTGTCTGAACCATTTCTGTTTTGATTTTCATACATGGATCATTATATCACCTACTAATGTTCTGCAGACTTCTACAAGAGACATGAGCCCACATCATCACAGATCCTCTACCGTACTTAATAGTGGGCATGAGGAGCTTTTCCCCTTTTTCTTTGTTGGCCATAAATACTATTTCCCAAGAACTTATTTGGCCAAGAACATACTTTTCCCTCCAGACCCCAACCCCACCCTGTAGAATATTTTATACTTTTCTGTGTTCTAAAACATAAAAATACTCATTAAATTGTTCTTCCTTACTGTCACATTAAAAAAAAAAAACTTATACAGTTGGCATATCTGAAATGTCATGGCTTTTCTTAGAGTCATGAAGCTTTTAGGGTTCTAAACAAATTTTATTTGGTAGGACTTCGGGCAAAAATGGCTCTCTGGACTGCAAAGATTGCTGACCCCTTACAGCAGGGCAGGGATATGCATAATGCTAGAGAATGGGATTCAGCCAAAAAATGATTTTTATTGATTATGTGAAGGTAAAATGAGGAGAAGAGACTCCTGCTTTCTTGTGTGACCACTCAATAATCAGTGGAAAAATCTTTACTGGTGTTACAGCAGCCAAAACCTCACTAGCTTTTTGCATGTTTCCACTGTCATCCACTGTCATCTCACTGATTTATCTTTAGCAATGAGTTCCAAGGCTTTGAGGCTTGAGGACCTCCTTACCATCACCCTAATCTTTAGCTCCTTCAACAGGGTCTCTACCAGATTTGAGTCAGGACTCTCAAAATGTAAACATTGTTTCCAGTCAGAAGAAACATATTGGTGGGATTAGAAGATTGCTTAATCTGCTAGGAGTACGAATAATTATGGACTAAATTTAGGAATAGAAAAACGTTTCAATCAGTTGATCAGGAAAGAGAGCGCTCTGCTTTACCTTTGAGTGCTGAGCTTTCATTGAATCATTTATTTCTTCAGCAGAACACTTTGTTTTAGTCTTGTTCTGTTTTTGTCAATAAGATGATTTCTTGTCAACTGGATACCAATAGATCTCTGATACTAATAATAGTTGGCCAAATGTTTATGTTCATTTTTAGGCATGTTTTACAGCTTCACAGAATAAGAGACAAGACAAGGTGTGATGAACAGATGGGAGAGAAATCTGATCCAGAGACAGTTTGGTGACCATCCGAGGAGACTGAAGAGATTTCAGAGAATAATGAAGTTGCACATAAGCCTCAGCTGGGAGCGGGCTCCCAGCAGAACTTCAGAGGGTCCCTTCATCAAGGGAAGCTCACTTTAAACATGGCGTACAGCCCCACGCGTGCCCTTGAGGACATTAATTCCTGGTGGCAGCTCGCATCTCTCCTGACTAACCACTCAGATGGGGCTCCGGCAGGATGTCGCTGTCAGTTGAACAGGTCGAAAGCAATTATGTAAAGCTAGAGGTGAGTCCCAGCGCACGAGAAGAAGCAGAAGGGCCCGTCTACAGGGAGGCAGTTAATGTAATTGCTTTTCATCCTCAGTAATTGAAGCCCATTTCCAAGCTGCGTATTCAGTCTTGTGTGAGCTATTTTTATGAGTCCATGTTCTACAGCCCACAAAAACACTCTTGGATTTGCACTCAGGCAGCTTCTCCCCTGTGATTAATGTGAGCCAGTGGGGACAGGATTAAAAGCTGGAGATTACAGGTGTTTTTGCAGGATGTTGTTGGGAAACGGAGGCCAAAAAGGAGCTGGTGGTGGTGCCAGCTACAGGAGCTGAGCACGAGGGCCCGTGTGGGTCCAGTTACCAGCACCTCCAAAGAGAAGAGGCGCTCCTGTCCCCCTTAACCAGCCTGTTTTAGCTCCAGATAAATCTCCAGAGGACAGCTGGGGAGGAAGGGCATCAGTCAGCACATTCCCAGATACATCCATCTGCACAGACTAAAAACTCCACTGCAGAGAGCCACATTCCTCACTGACTGCAGTCTTGAGTAAGATGAGGTGGAAGATGGGGTGAAAAAAAGTCGCCAACCAACTTCCAGCTCTCATTTGGTTATAATAATAGAGCTCTAATAGAGAATAGATGATAAAAGTTAAACCAGTCATGATAATGTAAAAACCTGAAGTTTTTCTCTTGCAGCTATTATGGATTTTGACAGGATATCCTTTCAGTTTCTGTTCTAAAACTCTTCCAGTCACAGAGATGCCAAAATCTGCTGCCGAGATCACTTAGATGCATCCAAGACATGCCAGATTATCTGATAATTTAATGCCAGATAGCACTTATTGCATATGTGAAAAAAATGTACCTTTTGGGCAGTCACCAGTACCGTCACACACCTCATTTCTCTTGTGTCTTACCTGTAAGACGTCAGGTCTCCGCAGGAGGAAGATCCAAGTCCCAGACTAACAGAAATCTAGATTCCCAGTTCTTGTATTGTACTGCCTGCCCTCTTCTTTGCACTGCAGAGACTGAAACCCAATCAGCTGTGCTGTGGAGCCGGTCCTGTTGGGGGGAGGTGGGGGTGAACAGGGTAAGAGGTATATTGACAGGTGGGTGTGGTGTTTTCATCACAAAATTTTTCAAAATGAACTTCAAATTATTATTTCTTAGTTGTATTTAGAGTTGAAACCAGACAATTACATTACACTGCTTAAAAAAGCCACTTTCTTTCGTTACTGTCGGACCATAAATCAGGTAAAACTTTTCCTCTTTTAGGTCCGTTAAGGCTATTTTCTAAATGCCAGAACAATCAGAGAGAAAAATGTAGTCTGTATATATTTTGATTGCTATATATTTTTGGAAAGCCTAATTGATTATGCCCAAGGCGTTGTAACTTTTTGTTGGGTTATTTCAGTATGGATTAAATGGAGACACACCATTGGATGTATTTTAAGGCAACACCTCATAGAAAGTGTTGTGAGATCATGGAAATAATCAAATGATAGCAACATAGATTTTAGGAGGAGAATATCTGACCTCCACAAGTCTGACTCATGCTTGGGTACAACTTCCAGATAGCTGAAGGCACCAATACATGCAAATATAAGCATGGGAATGTCCAGCCATCATTCTGCTAAAGAAGGTGGCTGTGAATGTCTGTGTCCCAGACATGAATGTGTTTTGGTGCCAAATGTACCAAAGAAGACTTTGTGAAGATGCTGAATGAATGAGTGTCATTATCCACAGCTAAATAATCCCTGTACCGACATGGGCTGAGTGGCCACTCAGACGAGGAAGAATCCATTACGCCAACAGCAACATTAAGTTGCCAGATTACAGTTTGCAAATTCACACGGGAAAAAGAGAACTTATTGTTTGGAGGCAGGTTTAAATATGATCTGCTAAAACTAAAACTGAACTCTTTGGCCATGATAATGATGATCTTTAAATTGGGAGAAAAACGGGGAAGACTGCAAGCCTCAAAGCATCATCCCAACTGGGAGGTGCGGAAATGGCAGCATCATGTTGTATGGGTGCTTTGCTGCAGGAAGGACTGGTGCACTTCATAAAAGAGATGGGATCATGTGGAATAAATATTATCTGGAAATAAAGCAACATCTCAAAATGGCAGTCAGGAATTCAAAGCTTTGGCCCAAATGGGTTTTCCAAACAGACAATGAACCCAAGCATACCATCAAATTATCCAAAGAGTGGCTTAAGAACAACATTTCAGTGTTTTGGGGTAATCATCACGAAGCTCAGCCCCATAAAAATTTATGAGCAGACATGAAAATGAACTTATTTACTTTGTTTTTATATTGCTCCATTTTTATGGACATCTCTGTTACAGATGTGTAAAAAGTCTTCAGATAAATGATTTTTCTCTTGAAGATTTGAAAATCCAGCTGTCACGATTTTATAGGCTTTGAGTCAAGTCATTTTGGTTTTCAGTGGTCATGAAACATCTCATGCTTTGTTAGTTTCTTTAGTCCAAGTGTTCCTGTGTATTTTCTCTAGTTGGTCTGTGGAAATTAGTCATTTTCCCTCAACTCCTCCTGTCAGGCTCCCCACATAGCTGCTACACATTCAGCTAATTAGACTAGCCCGCTCTTTGATCCTATAATCACTCTTCCTGGCATATAATAAGTCCAATTTTTGTCCACCCCATGTCTTGATGCTAGTTGTTTCTGTTTTACTCCTTTTGTGTTTTTTGTAAATTCACTCAGTTTAATTCATATCAAAATTCAGTCTCTGATTTTTCCTGATTCCTGCCTGTATTTAGGTCCATCACAACAACCTAGCATTACACCAAGTCTCAGTTTCAGTAGATTTATTCAGGCTGGAATAAATTTCCTTTTTTTTTTTTTTTTTTTCTTTTTAAAAAATCATGGGTGCCACATTTATTGCCCCCCTAAGAATTTCTATCAAATAAATGTAGATGATACATTTTTGAAAATTGTACTTTAAGTTTTTAAATTGATCAGACTGCCCATCAAATTCCATTTAATACATGACTTCTTGTTTCTCTGAGGTACAAACATGTGATACTGGCATTCCTTTGAGCCACTTTTTCCAAAATAGGAAAGACAAGAGAACAGAATGTTTCAATAAGGAAGATTTTTGTTTATTTTCATGAAATAGGAAATCGCTACAAGGAAATTACTACTTGCCTAAAATTGCCGATGTTTACAGTCAAGGCAAAACTTAAAAGTCTGAAAGAACTTGAATTATGAGAAGTTTATCTTGTATCATGACAACAAGGAAGAAGTAAGTAAATACCTCAGTAACTTTATTCATATATGCACTTTTCACAAATGAAATCACAAGGCAATATATATCAATGGGAGATGGAACAGGAATCAAGAACTTTGCTTTTGCTTCAGTTCTTTCTTCAATCTGACAGTCATTGTAAAAAAGATTTCCGACTATGATTCCAGGCAACCATAGGTGAACCTTGTACAGATCTCTCCTACAGCTTAACTATGCACAATAAATTACAGTGAAATTTGTAATTGTAATGTCACAACATATGCAAAAATTTAAGGGGTGTAATTATTTTGAGACGTCGTTATATCTAGAAAAATATTCATCCAAACCTTACCCAAGGTTTACCAAAAATATCAAACCACAAGTGTTAAGTTTTAAAGGTATTTAATTAGACATTACTGAGTTCAGACAAAAAGACAATTTTGAATTATTTCTTAAATCATGTTTTATCACATTCCACATAAGTTAAAGAATGATCATTACTTGTGGACATTTTCCCTCCTTTGACCCCTGACCCAAAACACACAACCCTGTTGACCTAGAAATACAGTGACAGGATGTGAGAGGCCATAGGAGGTGGCAATTCCTCTGTGCCCCCAATCACATTTAAAAAAGCCATCAGAATTAAGAGTTTAGCACCGTGCCAAACAGTTTGAGATTAACAGCTCCAAAATAGGTGAAATGGGTCGTGTGTGTGTGTGTGTGTGTATATGTGTGTGAGTGTGCACGCAAGTGGTCCATTAGGCTTGTGAGGACCAAAGCTTGACCCAGCGAGATCAATGGTCTGTTTTATTGTAAGCTAAAATAATTTGGTTAGTTAAACAAGGTTTTTAGCTGAAAGGTTAGAATAAAGAACTCAAGGGTAAATTATACTCTTCGGGCTTCTGGAATCTACATGTGTAGCTTTTAAATAAAAACAGCAATAGATGTCGCAATGAAGAATTTTATTTTCATGTGTTTTCTCTTCGAGTTGCAGAGCAGCTGAGCTTACCATCGGATCTGTACAGGACTAAAGTTAGCAACGAACGCTAGCCCCCTGCAGTCAACTGATCCCAGTCAAGGGTCAAAGGTTAGATCCTTCTACGTGCTTGGGTTTCCCAGCTCCCAGGCCATTAGACAGATAACATTAAGCTGCTTTAAAATGTAGGACAATGCTGAAGGGAGAAATTAAACATAAAGGGCAAAACAAACTGAAGAGAGACATTCTTTCATTGATTTTCTTCCCCTATCAAGCTACAGCCTTGCAAAATGTGTAGCATTGAATCAAGTGTCATACAAGACCTTTTGCCAATGTTGTAGTGCACCAATCATAAAATTCAATCTATTTTATTGGGATTTTATTAAAAAAAATAGATCAATGGAAAGCATTTTCACTCTATAAAATTTAAATTCAAATTCAAAAATGCTTCATTAATCCCAAAAGGAAATTAAATGTTGTAACCCATTCAAAGTTCTTCAAAGAGTTGTTGTAGATGCTGATGGCTGTGGGCAGGAAGCATTTCCTGTAGCAGTCTGTATTATAGTGAATCTGAAGAAGGTTCCAACTGAAGACACACTGTTGTTATAAAGCAGTCTCATGAAGAGGATGCTCAGGGTTGTCCATAATGTTCTGGATTTTATGAAGAACCCTTCTTTGCATTATAAGCTCCAGATATTCCATAGTAGTCCCCAGAACAGAACCAGCCTTCTTTATCAGGTTGTTTAGTCTTTTCAAGTCCCTGGCTCTGATGCTGCTACACTAACAGATGACGGCAGAAGAGATGACACTCTCCACAACAGATTTATATAGTAGATATGCAGCATCTTCCTGCAACACACAACCCTGAAAGATCTTAGCTTCCTCAAGGGGTACAGCCTGATTTGTTTCTTCTTGTAGACGACTTCGCTGTTGCGTCTTCAGTTCAGCCTGTTGTCCAAGTAAAAACTGAGATATTTAATCTCCTCAACCACCTCCACTTCTTTTCCCATGATGGAAATAGTCTTTGACCTGAAACCCCTAAATAAAATCCCACACAATCAATTACCTTCACCTAATTCGTAGAACGAATCCATCTGTGAGTAATTTACTCTCAGTACAAATAAAGGTGTTCTGTGAAGGCCTCAAAGGTTTGTTGGAGAACATTGGTGATTAAACAGACTCCCTAAGACCAAGGAACACAGCAGAGAGGTTAGGGATAAAGTTGTGGAAAAGTTTTAAGCAGGGTTGATCTATAAAACAATATCTCCAACTTTTAATATCTCACAGAGAATGATAAGACATGGCTGTACACCTAATCTGAGTATTCATTAATCAAAGAAACAACCAACCAACCAGACTTATGGTAATTCTGGAGGAGATGCAGTGATATCAGTTCATCAGTCCCAAGGTGAAACATGGTGGTGGCAGCATCATGCTGGGGGGAAATGCTTTTCTTTACCAGGCATAGAAAGCTGGTCAGAGTTTATGATAGAGATGGATGAAGCTAATGGGGATTTAGCTGTAATCAGAAAATAAGAGAAAAGTAATTTTTTCCCTCTATTTTAAAATTATAAATGATCTATTATATATAATTTTACAAGTTTTCATTGTACAGTTGCATAATGTAAATCCAGAGTTGTAGGGGTGTACATATTTTTTTTTTATTAATACAGTATTTGGACGTACTTGGATATTCCATGCATGTACAGCCAAGATGTGAGGAAATAAACTATGAGAGGAAAATAAACATAATTATAGTGTTGGTGACATTCTGAACCGTAAAATCTGAAACAAAACATGGGATGAAGCTTGCCTTGATGACAAATCCTACAGCGCCTCCATGTGGTAAAAGTTGGGACATAATTAAAATAGTTTTATTAATGCCGAAACTATACTTAAGAGCATGGAGTCGATCCAGATTGAGCCACAGAAGAGTCATCAAATGCCTTAAAGAGGCTAAAAATTTAGAAACTAAAGGGTGTGGGAGGAGATACTGCAGGTCAGAGTAGGAGTGGGTGTTGACGACATGGGTGACACAGGGAGAGACAGAGTGACAGCTGAGGTGAGTCATGTCTATTTTTATTCAACCTCATGTTTCTGTGAAAAAGAATCACAGCTAAACAGACATCTTGTACCTATATACTGTATTTCATGTTCTATATCAACAACCAAGTCTGCAACTAAAGGATTTTCCCATACAAGAAAGCACACAAAAATCAAGGATCCAACTTAAATACTTCAAACTAAATATATTTAATAATGATTGTATGAGGGTTTATTTAAATGTGCTATTATGTGATAGCAACAGGCAGGATGTTGAAGATTGTGAAGGTAAGTAACTACTCAGCATCTTTGAAACACATTTCTTTTAAATTGTGCCACTTCATCTCTGTTTTCTGTACATCTTTCCCATTCTCTGCTACCGCTCTCTTAAATCATACCCACAGTTACACATCCTCTATTACACTTTTTTAATCATTAAACTCAAATCATTCTGCATGGTATTTATAAAACTTTGCTTCAGATTTCTCCAACAGCTATCAATGATTTATATTGTTGAACAGTGTTTCATAAATTAATCAGCTATGAGCTGGGTAATTAATTAAATGTGATACACGTATATTCAAAGCAAACAGATACTGTGTTAAATGTGTGGCTGATTTAATAAAAATCCTTCCTATAATAATATTAATAAAAATAGCAAGTAAAATTATTTCTCCATTCCCCTACAGTTTTTATTTCTCATGTCCAGATGAGGATCTATTTAGTGTGTGGTGGATCCAGGACGCCATACACAAGGTTGCAGACCCAAGTTAGAAGTGCTGAACCGAGGCCTGGGGACCCTGGGGGGTTGGGAGCTGCTGGGTGACTGGTAGGAGGCATTATTGGGTCCCGGAGGACTTAGATCTGGGGCACTCTTGAAACTCCTATTGGCCTGTGGAGCAACCGGGGGCTGAAGTTGGGAAAAACTTGGAGGCTGAGCCGGGATTGAAACCAGAGGTGAGGAGAAGGTTGGGAGCTGAGGAAGTGGGGCAGGAGGCAGTGAGGAAGACAGAGGGGAGGAGGCCCACTGAGGCTGGAAAGACTGGGGTGGAGTCTGGTGGAGTTCGTGGGGCATTACTCCTGTAGTGGGTGGGGTGAACTCGTCAGAGTACCTCAGTGGTTCTCCAAGTGTTGTGGCTGATCGAGGTACAATAACTTTTGGGGTGGGTCCTGTGGCATTTGGAGGGGGTGTTGAGAACCGCTTTACCTCATAGACTCGGGCTGTCTTTTGAGGACCATCTCTCTGTTGATTAACATTGGAAGGATCCTGGGGAACGCCACCTCCGTAACTGAACAGGGAGGAGTTGAGTTGGTACGGCTGGTGACTCATTATGTCAACAGGTTTGATGCCTGCTTTTTGCGCTTTGGATCTGTTTGTCCCAGACTTTGCTACCTCAGGTTTCTTCTGTGCCTTTGGAGGGCAGGAAGGAGACAGTAGGGGGTTGTAGTTGATTGGAGGGGGGGCACGAATGTTAGGTGAGTACTTCCATGCAGCAGGAAGAGAAGGTGTGGGTGAGGGCTCCCTGGTCTGAGCTGGAGAGTAAGGTGCTGCAGCAACAGATGGAGAACGCTCTACAACATACCGATCCATCCTGTTCTGTCTGCGGGCAAAAAGCTGACCTCCTTTTCCAGCAAGTTGCAGAACCTGAGGGGTCTGTGGTTTAGGAGCTACAGCAGGGGGCTTTGGTCCTCGCTGCGTCTGCATGAAGTTACAAGCTTCTGCACCAAGTCTCAGCCAGTCCTCCTCAGGCCCTGACTCATGACCAGCCTCCCCACTAGGCGCTACTACAGACTCAACACATGGGGTTCTCTCGCAATGATCATCCATGTTCTGCACCATCGACAGCAAGTCTGGGTTTGGAGAAACATCTTTGCTCTGTAGTGCACTGAACATTGGCTTCTTGTTGCTGCGACGGCGCGCATCATGTAAGATGCCGGTGCGAGTGGCTGGGACAGAAATGCGCTGCTCTCGTGTGGCCATTGAGTCATTGGCAGGAGCCTGGAGAGGCGGTGTAGGAGAAACTGCGTCAGTCACGTTGATAGACAGGTGGACAGAAGGAGATGGAGAGTGCTGATTGAGAGGAGATGCAGGGAATGAGTCTTTAGCTAAATCAGAAGATGGATTCAGAGAGGAAATGTGTGGAGTTGAAGTAAAGGTGGTGGGAGGTGGATAAGTAGGAGCAGGAGGAGAAAGGTAAGGTGGAGGCAAGAAGGGTTTAGCAGCTGATGGGTGTGTCAGGGAATACTGATCTGTAGATGGCAAGAGTGGGGTTGAGGAAGAAGCCTGCACTGCAGGAGGAGAGGAAAATGTTGAAGGAGGCTGAGAGAAAGATGATGAAAGAGCTGATGGAGGAGAGTAAAGGGAGGGGGAAGAGTTACTGTTGTTATTTCTCGGAGGGATGTACAGAGAGGTACTGGACACTGCTCTTCTTGCATCTGGCCCTGGTGTTGGTTGTGTTGGTGGGATAGTCATCGTGGACACTGCTGAAACAGGTTTGGGAGCCATAGTTAGCGGTGTGGGTTTGGGTTGGGGAGGTCGAAACATCACAGAGGTCACAGACGCACGAGATGGGGTTGAGCCAGGGGTGAAGGGCCGTGCAGTGCGGTTCAGCATGCTGGGATTAGGATTAAAACTGGAATTACTGATTGAGTCCATGCCGGGGCCTGGACCAAAATCAGAGTTGGCAGAATTATTAGAATTATTGGGGAGCCCATTTTGACTTTGTATGGGTGTCTCAGAGGGTGGGATCAGAACCACACTCGCCCGGCTTACAGCAACTGAACCCCCGTTGGTCAACACCACAGCTGGAGGAGACATCTGGTTACTGATGGGCTGTTTCGTGAAGGTGTTACTGGCTGAACTCTCCAAACCTGAGATGTCCAACCCTGAGCTTTGATTTCCAGAAGTCAAATGTCCTGGTGTTAGATAAGCTGATAGGTCCACCTCGGCACTGTGATTGGTGCTTGGTGTTGTCGGAGTAGTTGGTGTGGTTGACGGGCAGGCAGAGCTTCTCCTGTCTAGCAGATCAAGATAACCCGAATCCCACGTAGGGTCAAAAGAGGCAGACAATCCTTCTTCCTCAACCTCCGAGCCACTTAAAACTGAGCTTCCTCCTCCTTCCTCTTCTGTTTCCCCTCCTGTCTCCCCTTCTGTTTCTCCTCCTCTGTCTCCCTCAGCTTTTCCGAAGCAGGTCAGTGTGTACTTCTTGGCTCTCTGCCGACGTTTCTTGAACATAAGAACCCCTTTCGAATTGGGGTTGGGAGCATCAGTCAGCAAAGATGCAATAGAGCGGCATTTAGTGCGAGCTTCTTTCACCTGTTTCTCCACCACGCTCTCGCCACGCTGCAACTCTGCAAGACAGGAAGCAAAAAATAAGCGAGAGACAAAAATAAATGTGCTGAAACCAGCAGAAACACAGGAGAGAAGCAGTATTTGGAGTTCTGATTAATACAAAACAAGGAGCGGGCAACAAATAAAGGAAGCAAAACAGTGTGATAGTTCTCTCTACCTGCTGGTGGGGGCTGATTTAGACAGTATCATCACAGCGAGGAGCTGGGATGAGCATTCGCAGTGACTGACAGAAGAGTGTGTTGTGGATTTAGAACAAAGAATTCCTGCTGCTCTCCAAAGTTGAGTCACACACTCTGGGAAGATTAGATCACAATGTATCTGCTTCCCAAATTGTGTCCGTGTTTTCATATGCTTATGTATTCCTCTTGGTGTTGAGATAAACAACGAAAAGTAGTTTAGAATTAAGTTTTGGAAACATGTTGAATGAAGGTTAAACTTAAGTTTTAAGATACAGTAGACAGACTTCTCTAGAAGTAGGTGTCAGAAATTGTGCCGTCCTCTAAAATGATGGAATCACAATCATCTTTTTTTGTGTGCCTGGATGAAATGAATTTCAACACAGTCAAATGTAGCTTTAGACATTTCATTGTCTTGGCTCATCTTGAACAAGTGAACATTTTAAGTGACACATTATTAGAAAACAGTCTGAAGTCTTTTAGATCATCAAACAAATCTTAACATCACACAAAGATGACTTTTTCAAATGAAGATTTCATTTATTAAGAGAAAAATGTTATCCAAAGTAACCTAGACTTATGTGAAATCGCAGCTGTCTCCTTTGTTAAATGATGAATTAGCTTTAAAAAACACATTTTTGGTTCAATTTCACTAACCATTCCTATTTTTGATTACTGCATAACTTTTAGAATCAAGAAATCATCTAAATAGAACCTGTCTGACAACATAAAGTAGGCTACAAAAAGAAGTACATCATACTCTGTTCTAAAGAAAATTCAGGACAGATGAAAACCTAAGTTATTGACATCTAACAGTCTGGAAAGGGTTACAAGTTATTGCTTTCAGACTCAAGTGAACCACAGTGAGTCATTATCCACCAATGCAGACATGATGGAACAAGGGTGAATCTTCCCAGGAGTGACCATCCCATAAGGATTATTCCAAAAGCATACTTACCACTCATCCAGGAGATCACAAAAAATCAGAACAACATCTGAGGCACTGCATGCCTCATTTGCCTCAGTTAAGGTCAGTGTTCATGAGTCAACAATATGAAAGTGACTGGGCAAAAATGGCCTCCATGGCAGAGATCCAACATCAAAAACCAATGCTGAAAAAACAGCCCAGGCTACCATTTCAGAAAACATCTTGATGATCCCAAAAAACTTGGGGAAATATTCTGTGAATCATGAGACAAAATGAAAACTTTTTGGAAGGTGTGTATAATATAGACAGTATTTCAGAAAAAGAACAATAGTTAGAGATGGAAGTGAGAGTGTGATGATCTGCTACTGGCAGAGGTGGAGTACCCAGAAATTATACTCAAGTAAGAGTAGTACTACTTCAACATATTTTTTCTTAAGTAAAACAAGAAGTAGGCGTTCAAGAATTTACTCAAGAGTAGCAATACTTCATAGTAATATTGCTCAAGTAAAAGAAAAAAGTATGGTGTATTAAAACTATTCCCAAAAATAGCTTCTTTTTTTTCTTCAAAACATTACTCAAGTTAATGAGTTACTAGCCACCTCTGGCTATTGATTTGACATAATTGACAGAATAATGCTTTCCTGAAGAAGAATCCTGCCAAATGCTTAAACATAAGGATGTTCGGCTATCAGCTTGTGACCTTCAGTTCAGGAGCCCTTATGTTATTCAGCAGGGCAATCATCTAAAGAACACCAGCAATTCTACCTCTTATTGGCTTTTGTCTCTTGAAAAATTATACCATCATTTGAAGACAGCATTTTGTATTTACTCAGGTTATCTTCATATGGTAAGTTATATTTGCTTGATGATCTGAAACATTTAAGACACATGAAAATGCAAAAAAAGGAAAAACCCTGTATGTGGGCAAATACTTTTTTAACAGCACAGTAGCTTTACTTTTCCTGCTTTAGAGCTATTTAGCTCTCCAGCATGTGCAATGCATTGATTTATTAACCAGCTAATTGTAAAATGACTATCACCATTATCTTGACCACAATACCCATACGTTTTATGTAGCTCAATATTTGAATTGTAAACAAACAAAAAACAAGGCTTAAAATCAAACATTGTAGAGGAAATTCAAGGTACTCAATGAATGATTCCAGTCAGTGCCAACGAAAATTATACATTTGCAAAAAATAAAAATAAATAAATAATTTCAGTCTGTCCAAATTCTGTCCTTGTAATAAAGAAAACTGGGAACCTGATGTGGGCATTTTAACATTCATGCTCAGCAACAAATCATCCACATTTATCCCAAGAATCAGTTTAACAAAATAATTAAAATAACTATAAAAGTTAACATCTCCATTCATTGTTTGCAGTGAGTTTTAAGCCCATCATAGGGAATTCAGTTCATACAGTATGTACTCATCTGATTTTCATTTGAAGCACAGATCACAGAATCCTCACAGAATAACTTCAAATCTTCAAAAACTTCAATGTTGGCTGCAACAACGGCCAACATTAAAGTTTTTGAATAAATAATCTGAAAGAACCAATTTTGCCTCCAGAATAAAGGCAGTCAAGAGTATAATGAGTCTTACCTGCATAAACAGTGTGTGGAACCCGCTGTCCACCTTTGTCTGAACCTAAAGGAGATGTGAGGTCCCTCATTTCACCACTAAGTGTGTGTGTGTGTGTGTGTGTCCCTCAGACCCTCCCACACACACCCTTACAGAGTCCAAATCGGCTCTGAGTGGAGACCCGTTTAGTCACAGTCTCCTGTTCGTCTCTGAGAGCTCAGCCCATGTAAAGACCTTTGTCTGTTTTCAGCAACCCAAAGCAACACATGATGTCAACCCTCTATTCCTGTCTGACAGGCATCAAACACCTGTCTGCTCTCCATCCTAAACATACACACAAAGAGCGGGAGACCCCTCACCATATATTTAGACGGCGGTATCACTGAGTGTCTGTGCATGTGTATATATGTCTGTATGACATGTAGAGCATAGCGGAAGTGTTAACCATAACTCTTTGCTGTTGGACACAAAGACGCAAAACTCTGGAACAACAGAGCCAAAGATCCCAGATCCAAAGTCGCTGTGTGTGTTTGTAACACGAGAAAGGGCAGATCTCTGGAGGCCACAGCCACCGTTTGTCCTGTAGTAAAGCCCTCACCTTGCATTAAAGTTATTCACGTCTTTGGGCTCTCGCACTTGATGACAGATCGTTCATTGCAGTAACATTCCCTCCTCTGAAATGGTAACTCAGTCAGTGCATAGTTATTCAGTTTAATCAGCTGTCAGCTCGGTTGAAATGATGATTCAACCCAAGAAGGTGGAAATAATACTTTCTAGGTTAAAGGAGCAGTTCAGCAAAATATTTAAGAACTGAAAGCCCTCCTGCTGATGTTCCTTAACAATGAAGTTTCAGTCGTGAGTAAGCTTGTCAGAATTAAAAAGCTCTTGCTACTGTGTTATGTAGCTGACTTTTTAACAAGGCACTTTGTGCCATATGTGTGTTGTGAAACCCAAACACTGAAACAATTGTGGAAATATTACATTCATCCTGTGCAAATACCCATCTGAGTAGCAGGTACACGCTCTCTCAAAGACCAGTAAACTTTCATTTTGTAAAGAACACTTAAAGCTGCAGTATGTAACTGTTATGAATAATATGTTTTTTTACATATTTGTTAAAATTATCATTATGTTGTGACAGTATAATATCAGACAGATAATCTGTGAAAAAAAATCAAGCTCTTCTGCCTTCTTCCAGTACTCCCAGTACTGCAGAAATACACCACTTGGTCAGAAACAACCAATCAGAGCCAGGAGGTCAATCACCCTCATGTACTCACCGCTTATACACTCCCCTTGCTCTCTGCTATGCTACAGTTGGATCATAACAACATAGCCTGCCACTAATGCTAATGCTAGTTAGCATGGTCACAGATGACGGTGGATAAACAGTTTTCCTGGAATGGTAAGTTGTTTCTTCACCATTAGCACTTTTTATGCAATTGTGATTGCGAACACTAAGACCTTCCTCCTGGCTCTGATTGGTTGTTTTAGGTCAGGAGTGGTGCATTTCTTTAGACGGCATTAATAGCTCAGGAAGGAGGTGGAGGAGCTTGATCTTTACACAGATCATTTGTCTCATAACATACTGTCATGACATGGTGACAGTTTTAACAAATATCCATAAAACATATTTTTGTAAAAGTTACATACTGTAGCTTTCAAGGGGTCATTTTTCTGTGGTTTTGGGGGTATAATATGATCTGTTGTGAACTGATGAGGCCGTGTGAATGTCAAGAGTTGGTATCAAAGCCCTGCTCATAGACGGTCAGCTTTGTTTCTTTACTTGAAAACAGACAAATCAGAAAACAGTTTATCTTTCTACGTAATTCATAATCTCCACTGTAGGAGGAAGCTGGAGTACCCAGAGAGAACACACGCATGTAGCAAACATGGAAACTCCATGTAGACCCTAGGCTGGGATTTGAACTGCTAACCTTCCTGACGCAAAGCAACAGTGCCAACAACTACGTTATTGTCTCCCCTAATGTTAGTATAACATTACAACTGATGGAATCCACCATTTTAAATGTATGTATTTAACAGACATGACTTTATAAAATATTGTTATTAGTAGTAGTAGTCACTGTGATATTGTTATTGCATTTCCATCACTTGTATTATGTTGTTTGTTGGAAGCATCTTTTTAAGTCTATCACTCTCTGCAACCAACAGCACAGTAAAATACCAGAAATTCTGTAATGATTTTTAAGATAATCTTCAGCTACTATCTGAAAACCATCACCAGGCGCCCCTGAGGACACCACTGGTTTAGGAACCTTTTTTATGCCTGAATGATTCCTAAATCAGGTTAAAGTAGCTCAGCATAGGAAACACATTTCTCTAAAATGTAAATTTATTTACCTCCAGAACCCTGTTGAACAAATCTAAACACCATTTTAAAGGATTACAAGTCTTATGTTTGAACATCAGAAATTGATTTTTGGATAGGATGTTGCACAAAACTAGTAAAAACAACAGAATATTTAAAACTATTTAAATTATGTTGCAAATATTTTCTTATTTTCTCCTTTGATATTTATCTTTCATCCTTTAGGTGCATTTCATCAACACTTCCCTTTAGGTTCATTGTCTACCCTCTGAACTTCATCAGAGATTGTTTCCTTAAACACATATAGAATTTCACATTAATTAGAATATAGAATAAAATTTTAATAATCACACTACATCAGCTCCTTTGAATGGATTTAAATGGACAAAAATGCATTTACATCTCTATCTATGCACACACATACACTAATTCACACATAGTCCACACATATACATATTAAGCTGGTCTATAAATCAGAGTTATGTCTGCACTCTCAATCAGAAAGTTTCAGCAGCTATAAATACAGCCACTGACACAAATAATCAGAATACTGCCAGGAGAGGATGAAGGGGGGAAGGTGGAGAATCTGTCTGCTGGTATCTGGTATATCTCACTTCATTGCTCCAACTTGCAAATGTAAGCGATTGGACAGTAATAGGCTATGGCCACTAGAGGGTGATCTAACAAAAGATTACAGACCACTATGCAAGTTCTTGCGTTGTTTATTTGAACTTTCTTTCTAATGAGGCCTATCAGATATTATTTTCTTCAGCAGATGGAACCAGGAATTGTAGAGTCTTAAACACGTTGTGCTGAACAAACTCAGAAATAAAGCACAAGAAAATGATAGCGAAACAAACACTGCAGGGAAATTACATAAATAAATGAACTGTTGAGGACAGCAAAAATGAGAAAAGAAATTATTAGCAGAATGCAGAAAATGATACTGTATTTTAGAAGTGGATCTGCAGAGCAGAAGCACTGGAGAAGCAGCAGGAGAGAATATTAGGTTGTTTTATTGCAATAAGTTATATATTATTTTCATCCATTATTACTATGAACGGATGGATGGATGGATGAATGAAACATTTAGTCAGCTTTTACCAAAATGAAGAAGATACCTAAATCAAATTTCTTACTTTTCCAGATTCCTTGGACAACCTGGTTTTGACATTTCTAAGTTGTGTACCAGGGAGAGTCTTCACAAAATCTAAAGTAGATCTAAAACACATTTGTGTAAAACAAATTGTGTCAGGACAGTACTCACTGGCTTGTCTAGCTTTGTCCATGTAGCTGGCGGAGAGTTCATCATTCACAGGGCTGAGCTGTGGTCCCACCATGGGCACCAGATGATGACCGGAGCCCAACTTCAAGGCCTCTTTGGCCCGTTCAGGAGACACCAAAGGTGGGTAGGCTGGCGCAGTGCAGCCCCCTGTCTCCTGGAAACCACTGTCCCCCTCTCCCTCTGCGTCCGCCGGGCCCTGATCAGGGGTTGGGGTGAGGGTACGAGGAGTTAGGGTGTGAGCAGAAGTATATCTCTCATTCGGGTGAGGCAGGTAGATAAGCTCTCTGCGAGGCACACTACTGAGACCTTGATCATGCCACTGGGTGGTAACTCCTGTGTCTGTAGCACTTTCATACCTTGGATCAAACACAGAACACATCAAATATCAGTTTTGATGCTGATCTTTACTTCACAATCTGTCATGTTGGTTCAGTTAGTAGTAAAGGTCTTGGATTTTCTTTACTTTAAGGTATCCATCCCTTACCCACTCATTTCTGATGTCTCCTCTTCTTGATTCCCATACCGCGAAGGTGAGCGAGCATGAGGAGATGATCGCCGCTGGCGTCGATGGTGCGTTTGTGAATGTGTGTCTGCGTCGCTGTCTGTTTCACCATAGTATGCCTCGCTGTCTGGGGGGGAGGTAATGCCCCTAGATAACTCAGTGGGGGAGAGAAAGGAGGAACTGTTGTTCAGGAGGGTGGCAGGAGGAGACAGAACCCTCATGGATGATCGAGGTGATATAGAGTGAGCAGCGCATGATAAAGAGTGAAATCCAGAGAGGTTCCTGGAGGAAAACAAATATCAAGCTGTGAAAAGGCAAAACATGGTTCCATTGTTCTTTTGTGTAATTCACTATAGATATAAATGAATGTTTCCATGTTCTGACCTTCTAACTTTCAGGTCCAGTGTGGAAGTCTCTTTATCTACAAGCCTCATGGCCTGAGCATGTGTAAGATCTGCACACATCTGGTCACCAATGGCAATCAGCTCATCGTGCTCCTTCAGTCCGGCTCGGCAGGCTTTGCTGCGCTTGCGTACCTAAAGAAAGAAAATGGGTTACTGCAGTCTCTGGAGTGGGTTTGGGGTCTTCCCAGAGGTCTTCTACTGGCAGAAGTAGCTTAAAAAACCTCAAGATGGATGTGTGTAGGAGACATGCTAGGAGCTTAACTACATTAGCTCAGTCCTTTTGATGTGGAGAAGGGGAATCTCTAGTAGCTTTGCACATCTAAGGACTGAGATTTTTGTGTATTCTTTTGTGCATCATATCTCAATCTCAGTCAAACTGAATACAGTCCCTGAGCTGTGGTTTTCAAGCCTTACAATAGATTCTCAATTGAATTTAGGTCTGAAATGTACCTGAGCCATACTAACACATTATTTGATCTAAACCATGTCGATGTAGCTCTGACTTAGGGCCATTGTCCTGCTGAAAGGTGAATCTCTGCCCCAGTCTCAAGTCATTTGTGGCCTTTAACAGGATTTTTCTTCAGGATTTGGTCTTTATTTAACTAATCCCACAGCATGATGCTTTGTGGGTGGTTTGTTCAAGACAAGGTAAGATTGTATTTTTTATCATTTATGATGAATAAAAAAGGTAATACATAGTACTTTACAAGAAAATAAAGGAGCAGCGATGATAGAACTGAAATAAAAGACCCACATTAAATCAACAGTGATGAAATTTAAGCATCCCATGAAAAGAAATGATAAAACTCCTTTTTTAAGTTATAATCAAATTATCTGATAAAGTAGCCTTTGACCTTTATAGGTAAGCTGCAGTAAACAGTAATGTTTTCAGTCATGATTTAAAACAGGAAACCATTCATAGCACATCTCAAGTTTTCATACAAATGCATGGTATATTTTTCTGTTTTTTTATTAATTAAAAAAAGTTGAAAACCGTGTATAATTTTAAAATAAAATGCATTGTAATTTTTGGTTGTGAGGTGATCAAATGCGAAAAGATGCACAATGTATGAATATGTTCGAAGAGGCACTATCAATTCCAGGTATTAGTGCTGAAGTTTCTACTATAAATCCAAAAGTAGTACTTAAAGATAGATTTGGTCATAAGCCATTGTGGTAACCAAATACAGCTTCAAAACTGAATACACACCAATCTAATATCTGTTTGCTTAGACTCAGTTGATGATTGAAAACTGGATGCACCAAAAAAATACAGAGCTTCATTTTTTTGGCTCCACTCCTTCTTTATCACTACAAGTCAGTGCTTTGCTTTCATCAGTGCATAAAAACCCCCATCTGACCATCTCTCTACATCCTGCCAGCACTAAAGACCCCAATACGACACCATTTGAACTTGTCTTTGTGACATAGACATTGCACCCTAACCTGATGGATGCACTCCATGTTTTTCCTCTTTATTTGGTGAAAATAATCAACCTATCGGTGATACCAGTTAGGTGATGACAAAAGATTAGCCTCTCTTCACTCTCATTTGACAAGAGATGCATTAAAAAAGTATGAGCCTCCAATCTTTCTTGGGCGTAACCATCTTGACAACACTTTCTCATTGAGATTGCTGTACAATGGATTATTGTCACAGAAACAATGAACCTATTAAAATCATTGTGTCAGCAATTAAATCAGCTATTTAAATCCTTTAAAGGATACAACTGCATGACTGATACTTCTGGAAAAATGTTCTTTGGACAAATGAGAGCAAAGAAGAGATGTTTGGATGTAATGCACAGCTCCATCTTTTGACAAAACCTAAGACATATAAGCACAAAGCCCTCGTACCAACTGTTAAGCACAGTGGTGGAAGGGTGATGATATGGGCGATATCTTGCAGTTATCAGTTTGACCTTAAACTCCTCATTATACCTAAGTTTTCCAGAGTCAAGTGTGAGGCAGCCATCAATAGGACAAAAAAGATCCCAAATACAGAAGTACATCTACAACAGAATGGCTACAAAAACTAAAGAATCAAGGCGTTGAAGAGATCAAATCAAAAGAAACCCCTTAAGCTTAAGAGAT
The DNA here is from genome assembly GCA_014839685.1 of Anableps anableps. Classification (NCBI taxonomy): domain Eukaryota; kingdom Metazoa; phylum Chordata; class Actinopteri; order Cyprinodontiformes; family Anablepidae; genus Anableps; species Anableps anableps. The sequence goes on from CM026084.1 coordinate 20,306,258, forward strand.
ATATGCAGAATCGAATGTCCACAAACTGATAAAATGAAGCAATGTAGTAAAGAAAAGTGGTTCAAAATTCTTTCACATCAATGTGAGATACTGGTAAAGTCATGCAGGAAATTATTACATCAAGTTACTGCTTCCAAGGATGATTCTAAAGGCTTTTGCATCATGGAATCTGGAAGAATAGAATAGAAACAGCTTTTATTGTCCCACAAAGGGGAAATTGAGGTGTAACAGCAGCAGCAGCAGATATAAAGTCTACTTAGTTTTATTCACACATGCTTTGTATTCAGGCTTTTCATCTATGTTAATTAACTAATAACAATCTATTGGTTAAATTTAAGCAAGATTAAGAACAAGGTGAAGACCAGATCATTTTGATGTTGTCCTGATACATAAAAGCCTGGAATTGCATTTTGAGGTCAATGATGTCATTAAACCCTCAGGAAGTACGTTTTTAGAGGTGGGGTGGGGGTGATAGTGGGTATAGATGAGATGGTGAGCATTTCTGTCACACTTGCAGCTAAAAGTAGACGATAAGGTCGTCCCATCTGTTCCCTCACACTCACACACATACTAAAGCATGCACCTTATCGCTGCTGAAGGTAAAAATGTTGATTGTCAACGCACCCACTTGAACTGTTTGCCATCATGAGAAGGATACCTCTTGGCCAAGTTTTTCCATTTGATTATAAAGGCCACATTATCTTTCTTATTCTTTCCCCATAAGACGCAAATGTACGAGCATGCATCATAAAAGGGGGAATTTGAACAGCTGCATGAAGCAAGGGGGGCATGTCTCTCACCATATGTCCCACCCACATTTCCAAAATAAGAACTCACTCAAAAAAAAAAATCAAAAACATTCCCAGACAGAGAGAGACGGGTTCTACTGTGAAGTGAAACATTTTCCTCCATTTTTGGAGGGAAATTGAAAGTCAAAATAAAAAGCTTCAGGAAAAAAAAATGTATTGAGAGTGTGTAAGTCTGTGTTTAAGTCTGTATCAGTGTGTTTGTGTGTGTGTGAGAACAAGAGGTCTGGCTTTTTCCATTCTCAGCTTCCAGCTGCTCTCAAACGAGCTATTTTGATCCTTTTGAGCTCCATTCTCTGCTGAGCTTATCTGAGATATGCCCAACCAAACATAACACACACAGCAAGAAGAAACACACAGATCAGACTCCAAATTAAGGTGATTTTTGTCAGCCTGAAAATATCGGCCGCAGAGATAAATTTGGTGTCGAATCTAATCTGCTAAATTTAAGAGGTTTGGAGCTCTCACAAGTGATTGGTCGGCTTTCATCACCAGGGTCAGTGAGACCACATTCCTGCTTCCAGGGATAGCTTTGCTCATTAGATCAATGGTCCTCAAGCTGTGGTACACCACTGAAGCTACTTGGGCAACCAAAATGGCTACTCAGTGGTAATTTTTATCTTAATTATTTGCAATGCTTAATTAATCAGAAAGTAGTAGACAATGTTGGACCAGCAATAAATCCTGCTGACTTATGCCTCAAAGTCACAATATAGATATGATGCTAGTCCCTAACCTAACTTTTTTGTTTGTTTTCAACGTCTGATATTTAATCAGATTAAACTTTGTCTGTTGTAGAACAGGATTAGAATTGCCAAAATAATTTCTAGGTGTTAAATGCGATGATAATAATGAGAGAGAGAAAGATTTTTAAAAGATTTTTTGCCACTTTCCTCAAATTCAGAAGTTCAAATATACAATACAAGGCTGCACAGTGCCACAGTTGGTGGTCCTGTTGATTTACAGCAGGAAAGTGCTGGGTTTGAATCTTGGCCTGGGGTTTTTCTGTGTATTTGTGGAGTGTGTGTTCTCTGTGGTACTCCAGGCTCCCTCATCAGTCCAAAAACTGGTCTCTCTAAATTGCTCTTAGGTGGGAGTGTGTGCATGGTTGTTTGCCCAGTGTGTCTGTGTTGCCCTGCTGTGATGGACCAGTGACCTCTCCAGCGTGTACCCTGTCTCTAACCCAGTGACTGCTGGAGATAGGCAGCTATTTACAGATGTGTTCCAGATGAGCTAAGCTACTTATAAAAAAGTGTCTTCTTTGAAAGAGTGCTCTTTCTAATTTTTGATGCTTCTCACCATGGAGACACATATAGTCAACATAACCTCCCCCATAAAGCTGTGCTCAAGTAGTTCCCTGACCCAGAAACACAACTGTACAACAGCTGAAGTTTAAATTAAACTGGGCCCTGGCCAAACACAGCTGCGTGAAATAGGAGGTAGGATAATAGTTAATCTTCAGCAGAACATTTGAGCTTTACGACGGTAAATCCAGAAAAAAAATGATGAATGTCTATCTCTCTCTCTCTCTCTCTCTCTCTCTCTATATATATATATATATATATATATATATATATATATATATATATATATATATATATATATATATATATATAGAGAGAGAGAGAGAGAGAGAGAGAGAGAGATAGAGAGAGATAGATAGATAGATAGATAGATAGATGTCATTGTTCTAAAAAATGTTTTCTTTACTTATTTTATAACTATTGTAACACTGGTAATTAATAACAGTTAAAAAAAAAAGTACTTTTTTTCTTTACGATTTTATCTTAAACTGTAAACTTATGAAACTCACAAAAACCAGCTCAGCACATAAAACTTGCCTGTAAGATACCAGATATTCTGCAGATTTTTACAAAGATATTTTTTGACTACTGTACCTTTGCCACCTGTAGAGGCTTTTGCTGCTCTGCTCCTCCTTGCAGCCTGAACCCCCATGGAGCTCCTCCTGAGAGGGAGACCATGATTTCTTCCGCCACCATCGCTGCTCCAAAACCACTGACCGAGTAAATATGAACGTGTGTGGAAGTCTGTTCTCTTCTTCCTCAGTTCGTCACACTCTGAAGATATCAAAGACTACCTCTGATCACTCTCCAGATCACCGCACCCTTTCATTGCTAATACTGGAATGCAGCGTGGGGGGGGGCTTCAGTGTGTGAGCATTTGTGGCCGTCATCCTCCTGTGTATTGGACACTTGCCACGTCAGTCTCAAGCACCACATACAGAAGGGGATGCTTGCTGATATACACTCCAGAAATAACCACCAGCCCTGACCTCTTCAACACAACCATCCTGTCGAGGAGCGGAGGTGCAGATTTCTCCTCATTTTCCCCAAAGGATCATTTTCTTTGCTGACGTAAAAAAAAAGGAGGGGTAAAAAAAAAATTGCATCTTTTGAATTTAAAATGGAATTTATTATAATAGAATGTACAGTGCTATAGAGATTTATTATCAGCAGGACAATGGTCTTACATCGGTTACAGTCAGACCTACAATTCTGTATATCAAACCATATTAATGTTTTAGAATGACCCAGTCCAACTTAGAATGACTTAAGTTAGTTTAAATCTAAGAATGTTTGGCAACACTTGAAAGCTGCTGTTTACAGAAGCTTTTCATCCAATCTAACTGTGCTTGAGTTGTTTTGCAAAGCAGAATGGATGAAAAACTTCAGTCAGTAAATGTACAAAGCGTGTAAAGGAATACCCTGAAAATCTTGCAGGCACTTTAGGTTTTCTGGTTCAAGTCTACCCTGCATCCCCAGAATCAGAACCAAACATGGTGAAGTAGCTTTCAGTTTTTATGCTCCTCTAATCTGGAACAAACTTCTAGAAAACTGCAAAAATGCTGAAACATAGAGTTTCTTAAAATCAAGGCTAAAAATCAATGTATTTGTTGCCCTCGATTAATAATAACTCGTACATCAAAAATTGTAGTCTCTCTTCAACTTTTCATCGCTTTCCTTTATTTTGCCACTGTAATGTAATGTTTCTTGTTTTATTTTTTTCAACATGTAAAGCACTTTGAATTGTCCTGTTGCTAAAAATGTACAAATACAAATAAAAACAAATAAACTTGCCATGCCACAGCATCACAGATCCTACACCATACTTAACCATTTGCAATTAATTCATAATCAAAAGACTAATTAGGTGATTTCTGAAGGGCTTTTTTCCACTTTAAATGTATATTCTAGCTGGAGTTGGGATGCCATAACATAATTAATGACAAAATGTGAAAAAGTTCAAGAGATATAAATACGTTTGCAATAAGTTTTTGCTGAACCGAACCAGGTGATTCAGTTCTCGGGAAAAGAGCCGGTGATTCCCACAGCGGAGAAGGGGGGACGTAGAGGAAGTCGCTGTACGCCGTCCGGATGTGGACGTGGCACAGCGTTGCAGCAGTTCCGCTGAATGTCCGCTTCTGCTGCCAAGAAGGGATTAGTGAGCAACACCCCGGGACAGCTTCTAGTTCTGTCGGCCACAGGGATTCCCCGTTTGCCACGAACAACGGACTGCCTTACTATTTACACCTCTACCGAGGTAGGTTTTGATCTGATGCGGCTCCATGTCTGACATCCTCACTCGGTTTTGACACGGTGGAGCTCGGATTTCGCTACCTCTGCCGATGCTAAGTAATGCTAACTGATGCTAAGAGACGCGGTTAGCGGCTTCCTGAGAAGTAACTGGAGGTTATTAGCTTCACTTTCGACTAGCATCATATGTCAGTGGGGATAGCATTAGCGTTCTACAGCAGGCTGTGGCGACTCGATCTCAGCTGATTCAAGCACATTTGCTGTCATGATTCAAGCTGGCCTGATGCTAACATTAGCATGCTGAATTAGCACTCACGTATCAGGAGCTAAACGTTATTGTTTTCTACCTGCTTCTCTTATTTTTACCATTCTTTAATCTCACACATGGTAGCAATATGATGTTTAAACCGTTCACATTCATGCTTTCACTGGTATTTTACTATGCTACCGCTAGTAGCTACTAATCAGCTAATGTTGATGCGGCACTGCTTCACTCGCCAGCTCGTCCTCGGGTTTTGCTGCAGTTCAGGACCTGTGTAGTGACTCCTTACAATGTGGGATTAAGGTTTTTTTTTTTTTTTGTTTGTTTTTTTGTTTTGTTTTGTTTGTTTTGTTTTATCTGACTATAACCCAGTTTTGTTTTTGTTGTTTTTTTTTTTGTTTTTTTTATTTATTTATTTTTATTTGGACTACTGGAGCAGGAGGTTGAGTTCTTTTAGCAGGCCTGACGTACTAAATAGCGATTGTATTTCTCATCGTGGCCCCTTCTCTGTTGAATAATTCAGAGGCTCCGCTCGTTTGGCCCATGTTTGTTAGATGATACTCATGTTTGTCGTATAAGTTAGACCTGCATCTAGAAACCTGAGTGTATGATAAATAGCTCATCTGGAATACATCTGTAAGTAGTTGGGCTCTGATCTGAAACTGTCAAACTAAAAGTTATTATAAGTATTTCTCAGTATTGTTGAGCAGTGAGACGAGATCTAGTGTTGTACACAAGGTTTAGTTCTGCGAAAGTGCCAGTAATTTTAAATCTGCCCATTCATCTTGCAGTTTTCTCATGTACCTCATGCTTCCATGATTTCAAAACTGAAAGTCCGAAGGCCATTTAAATCGGGTGGGCGTGATCTAAGAACCTGGGAGTATTATTATGCCCAGATGGTTTTATTTAGTCTGGCTAAATGTATTTTTTGACATAGACGTAAGGCAGAGCATCTGATCATTTAATCGGAAATGTTCGCAAAATAAGTTTCATACGAAAACAAAATCGCGTGTAGGTTAGCAACACATGAAGCAGCAGGTAGACTTCTTTCATCATAGCCAGAGTCTTACAGGCATTCATATTTATATATCCGGGTAATTAAAACAACAATAAAAAGGTGACTTTGAAATCTGTGAAAAGTTGTGATTCACAATAACAAAATTGCTTTATTGCAAAGAATATTTAGTGAAATGTTGAAGTCATTTTTATTAATGTTATGCTTTTTTAAAAAAAATTAGGTTTGGCCAAAGGTCAAATGTTAATACAGTATATGTCTTCCCCATTAAAACCACTGACAGTGAAGCGTCTCTGTTGAACAGTGACATTCAGCCTGTACTTGTTTTTGTTTTCTTTTTTTCAGTGTAAACAATATGGTCACATTTTAAGATTTCCAAGTTTTGATAGAAACCAGGCTTTGCACAAGGTAATTAAACATCCTCTCTTGTATCAGATCATTTGAATTATTGGAACAAAGATAACTCAAAGAATTATCTAACAGACTGATTAAAAAAAAAAAAAAAAACTCTACAAATTTTCAGATATGACGCTATCAGGAAAAAAAATTAAGACAAGAAACATTCTGAGTATCTTTATGTTATCGTTGAAAATTCTCACCTTCAACCCACAATAGCAAATAATTTTTTATTTTTTATTTTTTTTAGAAGAGCCGTTGCATTCGGTGGTAACGAACCTACTCGCTGAATGCTCTCAAAGGGTTTTGGTTTGCTCGCTCAGTTGAAAGAAGGCAGATAATATAAAGGTTTACTAATACTGAATAACAAACACAAAATCGTTGTAGAGTGAACATTTAAAACTGGCTTCAGCATCCTATATTCGTGTGGTTTGCATGGCGGGCATTACAAAAACAGCCGTCTCTGTGTATTTATTCTGAAAACGTAGTCTGAGATTTCCCCAGGTTTGCCAACAGTTCCAAATTCAGCAACTCTAATGATAAACAGAGGTTCAAAATCATAAAACAGAGCAACTTTACTGAAATACATTCAGTCCTATGCTAAAGTCTGCTGCCCAGAGCCTGAATTAACCACAGACCTGCCACGACATGCAATAGAAAATACAATTTGCTGTTAAAAAGCCTTCTCTGTCTCTGTGCATGAAAACTCCTCACTAATGTTAAAAATAGCTAAGTTTGATACATGTATACTCTGTAGCAATCTTCACACTGAAGAGTGCAGTGGTAGCGTTTATTGTGATACATTTACTTGTTGAGAAGATGTCAGATTTTTGACTTTCCAACCAGCCCATCACCAGTTAAAGCTGATCAAGCTGTCCCAGGCGCCTCCACTGCACTTTCCTCGTGATCATTTTAGTAATCAGGTTAAAAACTATGATAACGTTAGAGATGTTGTTGTAATTCTGTCACTGTTTGATCAAGATTTAGGGATGAACTGAGGATGAATGTAAACCAGCACACTCCAATGGCCTCTCCTTATGGCCAGCCCCAGCCTGGCTACGGTCAACCCAGCTACGCTCCCCTGGACGGAGGATACCCTGCCCCTTATGCACCTTACAACGGACCTGCTTCAGCCTATCAGCCCGGCGTTCCACCACAAGGTAAACAGAAGCAGCCAGATCGGCATCTAAACAATTACCGTTGTTAGAAGGCCGAACACGATGATCTCAAACCCCAAAACTTTAGAGTGTTCTCCCCGCTTTTCACTGTGTGATGATAGATGTGAAAATCTCAGCAGCTGTGCAAACTAATCTATTTCTGAGCTGCCCTTTCATTACTTCATTTACCTTCACACATCACTCTGTATCGCTGTATTTGCTCCCTTTCCCTATTTTCTTGTATTTCAGGATATTCTCCTTTCACAAGCTTTCCCTCTAAGGCTGTGGCAGCCAACCCAGTCTCTGACCTCTCCTCTCCTCTTGACTTAGGTAACTGCCTCTCTTCACCCCTCGTTTCTTGCTCACTTCACACATCTTGCAAACATCAAATCTCCACAGTATCTAAAACATCTTCTTGACGTCGTTTCCTTTTCTCATTTTCCTTCTGTTATTCAGTTCAAGCTCTATTAAATCTCTAATGGCTTAGTTATAACTGCTTGTAGTTATTTAACATGGGTTCTTATTTTCAAGTTGTTTTTTTTATTGTTTTGTTTGAGTAGTGAAGATTGGACAGACTTAAACTTTGTGACTTACATGTTACATCTCATAAATGTTAAATGTCTGGTGGTTATTTTTACTCCTTGCTGAATCTAGATCAGCCTAAAATGTTGTTTGACCCACTTTTAAAGTGAAGCCTGAGTTTCTGACCCCAAAATCAAAAACTTGGAATGTTATCTGTTGGATGTTTGAAACCGTATTTGGCGACCACTGTGGCATATTGTCATATTTATCTTTTAGCACAAACCTAGATTGATATCAGAACAGTTCAAGACTTTTTGTACCCAGTACTGGAAAGTTGAGCATATTTTATTGGGATTTTATGTTAATGACCAACACAAAGTAATACACAATTTGAAGTGGAAGAAAAAACATGAGGCATGGTTTGCAAAAAAATTCAGCTAAAAAATGTAGAATGTGTGGCATGCATTTGTAGACTTGAGGCTGAATCTTTTGCCTGTTTTTCTTAAAGTCAAACAGGTTGGAAGGAGATCATCTGAAGAGATATATTTTAAGGTCTTTCCACAGATTCTCAATGCTTTTATATCTAGACACATCACTAAGCTTTGGTCTGCTTCAGGGATTTCCAACTCAGTCCTAAGATGTGTTCTTGCTCCAACACAGCTGAATCACTTCCTCGGCTTTTCGTCTAGCTCTACAGCAGCCTAAACCATTCCATCGTAGCTCTTTAGGGTCTTCCAGGATTGTCCTGTATTTAGTTCTATTAATCTTTGCATAAACCTTCACTCATTTCCCTATCTCTACTAAAAAAAAAAAAAAAAAAATCCCCAAAGCATGATGCTACCACCACCATGTTTCAGGGTGGGTGTGGTAAATTCAGGCCGATTTGAAGCTAGTTTTTCTTCACATTCCGTATGGCTTTATTTTTGTGGTTCTTCCACAAAGGTCAGAGTTGTGGAGCACAAGATTAATAGTTGCGATGTCCTCCTGAGCTTTAGTTCTCTGCTGCTCCTCTTGAGCTACTTTCTGCCTCCTGGCTGCTTCTCTGAATCACGCCCTCTTTTCTCTTGGTAGATTTGCAGGTGTGCACTGTGTGATTTTTTTTTTAAATGTTCAAAGCTTCAGATATTGTTTTATAACCTAACTCTGCTTGAAACATCTCCATAACTTTCTCTCTGACTTGTCTGCTGCGCTCCTTGGCCTTCATGATGCTGCTTATTCACTAATGTTCTCTAACAAACTCTTAAAGCCTTTACTGAACAGCTGCATTTATACTGAGATTAAATTACACACAAGTTGTCTCTATTTACTAAGTAGGTGACTTCATAGCGTACATGGTTGCATTGTGTTTTATTTAGGGGTGTTGGACAAAATGGGGCACACCGCTATTTTCTTACTTTTTATAAAATGTTTTACAATTATACGCTAATCTGTGTTGGTCCGTCACATAAAACCCCAATAAATGTGTTCATGTTTGTGGTTTTAATGTGACAAAATGTAGACAAGTTCAATACTTTTCCATTGCGCCGTTATCGGTATATGTTGGTGATCTTGGATTATTTTCTTTAGGTCAAGCAAGGGGTCCTCCCACCTCTGCACCCCCTCCTGCCTCTGCCCCTCAACAGTATAACCAGTACAGCCACAGTCAAGGGGAGATGCAGAATGGACCCCCACCTATGACGCAGGCACCACCCAGGTAGGTTGTCTGTAGGTTGTTCACTTTACTGCACAGCATCTGTATAAACCTTCCACTTAATAAGTGCGCTGTGCCTGAAACATGAGAATATCCACAGAGAACACTTCATTAGGAAAGGTGTTCATAAAAGATTATTCAGCAACATAAACTTGTCGGATACAACCTGAAATGCACAGTTTAAAAAAAAAAAAAAAAGAAGAAGTAGGTGTTCCAGTTTTTACAGGTTTTCATGTTTGTTTGTTTGTTTTTTTTATTGTATGAAAATTGAAATGCAGGATGGGGTGCTGTTCATGAGCCCATGATGTAAGTTTATTATTGTCCTGGCTGGCACCGCTCCAGGAAAAAACCAACGTTGGTATCAAAGTATCACCAGGGCAGATTTAGAAGGATAGCTACACGATTTTGTTTGGTGTCTTTGGTAATATAAATGTGTTAAGTCATGGAATCATAGATCCCTGTAAACCAGCAGGTGGTTAGTTACATTACAAATACAAAGACTTTATTTTAGTTGAACTATTGTCAAAAGATGCTGTGTCAGGCAGGCTTGACATAGAAAAACAATGAGAACACATTACACATTTCTTTCATAATGTATTAGTTACAAATAATTTTTCCCCAGTAAGAGATTGTTACCCTGAACAGGGTTAATGTAGATTTTTTTTTTTCTTCTGCATGCTTTCTCTGATTCTGCACCACCAACGTAGAAGTTAACTTTCCACTTACGCCTTCTGTACATTTGCAGGCCTGCTGCAGCCCAGGCATACAACCAGGGACATATGAACATGACTGGGCCCCACCCTTCCTATCCACAACACTACGGACCTCCACCCACAATGCAACAGGTCACCAATCAGATGACTGGGATGCAGATCACGTCTGGGCCACCAACCCCTGCAGGGCCAGGATATGGTACGCTAAAATGGATTTGGTTTGTGTGATATAACGATGTGATGCTGAGTACTACCGCTAACAGATTTAAATGTGCTTGAGTTGTATAATCAGTCCCTCCAGGACGTCACTGGCCTTTTTTGTGATTGTTGCAGCCTAAGATCTCAGGGTTTTTTTTATTTTGCTTTTGCAACAGCTTTTTCAAAAAGTTGCAAATTTAATTCTTGGTTCATTCTTTGCTTCAGCACTAAAATATAACAGCGAATGTTTTTTTGTAATATTCGGTGAAAACAACTAAACTTGTACACTTTAAGGTGCATATAAAAAAAATAAATAAATTAAAAGATGAAGTTTTATGATGGGAAAATGAGCATTCAAAATACCACTTAAAGTTTTAAGATTCAAGAGTTTCTTTATCTCTATAGCCTGAGGAAAGGTTTGCAGCCTATTTCTGATTTATAATATTTATGTATTGCGTTGACTTATCTTTGTCTAATATTTAAATTTGTTTGATCTGAAATATTTCCATGTGACAGACATACAAAAAAAAAAATCACAAATGAGACAAAAACCTTTTATATGCCATGTTATATTGCCTGCATTCATACAGTTTTTTTTTTTTGTTTGTTTTTTTTTTTAATCCGTATTTTAGTATACCAGCGGTCGAGGTCATGAAACCATTTATGTTTTGTAGAGCTTGGGATGCCGCCTGCATCACTGAAGAGCCTATTTTGGTTAAACTTAAAGTCCATCAGAGGTGTTTTGGAGTAACCTAGAGAAAATCATTTGTTGTTGGCATGTAGGAAGTGAAATTACGCAGAAAGCTTAGGTGGATTGGTCAGATTTGAGGAAAAGTTGCTGTGGTTGATCAGGGAAGAAGCAAAATAAAACAAAAGCTAAGGTGATTGCTGCATATTTGCAGGGTTAAATTCATGTAGTAGTTGCGAGCGCGACGTCTCAGCCACCTGGAGGGAGGATGAAATTCATCTAATGCATTCTTATTAATATCTCATTGTCTCTGCTCCCATCAGCTCCTCCTCACAGCTCCCAGCCTCCCATCAGTACTGCCTACTCTGCAGCACCTCAGCCCTCCTACACCCAGGCTCCCCCTCCCGCGTCGTCTGCTCCCACCCAGCCTCCACCTCCAAGTGGTCCTGCAGCTTCTCAGCAATACTATGGAGGCCCTCCACCTCCTCTTCAGCAGCCGTTCAACTCCTCCCTTCCCCCCACCTCCCAGCAGCAGTTCACGTCTTCTGTTCCACCTCCACCCTCCCATCAGACTTTTACCCCCTCCTCTTTTTCGGGTCCCGCGCCTCCCCCGACTCGCCCCCAGGCTGCACCGGTGTCCCAGCCCCAGCCACCCTTCCCCACTCCTCAGCCCACTTTCTCATCAGCACCCCCACCTGTTAGCCAACCTGGCTTTGCTGGTGGCCCACCTCCAACCGCTCAAGGCTCCTTTCCACCTCAGCCTTCCTCTCAGCCAGGGTCTTTTCCTCCCCCTGGTCCTCCTCCCACCTCAGCTGCCTCGGGTCAGTACCCCCCCATGGCTCAGCTGCAGCAGCAGCCCCCTGCAACCCAGCCATCACCGTACCACTCAGGACCCCCGCCTCCCAGAGCTCAAATGCCTCCAACTTCTATGGGACAGAGCAACCACCTGCCTCCAGGACCACAGGGTCCTCCGGGGCCCCCGGGGCCCCTGCAGCAGCCTCCTGTTCAGCCTGGCATGCAGACAGGATACCCTCCTCAACAAAATGGTGGGAACACAACAGTTTAGTCAAACGAAAACAGTTGGGTTTATCTGAAAGCTAAGCTGCTTTGTGTTCCTTCATTAGGTGCATTTGGGCAGGTGAGAAGCCCCCAGTCTGGATATGCAGGTCCTTATCCTGGACAACCCACCTACGGAGCACCAGCTCCTGCCTCTGCTCCCGCTGCACAGAAAAGACTTGATCCGGATGCAATTCCCAGCCCGGTGAGCAAACAAAATATGACTTTAGCTTGAATGTAAATGTCTCGTTTATTTATTGTTCACAATTAAAACCCTCTGAACTCTTTAGCACACGTTGCAGCTGTGGATGTATTGAAGTTTGTTTTGCTTTTTGTTCTGATATGACTCTTTGATAATTCGGTTCGTAATATATTTCAGTGCGGTTCCAGTTGATTGTGTCCAAACAAAACTTGAAGAATTTTCTCCTGCGTTGTAAATTTTGCAGTTTGCTTTAAACATCCTAAATTTTAATAACCAGTTTTTTCATAACTGTTCACTTTTTCACACCTAGACCAGTGTGTGGATATCTGACTGCAAAAGGCACAGCAGGTCACATGACACAGAGTCAGGAAGCTGCGTTATTCTAAAAGGTGAATACGGCTTAGATTCTTAGCAAACAAAAAAAAAACCCAGATTTGTTCAGATCAGCATAATAATGTGCATGAACTATAGTGCTGTTTTGTAAGCCACGCACATGGAGATAAGGAGGTAATCAGGCCTCTGCAGAACTTTGACATGCTGAGGACGTAGTTGGACCATTTGAATCAGCTGTTTGGAGGCAGAGACGTATCTAAAACTGGCAGGACACCAGCCCTGGACTGGAGCTGGACACCCATTTTTTTAGACAAACAGGTTTTAGGAGTTTGAGTTTCGTCTGGCGCTCCCAATAGCGATCAGTTAAAAAGGCAGCGATCCGTACCCCAGATCAATAACTGGGATCGGATTGGGACATCTAGAATGAAACCTATGTCCTAATACTTTTTGGTTCAGTCCATAAGAATGTATCGACCTTATTACTAGCCCCGATGAGGCTTTGCGTGAATTATGGGTGCGACTTCCGCAGCAAACCGGAACCGGCTTTTGTTTACGTGCTAGCAACGCGCCAATCCTCTTTCGTTGCTTGTTTTTGACTATAAAATATGTGGGAACACCAACAATCACAGCTCAGATGTGGCAATATTATCTTACTGCTACTTACAGCTATTAAAGCGTAGGAGGATGACCTGAAGAACTGGCCGCAGATAGCCTAAACTAGCATATTTAGCTGCGAATCGGTTGCTTCAGATGGCGAAGCGATGAGCAATCTGAAAAGCTCTGACGCTTATCAGTGTGCTCACAGTGATAAGGCTGTCCGCTGTCTTAGAAAAATGTTGCCAGTTCTACAACTTCAAAAGGCTAACATATGGTGCTGCTTTGCATGTACCTACAGTCGGACTAACTTTTAGCAAATACTGCTGAGAGTTTCTGTGTTAACAGTTCTGCCTGAACTACATAAGTCTTGCTGTGGCTTTTCTTCTTACACTTTTTTTTTTATCTCTTCACTTTCTGTATGTATTTATTTTGTTCTGTTTTGCACAATTTGCCGGACAAACTTTTGATTGTAAAGCAAGCGTCTGACATGCCGGCTGTGCAGAAATCAAGACATAGAATAGATCCAGACGCTATCCCCAGCCCAGTAAGTTTCTTGTGTGCCTGTCCTTTCCTCTTCCTCATGTTCTCCTCTCTGTTTGATTGCAACAACCCTTTTCCTCCCCCCTGTTTTCCTCCTACCGCCCTCAAAGTTAGCGATAGTCTTGGTGGGGTTTTTGTTGGGTTTTTTTTCACTGATGTGTTTGTGTTGTGCTTTGCAATTCTATTAGGTGTAAAGTTGAGGCGAGAGATCAAAGTTAATGGAAGATGAGCTGAAAGTTTTTATTGGCTTTGTTTACATTTACATCAAGCCTGATGATTGCATACCATACTAGTTTGAATTTTTAAAAACTCCTAAATATGTCCACAATTTTCATTATAGATTTTAGATTTAATCTTAAAAAGTTGGGTCTAAATTTAATCAGCTCAAATTCAGGCATCAAAAAGTCCTAAATATGCCCATATTTTAGGCTTGTACAAGTCCTGATTATATATCCTCATATTTTAGGCTTTTACAAGTCCTGATTATATATCCTCATTTCCTGTTATAAGTTTTAAATATAATTTTTAAACTTGGGCATTAAAAGCCCCAAAAGTGATGCATTTTTCTTTATATTAAAAATCTTTCTAAAAAGTTCATTTTTGACCTTTTTAAAAGCCCCAATTATGCCCTAATTTTTATCATAATACTTAAGTTTCATCTTGAAAACTCTTAAATTACTATAAAAGCCAAAAATATCTATTTTTCTCATTTAGTTGTTTTATAGTTGTTAGGTCATGCTTTTTTTTTTTTTTTTTTTTTTTTTTTTTTTTTTTTTTTTTTTTTAGTTGTAGTTCTGGCTGAGGAATTGGCGCATTACTACACTGGATTAAAAACTACAAAGCCCATAATGCAGGGCAGCCATGTTGAAGGGACTTTGTTCACAAACTGCTGACTACATGTTGGCTACTCAGCTGATAGTCTGACTAATTGACCAGTTTCAGCTGCTTATACTTGTTTTACTTTTTAAAAAGCAGAATGGCAGTAACACACAATATTCTGCACAAAGGGCACTTTAAAAACTACTAAAGCTGGTGTTTGTTCTATTTTTCTGCCTTTTCCTGTTTATTCAAATCAAAATGGCAGTCAATAAATATATGCCATAGAAAACATACTTATAACTGAAATGATCAATATGCTATGTTCTTTTAGCTGGATTACAGTTATTGATTTTTGTTTTTAATGAAAGCAGTAACATTATAAATCTTTGCTGGTCATTCCCTGAGAATCTCATACCAGTCCATGCCTAACTCCAGCTGTGCTAGCTCTGTTTTGTTAGTTCAAACAAAATAAATAAGACGGTAAACATAGTATTTAGGTATCTGTCGATACCTAATATATAGGTAAAATATATAATAGGCTACTTGTTCTGAAAGTCTCCAGGTTTTTTTGACATTATAAACAAATTGGAACAGTGGATCAGTTGTTGGCGACTAACTGTAAATTAAGCCTTTACCTAAATGACTAAAATATGGGCAACATCCATCTACGTGAAAGGGGAAAGAAACTTCCCCACTGGTAACCATGGTGATCCTTAAAGAATCTGTAAAAAACAGGATATGATCGGACGATTTTGTGTCTCATAACATACTCCTGATGTCTGCATTGATGTTGTTTTCATTTGTTTGGCTATCATTTTATTATTTTTATTTTTATTATTTGCAAAAATACTTTCCCTAAAATGTCAAACTATCTCCTCAGGGAATGATGCTTAGATTTTTGTGGATCTTTCACATGAACTTTCACAACAAACAATGACCTTTGCTGTTTTTTTGTGTTTGAGTCCACCCGTGTTGTTGTTAGGAGCTTGAGGGAAAGTGTTTGTTAGTGCATCGTGAAAATTTCTCTTTAATCCCTTTTCTTGCCCTGCATGGTACCTTCCCCCTTTGGCCCTCCTCTGCCCTATTGCATTAAAGGCATGTCTTTTAGATTAAATATTTCCTTAGGATTTCCTTTAACTTATCATCATCATCTTGTCCTGTTTCTGAAAGTAGCTTGAGCACAAATCGGTTCCGTTCCTCAGCTGTGCTGTGAAGGTTTTCAGTGTGCATGTGAAAGTCTCTTCCTGCATGGATGTTGAACATTCTTCAGTTAGATTTTCTGAGGTCTGAACGGAGGAAACATGTCACTTTCATGTGTATCGAACGCACACAAAAAAAAAAAAAAATCATCTCATGCTCTCTTCTCATTTTAGATCCAGGTAATAGAGGACGACAAGGCTAAGACCAACGAGCCATTCACGACAGGGGTCAGGGGTCAAGCCCCACCTCTGGTCACAACCAACTTTCAGGTCAAAGATCAAGGTAAACATCCAGAAATTTCATTACATGTCATGTTTTTACCTTTTTTGTGTTCTTAAAAGACATGAGGGAATACTACCTTTTTACCCAGCCTATCCTTACAACAGAACCAACAGAAAGTGAAGCGTTTGCCTTATAATAAGTTATACTATTGCTTGGTTTTGCAGTGATAACAATAAGATGTCCTGTGTTGCAGGAAATGCCAGCCCCAGGTTTATCCGCTGTACGGCCTACAATATGCCTTGCACGTCCGATATGGCCAAGCAGTCCCAGGTCCCCCTGGCTGCTGTCATCAAGCCCCTCGCCACGCTGCCACCAGATGAGGTGAGGCGTGCTTCTCCTCTTATAATGTTCTTCTTTTTTTCATCTGGTTCTCAAACTTGATGATAAAAGACTTAAAATCTGGTTTCTAGGATGAGCGCTTTGAACTTTGCTTATAAATACAAGCAAAACCAATGGCAGCATGTGCTTACAGTTGCTTGTCTGTGACCCTATTGACAGTAAAGCTTCAGTTACTTTTCATATCTCAACAAATATAGTGCTTTTCTACAGGTATAAAAATATGTTTGATTTAGCGTTTTCCAAATCCGTTTTTCAGTTTTTAATCGTCAGAGTTTCATATCTCATAAAGCTAACACTTTCAACACTTTCCTTAACTTAAAAAAGTAAGTGGCGAATCATGTGGCGAATGTCTACAGTCTCAATAGTTCATTAGAGAAATAGCCGTAAAGTCTTATTTTGGGAATTATTCAGATTGTAAACTTCTCATTTAAATTAATGTGAATTTCTAGTAATTAACTGGAAATTTGAGCCAAATTAAACAAAATGAATCATTTCCAAGTAAAAAGTTTAAACATCTTGTTTTGTCGTAGGCAGAGATGTGCGTTGTATTTTCAGGTTAAACATTTATACCACACATGAAATGTAATAACTAAATAATATTATCAAAACTCGCATCACTTTAAGTTGTCCACAGGCCGTGTGGCCTTGGCAGTCTTGTGCTTTGGGCTCATAAATGCGGCCTCAGTGATTAAGGGTTCTTGTGATATGATGAAGCAATGCTCAGTGCATGACGTGTTCTCAATGCCCCTGCAGGAAGCAGAGTGATGTGTGCATGTAGTTGAGGAATAGCATAGATACACCCCTGTACTTGCATGGAATCTTGTTGTTTATGTCAAGATTATGCTAAAATATAAATTTCCGTAACTATATTTAAATCCCTGTGGATGGGCAGTCTTCTGTATTTTAAATGTATTCCTGTTTGTTCTCATTAAAATCTAGGAATTACCATGGAAAGCTTCCAAGGTTGAAAATTCCCTCAATGGGTTTAATTTGTGTCATTGAGCTCCTAAAAATCTACCAGTCAGTTATGGAAAAGAAAACAAATTGAAGTATTTTTGTATTTTTTTATTTATTTATTTATTTATTTTTTTGTAATCATGTTTCATATTAAAGAAACAATTCTTTTTGTAGAAGAACATCTCGTCAGATAATAACGATCCATCAGTATTACATGGTCTGCCACACGGCGGACTCCCGCCTGTTTGTAGTTAAGTGTTCATGGATTCATCTGTTAGCTGATTTTTCTGTGGAATGTGACTCCAGAATGTCCACAGAAACTTCGCCTTTTCACTGATTTTTTTTTTTTTTTTTTTTTTTCCCCCCCATGGAGCATATCTAAAATATTCGAAAGAAATGCATCTTGGGAAGCTTAAATACCAAGATGCAATACGACTTGACAGGCTACTGGCTGGTGTTTGCAAAGCAGCCAATCCTGGAGTGCCATTTATTTTCCTTGGTGGTAATTGGCTGTATCCCAAAGAGCAGAAATAAGAAAGACTATAGATGTTAGCATTGAGTTAGTGCCAAGATGATTTCCGCTGTGTGTATTAGTGCATATTTAGGTATATTTGGTGTTTGAACTATTAAAATAGGTAGTTATAAATGTTGTTAGTCTCAAGTATTCACTGATTTTAGCTATTCGTCACACTGTTGTGATCTCTAACCCGTGCGAATACCAGGGGTCTATTGTAGTTTTCTAATTCTGCTTTACCTTTACACCTAAGAATTGCAGTTAATGCAGCCTCTCTCCTGGACACAAAGCATTACTGCTGAGGAAATAATTGCAGTACATGTCAGGAACATCAGTAGAAGAGTAAACAGGAAGATCGTAGTTCACTCGCACAAATCAATAGACCTCATTTTAAACGTGTCTTTGCACAGCAAACATCAAACTTGCTACAGTTCTTAATCAAGGCACTGAAGGTAATACTGCTGCTGTTTTTTAACAGCCTGGTTTCCCTGATACCCTGTTACCTCCCAGCCCTTTCCTCTTAGTTTTGCTCTCTCTGTCAGATGTTGGTTTCCCTTTAAAATGTTGCTCCATCACCTGCTGCAACAGTTTGCAGTCAGCTGGATTTGGTAAGATTAGTTCTGTCTGCAGAGATAATCCGTTTGACAGCTGGAGAGGTAGGAGTGTCTGTCTGTCTGAGGATTTATTTTTATTTATTTTTTTGTTTGCTCTTGTTTTTAACCAGTATCCATCTGGACTAGGTTTAGGTTACATCGTTTGGCAAAAACACTGTCTTGGGTTTTTAATGATCATTAAATCTTCTTGTTTTTCTTCCTTGAGTGTCTGAATCATACTCGTCTGCCTTAGGAAAATGAATGTCTGCTGAATGTCTTCTCAGACCCCTCCATACGTGGTGGACCACGGCGAGGCTGGTCCAATCCGATGCAACCGATGCAAGGCCTACATGTGTCCGTACATGCAGTTCATTGAGGGAGGTCGCCGCTTCCAGTGTGGCTTCTGCAGCTGTGTCACAGAGGGTAAGCATGTGTCTGTCCTTGCGTAGAAATATCTTTTTCGAAAACTCACTTCACTGATCTCATCATTGTTGCTACGACCGTCGTCTCCCGCAGTGCCTCCACATTACTTCCAGCATCTGGACCACACCGGGAAGAGAGTGGACTACTATGACAGGCCGGAGCTGTCGCTGGGCTCCTATGAGTACCTGGCTACTGTTGACTATTGTAAGGTATGAATCTCACAGTTTTGCCATCTATTTTACAACCATCTCAGTAATTATTGTATGCTAGTATGTTTTCGATTACTTAATTGAGCCTGTCCAGTATGATCTATCAGGCAAATGCCATCCCTTGTTGTTGACTGGGAGCATTATACCTCAATTTGGAAACAACGACATGAGGTTTGAAAGCTGTTCTGAAACAAACCTGCTACCATGAATGAGGCCCAAAGAAATTGATTAAAATTTTAACTCCAACTTGAGGAATCTTGATATGCAGCCATTTCTTGCACAGAGCAGTGTGGAAATTGTTTTGGAAAGCCACCAGTGAATCATGTTCTATTGTCTTTCATGAGGAAGCTGGTCCCACCTTACAGGAGATGGTTGATATATTTTAATGTGTGCATCTTGTAAACAGTGTAAGAGAATAGGACACTGTTTGTTCTGCACGTAATTAACTTTAATTTACATTAACATGAGACAATTTTCCTCAAACTGCCTGCAGAATTTCTTATTTACACATGCATTTGCTGATAGCTATCTGCTTGGCGCCACAATTTTAGAAGCTGATCGTTTCTCGCATAAATGGATGTGCAAAGTCTGGTTTGAATAGAATAGAAATATCCTTTATTGTCCCATAATGGGGAAATTTCTGTGTAACAACGGTGATGTGACAGGCAGTAACAGAAACAGACTCACACCAAGATAGAATTAGATAGATAGATAGATAGATAGATAGATAGATCTAGATAAAAACAGAATAAAGAATAAAAATACTGTACAGTAAGGGCAAAATTTCAACATAAATCCTGTGTAGTTATAAAAAAATAAAAATACTCCAGTTCAAAGAAATGTGCAACTGAGTTTAATTAAGAATGTACAAGATGTGCATGTCTCTCTGAGCATTAAAAATACAAACTATTTACAGTTAGTGACAGTAGAAAAACGGTAGAGTTGTACAGATACTAACATGGATATAAACACTTATTGAGTTTGTTGGGAGCAGTGATGGTTAGAGTCTAACAGCTGCTGGGAGGAAGGATCTCCTATAACGCTCCTTTGTGCATTTAGGATGCAGCAGTCTGTCACTGAAGGAGCTCTCCAGCTCAGCAACAGCTTCATGCTTGGGATGGGAGACATTGTCCATCAGCGATGTTATTATAGGCAGAGTCCTTCTGTCTCCCAAAACCTGCGCTGGGTCGAGGGGGGATCCCAGCACAGACCTGGCCTTCCTGATGAGCTTATCTAACTGCTTCCTCTCAGCTGTAGATAAGCTGCTGCTCCAACATACAGTCCCATAGAAGATGGCTGATGCCACCACAGAGTCAAAGGTCTTCAGCAGCTCCCGACTGCATGACTTTAACGCTCACAAATGGCTTTGAGAATTTACCTGTGAAGAATCATGACTTGTCGGAAATCCTTTCAGCAGACAACTAATAGCAGTCCTGTCAAAAGATTCTCCAACCTGAGCTGGTAATACCTGCAGCTCCTCCAGAGGTACCAAATGGATCCCCTTAGTTGAGTCTCTGATTAAAGCTCTCTCTGCTTGTTAGTTTTGGCCATATCTTGGTAGGTTTGTGTTTGTGCCAAACTCAGTGGTAAACATTTTAAATACAGGTGCACACCACACTTTTCCTGTTAGATTTTTATTTGCTTTAAGCATTTTTAAAACCATAAAATTTTCCAAACTATTTCAAAATGATGTGCTACCTGATGTATGTATGAAATTAATACTTCTGCAAGGCACTGCAGAACTTATGATCCAGTTATTTTTAAAGTTGAGTCGAGTCTTTCGTTGTCTTCAACAGAACAACAAGCTTCCTCAGCCTCCAGCCTTCATCTTCCTCATCGATGTGTCCTACAACGCAGTGAAGAGCGGCATGGTCAGCATAGTCTGTAATGAACTCAAGAGTCTGCTTGATCTTCTGCCCAGGTATCCAAACCCAACTTGGCAAAGTTGGAGGATGAGTCAAGATGGTGAACTAAAGTATGATTGAAGTGGAATGGACAGATAGTTGAGACGCTTCACTTCTCTGTTCAGGCAAAACCCAGAGGTGGATTCTTTGGTGCGGGTGGGTTTCGTCACCTACAACAAGGTGTTGCATTTCTACAACGTGAAGTCGACCCTCGCCCAGCCCCAGATGCTGGTTGTGTCAGACGTGTCGGACATGTTTGTGCCGCTGCTCGACGGGTTCCTGGTGACTGTGAACGAAAGCCGGCAAGTCATCGAGAGGTGGGTAGCCTTGAAGCAGACGTTAGCGTGTAAACAAACACATGAGGCGTGTGTGTGCATATGTTACATCATTCATAATGACATGCTGTGTTTGCTTTTCAGTTTGTTGGACCAGATCCCAGAGATGTTTGCAGACACCAGGGAGACAGAGACGGTCTTTGGACCCGTCATCCAGGCAGGACTGGAAGCCCTTAAGGTAAACACGCTCTGCTGGGGTCTTATCAGAGCTGCTGGATGTAGGAAAACATTCATTAATATCATCAGTTAATAATGATGTTATGATTTGCAAACAGAGATCATGTTTTCCTACCGCCTCCATTTTTCTTGTCCTACACACACTATGTGCTTTATCAAATTAACCGTCATCTCAGTTGGGTCCATCCAAGTTTAATTAAATAGGTAATTTTTTCCCAGTAATTCAGTTGTAAAAGCGAAATTCCTACGTTATATAGATTCATTGCACCCATTGATATATTTCAACAGTTATTTTCGTTTGGTGTCTCAGAAAATTACAATTTTAAACACAGAAATATGAGCCTGCTGCCTGGAGACTTGATCGGGACACTTTTAGCATGAGCCACTGCCCATGTCTCTGCTGAGGTGTTAAGGAACCCCAGGTTGCTTAATTAACAGCCTTCAGCATGTCTGCATTGTGTAGTCTGGAAACTCGTCTTCCTGGCTATAGGGTATTGCAAGGAATGCTATGGGTTTTTTTTCCTTCCACTCAACTTTCCATGAATGAGCTTGGATACAGCACTCTGAACAGCCACTGAACAGTACTGTGATAACTTCTACTACATTTCCATTACCACTTATTAAATTTTGCTATTGGTACATACTGCTAATCCTTACTATCTCAACAACTACTTACTTATACTAGTACTAGTACTACTGCTACTTGCTGTTTTTGTCATTTTTATTATTTTAATTTGAGGGTTACTTTTATGTAACTTGAGCTGATGGTTAAAAGTTAGAATAGCAGGAAAATGTTTGCCATAAATAAAAACATTTCAGGTAAAAAGATTGTATTTATTTTTATTTTTTCCCTCTGTGCAGCCACATTTGTTAATGTGAAAATATTTTCTTAATAACTACGTGTAATAAAGAATATAAAGATTGTGAGGTGTGGGAGTGTCGCAGCTGATGATCTGATGTCGTGTTCTCAGGCTGCCGACTGTGCCGGGAAGCTGTTTGTGTTTCACACCTCTCTGCCCATCGCAGAAGCTCCTGGAAAACTGAAAAACCGAGAAGATAAGAAGTTAATCGGGACGGACAAGGAAAAGGTAAACGCAAGTAAAGCCAGGAGGAAGTTTAGGCTTTAAACTTGTTTCACACGAACTCGTCTGTCTCTCCTTCCGTCCACAGACTCTGTTTCAGCCGCAGGTTGGCGTCTACAACAACCTGGCTAAGGAGTGTGTCGCCCAGGGCTGCTGTGTGGACCTTTTCCTCTTCCCTAATCAGTACGTCGACGTGGCCACGTTAGCAGTGGTTCCTGTCTCCACTGGAGGTTCTGTCTACAAATATACCTACTTTCAGGTGAGAAAATACTCGTCCTCTTTTATTTCAACAGCAAATCACCACCGTATTCATATTCGGATAAGCTAGGTGAAGGATTTTTGTTGGTGGTTGATTTCCTCTAGAAGCATTCTTTAGGCTTTTAGAGTAAAATGCGTCTCCATCATCACAGGCTCAGACGGATCAAGAGCGATTCTTGAACGACCTCAGGCGAGATGTTCAGAAACAAGTCGGGTTCGATGCCGTTATGAGGGTGCGGACAAGCACAGGTAAGTCTCCAGCCCGTCAAAGCCGAGCTCGGCTTCAAACACTACGAAGAGGCATCCGGTCTTGAGAAAAGCAGCGTTTTAATTCCACTCATCGTCGTCGTCCTGCAGGGATCCGAGCCACAGACTTCTTCGGGTCGTTTTACATGAACAACACCACGGACGTGGAGCTGGCAGGCCTGGACTGTGACAAGGCCATCACTGTTGAGTTCAAACACGACGACAAGCTCAGCGAGGAGACGGGAGCCCTCATGCAGGTGTGTGGATAGGTTAGGATGAACCTGTGAGCCTCCCGTCACGTACAAATCTATCAATGTGAATGTCACTGAATGGAGAATTTATTTCTGTAATTCAAAAGGTCACACTGTTTAAAAGTGTTTATTTCTGTTCGTTAAAATGATTATGGGTGACTAATTACTTCAGAAGACGGTGGTTCACAGCAGCTTTATCACAATGCGAAAGTTGTGTCCTGGTTACGTCTTTATGTGGATTGTCTTAAGACTCTTAGCGCTGTTGCTTGTGCAAATGTATCCCTTTTTCCTTCCACTCAACTTTCCATGAATATGCTTGGATAGAGCAGCGTGTGAACAGCCCGGACGGTGCCAGTGACTGTCTGCTGGGCAAATGTTCGGCCAGGAGTCTTAAACTCTTTTATTTGTCTCTGCGTTAAACACGTCTGCATCAAATAATAAGGTCGTTACCAGAACTCTGAAGAGCTGAATTGTGAGGAGGAGTTGGTTCGGCCAGCTGACTCCAGCATGTTGGACAGGGACGCATCTAAAAGTTGCAGGACAGGAGAGTAACCTATAACATGCCTGCCTTAAAATCCTTTTAAATCCGCTGTCAACCCGTAATCATCAAAATATAAATTCCTCTGTAAGTAATGAATCTGTTTCATATGAGCTTGGATTTTTGAACTGAATTGTTGAAATAAATTCACTTTTCAACGATGTGCTAATATATTGCGATGCATCTACACTGATAAAGGTGCAGAAACCCTGTCAGTGATCTGACCCGCTGTCATTTCACTGAGCTAAACTGGCTCAGAGTTCAGTTAGCACCAAGCAGGGGTTCGCAACCTGCGGCTCCAGAGTCGCAAGGGGCTCTTTGAACCTTCCACAGTGGCTCTTAATAACGCTGGCTTAAACTGATAAAGAATCAGCCAATGTTTTAAATATAAATTTAATAATAATTGCTTCTTTTAGCATTTTTTTTCATGTGATAAATAGATTTTCCAGAACAGAATGACACTAAAAATACTAGTGATATTGTTGAAGATCTTTTTTTTTTTTTGTCATTAAGTTGGAAACTGATTTTTTTTTTTTTTTTTTTTTTTTTTTTTTTTTTTTTTTTTTTTTTTTTTTTTTAAATAAATTTCAACATCCCACACAAGGAAACATATCCATCCTCTTTTCTGCAAAAGTTTGTTTTTCTTTATTTTAAAACCTAAAAACAGATAGAAAATGGGGCTCTTTGAAAATGACAACAACTTTCCTAAAGTAATCATTTATCAAAAATTATAAGTTGTCTTTTTCTTTTAAGTTCATGTAGCGTTTGCGGCTCTGAACAAGTCTTATTTAGCTGGACTGAGGGCAAATATAGCTCTTAGGATAGTAAATGCTGCAGACCCCAGCTGCGCTGGATGAGCCTCTCAGCTGTTTTCAGGCTTGTCGTGTTTAATAGAAATAATCTCAGCAAGGATTGTAGCTTAATGAGAGACGTTCTCTCCTTCTGCCTGCAGTGTGCCATTCTGTACACGAGCTGCAGCGGTCAGAGGCGCCTGCGCATCCATAACATGGCTGTGAACTGCTGCTCGCAGCTGGCCGATCTCTACCGCAACTGTGAGACGGACACAATCATCAACTACTTCGCCAAATATGGTGAGTTGTTATTACTTGTTCAAAGGATCCTTGGAAGATTTGAACTTTGCCTTTCTGAAAACTACCTTGTGCTCTAAATCAAATGGTTATTCATGTTCAGGATTCATGATTGTGTTTTATTGTGTCCTGCAGCTTTCAGGGGTGTTGCAAACAACCCCACCAAGGCTGTGAGAGACACCCTGGTCAACCAGTGCGCTCAGATTCTGGCCTGCTATCGAAAGAACTGTGCCAGTCCATCGTCTGCTGGTCAGGTACGAAACAAGCCAAAGAAGATACAGAATGGATTTTTTTTTTTTATTATTATTATTATTAATTTTCCTTTGTTTTATTTAAATTTAAGGTTTTTTTTCTAACATGAAATGGGTTGGACAAACCTCTAACACTTCTAAACCTCTCCATTACTTTCTTTATTTTACTCATAATGTGACCTATATACATCCTTACTAACAGCCTGAAAATATCACCAGCCCGATATAACGAACTGTTATTTATCAGTGTTTCCTGAAGGTGCATGTGTGTTTTTCCAGCTCATCCTGCCGGAGTGCATGAAGCTTCTCCCCGTGTATCTGAACTGCGTGATGAAGAGCGACGTCCTGCTGCCGGGCGCCGACGTCTCGTTGGACGACAGGGCTTACCTCAGGCAGCTGATCAGCTGCATGGACGTCGCAGAGAGCCACGTCTTCTTCTACCCCCGCCTGCTGCCAGTGGTGAGACTGGAACAACATGATCGAGGTTTAATCTGGACTCGGTCCACCTTAAAGACACGTTACTGCTAAGCCAGGGTTATTTAGAAAACACTTCAGAAATAAAACCATGAGAATTATCAGAGCGTAGTCCTTAACGAGAGTAAAGTACAAGTATCAGTTGGAATCATGTAATAGATAAATGGAAGAACAATATCAGTAAAATAAGTTACTATGCTGAATTGAGGGTCAAGCAGAGGTGGACCCAAGCACAAATATTTCTGTGGCTTACCTTCCTTCCTTGCCGCCTCCATTTCTTTCCTTGTTTTCCTTTGCTTGCTCGTCTCCTTACTTCCTGACTTCATAGTGTCCCATCTTTTCTTGTTTCTTCTTACTTTCTTTTTTCCTTCCATGTGCCTTCCTTTCATACTTTGCTTCCTTGTCCTTCCGTCCATGTGTCCTCAATTCCTTTCGCCCTTTCATGTGCTCTCCCGCCCTTTCCTTCTTTCCTTATACCCTTCCTTAACTCTCTTGTCCTGTCATTTCCTTTCCTTCCTTGTGTCCGCTCCATCCATTTATCCAGGTTCCCTTTTATAAAACCTGGACACTATGGAAGTATCTGCCCTAAATTCATAATGAACTTCACTATTAAATATTTTAAATTTAAAAACTGGAAGGTGAGTTTGAAATCATGACGTGAAAAATTTGTCGGAAGCTTAATTTAAGGGCTTAAAAACAAAAGTTTAAAATGGAGAAGCAGTCGGTGTAGTGAGATAAAATATGCTGAAACGGTTGAGAACTGCGCTGCAGCGTTTTGCTCCAGTTAAACATCCATTAAGGAGAACTTTATACAGCAGTCCAGTTGAGTTCTTCTTCTCCGTCCTTTTTAACAACAGTTTCATTTTAAACTGTTTCACCGCTGTAAAATCTGCCCATTTTAAAGAACCAGTTTGTCACAGAAGGCTGATTACTAACAGACACCGGGACCGAAAGCCGTCACCTCTATGAGCTTTCGTTAAAATTCACCGATATACGCCTTAAAACCAGTTACTCCTGGACCATCTGTTGTTTTGTTATTGATTAACTGAATCTGGAATCTTGCAGCTTACTGAGGTTTTAGGCTCGAACTTTATATGCCTTTTTCTTAAAAAAAAAAAAAAAAAAAAAAAAATATATATATATACATATATATATATATATATATATATATATATATATATATATATATATATATATATATATATATATATATATAGGAAAAAGGAACACGAGAAACTGGAGAAATACCAGGGCCTCAGAGAGGAACTGGAGAAGGCCTGGAAGGTGAAGACCACAGTGGTGCCTGTGGTCATCGGGGCCCTCGGGGCAGTCACCCCCAAACTGGAGCAGTGGCTAAAACAGATCCCAGGAACAACGTCAGACATCTCAGTCCAGAAATGCGCAGTTCTCGGCACAGCCAAGATACTACGCAGAACCCTCAAGCTCCCAGGCCTCTGGTAGAGGACCCGAGCTCAGAGGTTGAGAAAGACCACCCGTGGAGGGTGAGAAGGGAATTTTATATATATATATATAATATATAAAACCCTAACCCTATATATATAAAACCCCTAACCATATATATATATATATATATATATATATATATATATATATATATATATATATATATATATATATAAAACCCTAACCAATATATATATATATATACACACACATTTTTCCATTTGGAAATTTAAACAACAATCTTTAAATCTGGAGTATGCAAGTCAGCATGATGCTCGCATGAACAGATCACACTGCCTTCATCATCAGCGGAACAGCGACGCTTTGTCGCCGAGCACTCTCTCCTCAACGGTAGGCGTGAACGCTGCACCCACTGGTCACGCTCATCGCATTGCTCTGTTTCTCCCTGAATTTTTCCCAGATGAGGTTGGAAGGCGGGTCTTTGCCCGTAGCAGTGAGGGACTCCGAGGAGAGGCTGTCCAAAGGGGGAATATACCTGATGGAGACGGGGCTCCACCTCTTCCTGTGGGTGGGAGCCAGCGTTCAGCAGGAGCTGCTGCTCAACATCTTCGGCACGCCGAGCTTCAGCCAGATCGATGCGAACATGGTGAGAGGAAACAGATGAACTCCGGTGTCTCGTTTGTAGCGAGGAGTTTTATCCCAGACTGTTTAGTGAAGGGAAGGAATCCAAAATCCCTTGATAATCGTCTGTAACTCACAGATCTGTGCTTAATCTTTTCATCTGTTGCTGATATAAGTGTTTAATTCTAATCCGTAAGTGTTTTAACACTTTATTCAGTGCAATATAAGTTCTCTAATGTCGACCAAATTTATATTTGGATGAATTCTGGCCCAGTGCAGAACTACTGTAGTGTTAAGCACAGCTCAGTATCAAACTAAACTCTCTAACGCAGTCGGTCGGTCGGTTTTCTGCTCCGATCATGAGTTCTTCATTAACACTGAAAGGCACAAAGGCAATGAACCACCCTGAGACTTTACGGTTATCAAGCAGAAAAAGGAGGGACTTAATGATTTCTTTTATGATTTGGCTCTGTATTAGAGGTTTGTTGACTTTCTCCTGAGTTTTGTTTCCATATGTGGCGTGAAATGGCGTTCTGAATCGTCCCGGTTCTCTTGTTTCAGACCAGTCTGCCTGTTCTGGACAACCCGTTCTCACAAAGGCTCCAAGAGCTCATCGACTCCTTCAGAGCGCAGCGGTCACGATACATGAAGGCAAGCCTCATTATTCTTCTTCTTCCTATGGAAAGCCGGAAGCTGTCGAGCAGCTCTGAGTTCAGTATCCAATATGGCTGCCATCCAGAAAACACATAAAGTTGCAGGCACCAACTGTTTATTGGTACTTCAGCTTGTAGGGGGTTCTGGAGACTCTCCCTGTGTGTTGGGTGAAACAGAGACTGTAAACAAAAACCAGTCCTGATCTAATCAGTATGATTATATAGCGATATTTTAAATGTGAGTATAGTATCTGTATTATTATACAGCTCTTTTCAGTAGTCAATAATAGGGTTTATACTCTGAAATCTCTGAAGTCACCTGGAATAGTTTTTAATTGGATTATCAACATGTTTCCTCTGAAAGTAATATTAGACAGTTTCTGATGACACCTCCAGGGGGCGTCCTAACCCCCTAGAGTCGCTAAAATCTGCCCTAAACCCTGCTCACCCTGTCTCTCTCTCGCTCTCTCCTTTCTTTCTCAGCTGATGGTGGTGAAACAGGAAGACCGAGCCGAGCTGATCTTCAAGCACTTCTTAGTGGAGGACAAGAGCGCCAGCGGGGGAGCGTCGTACGTGGACTTCCTGTGTCACATGCACAAGGAGATCCGCCAGCTTCTCAGCTAAGGGCCCGGAGATTCCCACCTTTCACCCATGAGCTCCAGAAACTCCTCCACCCAAAACCCCGGTCACCTTTCACCCTGCAAATGTTTTTTTTGTTTTGTTTGTTTTTTATCCTACAAAATAAAACTCTCGTTGCTGTCTGTCAGCTGAGGCCCAGCTCACAGATCAGATCCTGTACGATCGTTTGTGTGTGAGTGAGAGACGGAAAAGCTTTATTCTGCCTCAGATCTGCTGCTCCTGCACAGCAAGGGCAGAACCGACGAGGAAGGGTGATGCATTAAGAGAACAACTATGTATCCAACAGACTGATAATGTAAGAGAAGAGGCTTGATAACTGTAGTTGTACTGTCTGTATTAATAGCACTGAAAGGCTTTTCTTTTTTTTGGGTGGGGAGGGCTTAAGCGACTCAGATAGCAGAACACTTTTTTTTATATATAATTGAGTCCCAATACAGTGACAGACATCTATGTATGGAAATAAAGCTAAATAAATGCTGTTCTAGATGTCTCTTATCCACTTTAATCACGGCCTTAGTCCCCCATGCTGCTCCGATCCGTAATGTCCGCGTGTGTGGGTGGGTTTATTTTGAGATGTGAAAGGATTACCTGCCATTTGACACGCTTTTTTTTTTTTTTTTTTTTTTTTTTTTTTTTTTAAATCAGCCACTGTGCATCATCTGAATTTGAACTGACACAAAAATGATTTAAATTCAAATCAAATGTCAGATTGAACTAAAGCTCTCCAAGTAAATAAATTCAGATCAGTTTTAAATGTGGCAACATCTGGCACCATAATCTGATACAAACCAGATGATCGCTTTTGTTTCTGTGCAGCATCAAAAAAAAAAAAAAAAAAAAAAAAACAGATAGAGGAAGATTGATCTCAGAGATTTTAGTAGCTTTTTAATTCAAATGTGAAGGAAGCTTTAGGATTACTGACGCGCAACGCTGCAGACTTTATAACCGAATCAGAGGCGTTGGATGTGTGAAAGGAGTCTCCAGCTGAAAGAAACGAGCAGAGAATGATGGCAGACGAGCCAGCTTTCACTCGTATCCGCACTGAGCAGCTGAGAAGCTTTTCAGTGTGTAAATAAAATATATGATGTGTACAGAATTAATAGAAAATAACAATTTTAAAGACCTGGCTGAGCAGCCGGGATATCGTGCTTTCTCTTGTCACGATCACCTGAGATTTAAAAGTCGTTGATTTACTAGAGATGGGCTTTTTGATATGTTTCTGTGTGGGTGGGACTGTGTGTGTGTGTGAATGTGTGAGTGCGTGAATGTGGGGTCGGTCCTGGTGAATTTCTCATGGGGAACAGAGGGATCAGCCAACACACACGACCTTTAGCATCAACTCATTTATCACGTTTTGTTCTGTTTTAACGATGTGATTTTCGTGTCCAGTGTGTGCGTGTTCAGCCCTCTGTTCTGTCTTTATGTTCGCCGGTTCTGATCGACCCGTCATCTTTACTGTAAACTTAATTTCTGTTCCTGTTTTTTTTTTTTTTTTTTTTTTTTTTTTTTTTTTTTTTTTTTTTTTTTTCCTTCCTCTTTTGTTTTTCCATTGCCTCCTGGGACTGCTAATAAAATGATTGTTTAAAGTGAAATCAGACATTCTGATCCTCTTCATTGAAAGAGAGACATTTTGAGAAATTGCTAAATGAATCGTAACATTTTTAAGTTCTATAAGTTGTTTGACAAATTTTGGCCCTTTGGAGGCAAACTGCTACTTTTAAGGGTTTTTTTTTTTTTTTTCTTTTAACAGCAGTATAAAAGTAAAATAAAGTTGCAGTCTATTGGACAGTACTTAATGTAATTTACAGCTTGGGTCAAAGGGTCATATTAACTCCATTAATTGAATGACTGTCATGTAAATTTTGGACTTTTAATGATTTTATTTGAACAGTTCCTTTGCAGGAAGGAATGGTTACACAGCATAAAACTTAATGATTTGTAAAAACATAAATATGGTGCTCATGTTTCAAGCTTCTGACATATATAAATTTAATAAGTTGTAGTAGAATGTTTTTTAGCTTTGTGTTACGGACACAGACAAAGATTTGTGGTGCTAAGGGGCGTTTAATCATAAGTAGCTCAACAGAGATGGTGGGGGAAGACATGAATTCCCTGGGGTCTTGAATCGAGCCCAGGACAGCTGCGTTAGGACTCTCACCTTGGTCCCTGTTTCCCACCAATGATGAGGGTTTGAAACCTTGCAATACTGTTCCAGCTGTCAAGCATGGGGGTGGTAGTGTCATGCTGAGGGTCTGGTTTGGTGCCAGTTGTACTGGTGCATTTCAGATTGTGGATGGGATAATTAGGGAGGACTAGCTGGTTGGAACTGGAAAATGATCCCAGCTGGTGGATCAAGTTGGCTAACGTCAAGGTTCTGAAAGGCTTTTTTACAAAAACCCAGACTTAAGCTCTTCTAAGAACAATTGACTGTGAAAATATATATACAGCAGACCCCTGCCTATTCACAGGTTTTTCATAGAGCTTATCTAAAATATTTAAAAGAAAATGCAGTTTGAGAAGCTGAAATACCTTGGGACAATGCCACTTGACACACTATTGCTTGGTATTTAAAGCAGCCAATCCTGGAGCGCTATTCATTTTCATTGACGCTGATTTGCTTGTGCCCTTGAGGGGAAATAAGGAAGACTGTAGATCAGGGGTCTTCAACTCTGGTCCTCGAAGCCCCTTGTCCTGCAACTTTTAGATGTGTCTCTGCTTCTACACACCTGAGTCAAATAATACTGAGGTGATTCAGCCATTTCATTCAGGAGTGTTGGACCAGGGACACATCTAAAAGTTGAAGAACTGGGGTTGATGACCCTATTAGCTTCTGTGGTAGTGCTAAGATGGTTTCCACTTTGCGTATTAATGCCAATGAAGGTATATTTGGTGTTTGGAGTATTAAATTAGGTGGTTATAAATGTTTGTTTTTTTTTGTTGTTTTTTTTGAGGGTTGTCTCAAGTATTTGTGGATTTTAGCTGTTAGTGGGCAGTTGTGGTCCCTAACCCCCACAAATACCAGGGGTCCACTGTTCCGTTACTAATTAGAGACAATCCATCATCATTAGATTATGCTTATTCCCTTGCTTGTCAGCACAAATGACAATTTAGCCAATCATATAACAGGAGCTTCATGCATTTATGCACCTAATGTGGTGAAGACAAATTCCTCAGGTTCAAAACGACCACCAGAAGGGCAACTTGTGTTTCCCAACCCTGGTCCTCAAGGCACACTGCAGTTCAGCAAAAGCCTGTCAATCAGCCATCAGTTGAAATCAGTTGTGTTAAAGCAGGGAAACACCAAAAACCTGCAGGGCAGAGTGTCTTGAGGACCAGGGTTGGGAAACACTGATTTAAGTGACTTCAAATCAGGGATCTCCAGCTGCAGTCCTCACTTTGAAAATATCTCTGGTTCAACACTCCTGAATGAAAGGCACTAAAACACAATGTGTAACTTGGAGTGTATAGGAGGAGCTGGGTCTCGAAGGCGGTGCTAGGTCCATCCAGGCATTTTGCACAGCTGAACGGTTGCCACCGGAGATTTAAGGATTTCTCAAACATGCATGAAGGAATCAAAGCAACACTCCAGGTATGTTTTTGATGAGGGAAAAACATTATAACATGATGTGAAGCTCAAAAAAGTCAATATTACCCCTTTAAACTTTCAAAACCCTCGAATACAGTCTTGGATTTTTTATGTTCAAATATACACATTTTTGTTAAATTTACAAAATGAGTAGACAGCAGGCTCAAAACATTTCAGTACTTGGCTCAGGTAGCATCTGATTTCTCCAGACCAGGAGATACTTGAGGAAAACTTTTGGATTAGCATAACAGCACGGTTGAGTCTACCCAGCCAAGGTGGAACCCGGGGTAGACGGGCTCAGTGAAGGTGGTGTGAAAGGTGTGGAGGAGAGTCTGGTCACCACAGGAGACCCTAAAGAAGGACAGCAACCCTGCCGTCCAGTCCAGGTAAACTCCTACTTTATTGGAGTTGGGTGTAACAAGCAGGACATTATTCATGCTCCCATGCAGAATCTTGTAGCTGTCTTTGGTGCAGTTCAGGCCCCAGGAGAGGTCATTCCGGCCTAACCAGCAGTCATGACCCTCTCCTTTCCTGCACATCCGTCTGTAGGCCACACCAATGAAGACCCTCCCGAGCCACTCTGTCTCCCAATAGCAGCGCCCAGTCAGTCCCTCTGTGCACAACACCTGAGTCCAGTGATCAAACCTGTCTGGGTGATCGGGATATGGCTTCTTGGTCCAGCGTGTTGCTTTCCGGTTTCCATCAGAAAGAGAAAGATCCCTGTGTGCCGTGTTTGGGTCCAGGGTCAATTTCTTAATGTCTGACAAGTAAATAAAAAAAGAATTAATCATTTATATGAGGTAAACAAAAACAATCTAATATGTTGGTTACTTACATTTCCTCGGACCGGGTTGGATTCTGGATTCACCACACTGCTCCACACTAAAACAAAACGGATTACTAGATGTTATCCTTGTGATTTTATCACAGGTTAGGAGTTTCCTTTTTTAGCATGTGACAATACTAATACTTTAGTTGAATTTGGAAATATTTATTCCTTTTTTTGTGCTGCAAGCTTCTAAAAGAGTAACTGTTTTTAAACCATCAAAACTGAAAGTTACATCAAAGGTTAGTGTAAATTAGTCTTAAATTAACGTCACATGATTACTAAAGACAGCACATTTGTAGATGGATTCAGAGCCCTTAAACTTTTCCACTTTTTGTCAACTTATGACCATAAACTTAAGCTTGTATTGTGTTTTTTCTGAATTTTTTTTTCTGAATAACATTTTTAAAAAGTGGAGCGTACATTTCAGTCTTCCTGAGCCGATACTTTGTAGAACCACCTTTTACTGCAGTTACAGCCACAAGATCTTTGAGGTTTGTCTCCACTAGTTTTGCACATAAAGAGACTTTTTGCTTCTCCTCTCTAAGTTGCCCCAACTCTGTCAGACTAGGTGGAGAGTGACTGTGAACATCAATTTTCTAGCCACAAATTCTTAATTACATTTAGGCCTGGACATTGACTAGACCAGGTGTCCACAAATCC
Organism: Anableps anableps; assembly: GCA_014839685.1. Classification (NCBI taxonomy): domain Eukaryota; kingdom Metazoa; phylum Chordata; class Actinopteri; order Cyprinodontiformes; family Anablepidae; genus Anableps; species Anableps anableps. The sequence continues at coordinate 20,340,340 of CM026084.1, forward strand.
AGACCTTGAGGGCCAGTGTCTTGCAACTTTTAGATGTGTCTCTGCTTCAACACACCTGAGTTAAATAATCAGGTCATTAGCAGGACTCTACCCCAGTCTCAAGTCTTTCACAATCTCTAACAGGTTTTCTTCCAGAATTGCCTTGCATTTACTTCCATCCAGCTTCCTTATCCCTGCTAAATAAAAGGTCCCTACATGACCTAGCTAATAAATGCCAAGCAGGATTTTCTTTTAATAACATCATTCATCTTGCCACAAAGGCCAGATTTGTAAGAGCACAACTATAATTGCCCTAACAGTTAACATGGATCTGTTATGAAAGTCATTCTTGTCCAGACTGTTAGCTTGGATGGTCAGCCATTTCTTGGTAGGTACTCTTTCCATTCCAATTCATAAATGTTGCTCTATCACCCCCAACCTCAGTGCAACACAGTAAAGTTTATTACTGTAAAATTAAAAAATGTGAATAGGTTAATAGTTTATGAACATATTTACAAAGACCCAAATGAATGGATGATTTTTGACTGATCACTGGCAGATTGATGCTTTATTACCTGAGTGTCTGCAGTGTGCAGTGTGGGTCCTCCAGCAGAGCTGAAAGCAGCATCAGGCCAGAGTTTCCCGGATGATTGTAGCTCAAATCAAGCTCTTTCAGTTGGGATGAATTCAGTGCAGATGCCAGGAATGTGCAGCCCTCTTCTGTCACTCTGCATCCTGACAAACTTTGAGAAAAAGATAGCATATTTAATCAAAATGACCTGTACAACAATAACAGGAGCAACAGAGGGGCATTTCTTTACTGAGGAAGTAATGCATGTAAAGAACTAACCGAAGCTGCTCCAGTTTGCAATACGAACTCCCCAGTCCAGTCGAGAACGTTCTAACTCCAGCATCTTGAAAGTCATTGTCGGTAAGATCCAAGACTCTTAGGTGGCAGCAGGAGGAGCTGATGACTGATGCTAAAGTAACAGAGCTGTTCTCTGTTAGGCTGCAGCTTCTTAGTCTAAACAGAACAACACAAACAAAGAGCTAAAACCACATATAGTGTCATCAGCATGTATCCATGGAGCAGACGTGTTGGATTTTGACCTGAGTGTCTCCAGTTTGCTGTTCTTTAGTCCATCAGAGAGTTGCTTCAGTCCTGCATCGGTCAGGTTGTTGTTGCTCATGTCCAGCTCTCTGAGTTGGGATGAGCTGATGCTATTGGCCAGATTTGCACAGCACATCGCCGTGAGGTTACATGCTTTCAAACTGCACCACGAATAAAAAAATACAAGAGGAACAGTTTGTTGAGAAATGTGCCAGACTGTCCACATTTGACAATAAAGAATTAAATTTATTTTCACGTTGGGTTATAGCAGCTAAATAAAGATTGTAATGTACAATAACTTGACTAACAGAGACACTACAGTCAATCCAATTCAGAAAAAACAACTGCAATCGTGCGGAGTACTGGGACCCCTAAAGGTTGTGTGCTCGGTCCATCGCTGTTCACAATCTTAAGACACAACTGTGCATACAGTTTTACAGAAAACCTTGTCATTAACGCTGCAGAAAGTTTGTATTCACAGTAAGACAAGGCACTCTGCTGAACTAAGCACCGGTGCTCTTCAGGGAGATGTGCTTAGTCCTTTATTTTTCCCTATGATGATACTTTTTAGGCATAGGTTTCGTCAATTTTGCTGTAATACACAATCAGCCTCCCATCTTCTATGGAACGCCTAGAGCAGGAGTCCTCAAATCCAGGCCTCGAGAGCCAGTTTCCTTCAAGTTTTAGATGTCACTGCTTCAACACACCTGAATCAAATATTGAAGTAATTAGCAGGACTCTGGAGAACTTGACTGTATACTAAGGAAGTAACTCAACCATTTGATTCAAGTGTGTTGGACCAGGGACACATCTCAAAGTTGCAGGACACCAACCCACAAGGCCTGGATTTGAGGACCCCAGCCCCAGAATTTGCTTACTTTGTCAGACATTGCACATTCCCTGAACACCCTCATATCCTAAAACAATCTATGCCCAGGGGCTCCTCAGGGGTGTGTGCACAGTCCTTTAGTTTTTCTGTGTTGATACATTTGTACTACCAAATTTAGTGTGAGTTCATGAAGTTTGCTAATGGCACAATAGCGGCAGGATTATAAGGATATTACAACATTTTTTTAGTCCATTTTATATGAAAGTATAGTTATTTCTAAAGAGGTTGTAACTTTCAAGTACCACAATACCTGGATTAAACTGCTTTTGAGTATGAAGGATTTGGAATGTCTCATTCTGAACTAAAAAAGAGTCATGCCAAAGGACTTACTTTGCCACTTGGACTGTTTTCACAACAGGCATTAATCTCAGAAGCCCTTCCTCTGACCTCATGTAGTTACTCAGATCAAACACATTAAGGTCTTCTTCTGACGTCAGCAATACAAAGATCAGTGTGGCCCACTGGGCAGGTGAAAGGGTGGCTTGGTTCAAAATGCCTGAGCTGAACATGTCCTGAATTTCCTCCACAAGTGAGTGGTCATTCAGCTCATTCAGACAGTGAAAGAGATTGAGGCACCTTTCAAGAGATTGGCTTTCTCTGATCCTCTCCTTTATGTGTTTAATGATTTCAGTTCTGGTTCTTTGATGTGTTCTGTTGTTGGTCATTAGATGCTTCAGCAAGGTTTGATTTGACTCCATTGATAAACCCAAAAGGAAGCGCAGAAAGATGTCAAAATGCCCATTTTCACACTGCAATGCCTTTTCTACAGCTTCTTTGTAGAGGATGAGCTCTGATGATTCTCTTGACAGGAAACGGCGTGACACAGATGACCTCTTGACTAAAACATTATTGTTTTCATTGTGGAAAGTGAGGTAGACGTACAGCGCTGCAAAGAATTCTTGAATGCTCAAATGCACAAAGCAGAACATCCTCTCCTCACACAATGTCATCTCCTCTTTGAAGATCTGTGTGTAGACTCCTGAAAATATGGTGGCCTCGTTGACTTTGATGCCATTAATGATAAGGTCACTCTCGTAGAAGATCAGGTGGCCCTTTTCCAGTTGACTGAAAGCAAGTTTCCCCAAAGCAAGAAGGTTAGTTCTCACACAGTCAGTGGTGGAGCCTCGTCTTCCCGGCAGTCTTTTCTTCATTTTCTCCACATCGAGATGCAAGAACTGGATGTACATCTGTGTGAGACTCTTCGGTGTCTCTTTGCTGTCTTTATTCACCAGCTTCTTCTCAAGAACATTCACTGCCATACAGCAGAAGATTGGTAAGTGGCACATGATGTGGAGGCTTCTGCAGGATTTCAAATGTGCGATCACCCTATTTGCTACTGTTTTGTCGGTAATATTCCTTCTGAAGTACTCCTCTTTCTGTGAGTCATTGAATCCCCGCACCTCAGTGACCAGATCAACGCACTCAACTGGGATTTGAGCTGAAGCTACTGGTCGAGATGTAATCCAAACAAAAGCCAAGGGAAGCAGACTTCCCCTGATCAGGTTTGTGACAATTACAGAAACTGTAGTTGGCTGTGTGATGTCTGACATTATTTCACATTTCTGAAAGTCCAGAGACAGGCGACTCTCATCCAGACCATCCAGGATGAAGAGGATCTTGCATTCAGGTTTGTTAAAGATTTCTGGATCTTTTATTTCAGGGTAAAACCTACAGAGGAGCTCCACCAGACTGAAAGGATTCTTTTTCATTAAATTCAGGTCTCGAAAAGAGAGGGAAAACACAAAATCTATCTCTGTGTTTGCCTTCTCCTCTGCCCAGTCGAGAGCAAACTTGTTGGCCGATACAGTTTTTCCAATACCGGCAACTCCCCTGGTGACCACAGTTCTTATGTGTCGTTCTCCTCCAGGTTGACAATCAAACAGATGATTGCAGTGGATTAATTTGTCCTGGGTGGCACATCTCTTCGATGCAATCTCTATCTGTCTCACTTCGTGCTCTTTATTGACCCCACATCCTCCCTCAGTGATGTAGAGTTCCGTGTAGGTCTGATTGAGAGGCATCTTATTTGTTGTTCCAATCCCCACATGCAAATGACTGAACTTTCTCCTCAGGATCGCTTTTACTTTTTGTTGACATTCTGCTAATTTATCTGAGGAAGAAGGTACAAGGTTATTAATAAGGTCTTTTGGATGTTGTGCAACCATTTTGCCTTCATATTGTGTAAATTCCTAAAGAGGAAGTGCTTACTTTGGTTCTGATGACCACTGCAGCTGCCTGCTATGTCCTGATTTGGAGATTCTTTGGAGACAGCATCTGATCCTGCAGAATAAGATTCATATCAGAGAAGCCAACAAGAAAATTCCTTTGATTAAATTATGAAAACAGAATTAAGGGAAAACAATCCCTCCCTATGCAGTCTAATATCAGACTTATATCACTCTGAGAGTAATGAATCTATTTCTTTTCTTTTGAATCAGATTACTGAAATAAATTAACTTTATGATGATTTTCTAATTTATTGAGATGCACCTGTAATAAAATTCGCACAAAAAAAAATCTCATAGGAGTTACTTAAAAGAAAACCAAGTTCTATTAGACCATCATAATATAAACACAACCGCTACAAGAGAAAAAGAAATTCACTTGGAGGAACAGCAGAGCATCTCCCCAACACTGATGTGCAATTACTCACAATTAATCCAAATGACCTTAATTTAATCAATGCACAGGGGTTTACTTATTAAATGTATTTCCTTATATGAGTGTTAAAAGTGTTAAGTATTACTTATCTTACTTAACATTTATACAGCCACATTCAGTAAATTAGAATGATATGATGTCGATGAGGCTCGTTTGTCAGATTAAAAGCATCTTTTGAAAATGACTTCAAAGCAGGTATTAAACACTTTTCAATAAGGTCACATTTATATATTAAGCATTTTTTGTTTTGTTTTGTTTTTTTTTTTTGTTTTGTTTTTTGGTCTGATGTAATTTTTTTAATACTAAATGCTGTGTTTTCATTAGCTGTAAGCAGAAAATTATAGAAAAAGTTTGAAAACATCCATCTGTGTGGAAATAATCTATGTAGTGTTTTTCACTTAGTGAATTGAAATAAATGAACTTTTCAATAATGTTCCAATTTATTGAATATGACTGTAGCTTAAGATAATTTGCATCTTCTCTTCCTAGCTGAGCTTTTGGTTACATACAACAATAAATATAAAAGACCTAATTACAAATACAAAACCAATTAAACATAAACACCATTAAAACCCATTACTGGAGCTGTAGACAATTTGACTTCAAGTGTGCCTACCTTTGCCCATGGATATACTAATGTTAACGCTCCCAATGCAAGAGCCAATGATGGAGGGGGCCACCACATTGCTGCCACCTTGAGCAGTGAACCTGGGCTGGAAATGATGAATTGCAGCCTGAATTGATGAAACTCCTAAAAAGACAGTAAACATTGAAACTATAAATATTTGATGACTCTTTAAAGGTCTGTCAGGTCAAAGTGTCAAACAAATTCAGTAAATCCAGCATACTGCTGTGGCAGTCTTAATAAAGATTAAGTTGCACAATATTTGGTTTTCAGCCAAATGCATACAGGGCAGTGAAAACACATTTGCCTCGACACAAATTTATTCTGGTTTCTCTTCTTTTTGTTACACTTAAATGTTTCAGATCATCAAACAAATGTTCATTTCAGACAAAGGTAGCATGAGTTAATAAAATGGCATTTTTAAGTGAATAATTAATTTATTAAGGAAAAAACTGTCCAAACCAACCTGCCCCTATCTGAGTAGTATTTGCACCCTAAGCCTGATAACTGGTTTTGCTGCCTTTGGCTGCATTTGTCATAACAGTTCATCAGTCTCTTACATTGTTTTAGAGGAATTTTGGCCCACTCTTCTTCGCAGCGCTGTTTTATTTCCGCCACTTTGGAGGGATTTTCAGCATTACTATTCACGGCATCTCAATGAGATTTAAGACTGGGCTTTGACTAGACCACTGTAAAACTTTCAGGTATTTTTTTAGCCATTCAGAGGTGGTTTTGTTGGCTCCCTTTGGATCACTGTCCTGCTGCAGACCAACTCTGCTTGAGCTTTAGGTCAGAAAATGATGGCTTGATGTTCACCTGCAGGATTTTCTGCTTGTTTCCATCAGTTGCAGCAAGTCATCCAATTTCTGAAGAACTAAACAGACTCACACCATTACACTACCATCACCATGTTTGACTGTTCTTTTTATGAAATGCTGTGTCAGTTTGTGTCTAGATGTAGCAGAAAGCACACCATCCAAAGAGTTACACCTTTGTCTCCTCAGTCCACAGAATGTTTTCCCAGAAGTGTTGGAGATCATCTAGATGTTTCTTAGGAAATGAAAAACAGGCTGAGGCACATGAAGCCTGCAGTCTTTAGATGTTCTTGGTTCTTTCTGAACTCATGGATTAGTCACAGATGCATTTTTTAAGTCGTTTTGGTTGGCCAGTCACTCTGGGAAAGGTTCTGTGGACAGCAGCTCTCGTTGTGATTCAGTGGAGTTTCAAATCCTCAGAAGTTACCTTCTAATACCTTCCAGACTGAAAAAGACTGGAAGGAGTTTCAAAATCACTTTGTTTCTCATTAGCTTTTGAATTCCTTCAGATTAGAGCACGATGTGCTGCTTTTTGAGATCTTTCAGCCCACTTCGTGTTGTCAGACAGGCTCTATTTAAGGGATTTCTTGATATTACAGATCTTGGAGCAACCAAGCATTTATGTGTCAAGTGAAATTGAACAAAACATGTGGTTAATTCCAGTTAATCTTGGTTTAACAAAAAAGTTAATACTTTATCAGATGGAGGCAGATTGTTTTGGATAACTTTGTTCCCCTAAGTCCCATGTATCAAACTCAAGGCCCAGGGGCCAAATCTGGCCCACCATAACTTTTTATGTGGCCCTCTAGACTCTCAAGATACACATAAATAGAACCTTCAAGATAACAGTTGTATGCTTAAATATATATTATATCAATCAAATCAAAGCAGCTTTCATCTGTATATTGCCAAATTACATCAGTGTGAAAGGATGTTCAATATTATTTAACTTTAAGAAGTATTCAAGTGCAGAAACAGCTATTTATTTATGTTTTAACAGTTTGTTAATGAGTTTTATCAATACATTCTGCCACAACCGGGCCTTTGAGGACATTAGTAATCTTGATTTGGCCCAAAATGAAAATGAGTTTGATACCCCTGCCCTAAATAAAATCTGACAACTGTAAATGTATTTCCTCTGGCTATTTTGTCTGATGTTAAAAATTATTTGATGATTTGAAACATTAAAAAAAAAAAAGAAATGATCAAACTCTGTAAGAAGGCAGATACTTTTTCACAGTTCAGTCGATTTGAACTTTTTTTTTTTTTTTTTTTTTTTTTTTTTTTTTTAGACCATGGACATTCTGAGTCCTTTTTCTTAGATAAACAGCCATCCTTACCTTGAAAGTCTTTAATTTTGTCATCTTCAGCCTTTTGCTCCATGTTTTGCCAGTTTTCTCATCCTTCTCGTGTAGATTCTGTTAACTAATATGTTTCACATCCTCAAACACTTTTTCAGTCATTTTCTTCCAGTAAATTATAGACAATCAGACAAACTACAAGAACAAGCAGCTTCCTCTCAGAACACGAATACAGGCAACCTACTTTAACGATAACAGCAGCTGATGTCTGTTTCACACGCTGACTGATGTTTGTATGTAAAAGACATATTTCCTCTTTGTGCGTGGTAGAAGAAAACAGGAACTGCTGCAATGGTTTGTCTGCGCAGTCTGCATGTATTGAGGGAGAAAATGAGCAAACCGCAGCAGTTTCGTTAACAGCGAAATGAAATGAAGTTAAGTAAAAGCTGCTTCAGAGTGTGAGGATTAATTTTCTGTATAACCAGTTAAGGAAGACGAACTTTGAATCTTAACTTAAAGCACAAATTCAAACATGTCAACCCAAAGTAAAAAGGAAACGAGATCTATGAAACACATGTAAATTTATAAGTCTTATAACACATTCGCAGCAAAAATACTGATTTATTTTGTTTTAGCAGCTGACGTTAGTGCTGCTTCAGTTTGATTAAATATATATTTATCAATACCAGATAAAACAATTTTCATATGATGACTGGAGTGAAAATGGGAATAAAAGAGAATTTTTTTTTTCATCTTGTCTTTGATTTTAAGGGAACTATTGGATCATTAGAGCATTTATCAAGTGTATTACATCATTGTTAAACTGCTGTTATTATTTGAGCAACTCATTTCCAGGTAAAATGCAACTCCTACACATTGTTCCATAACTTCACAATCAAGAAGAGGAAGGAAAGCACCAATTTAATCATCCAGGCATTTCTGATGCTCTTCAATATATTGAATGATTGGTATTCGTTTATTGCTTGGTTGTGGTTATTTAAGCGCAATGTTTTAAATGTAAGTAGAATAATCCAATTATTTAAATTTTTTCTGATAGGAAACAGATTTACATACACTTAATGTTTATCCGTTCTATAACTGGTTTGGTGTGTGTTTGGGAACATTGACTCAGTGAGTTTTACCCATCATTTGTCATCAAGTTGAAGAATTTGGAAGTAATGATGAGGAAAGTGGCAATGGGGCAGTCCCTCTGCATAATGCTACCACTACCATGCTTGACAGCTGGTTCTGTTATTAGGTTAGGGTTGGGGTTAACCCTAACCCAGCACAAGCACAAGAAAATGTTGAATTGACATGAGATTACAACTAAAGATTAATTTTAAAAAACGATTTAAAGAATCAGTTTTATGAACACATACTGGGTTCCTATCAAATTCGATACCATGAGGCATTTTAAGCCTTTTTTTTTTTTTTTTGCAGCTATAGGTGGGGTGGAGGGAGGGTTGATACGATGCTACTGGATTGGATTTTTAAAAATAAAATCCAATCCAGTCCTTTATTCTGAAAGGGAGGAAGAATATTTTATTTCAGATTCACATATCATTAAGTTGTCTAAATGATTTAAATTATTGTATCCATGAACTTTTGCATCTCAGAGATAATGTTTCATTATTTTCTCTTTTAGTTGTTAAAGTCTGTTTTCAAACCAGTGACTTTTCCTTGAAGACTGAATTCAAGCAAAGAGGCAAAATAAAAGTTAATCCTGCAATCAGGAGGCCAAACCCTTCCCTGCATTTCTGCATCATCGCCATCTGAACACTTGGTGGCAGCAAAGCTCAAGGTTCACTCGTGGTTTTCTCTGTCTGCATTGAATCAGGTTAACCTCCCGGGATCAGTGATGACAAACTGCAACCTTTGTTGTATCAGGATAATATCACTGTAACGTCATAATTTTTTCCAAAGAAAGTTTCAGGGGAAAGCAAAGATAAAGATGGAGAAAGAACAAACAGAACAAAACTTAAATTTCATTTCTGATGGATGCAGCAAAGCCTACAGTGAGAAGAAGATCCACCTAATGCTGAAAAGCACAAAGTAAGAGATAAAACTTCTTATTTAGTGTGTTTTTTTGTTACGTATGAATAAGTGGTGGGGATGAACAGCTCATTGGGAGCATGTTTCACATGTCCTAAAGTAGGTTTGGGGTCCAGAATCTGGGTGTGCCATGTTCAGGACCTCCACAGCAGATGCAGTTTGTGCCCTGAAGAAAATTGGGGCCTGTTGCTGCAACAATCGGATGACTCATTTATGGACACCAGTGGTGATGCAAGCCTTTAGAGCTGGGTTTGCTTTGAGGACCCCTACTGCAGAAGAAAAAAACTCTGGTGGGATTAATTCAAAGGGGCTATTGAGAAAGACTTGGTTGGCGTCAAGGAAGTTCTGACAAACTTGAACAAAAGTTCAGAAGCCCCAATTCAGAGGTAGAGTCTGAAGACCCAGTAAAGTTCATTGCCTTTGCAAATGTTGCTTGAAAAGCTTGCCTTGGTACCAAGAGTGGATGAGATATCCCCAAAGATGCTGAAGGCTTTGCATGCTGTGCTACTGTCATGATTAAAAACTGTCTAATGAGGAAGTCTTTCAAATTTGCAATTGCAGTACACTCCACAGTTTGGGAGCTATGCCTCCTGGAGTATCCAATATGTCCTCGGCACATCCAACAACAACTGGTCGGCTGATCTGAGAGAGCGAGAAGGAGTGTCCAAGTGCAGTAGCCCATAGAGATAGTCCAAGGCAAGACTATTTAAGGCTTTAAAACAGATAAAATGAACTCTAAATTGGACAGGCAGCCAGTGTGGTGAGGATAAAATAGGAGTAAAAAGCTGGAGAGGGGCTCTTCAGGAGGATTTTAGTTTTCTTTCTTGCATTTTGCATGTAGGCAGAACACAAGTTGCTGTGTCTCCTAGATGACTTGTCACAAATTGCAAATGGGACTTCTTCTGGCTTCCTTCAGTCCAAAGCTAATAGTTGTTCTGTTGACAGATTCTCATCAACAAAACATTAATTTACAAACAAGATCAACTGTTCTTTTTGGTTTATGTGCACAAGAAGAACCTGTGGTTGAAGTAAATAGACAGATCTCTGCATTTATCAAGACCAGGAGCTGAGAATGTGTCTGATTTCTGCTGCGATGTTAAAAAAGCTGGGCATCATTTATTCATTCCTGTCTGAGCTGACTGAGCACTCTGACATTTAATCAGCAATGTCTTGCCTTTTTTCCCCCCTTCGTGCAGCCACACAAGTTGACACGAAGTTGCTGTGCTGCTCAGCCACGACAAACTCGCTGAGCAGCTGGGGGTCAGAGGCTTGTGGCTGCAGGGCATCACGACAACAGGAGCTGAAGGAGGAGAGACAGTATTACTCATTCACTCTCCCCCTTCTCCCTCCACCCAACATTCAGTCAGATTATTGCTCCAAAGCTACGGAGAATGGGAGTGTCATGACTCAACTCTTGGCCCCGGCTGCCTTGTAAGTTGTCATGATGTAACAGATGGCGTAGTCATCCTCATTAGTCACAACAAAGGAAGAAGTCTGGCCTGAATGTATCAAAGCTACTGAGGCTCTAATTTCCTAAATTTGTGTTTACTGGACACAATCAGAGTCTGCTGCAAACAGAAATGTAAGATTTAAGCTCTGCAGAAAACAATGCCTCCTTTAATCTGTAGATTGACTGAGGAGAAATATATGAGCACGAATATCTGCTCATTGGGTTTAAATCACCTTCCTCTTCTCTGAGCTTACAGCACAAGAGATTGTTGTAGAATAGGCTGCTTCATGCTATTTTACAGACAGTGAGTGTTTTGTTTTTAAATATAGAGCGGCATGGGAACAGTAAGTGATGGCAACATAAGTATCTGCCAGATTTTCCATTACAGAATCAGGAGGGAAGCTAACATCAGCTGGTGGCTTGATGATAGAGCTGCCTACAGCGCCCCCGTATCTTATTGGCACCCCTGATAAAGACATGCAAAAAGCCTTCAAGTAACCTCATTTTTTATTGCAGTAGAATAATATCAGACTGAAAATGTTTAGAAAGCTGCAATAAAATAATGTTTTTTTTGTTTTTCTTTTACTTGAAATCATGCATGCAAATAATTAGTGCTCCTGCTATTTATGCTTTTCACAACCCCCTTTAACCAAGAGGACAGCTCTCCTCATAACATTTCACAAAGCTGCACGATCACTCTTGATTAAGACAGTTCTGGGTCCCATCACATGCTCTCTTCTCTTCAGCTCACTCCAAAGGTTTTCCATAGGAGTTAGGTCTGGGGACTGGAATGGCCAAGGAAGAAGGTTGAGTAGTAAACCGAGTAGTAAACCATTTCTTTATTAATCCGATGATATTTTGGAAAGCTAACATAGACCCAATGATGACCTCTTTTCAGATTTTATATAAATAGATTTAAATAATTCATTACACCAGTGATAGACTGAACACTTGTGAGCTTTTAAAATTCAAGCCAGCATTGCAGAACCAAAGAAGGCGTGGAGTGGAAATGATTGTGGTTGATATGCAGCATTACACATAATTCATGCCAAACAGGGATCATTATAAAGGGTTAAGCACACCAGTGGCATATGACACTTTTTGGTTGTGTTTCATTATCAAGCATACTGAAGAAAACACACTTGGCTAAAGTCCAGTGATCTCTTATTGCTCCTCTCCAGGGTGTGCTAATGGCAAGAAACGATGTACATCATACATGCACAGAGGTAGCCTTGCTGTGTTTTAACCTGAAGTTCTCTGGCTAGCTAGAAGAACAGACCGTCTGTAGTCATTACACCACAGTCAAGTTGTTACACTGGTTTACCATCACAAAAGTCAGCCAATACAATGTTTTGACTACAGTACCTTGCTTGGTGAGTCACAGGCATAACATCGGTGGGTTGGCTTCAACACCCCACATTTTCCTTTTAGAAAAAAACACATGAAAAAGGCAAAAAGGCATCTAAGTTCCACCCTGAAGTGTTTTGTGTAAGAAGCTAGCTCAGTTTTAGGCTATGTTTGCTTTGCAGGATTTCTGCTCAGTTCCAATCCTTTCCTGAGATCCAATCATTTTTGTATGGTTATTCATATTGTAATATCAATGCAGCCGCCATCAGACTCCAGTGTGAACAGTCTACAGCCCTGAAGTAAGTCGTATGCACAGAAGAAAACATGACATCATACATAGCACTCTGGTTTTACCAAAGGAAATATGGCTGCTACACATGTCGGTGAATCGGTTCTAAAGTTGTCGTTGCACAAAATAAAGGCGCTTCATAAACACTGTCTGCTGTACCATGGCAAGACTTTTAGTTTGAAGAAAACTGACCCTAGTAACAGGAAGTTGCATGGCGATGTGGACAGATTGTAGCCCTTATGAGCAGCATTGTTCTGTGAATAAAGAGAGGCTGAAACCTGCAGCTCCAAACAAGAGTGTGTGTTAACAATTACTGGATAAAGCAGCAACATATTGTTTCAGACTGCAGTCGCTTTGACAAACATCAGATACAAATCTGATTGATGACCACATATGAAAAGATTTATGCTGTTCAGACCGTCATTAAAAAAATCCGATGTAGGATTTAGATAATCATGGGCCCTCATGCAACCTTATAGGAGATGAGCCAGTTGCTGACGTATTACCATCAGAGCATATCTGGCTTACCGGAATGGCATGTTCTCTTGTCTTTCCCATTATGAGGGGTGGTTAAGACAAATAGGTTAGTGTGTAATTTTATATTTAAACCCCAGAAAAAGGAAGTAAAGGATAACTAATTAAAAGTTCTTAGACACTCTAATCATTTTAAAATGCTAAAATAAAAATTATAGATTGTTTCAGTTTCATGTATCTTATAGGATTTCATTAAAGCATTTTTTTTCTAAACATGGAATTTTTTTCCAACTAATGAATCAACTCAGTGTGAGAATTTGCGAGAGAATTACATTTATTTTTACAAGGCATGCCAATGTAAATGGATGATGTATATTTGTGCCACCATCACAGTCTGATTGCAGTTATTCGATACAAAGAACATGCCTAACACTTGCTTAAAATCACATCATTTCTCTCAAATTAAATCCTTCTCACTCCTCGTTTCCTCCTCTGCTCTTGTGCTTCTTCTGAACTGGGCAAGGCGTTGTGGTGTGTGGTCGGTGTGAGATAACAAAGGCTGAGGAGTTCACAATTATATAAGTCCTGTGGAGGCTGTGGAGGAAGAGGAGGAGAGGCAGCAGGGTTAGCACGTAGGAAAAGGAGGGCAGGAAAGGGCCAGTGTAGCCTGCGTTGCAGTGCTCATTTGTCTTGCACACCGACAAACACACACACACTTACACACATGCTGGCCTCCTTTTTGCTGCTCCTCATCACAGATTCAGCAAATACTGCCTCGCAATATCTGAACTTTTCACTGTTTTATGTTCCCACGCTGACAACCACGCATAAAGATTTTCAAGTGAAATCACTATTATAGTCCTTTTTTCTCTTTCTCTCTCTCTCTCTTTTTCTCTCTGTCAGAGCTGTTTGCTGTCCCACCTCTGGGCTGGAGTGCTGAGCAGGCAGCCACACACACACACACACACACACACACACACACACACACACACACACACACACACACACACACACACACACACACAAACACACACTGAGCCTCTAACTGTAACACTCCAACTCTATAGCTGCCTGCAGCCCCACCCACCTGTCCTCTGATGGCCTCCCACTCATGCCACATTAAACATTTAGTGAGGCACTCTGGATCTGTGTGACACCATCTTTTAGCGCCGCCAAGCTAACAGCCCTCACTCTGTGGAAAAAAACATAGGTACACGCCTGTCAGTGGAAACTTGATATAGCGGTCGCAGTGTTCTCACTGCCCCTTCCTGCCCTTCTTATTTACCTACAAGCGCACGCTCTCAGTTACAAGGTAAAATCAGGGAAACCTTTAGGTGTACAGGAAACCCATCTTTATTCAATAGTCACATGAAGTGTGTGGGGTTGTTCTTTCACGTCACAGTTTAGCCAGGTGGATTTGAATAAAATCAAAAAGTTAATTTATTTCAATAATTCAGTTCCAAAAGTTAACTAATATATTATAAAATGAAAACGCAAGATTTAGTTTCTTAGAAAATTAGCTTATTACATAAAACCTTTTAAGATAGATGGATTTTTAATACAGAATGTTATGTTGTGTCTTGTACAACCATGGGAAAGACTGCAGACTTGACAGCAGTGTCCAGCAGACAAACACAAACACCCTCCACAACAAGTTGGCTATTCAGAATGCTATATCCAAGCATATGAATGGAAGGTTGAGTGGAAGGAAAAAATTCCCTGACCACTGACTACTTGGAGATGAGAGACACCAGATCCAACAATGCAGCCGAGCTGAAGACTACTATTCAAATATCACATACTGCACAGTACATGGACATACCTTTCAACAGGCCGACGTTTTTTATGTAATATTTTATAGTTTGTGAAAACATGAATTTTGAATTCTGTTTGGCTGCAAGCATGGCTTAAACACACCTTTTCAGCTTTGCCTTGAAATTTTCTATGGAACTGGGGTTGGTGATGGCCATTTAGTAAATAGTTTGGAAGTAACTTGAGTCCTGTCCAATTGGATGGCTGATGTCTTGAAATGTTGCTTCAATATTTCTACATAATTTTCTTGTAACATCATGATGCCGTCTATTTTGTGATGTGCACCAGTCCTTCCAACAGCAAAACAGCCCCACAACATGATGCTGTCTTTACTATCCCAGTTGGGATGGCGTTCTCAGGCTTGCAGGCTTCCTTCTTTTAAATGTATCAATGCTCATCATGGACAAACTCTTCATTTAATTTTAGTTTCTCACATGTACACGAAAGCTCTTGGTAATCTGTCTTTTTAAATTGCTTTGGAGGTAATGGTTTCTTCTTCACTGAGAGACAATTCAGCAGTCATGTCACTGTGGATAGTGACATTGTTTCACCGGCTTCAGTTAACATCTTCACAAGGTTATTAGTTTTTGTTTTGGGTTTAATTTGCACATTTCACCTCAGAAACGTTCCTTCCTAAAGGTTGGGCATTACCATGTTGTTAATACTTAAATATAATTATTTAAACAAATAAATGGGGTGCCTTCAGGCTTCTGGAAATTGAACCCAAGGGTTTCTTCCTGATACCTCAGCTGATTTTATATATTTTCCATGGTGTCACATAGGGAAGCAATGTGTTTAAATGGCACCTTGAAATACATCCACAGGTGTGGCTCAATTTTACTAAAATGTTGTAATTTCATCATGAATTATCCTCAAACAACTATACTCTTCGAACATATTATAATTTTCTGAGATGCAAACAGTAACAAAGTGAGATAAAGTGAAATAATCTCAAAGTCACCAAAGAAGCAAGATTAAAAAACCTGCCAGTATTTGTGGAACAGCTACTGCAGAGGAATAAAAAGTTGAAAAAATAAGACATAAAAAATCTGAAGGTGGCAAAAATTGACCTCAAGGGGACAGAACTGCAAAAATAAACCACATTATGTCACATAAGAGGGACAAATACCAAAATAAAACTTTAGATATCTTAACTTGCCTTTATGAGAAAAAATAGTGATTAAACAGAGGTATATATATATATATATATATATATATATATATATATATATATATATATAGATATATATATAGATATATATATATATGTATATATATATATATGTATATATATATATATATATATATATATATATAATGTATATATATATATATATATATATATATATATATATATATATATATATATATATATATATATATATATATATATATATATATATATATGTATATATATATAATGGCTATAAAATAATTAAAAATAAATCACAATGGGATATTTAGACATTTTTACCTCTGCCAAAGACTCCTCTCTTTTAGTTTTTATTTGAGTATGAGATTTTTAGATTTGGCATACGTTGAGTTTCATTTCATTATTTACTATTTTACTAAATTCCTTTTAGTTTATTTATACAGAGCCAATTCACTACCAACATCATCTCAAGGCACTTTACAAGACAAACAGGTACCATTTCATATCCAGTTATGTAGCATTCTGTTCAAGGCCGATTTAATTGAAATTACTCCAGTTCTAGTCCAACCCAATCCAGTCATACAGTCAGATTCAGATCCAGTTACATACTGTTTAATTTAATCCAAACTGTAATAAATTGCAGTCAGATTCAGTTGATTATTGAATCCCATTTGGCAAAAATGTCAATTCCTCTTCCCGAGCAAGCATGTGGTGACAGTGGAGAGGAAGTACTTCTATTGAACTGGGAAAACCTCCAGCACAATATGGTTCAGGATGAGTGACCTTTTACTATGATTGGCTAAAGGTTTGGAGAGCAGGAAGAAACACTGGGTGAGGAGTACTTTCTCTGTGAAAGAAAAACCAAGAGATCCCAGAATTAACTGAGTTAAAACCCCATTCAGAAAAGAGTCACCACAAGAAAGAGAAGCGCTGGGCTAAGTGTACTTTCTATGGACAGTACAAACAAACAAATAAAAAGAGTAATGCAAAATCTCACAACTCTGCATGAACTGCAATAATAACCCAGAAATTGGAGACAAAATAACCACCAAGGGACACTGACTGCAAAGCCAAATGAAAATCAATCAAATAAAAACATGAACTGTCTATGCCTAGATATAGATATTCAGTACAAGAACTAAGTTTTTAAAAGTGAAAACAATAAGATAAACTGAAATGTAGCCCAAAATGGATCAGAATTACTGCAGAGAGAAAGTTATCTAAATATCAGTAATTAAGAGACCAGAAACCATATCTGCCTGATTTGTGGTTCTTTCTATCTGTGTTCCTTAGTTATCTGGAGCATAAGAGGCGTTTTCTGCAGTCTTTGCACTGAAACATGCTTGTTTCATAGCCTGTCTATAGGTATGTGTCTGCTGCAGTGTGCTATGTCCCAGGGGTTGGGTGTGTCCCAGCCAATGCAGTAAAATGCTGCTGGGGTCTTCTTTGGAATATTTTGAGCATGTAAGAACAGAAAGGGGCTCGACTTTCAAACAGTTTTTCAGAACTGCTGATGTGCTAAATGGACCTGAAGACATTCTAGTCTTCCAAGATGGCTGCTTATCATTTAAAGGGGCAGTATTGTGTAAAATCAACTTTTCTGAGCTTTACATCATGTTATAATGTTATTCCATCATCAAAGACATACCTGGAGTGTTGCCTTAATTCTTTCATGCACGTTTGAGAAATCCTCTAATATCCTGTGGCAGCCAGTAAGCTGTGCAAAACACCTAGATGGACCGAGTGCCGCCTTCAAGACCCAGCTCCTCCTCGGAGCTACAGTTTCTAAGCTTCCACTTCACAGAGCAGCCCTCCTCCGCGACTGTCCCACTCAGCTCCTTCAGACTAGCCAGCAGCAATTAGCAAACCTGGTGGAAGTGCACATCTGCTGAGCTCATTATACGAGCTACTTCTCAGTGAAACGCTGGTAAAAATGTTGTTGAAGGATTAGCTGTTGTGAAGACTTCCTGAAGGCGGAGTTTCAGAAGGAACAGTGTTTTCTTAAAAAGACAGAGGCCCAACTTCAAGGCAGTAAATGACAAAGTCAGATTTCTTTTAAGTCTTATTTGATACATACAGCATTTTTGTAACAACGGAAGGTAACATAGTTACTTGATAGTGCTATAAAATGATTCTGTGTGCCTGGAAAACACATAATACTGCCCCTTTAAATTCTTAGCTTATAACAGGAATTTTCAAGGTGGGCCTGAAATGCCTTCTTGCTGTCTTGACCTGCATAACAACAGAGGCAACACAGAGGGTTAAAATTATCTCAACAATTTAGCGTCTCTGTGCTGGCAAAGAAGCCGAATTGGTGAGTAGGTGTGATGTGAGTCCAACTGCTGTTATGACCAGCTGGTTCTGGTCACATTATGTACATAATCTTTGTGCCTATATCATGAAGCCATCTTGTGAAATTAGCCTGCTGGACAAGATACTGAAGGCCACAGAGTGCTGGGAAGTTTGCTACGGCAGAGGAAAAAGAAGTTGAAATGGATTTATTGGATCTGAAACTGAAACGGATCAAAATAAGCTGAGGACGACTCAGAGTACAGACAGTGGACTCTGAACTTTGTGGACTGTTGCCAGTGGAACCCCCTCCTGATCAATGTGTGGAAAACCAAGGTGCTGGTGGTGTATTTCTGCAGGTGCAGACCCACCCCTGCCTAGTGATTGGTTGTTCCCATGGGGAGGTAACTGTCAGCAGAGTACACATCTGCCATAAGCAGTTCTCCTCCTCAACAGGTGGTGGCAGCAGTGATAATATCAATATACTCCTATATTTATTAATGTAGCAAGCCCTTCAAGAAAATATTTTCTGTCTTTAGTGAATTTAAAAAAAAAAAAAATACAGATGTTGTGCTCCAATGTGGCTCTGTCGTCGATCAGCTATTGGCCACCCAAGTGAACAATGGTCCCAGCCTTTGCCAGCTCTGTAGAAAGATTTTTCTGGCTCTGCCACTGGGGACAATAAAAGATATTTCTATTCCAAATTCTGACACTAGCATCTTGTTGTTACAGCTGAAATCAAGACTCATTGAAATGGGGAAAATTTTCCAATCTGTTATTGTTAGTTTCATGTTTTTCGCTGACAGGAGTGGTGGTTTAGCTGCCGTAGCTGATCTACTTCAAAGTTTGTTCATTTGTGTATTCCGAAATTGTATTTTGCGTATCTTGGTTGAAACAAGTGGCTGGTTGAGCCACTGTTGCCTTTCTATCATCTCAAACCAGTCTGCACATTGTCCTCTGATCTCTAACATTAACAAAGTCTTTTTGTCCACACAATTGCTGCTTTCTTCCTCCAGTCATTGTCTGTTAACCTGATAGCTGGTTGTGATCAAAAATCGCAGGAGTTTCTGAATACTCCAACCCTCCTGTCTGGTACTTATAACCATGCTAGATTCGAATTACCTTAATTCTCCTTTCTTTACCTTTCTGATGGTCAGTTTGAACCTCAGTAAGTCATGTTTGCCATGCCTAAGATGGCTTGAATGTGATCAGCTCTATTTGTGCTAACAGGCAATTATAGCAGGGCACCTAATAAAGTGGCCAATGAGTGCATATTGAACAATATCATGTGACAATATTGGGGAAAATGCATGTTGTAAGGATATAAAACTTAATTTTGTTTTAAGTTGTAAAAACAATCATCAGGCATCAGAAAAAGCGTGGTTTTCTCTATTTTTTGCCCTGAAGCAGGCTGGTTTCATAACCTGTCTATAAGTATGTGTCTGCTGCAGTGAGCTGTGTCTCCCAGGGGTTGGGTGTATCCCAGCCAGTGCAGTAAAATGCTGTTGGGATCTTCTTTGGACTGTCTGGAGTATGCAAGAACAGAACTGGATCTCCAAACAGCCAGTCGTCTGCACCATCTTGCCCCTTTCAGGTATTCTCGTCGAGGTATTTATGCTTCTTTTTTTTTTTTTTTTTTTTTTTTTTTTTTTTTTTAATTACTGAAGTGAAGCAAATATTTCACAACCCCCCCACATTTTCAATGACTTCATTAGAACTGGAGGCACTGGTCTCATGCTGCACGTGCCTATTCTCGCGAGGATTTCTCCTCCCCCCCCTTTTTTTTTTACGACACACATATACATACATCATCATCATCATCACTCCTCCTCCCCCTGCCCCTCCCTTTCCGTATCTGCTCGCCTCTCTCCTCTCTTTTCAGTCTTGCTTGCCTGTCAGAAAGGTGCTCCAGTGTCGGAGGCTAGGCTACCCTCCTCTCGGACCCCCCTCCCCCGTACGAGAGCCAGCCGCCGTCGAATCCCCCCCCCTCCCCTCCGCCCAAGGCTCGGGCTCCCCACCCCTCTTTCTCTCTCACGGCTCCAACCATGGCGACCACCGCTACTTCCACCCGGTTCACCGACGAGTACCAGCTGTACGAGGAGCTCGGGAAGTAAGCAGCATCGTGTTTGGCTTGTCGTTTTGTCCCCCACCCCCGCAGCAGCAGCACCACCAACAGCCTCGCTTGAACACTATTTCTGTTTAGCCAGCGTAGCAGGTGATATTTGGCACAACATGCTCACTGAGCGTGATTTTGGTGATTTGTTTCTGTGTTTTAGAGCCGTGGCGGTTGTTGTCGTGGGCTAAAACTGCCGCTCGCTGTCGGCTAACTGAACTAGCATCTCCCGCAGTAACGGACGGGTTCGGTGACTAGCCGACGAGCTACAATGGCTGATATTGATAAACTAGCCGAGTTAGCCCGCCACTGTTGCTCCTGTAAAGAGGAGATAATCACATAGAGGCTGGAGCAGTGACAGCTGTTCGCCCTTCCGTGTTCGCCAGCCGGCATTTTCTGGTCTGCTGGAGCAGCCAGCGGGGCCCCGGGAGACTCCGGAGTCTCAGCCCTCTGACATTTAACCGGCCCACGGCTCAGTCTGACAGCTCCGTGCGGGCTCGGTGTACCTGCGGCTAACTAGGCCGGCCACAGTTGATAATTCCCCCTGGACCAATTTGTGTAACCATGTTGAGTTAGACTACGTACCCCCGAATTTGTAAATGAGGAAGTTATTTGTTGCTGGCTTCGCGGGGTTGTGTTTGCAGTTTAATTATGACCGACCGACACTGACCTCACCATCAGTGTTGTCAATATAAGCTTTCTCCTTATGGATCTGTCATACAGCTGCTTCTCCGCTATTATGGCCCTTTACCGGGTAGGAGGCAGGGGTGTGTTTTCTCGGTATTGTGATGACTGTGACACAGAATTATGTGACCCAAATACTTCATCAATTGGGAATTTTATTACCACTGGTTAATGTTCTATGGGACTTTGTCCTACAGACCTCACCCTTAAGGGGGGTTTACCACTGTTTGTCATTGTTTTTTTTTTAAATCTAAACACAAGATGCATTAATTTTGACAGGAGTGATTACTTGTATGCAACTATGGAATATTGCAATATGAGTACTTCATGAAATAATCCTCAAGTTAATTAAATACCTGAATATTAGGTGTATTAGCAATAGGGCCACCACTATCAAGTATCTTTTTGTGATTAACCTGTTGACATGATTATTCTTAACAATTTAATGTTTTTCAAGGTATTGATTCTTTTTGTTCTATGCCACAACATAAAATGCATACAAAGATCTGCAACTCTTGGCTAAACTAAAGCACATCACTTCATAAAAATTACATCAGACAGATTATTATTGCTGTTGATGCAATCGATTACATCATTGATTTAAAGCGAACCAAGTTGGCAAAGTTTTCAAACGTGTTGCATGTTAAAACCATGTCATCTGAAAGAGCATTAAAGCTTTTCACGTGATTCTAAGATCCTCTATGTAGGTGACAAATCTAAATAGCTACAGTGTTTTAAACTGAAATTTTGCATTGATTTATGTCCCTCAGTTGACATTGAAACCAGTGAAAAGTGTGTTGTTTTTTTCAATGAATGATCTACCCTTTTCATTAGTAGTTAGGTGGTTAAATGTCGGGTAATTTATTTGTAGCATTTCTTTATTTCTGATAAAAGATCACGCTTGTTGTCTAAATATCATATTTTTCCTATTTAGACATCAACAGAGGAACATTTTGTCTTGAAACAAAGTATTCAGGCTCTTTTGCTTTTTAAAAGTAAACCTTACCTCTAAATGTTGAAATTAAGATATGAATTAGTCAAAAAAAACAAAAAAACCCAATATTAATTAATTAGCTACGTGCTCATATATAAAGTAAGTTTCTTTTTGGAACACAAGTCCTGTAGTTTGGATGATTTGAAAGAGAGCTACATCTTAGATTATTCAAACAAGGTTTTGTCAGACTAAAAGTTAAAGAAGCCCATAATGTTTTGTTAAAAGCATTTTAAATAACAAATAACAAATATGGCGTCATTGGAAATTCTCAAAACTGCACAATGGGAAATGAAAAGCTGTTTTTGAGGGAAAGGTACAGCTAGCCACAAAATGACAATGAAATAATTACAGAGCAATTAGCAGCCAAAGTTATGCCTTCTGTAGCTCTAAATTAAGTGAACAAAATACTTCAACAATTGGGTTTTTTGTTGGGGTTTTTTTTTAACCACTGATGAATGTTTTATGTCTCATACACCTTAACCTAAAATGGACTTCACTGTTTTCTTGAAAAAAAAACCCTAATATTTTAATTTTTAAATAGAAGAGATACAGCAGTAATAACCAACTTTGTACGTTTTAACGTTCTACGATGTATTGAAATGTAATATGGTGGGTTTACAAAGTGAGAATTTAGGTATATATTCTTTTAAAAATTAAATTTTTTTTTTTTTTTTTTTTTTTTTTGCTTTCACAAAGAAAAGCGCCACAACTTTGAAAGAATTAGCATAATTTACTCCAGGTTTGACTGGTTCATTTATTCCAGTTTGCATGCTTGTTGAGTAGAGTAAAGGTTTCATAAAGCTGTGTGTTTGTAAACCATCTGTGTGTAGTATAAAATTATTCAGTCCAGATTCAATTAGATCAGATTTTATAGATTTTGAACTAGAGATGATCAAATGCAGTCCATGCTCATCAGGAAAACCCTGCTTAACGTCCTTTCAGCTAAGCACTGATAAGCTACAAGAAAATGAAAAGGCTGCTTATTATTATCATCAGCAGGTTTTCATAGTTCTTAGAAATTATTTGTATATTGTCTGTTGCAGTTTATTTAAAAGGGGTGGAGGCTTCTTTGTTGTCCATCCCAATAAGCATTTTTTGAGCAGACTATGTCAGCATAGCAGGACAACTCAAGAACTGCTTCCTGTCTGAGACTAAGACAACGTCAAACTTAAAGCATTCGCCTTCATATCCTGGACTTTTGTGAGACGAGCCTCTCTTCAGCAAGAAAATTCTGGGTGTATCTCAATGTTGAGATTAGAGCTGCAAAGTAGATTGAACTGCAAAAAAACAGCTTAGCTCCAATATTTGATAGCATATTTTAAGTTCCATGTATGCACATTCTGCATCTCATTAATGCATCTGGCCTGCTGGGCGGACATTTCACTGCTCTTGACGTACACACTTAATGTCTGTTTGTAAAAAAGAAAAAAAACAGTGATTAAATTGCAGTCGACAATGTCGTCACAATATTTAGTAAAAGTATCACAGTCAGCGTTGTGCAGCGCTACTCAAGATCTTGCACATTGAGAGTTTGTTATGCCCCTCATGCAAGATAGTTTCCTATTACTGACATAGATTTGTGCTCCTTATGCCAATGATGTGTATGGAAAGTGCTCACAGGTGCTGGTCATTGTACCGTTTTGCCAGTCCGAATTGGAGCCATAAATAAACTAATCTTATAGCAAGAAGCCCCTCAGTTATTTCACATCCTTAGATGCCCACTAGTTATTTAAACGCCGCCCATCTCACCATTTTTACATCAATGAGCCCCAGAACGAGGATGTCATAAAGCTGAGTTGGCGAGTAACTGCGAAACGAGGACATGGTGTAAACTATGTTCCATTACGAACTAACTGCTGGTATTTGCTGGTTCTGTGATGCCAGGTTCATTATGTCAGTGCACCGAACATTGTGGCCAAATCATGGAGTCTTGTTGTGAAACTAGCCTGTGGATGAAGTTGTCCAAGATGAGGATGAAAGGATACAGAGTGCAGGGAATGTTACAAACAAGAAAAAATAAAGATGTCGTGCTACATTCAGTAATCAGTTTTTCTACCGTCACAAATTGTGAATGAAAAAACGCTTCACATCCCAAGGCAGCTATGAATGATCGCCAACTTTATGAAATCTGATTTTAAAATGTAGCTGATCACCAAAGGTTTCTCTTGGGCATTATGACATGTTAAACTTTTTATCTAATATACCCCTTTAAAGAAATCTTATTGACCAATATTGTCCATAATCATGGAATTTTAGTTTTATTTTTTGTCAATTGTTGAGAAATTTAATGATTGTTGATGTGATTAGTGTTTTGTTTCACTTGGCTACCTTGGGTTTTATTCTTAGAGTACATCAAATTGCTTAGTGATACAATAATCACAATTTCTGAGAGAGAATTGATTATTACTGATTCTTTTCATTCATTAACTCACATTAAGCTAGTGATAACATTTAGCTAGTGTTTGTGTTAGTCTGTCTGGATTCTTGCAGTGTAGACATGTAGCTCTTAATGCCTGTTACCACTGGAAAGGACAATAAAAGAGCTTTCTAGTGATGCTTGCTTCCTCTGGTTAACACAAATATTACAGAAATTTTAAAGCATCTATTGTGTTGCTATTGGATACATTTTGGATGCTTTCCTGCATTTTGACTAGTGTTTAATCATGTTTTTTGATTTATCGTATTTATATTTTTGTCCAGTGAAAAACAAATCATTGCAAAAAGGCATCAAATGAACAATGAAAGCATCATGTTTTTATGTAATGGAATGTAAGAGGTGATGTGAACTTAACCTTTTCTCACAATTTGTGGTATGCAGTGCTACTTGGCACACTATTGGCTGGCGTCTGTAAAGCAACCAGTCCAGGAATGCCATTTATTTTCCTTGGCACTGATTGGCTGAACTTCCATGAGTGGTGACTAGGAAGACTGTAGAAATTAGCTTCTGCGGTAGAGCAAAGACAGTTTCCACTGTGCATATCAATGAATATTTAGGTATATTTGGTGTTTGAAGTATTAAGATAAGCAGTTATAAACATTCTTTTAGGGGGTCTCATTCACAGATTTTAGCTATTTGTGAGCAGCTGTGGTCCCTAAATTCTGCAAATACCAGGTGTCTATTGTAGTTTTATTATTTTAATACTAAATCATAGTTCCTATCACGATATCTTTTTTTCACTGGCAATGATGTATGATACAATAACTGCTAATCCGTATTTATTGAGAAGTTTGCTAATAAAGGGATGTGATTCTCACTAGCCAAGGCATGCATGCTTTCCAGGATAAAGTTGCTACAGTTCAGGACATAGAGGAGTGCAGTGAAACTTTGATCACTATGTATATAAACCTGGTCACTGGATTAGTAGATTGTCAAAATTTATTATTAACAGTCAGTCTACAATGTTGTGTGGAAACGAAAAATTAACAAAATGGAAAAGTTTCAGAAGCTAGAATTTTGAGGGTCTTTCCTCGGTATGCTAATAAGGATCCGACAGGTGACTCCGTGCGTAAAGCGGTGAATGACACCTACATTTTGGCCGTTCCTTCTAATACATTGCAGTGTGCCAGTACTATTCATACTACTAAAAGCTCAGATGGCAAACTTTGGACTGCAGTTTTTCTTAATACAATTTTGTGTTTAAAGAATTTTATCCCAGTTTTAAACAGAAAATATTTCCTTTTCAGATGCTTTTAAATACTACAGTATGAGAGTTGCTCAGGCTTTGCCTATCCGTATACCAATTTGTGACTTACTTTGAGATCTGAATTGCAGGTTTCAACTAAGGCTGATTCAGATTTTTGTTTTATTTTTTATGAAATTCATAACAGAACATCAAAGAACACACTGTTGATTGATGTGTTTATTAGTATTTTCAGTATTTCAGCGGCCAGTCACCAGTCAGAGCCGGTCCAAGGAAAATCGGCCTGTAACGATCTCTGGTTGGTTGATTGGTGCATCTCCATACAGTACCTAACAACTTGGAGGAGATGATAAAAACGGATGCAAACCGTTGGATTTGAAGTTGCTGAAACTCTTTTCAGGTCACAAAATCTAAATGCTCACAGACTTTTAAACAATGAAAAGCAAATCAGGCTACTGGTGTAAGGTGTCTTGCCTTTTCTTTTCCCTAAATCCTCATCAGCAGCTGAAGGAGGAGGACGTTGTTCTTATAAAGATATACTGTCCTTAATTTGCAGCTGCCATTTCCACTCTGCCCCCTGTAATTGAGATAAATCAATGACACCAATAGCGCAGCCAGCGTACACACCTACACATTGTCTGAAGTGGATCTGGCCTCCACTGCCCTCTGATTCTCCCCTGGACTTACCTCTGCTTTTGTCTCAGCGATCATCATGTTAATGCTTTTTTTTTTTTTGCTCTGTCGCAGTCTATTACTGTCGAGGGACTGACTTGTACTTGTGTCACCTGCCACCTCTCATTTGCTGTTAAATAATTGAAGATCCGAGCAGAGTGCAGCAGAAAGTAGCAGCGGGTCGCTCGTCGTTAGGAATAATGAAAGTTGCCTTCATATGACAGGAAAGCTAGAAAACTTGCTGAACACACAGGCTGCTGGTGTGATTATGTTTTCCAAAATACTTGCTGAGGGTTTTTCTGGGTCAAAGTGAAACTCTTGCTTTTGTGTTTGAACACATCTATACCAGTGAATGTATGATATGTTACATATAAGATTTAGATCCACAGTTTGTTTGCATTTGAAAACTGATTTAAAAGTTGTTTTTTTTCTCTCCTCCTGTAGGTTGGTTGAATTGTTGTATTTGTATGAAAGAATAGCAGCAGATCTTAACAGATGTGATATTACTGTTGATTTATCTCACCATTTCATCTCCTCTAGCTGATAGCGTGATAGTAATGACTGTATCAAAAAAAAAGTGTTTGTGCGAACAAGCGAGGGGTACATACAAAAACAAACTGTGGTGACTAGGCTGGAGCGCAGCTTCAAATGTCACACTTTGTTCAATGTGTGAGGGGAGCGCATTTGAAAAGGAACTAATCTTTGGTTGTTTGTGCCCTTTGTTCGTAGGGGAGCTTTTTCAGTGGTGCGTAGGTGTGTAAAGAAGTCATCAGGACAGGAGTATGCTGCAAAAATCATCAACACTAAGAAGCTATCTGCAAGAGGTATGGTATCCCCCCCACCCTCCACACACACACACACACACACACACACACACACACACACACACACACACACACACACACACACACAAATAATGTGCATGCTCGAGTTGATTTGTTGGTTTTAAATGTTAAGAATCTGTTTTGCTAAACAAATAGCTGCTTGTTTAGGGAAAAAAAACAAAAGGGAAAGGAAAGTGTCTTTATAGGTGTATCTACATAAATTATATCATCAAAAGGTTCATTTATTTCTGTGATTCAATTTGAAAAGTGAAACTCACACGTTGTGTAGCTCCATTATGCAAAGACTGATATTTCAGATGTTCGTTTTGGTTATTATGGCTTACAGTTAATAAAAACAAAAGAAAATGATTTTCACATGAAGTGGAATATTTTGCAACAACAAAATGTGTCCATGGACTGTATAGTATATGCATTCAGTATATTGATAGGGCTCCTTTTGCATGAATTACTGCATCATTACAGCGTGGCATGTTGGTGATCTGCCTGTGGCTCCGCTGAGGTGTTAAGGAAGCCCAGGTTGCTTTTATAGCAGCCTTCAGCTTGTCTGTATTGTTGGGTCAGATGCTGTGCTCATTAAACCAAGTATTGGTACTTTTAACAATGTGGACAGGAGCCAAGTCCTGCTGGAAAATGAAATCAGCATCTCCATAAACCTCGTCAGCAGAAGGAAGGATGAAGTGCTCTAAGATTTCCTAATAAACAGCTGCGCTGACTTTTAACTTTATAAAGCACAGCGGACCAACACAAGCAGATGACATGGCTCCCCAAATCATTCCACCGACTGTGGAAACTTCACCCAGGACCTTAAACAGCCTGGATTCTGTGCCTCTTCACTCTTTCTCCAGACTTGTTTGGTTTCCAAATGAAATGCAAACACACAGATTGTGACAATAGCAGGCCATGTCTTGGATATGTCTTGTGTGTGCCGACTCCTGAAGCACCAATTCCAGCGTCAGTCTGTACCTTGTCAATATCCCTCAAACTCTTGAATTAACCTTGCTTCACAATTTTCTAAAGGCTGCTGTCTTCTGTATTGTTTTGCACCATTTTTTTTTTTTTTTTTAATCTCATGTTTTCCTTCAGCTCAACTTTCCACTAATATGCTTGTACACAGCACCCTGTGAACAGGCAGCTACTTCAGGAGCGACCTTTCCTGGCTTATCCTCCTAATGGAGGGTATCAGTGTCTGCCTGCAGGATAATGGTAGAGTCAGTAGTCTTCCTCATGATTGTGTAGGCCATAACACAACATTTCTGTTTGAACAATGTTTAGAAAATGAAGTTTTCTATGAAGAGTAATTTTGTTTTGTTTTTTTTTTCCAGTTCAAAGCCATAATCTCAGAATTTAATTTTTTAAATAAATTAACTTTTCAGTTAAATTCTAGTTTACTAAGATGCACCTGATCTAAACGCGCTACGCTGAATTATTTTATTAGTGTCCAAATCATGCAAATTTAATATAATAATGAAGCAATAGCTATTATGTCTGCCGCAAAGCGTCCATATTAACAGATTGCCTTTAATTTGACAGCTACTGCTGCAAACTGTATAAAAAGTTACAGCAGTTCCAATAGCAAAGGAAATATTTTATTAAGCTGTTGTGTCTGTGATGTCTCATCAGCAACTTTTTAACTGTGTTTTGATGCTCTTTATTAACGCCTAATTGAATAAGTTGCTGTAGCTGCGCCAGTGTGTGATCGCACCGCTGTTTTACAATTAATCGATTCAGGCTCCTCGTTTAAAGGCTGCAGGCTTGAGATCCAAACATAAATGACAAGACGTGAAGATTTTTAGGTGTCTGTGAAGATTTTTTTCCTTTCAGATTGTCCTGTGTTTTTTTTTTGTACGTACACGTGGAGTGCACTGACATCTGTTGTGACTCGTAATGATGATGAAGTACCTTACTGCGTTCTTCTGTTTTGTATCTGGCAAATTAAAGACCCAGATCTGTTCATAGTTTTCACACACACCTGGGTCTCTTTGTTCTTCTTTCCTGCCGTCTTTCATTAGCTTCTCACCTTTCTCTCATTGCCCGTCTCTGGTCTTTCTGTGCAGGGAGATTGGTCTGTATTGAGGCTAATCCACTTATGCTCAATGTATCTTCATCAAGCACTAAGACCCCGAAGAATCCATAGGCGCCTCCCTGTTTGCCCTGTTGTTGGTTGTGATGGTATTTGTCTGTTTGAAGGAGATGAAGAGAGCACAGAGTGACGCTAATAGAGCATGTCTGTTTGGTGCGAGCTTGTTGTAATGCTATTATTTCTCCATCCGTACCATCAAGTGTCCACATAGTGCAGCTTCTAGTATTAATGTCCCAGCCATGAAAAGTAAGAGCTCAGCAGAAAGCTGTGGGCTCTTTGCAGAGGCAGAAAGTACAGAGGAGGGGTGTGTGTGTGTCTGCTTAGGGAAGAAGATGAATTTTAAAAGCAAAGTCTTGCATGTTGTTCAGTGATGCCTCTCACCAAAGAAGCACAATAAAGTGAAACGTAATGAGAGATGATGGAATCAGTAGATTTAGTTACTGCACCTATATACATACGCAGGCACTCTGCCTGCTAGGATTTGGGAGGTATTGTTTTTTTTGTTTTGTTTTTTTTACCCTTACTAGGTGAGTGTGGCCTCATGCATGGCCTGGTGGGTAAGTCTGTCAAAGCTCTGGTAAACACCGCAGTAATCTGAGGAAGGGGGAGGGGGAAGGAAGTGAAGAAGGAAGGAAGGAAGGAGTTCAAAGAAAGGGTGTGAAGGGACAACATCTTATTGGAGATGGCTTTTAAGCTACATACCATTGCTTCTGTTAGACAGGAGCGTACAGTATGATAGACTTGAGTAAAAATTGCAGTTTTCCTGTGGGATTTAAAGCAAAAGTGTAAAACACTAAACATATAATTGCTTTTGTTTAAAACAGAAAAGCAACAATTATCTATGTAGCTGCTAAAATTATATATAATTTTTTATTTTTTTATTTATTTTTTTTTTTTTTTATGCAGGCTCTGTTGTTTAGGTCCTTTAATCCCAATTGTATAAAGTGTCATTACTGAATGTGTCAGCAAGCTTGCCACATTCACAGTCTCTTAAATTCTCTTTTTTCCACCAGAAATATTCACATCCATTTACCTAAATATATTGAGTTCGTGTCAAATGATTTGGTTGATTGGCTTTTTGTCTCAACAAGCAATTAAACAGGTTTCCCTGCTAAAATATAATCAACAGATTCTTTTTTTTTTTAAGTAGTTTTCTGTCTTAAAGAAAAGCAGTTACATGTTATAAACTTCAGTTTTATGTCTTTACAGCTCATGAAATTGTGGCATTTTAAGTGAAGGTTATCATACCGTGAGAATTATAAACTGGCCCATGCTTAGATGTACATTAGTTACATTTACATGGCAGCACTAAAAAGCGTAGGTGTAATGTGAGCGTCTGAGCAGAATGAATGCTCTAATTCAGTCGTTGAAGTGACACTGGAAACTGGGCCCTTGCTGTATTGTCTGCAGCAACTGTGCGTTGAGGCAGAGAGAGAGGGTGAGGGTAAAACATTTATTTTATTGCACAACCTCAGTTACTTGTGTCCTAAAGTTACTACAGTCATACTGTTTAATTGCTTTACTGAAAATCATTAGTTATTCGTATTACTTCACAATTTTAACCACATTCAAGTTGTTTAAATCTTTAGCTCATGTTGTCAAATTCCCTTCATCCAATTTTTATTAATAGTACTATTTATGGTATCAGCTGAATTTGTTGTTTTTCTCTCAAGCAAAAATTGCAGTAGCATTTATTCAGCTTTGTTTTAGATCTTTGAATCGGAGTTCATTTCTGATTTGTGCAGCCATTAGGTGCTTAGTGCTTGTTAATAGTGTCAGCAGAGATGCACAGACTCTACAAAATCTGCCTGATATTGGACAGTTTAGCTTTCTTAGATAAAACTGATGAATGCCTGATTTGATGGGATAAAAAAAAGTCAGCCGACCTCCATTCGTCTCAGACCCGCATCGGCTGACTTTTATATAGGCAAGCTGGCTTTGTGGGGGGGAGGAGTGATGAAGTATGGTTTGTGAAACTAGCCCTTAGCAGGGTTTACAGATGTAAACATGACTCAGAAATCAAGTCTGACAAGAAGAGTAATGAGGTAAGATGTATTATTTAGGATTTTTTTGTGGCTGTCCCAGCTTGAGTGGCCAATACTTAATCATAGAACAAGCAGAGGCAACGTCGCACAGTGAGGGGAGTCACTGTAGAACAGGGTTTTACTTTTACAAACCCAAACCAGTGTAATTATGCTATTGTTTTAAACTGGTTTTAGTATATTGGCGCTTAGCGTGGCTGGAATAGCTGGCGCAGGGGTGGGCAACTCCAGTGCTCGAGGGCCGGTGTCCTGCAACTTTTAGATGTGTCCCTGCCCTGGAGATCCTGACTGCATACTGAGATTATTACCTGCATCTTAAAGCAGTACTTCTCTTAAACGTGGCACAAATCGAACGTAGATGCATGTAGGTTTGTTTAGGCAAATGAGGACCTATGCAGCTATCTTTAGAGAGAATGCCAAACCTCGTCCCTGAATGACTGCCACATTATTAGCATCAGTTTCCTCAGCCGTTTTGACAGCGTTTCCTCTTCCTAACAGCTTGGATCAAACTCACCAAAACAGACCGAACTGAATTCACGAGGCTTCAGTTGAACTGTCAACTTTGTTTGGCTGATGAAGGGGTGTATATGCATGTGTGTGCGTGTATGTGGGGTTCTCGCCGTACTTCGCAGCTAATGTAAGATGGCTTTGGGCCTGCCCCGTGGCAAAGCAGATGGCCAATTAGAGAGCAGCAGGAAGTGCCAGTAATTACCCTCTAGCCTTCTCTTTCCTGTCTTCCTTTACCTCTCTCTCTCTCTCTCTCTCTCTCTCTCTCTCTCTCTCTGTCTCTCTCTCTCTGTCTCTCTCTCTCTCTCTCTCTCTCTCTCTCTCTTCCCCCTTCCCCCCCAACCACCAACAAATAAGAAGATTGAATGAATTAGTGCTGCAGCAACACCGCACTGTGGTAGACTGTTTTACAAACGCGCGTGCACACACACAGATCTGTGATCCTCTTCCAGCAAATGGACGCTCCACGTAATCCTCCCTCTATCTCTTTCTCCTCCTGTCTCTCCATCCTGCGTCACCGGTGTAATTAGGAGGGGGTTCAGGTCTCTCTTTCATTCAGTCGCCTCCTCACAGTTGAGGCAAACGCACACCTACAGGGAGGTTAGTTGAAGGTACTTGAAGATGGTACTTAAAAACTACTGTCTCCAACTTTAAGCTCTCTTTATCAACAAGTTAAGAAGTATTTAAACGGTGCAGGGGCAGTAAGATAAGTGATAGTTGATGGCTTGTCTGCAGCGTGTGAATTTTATCTGGGGTTGTTGCTGCTCTGGGGAAATGAATGCAAATCTTAGCCATTCTGTGTGTGTCATGTAATCGTCATGGAGCTGTGTGGAGTTAGTTGGCTTAACCACAGTGATAAAACACGCACAATGACTCAGAGTGCATCCTCCTCACAGTTACGCCACCTGACTCATGACCTCAGCTTCTTCACTGGGGTTTTGTTTTTGCGGTTTCTGCATCCCAAAGAGATTAGATAGTTGAGGAGTGTCAGCTGGTTTACAAACTAACAACTCTAAAACACACACACACTTAGAGCCACTGCAGGATTCAGTTAAATCCTCAAACAAGGATGTAGGTTTGGACATGTTTTGGGTGTTTTTCTTGTCAGAGCTCTTCTACTGGGTTTCATAGGAACTCCCCTCTCTATAGACTGATTAAAACATCTGTACAAAACAGCCCCTCCAGGATGTTGTAATGTTTTTTGTGATTGTTGCAACCTCAAATTACTGATTATGTGGCACCTTTTTCAAAAAGTTGCAGTCAAAGTTGCGTTTTTTTTTTTTTTTTTTTTTTTTTTTTTTTTTAGCTTTATTTTTGCCATAACGTTTTACAAGAAACTTCAATTTGCTATACCTTCTTGAAATTGCACCCTAAAAAAGTTTTTACCTGATGTATTGTGTATAGAAAAAAAGTTACTTTTATTTAGGGAAGGAGAAGGTGAGTGAGGGTCGGGGGGAAGGATGGTGTGCGGGGGAAGGAAATTTATTTTGCGGTTTGCTCGTAAAGCTACTCTTGCGCTTTGTAAACATCAGCTGCAACGCTGGAACACTACCCGTTGTGTTCCATCTATCTTAATGCTTCTCCGCTCCACCCACCCCGCCACGCACTTCACTATCGTTCGCTCCGAGCCACCCACTAGGCAGCACCTCGGGGGCACGTCAAATTAAAAAAAGGCTGTCATATTCCACGCATCGTACCAGTCAGTTTTAAACCCGGATGTTTTAATCAGTCTATGAAATTCCCACAGATGCCCCGGAAAACACGTTAAAAATGGACATGTAAGAGGATGTTGGTCAGATTTGCGGAAAAGTTGCGATGACTGGTGAAAATTGGAAGTTCACGAAAATATCGCAAATGATGAGTGAATTTGCGTTAATAGTAGCGATCGCAGTTTCCTGGAGGGACTGACAAAGATATACAAACGCTCACACCTACTGCAACAGACAGGCTTGTTTGATGACGAGAGTTACACCAATCAAATATTTTATTGCAGATTTCTGATCTGTTTTTGTAACAAGCTGATGGTCTTCCAAGGCCAATTTTAGCCAGCTGGTTTCCAACAGGTGGATTCCTTCCTCCAGGTTCAAGGTTGGTTTGTGCCTCAAGCTGGGAACTTTAAGTGTCCTTACCTTGTTCACAAGTGAGGGTTAAGACTGAGTGACAAATGGATAGATTGGTTTGATTGGACTGGTTCTGTGGTAGTCTGGGCACTGTTCTGATTTGCTGTGGTTAAGAAAGAGTGGAGACAAAAAGCGAATGTCTTGGTTTGCTGAGTCACCCATGTTCCAACCCTCAATAATGATCATGAGATCAGATTTTAGACATTAGAGCCGGGTTCTTCCCTTAGTAGATTTTTCCAGGCATGGCTCACTGAGGAACTATATTTCCATTCTGGTCTAGGAATAATTTGGGACCCCCCAGAATAAGTTGGAGGGCGTTTCTGGGGTGGGGAATGTCTGGGTTTCCCTCCAGGACTTGTTACCCCCTAGACTCAATTTCAGATAGACAGAAGACAATGGATGTGACTTTTATTTTTTTCCTCATAAATAACAGCTTTTTCACTTCTTCCAGTGACATTATTCTAATTTTTCTTATTTATTGTTGCGCAGTCCAAACATTCTCTGTACACATGATTAATGGGCTTGTCTTGGTGCTAGTCTGTGGTCCTGGCTCTGATCTGTCTCTCTCTGCTGTAAGCAGTAACTAAAGTCTACTGTGCAGCATACTCACATTGGTTTTTTACAGTTTCAGTCAACATTGTGAGAACATGCTGCTGGGATAGAGCACCTCTTGTAATGTGAAATTTGAATAGTTTTTCAATGAGTTCATAAAACTTCCAAAATGGGTCTTACATATAATACTGATAATGATCAGCTTTTTACTGCTGTCTGTTCACTAAAATCTTTATATAACGTTTCTCTGAGGTAACTTTTTTTTTTTTTTTTTTTTTTTTTTTTTTTTTTTTTTTTTTTCATCTTGTTCTAACTTGTTTACTTTTTCCCCCCCAGACCACCAGAAGCTTGAGAGAGAGGCTCGTATCTGCCGTCTCTTGAAACACCCCAACATTGGTAAGTTTCTGCGCAAATAATCAGATGGGGATTGTTAACAGTTTCCTTTTTTACGAATAAATAATTTACATATGTGGAACATACTGAAATTAAAAGTTAAGTAAAAAAAATGGAGCGAAACAGAAGCGAAGCAGAAATTTAGGCCATTTTCAGGAACATTTACTCGTCTTTTTTTTGCCAACACATCGCAGAGTTGACAATAGACAGTTGATTTTAATATTCAAAATGGCTTTAAATTCTTTCTTCATTGACCCAGGAGTTAAATCAACAGTTATTGGTCCTCTATTTTTACTTTGGTTTTGAAAATCATTTGTAAAAATAATGTATTATAGATAATTTATAGAAAGGCTTGAAACTGGAATTGGCTGTCCAAATATTACCAGGATTCACCAGGATACCAAGCGTCAGAATAGAATGTAAATTGGGCTAAAAATGGAGGCCTGCGTCACAGAGCCAGTTTGTCTACAGCAGGTCTTTCTCTCTGGCATCCATCAAGTTAACTATTGTGGATTTCCTACTTATTGATTGGAATTTTAACACACAATGTGTTGACTTAAAATAAATAGCTTTGCAAACCTCTAAAGTTTTCTCTCATTTTATCACACATAAATTTTAATGTATTTATTTATTGCAGCCTGTAACAGTTTTGTTTTTTTTTTTTTTGTTTTTTTTTTTCTAGTATTGCCCTGTATTTAGCTCCATAAAGCATTACACCACCTTTGCCCTGTATGTTGCTGCATATCCACAACATGATGCTGCCACCGCCACCATATTTCACAGTGGGGATGGTGTGTAACGGTGTTTTTCATGTACCTGTCTGAGCTGCTCCACGCTTATATGCCCTCCTGTTCTCTCAGGTCAGGCCAAAGACCAAGCATAAGCTTAGGGCGGGACCTTGCCTTTTCGGTTGCAGCTACTGAGATGTCGATTAACCTACCACTGCAGGGCTCTTCTCTCACTGTTTTTAAGTCATTTCTTAAAATTCATCAGTTGAGATCCTGATTTTTTTTAATTTTATTTTATTTTATTTTATTTTATTTTATTTATTTTTTTTGGGGGGGTTAAAATCGCTGTCAACGACAAGGTCACACACACTAATTTTTCCTTGAACCGCCTTTAGCTTTTGTTACAGCATTAGCTGTGGCATTGTTTTGAAAAGCTTCTGCAGCATCACAAGATTTATGTTTAATCAGTGTTGCTTTAGTTTTTCACCAAGATCTTGTATTGATGATGGGAGAGTCTGAGCACTGCACAAAGCCCTCTCCAAAACATCACCAAGGCTCTCAATGAGGCAAATGTCTGGACTCTGTGGTGTCCAGACCTTTACCCCAGATCTGATCCATGTGTGAAAATGTCTCATGCTCTCTGAACCACTCGTTCACAATCTGAGCCTGATGAATCCTGGCATTGTCATTTTGTAATATGGGCGTGTCATCAGAGAAGAAACCAGCCTTGGATGGGATAACCTGGTCATTCAGTACATTCAGGGAGTCAGCTGACCTCATAATGTTTCTGAATCTAGACCTTAACTACTGCAGCAACCCCAGATGGGTGCATCACTTCATCTGAGAAATGAGAAGCTATTCATTGCATTAGTTGGTGTGAATTTATTGCCAACTGAAAAATAATCACCCATGGAGTAATTATCCAATAGGAGGCTCATACCTGTTTGCTTAGGTAAATCCAGGTGGCAACATTTTGTTTTGGCCTGGCAGTGTAATTGCTCTGTCTTTTCATTAATTTCAGCTGAATTGACTGTTCGCCAAAAGATTTAATTGCTCTCATCTGACCAGAGCTCATCCACGTCACATAGTAAACTCTAAACAAGACCTTCAACTTTTGACTTTCTTCTTGCCACTTTTCCACAAAGGCCAGATTTATAGAGTGCACGTCTAGTCTTTCATTTGCTGAAAGATGTCCCAGTCTGAGCTGTGCATCTCTGCACAGGGTTAGGCTTTAACTGGGTTTAGCCCCTGAGCCTTGCTGCTCATATTAACATTTATTTTTCTTATTTAGTGTGAAAGCTGTTAACTGTTTTTATGTGTTGTTCGTTCATGTAATTGTTTGGGTTTCAGATGATTTTTATTGCCTTTTAAAGCAACATTGAGGATTAAAAAAAAATTATAACGCACAGTCCAGCTTTAATAGAGATGTTCATTGGCGATGGCTACAATGAAAGGACAAAATCAATGACACCTTTACCACTGCTCTCCTCATTTCTCTTCTGCTCATGTCCTACTTCTCTCTCACGACCGCACCCCCCACCCCACCGCCCCCAGGCTTTTGCTCACCCCTCACCTAATCTTCCTGTTATCTGTCCTGTCTGTATAGATTTTTTTTTTTTTTTTTTCCCCTCATTCTTGTCCTTTCTCCTTTTCTTGACATATCTCGGCATCGTCTACGTTCAAACTTTAGACAAAAGAGGGTACAAAAAAGGAGACATATGGAGACACGAAAGCACAAAGAAGAGCAAACAGATGGGAGGAGGAGGGAAGAGCGGTCACACTTGTTTCTTGCTGCAGGGGCATCCTACTTCATCTTATTATACAACTGATATGCACTTTACATAACTATAACTGTTTGTCTGCTGACACTGAACCTAAGCTGTATCTCAGCAGGATCTAGGCGTTCTGACAGTGTCCTGCTTTGTCGCTGTGCTGCTGTTTTAGTTAACTTGACAAGGTTGGCTGCTGAGGTTGCTGCATGACTGTGGCATTAGAGCACCAATATGTAGTTCTCTTTACCAAACTGATTTATTTGTGGCAGTATTCAGAAAATGTACAGTCACTTTTCTATAAGTATTAAACTCCAATTGTCCAGTTTGTTTTTCATTTTTCTAGGCTGTGCTTATGGTGCCACAAACCAGATATTGCCATTAATAGACATTTAATAGAAACACTCATTTTCACAGTCAAAATTGCATCAGCAGCTACTGTCTTAGTTGGACAAAATATTATTATAGTTAAAACCAGATGTTTACATATACCAAATAAAGACACATATACCTTTTTTTTGTTCTCACTGTCTGAAGATAAATCCAACCAAACTTGTCTTGTTTCAGGTCAGTTAGAATTACCGAAATTGTCTATTTGCTAAATGCCACAATAATGAGAGAGAGAACATGTCAGATATGTATTTATTAATGTCTTGAAAATCAGAAGTTTACATATATTTCTTCAGTATTTGGCAGCATTGCCTTTGAACTGTATGACTTGGGTCAAACGTTTTGGGTTTCCTTCCTCAAGCTTCTCACAATAGTTTGCAGGAATTCTGGCCCATTCCTCCTGACAGAACTGGTGGAACTGGGTCAGGTTTATAGGCCGGCTCGCTTGCACATCTTTTCAGATCTCCACACAAGTTCTCTTTCAAATTGAGATCAGAGCTATGTGATGGCCACACCAAAACATTGATTTTGTTGTCCTTAAGCCACTTTATAACCACTTTGGCTGGAGTTTAGGGTGATTGTCTTTTTCAAGACCAATCTGCACCCATGCTTTAACTTCCTGGCTGATGTCTTTAGATGCTTCAATATTTCCACATAATGTGCTTTCCTCATGATGCCATCTATTTTATGAAGTGCACCACCTCTGGCAAAAACAGCCTCACAACATGATGCTGCCACCTCTATACTTAACAGTTGGGATGGCGTTCCCAGGCTTACAATAGTTTCTCTTTTTCCTGCAAATGTATTGATGGTCATTGTGGCCAAACAGTTCCGCTTTCCTCCCTGTGTGCATTTGCAAACAGCTTTTTTTTATGTTTCAAAGTAATGGCTTCCTCCTCACTGAGTGGCCTTTCAGCCCATGTCTGTCATTATCCACAGTGAAACGTGTCCTGTACAGTGTGTTACCACTGATATCTTGGCTGCTTTCTTTTGATTTTCCCGTTGAGTCGAACAAGAAAGCAGTGTGTTCCAGGTGTGGCCCTAAAATACATCCACAGGTGTGCCTCCAATTAACTCAAATATGTCAGTTAACCTATGAGACGTTTCCAAAGCATGACGACATCATCTGGGCTTTCCCTCATTGTTTAAAGAGATTGTAATCATTATGTAAACTTCTTGAAGACATTAATATGTACATCTTTGACATTCATTCTCTCATTATTTTGGCATTTAGCAAATAGGAATAATTTTTTTTTTTTTTTTTCAGTGTATGTAAACGTCTGGTTTCAACTGTATATAGAGTAGAGTTGCACAATATTAGAAAACAAGCGATATGCCGTAATATTAATGAATGTTGCGATAATGATGATTTTCAATAGCTAAACAAATAAGTGTTCGTATCTTTCTGAGGAATCATGACCCCAGATAATAAGTAAATCCTGATAGTGGGGGAAAAAAAAAAAAATTGTATCCAATGTTTTGGCATTTAAACAACTTAGTTGTAGCTCCTCAATGAATTAACCACCCCAACCCCTCCTTCTTAATTTTTTTGCTGCAAAAACAAGTGTCATCACATACATCAAAGTATTTCTTAATTAGCTAACATTTATTGCATGTGGCGATTACTTTTTCCGTATAGAACCAGCATAGAGGCAGGTTGGTTTGCATGATTAGTTTAATCTGCAAAAAAAGTGTGAGGAAAATGTGAAAGCAGAAGACATGTGTAAGGGGGCACAGTATATTTGACACAAATGTTGGAGGTGCTAACTTACCCATACTTGGGTAAAGCTGAGGTTTCACAGCATCGTGTTGGTTTCAAAACAAGAGCTATTTCCTTTTGCTTCTGCTTTTGCTGCACTTGTTTTACATGTTATATGCCATTAAAGGTGGTTTTAAAAAAATTATTTTATGTTTGCATGATGCCGAAATGTCCATTTTAGTGATTGCTGTATAAGTAGCAAAAGTCTTAAACTGCTGTACTCTCTTGTAGCTCTTAAGATAAAGAAAATCTGCAGAAGTTTGGTTTTGCCCCCTTTTTTTTTTCTCTTTATTTTATGTCTCGATTTAACCACCAAACACTGCGAAAAACCTTACTTCTTTCATCTCGTTGCTGTTTTTTATTCTCTGGTCTCACATCCTCCCCTCTCTCTTGCAGTGCGACTTCATGACAGCATTTCAGAGGAAGGCTTTCATTACCTCGTCTTTGACCTGTGAGTATATTCTGTGCACGCACAGGCTGACATTTTATCCATGCGCATAACCTCGCCTTGTTTGTGTATGCTAACAACTTCTTTCTCTGTCCTTCCTGTCTCATCGTCTCTTTCTTCAACTTCTTTCTTCTCCTGTCCCTCAGCGTGACAGGCGGAGAGCTTTTTGAGGACATTGTAGCCAGGGAATACTACAGTGAGGCTGATGCCAGGTAAGACCCCCCCACAATTGTTGAGTTTTTCCAATATAAATATCTACACAAATGCAGCCAGACATGCACAGTGTAACCATGTGAAACATATTAATGCCACACGCAAGCTCATTTTAAATGCACTGCTGTGTCTTGATGTGTTCACGCACACAATTGGTTGGTTTGTATTCTTGTCAGGAAATGCATCCTCCCTGTCAACAAGTGCAGTAATGTAGCTTTCTCCCGTCTCTCATGCTGCATCATTTCTGTCCATTTTAGTACAGCAACAATAAACTGGTAACAGTTATTTAAGGCAACAATTTTGATTATTTATCTGGTCATTTATTACAAAAATCTCTCTTTTTGAGATCTTAGAAATTACTGCTTTTTGCCCTTAATTTAATATCTTCAACATTTGGTCAGAGTCATTTTTATATTTTATTTTTTGTGTGTCTACTTTCCAGTTAGAGAACAGGATATCTGCTTTAATTTTGACTACTTTTTATTGTGGAAAAACCTGGTTATCAGCTATAAATGAATATTAGAAATTAAAACTAATCTAAGCTATGCCAGTTGCATTTCAGCTCTACTTAGAGCTGTACAATAAATCAAATCTGAATCATCATTCAATATTATTGTGTGCTATATTGCAATGAAAAAAGTATGCTTTGCTGCAATATTTGGTTGGGTACCATATCTAAAGTGTTTTTTGTTCACCCTGTTGGTCCCAATAATATGTTTGACCAGTTGGCTAGTCTCTATTGGTCTTTGTTGCACATCTTATGCACTATTTTAGTGGCCAAGATGCTAAAGCTCACAGGAGATGATGGAAAAACTGGAATGATGGAAAAGAAAGCAGAGTCAAGAAACTGTGGGTTAATCGTACTTGCTTTTGTCACTGGAACGTTGAACAGTGCTATCGCAATAACAATGTTGTATGATGTCGTGCAACTCTAGGTCGAGTTCAAAATTTTAAATACTCAAATAAGGCATGGACTGATTACCAGTATAAATAGACAGTATAGTAAATAAATAAATAGTTATAATTAATCGTAAAATAATAAATAGTATTGTTGACCAGGGTTTTATTAAATTTTCCTTCTCGACTAATTGGTGGAAATATCAACAGATTGGTCCCTAAATAATCATTAGTTGCAGCCCTATTAGTGGTCACAGACATCCATTTTTATTTCTTTCGGTGTCAAGTTCTGTAGTATTTGTCATTAAGCTGAACTTTAAGTGGCTGCATATGAAGGCTGTGCAGCAGTGTTTCCATCGAGAAAACGTCGGAGCGGATATTTGATTGATCTGCACGAGTAGTTGCAATGCTGTTGCTGATTATTGTGATATCGATTATGATTAACCCACCGCCCCTAATGAGCTTTAACATCTTGACCTCCAAAAATTTACATCCCTCAAGGGGAAGTAAAGTACATCCAGGAGGTCAAGTATATTATTGGCCTGCAGGATTTGGATCCACTTTACTTAACATCAGATAATACAGCATATTGCATTTGGTCAAATGTAATTAAATATTATCAATACATCAATATTGCAGACCTTGATATTGTGATTTGATATGTTGTGCAGCTTTACTATTTTATCATTCTCTTAGCAGAATTGGATTTTAAAAGTGGCTGGCTTCTTGGCACTGACCTGCCTTTTTGTATTAATCCAAATATTTTCAGGATTGAACCATGGCAGTTCCTGTACGGTGCCTGATCATTCCAACCAGTTTCCTTTCTTCTAATGGGGTCTGTTTGTGTTTAATGGTTGGAAAATTGGACACAGTTGGTTGTTCCTGCTTGACAAAAGTGCCAAACACTTGTCAGAACTGGTTTTGAAATGGACAAAGTAAGGTTAATATTAGTGCTGGAAAATTAAATGACTACTATGTTTTATTGAAAAACAGAAAATTTTC
Source organism: Anableps anableps (assembly GCA_014839685.1). Lineage (NCBI taxonomy): Eukaryota > Metazoa > Chordata > Actinopteri > Cyprinodontiformes > Anablepidae > Anableps > Anableps anableps. The sequence continues at coordinate 20,382,436 of CM026084.1, forward strand.
AATGATGATAACCCTCATTAATACAATAAGACGCTTAATATGCAGCATGTGGCCTGTCAGGCAACACGTAGGGGAAACTCGAGCCTTTTTACAAGATGAAGAGATTGTAAACAGTTGTATGAAACTGCTTGTACTAAAAGATACAGTATTTGTACTGTTGAATGGCACTGCAAAATGGTTTTAAACATCATTATGTTGCTAGTTGAAAAAAATGTGGTGTTTTTTTGCTTATTTACTTATTCCGCAATGTTGTAGGTGATGTGTGTTTAGTTTGAAACTAAATGCCATTGTTCATAATTCATATTTTTAATTAGTTCTTTCAGTTTATATTGAAACAAATGCAATTATCGAAACGGGATTGTGAGTCTGAAATTGTGTTGTGATGGTTATTAAATACAGAAAAGTGTGATAATTTTTTTTTCTCCATATTGTCCAGTTCTTGTTCATATTAATCTTTTAGAAAGACATGCACTCATTTACAATGAAAATGTGTTCACTGTGCTTGAAAGCTGATTACATATAAGTTTAAATGAACAAGTCCTCATATATCCGGCCAGAATATCGTCAGAACCTTGTTTAATGCTAGAAAGAGTTCAGTCAAGGTAGACCTTGCTGAGGGAAATGTAACCAAATATTAGTGGAGGAGTTATGTATCTGTTGTACGATGTTGACCATTTGTGAATTAGAGATGATCTGTTTTTAAGAGTCATTTATTGTGTAATGTGAGTCATTCCACCCTGGAAAAAGAACTGTTTAAGTAAATCATTGTTATATAAATCAATGAGATTCAATTCAGATGCTAGCTACATCTATGCAAATTTTCTACTTTTCTCTCAAAGATGGAGGCTATATCTGCCCATAAATACACAGCAGATGCGTGTTACACATGAGTGTCTCTCATGAGGCTATTCTTCCTCATGATTTCTAGATAATGTTGCAGAAATGCTGTTTTGTAGTGGCACGAAATTCCCGCAGGCTCCGGTGAAACACACGACAGACAAATCATGTGCAGCGTACGTCATGTTTTTGTGATGAAGGCCAGTGGCTGACACTTCGCCCTGTTTGTCCTCTTTTCTGTTTCCCTCTCTGTAGTCACTGCATTAGTCAGATCTTGGAAAGTGTCAATCATATCCACCAGCATGATATTGTGCACAGAGACCTCAAGGTGAGTGAGACGACCACGCACACTCTCTTACACACACCTCTGCTCGTGGCCATGGCAACACACAGATGGCTCCCAGTCTCTGTTTCTTTCTCTCTCTGCAGTTTTTCTTCCATTCCTGTTTTTTTTTTTTTTTTTTCTTTCTCCCCTTATCTCCTGGGTTCCCCTCCCATTTTATTTTTTTTTCCCCTCTGTTCCTCTATCTGTTGTCACATCTGTCATCCTCTCTGTCCTTGACCGGAGTGCTCATGCATGTGTGCCCATGCTGAGCACAGAGATGGTGAGTCATGATCACGTGGAAGAGTTCGTCTCCCACCTGTGGCAAGGAAAAGACGAGGAGTCAAACAATGCATGCATGCAGGAATGCTTGCACATACATACATGCATTTTTAGTTCTTCCATGAGCAAAGAGGTAGGGGCATAGCCACAGGAGTTGCCAGGACAACCTGCGTGACGACATGCCTCTTGTGCAGCATCACAGGAGGGGCTTTAGTTGACCTAAATTGCTGATTGGCTCACTTTCTGATTGGCTTAGAGTGCAGGAAGACGGCTTCTATGCAACATCTGTTTTTTCTTCTTCTTCTTCCTAACAGAGTTCAAGGCTGTGATCATCGTCCGAGGTCTTACAAACAATCTCTTCATAGGTTAAAATGGTCATTTTTACGCTATTTGAGAACTTGTAAAGTTTACGCCATACGGTTTCTGCAGTTTGATCACATGGAACGTAGAGTGGAGCCCACCTGTCCCCCAGCTGGGAGGGATCCATCCATCAGGCTCTCCCTCAGTCCGTTTCCTGTCCATCCATCTCTTTTCCATCCATCCAACCATCTGTCTGTTTTCCATCCAGCCATCAGTTTATCTATCCATCCATCAAACCGTCTCTCCATCCGTCTGTTTCCTTTCCATCCGTCTATCTGTCCCTTAGTCTATTCATCCGTTTATTCATTTGTTCACCCATCCATCAATTCATCTGTTTTTCCATCCATCCATCCTTTCCATTCATCTGTGTCTCTTTGTCCAACCATCAGTTTATTCATCCATTTACTCACCTGTATATGCATCCATCTGTCCATCTATCGCCCATTCATCCATTTGTTCACTATCCATCTGTCCATCCATCCTTCTGGCAGGTTCTGTATTTAAAATGTTTGCCATATCATATCTTTATCTGCCATGAATTCATTGTGAACATTTTCATACTTAAGTAGACTGAGAACTTTGCTAATTTGAGTCTGGAAAAAGTAAGGAATTGGTTTTCTTTAAGTCATGTCCTGCTATATTTTGATTTCCTCCACATCCCCACCGTTCCACCACAATAATGCTTGAAAGAGAAAACATGTTTAGCAGGTTTCTTAGTATTTGGTCATTTTTAATTTACGATGAAGGAATCACAAAATCTGGATTTACAAATTGATGTCCGGTCAACCTTTATTTGATTAATAAGCTAAAGAAAATGTGCATTACAGTAGATGTTATTGGTTGATGTATTTACAGGCTGAAAATGCCGGGTGTTTTCAGTTTTGTTGCCGTTAATAAATGGGAAATATAATCAGACTTTTCAGTATTTGACCTGCGTGTCACCAATTAAAATATGATCTCTGGTGGGTTGATTGGTGCATCTCTGCTAAAAACATGTCTCGGACTTCGATGTGCAGTTCCTGTGTATAGATAGGTACTCCGTGTCCCAGAGTAACACTATTACCTCGAGCGCTGCATGTCTGATTTGTTAGCCTTTTATCCTGAGTGGGCTTTTTACTGCGTCCCTTAATGTCCCACTGCCCAAACTACAGCCATTTAGAACGCTGCCACACACGCTGCCTCTCACTAAGTACACTCTCCGTTTAGCATGCAGCGTGCAGCTCTGCCCAAATGCCTCCCGAGTGGTTTCTATGGCTACAAAAACATGCCCATATAAGGTGTCGTGAAGATTGTTAACTACCCATCCTTTCCCCTTTCTTCTCTCTTTCTATGGCTTTGTCACACCTTTCCTCCACCCCCACACAATCTGTGTCAAATGCATCAAAAATAAATATTTCTGAGAAGGAGCTCTACTGATGAGTGTCTGCAATTATCTCTCTATCTTCATCTCTTGTCCTACATTCTGCTTCTCAATATGTGTGTCTGTGCGTCAGCCTGAGAACCTGTTGCTGGCCAGTAAGATGAAGGGAGCTGCAGTGAAGCTGGCAGACTTTGGCCTCGCTATTGAGGTGCAGGGCGACCAGCAGGCTTGGTTTGGTAAGAAAATGCACACAGAAACTCATAAATGTCATTTTAGCAGTGGATAGTTTGAACACTGGGTCTGAGCTGTTGCTAAATGTCTCCTTCAGTCAGATAATCTGCAAAGGAACACATCCACTGCCTCTCAGAAGCCATAGAAAATTTGTAGGGATCATTGCTTAAACAAAACACTTCCACTTTGTAGTTCATGCTTGGGTCATTTTATCTTGGCTGACAGCTCAGCTGCCTGTGTTTGGCACTGTCTAACAGAAGTGAGTTGATTAAATGGCATTTTCTTGTGACTCCACTCTGTCATCTGTTCTTCCATAAGAAGCCATCAAGGTCACTATCATTTGAGCATTTCATATAAATACACAAAAAGTCCTGGTCTTGATTTTACAGGTCTCTGATCACAGCCTAATCAGTCTTCTGAATTATCTTTGGGGCAGGATTTGCTGGTACTCCAGGCTATCTTTCCCCGGAGGTGTTGAGGAAGGATCCCTACGGCAAGCCTGTGGACATATGGGCCTGCGGTGAGTTTGATCTTACAATTTTAAAGCCTTACTTCCCATTTCAAGTTGTTGGCTTTAACTAAACATAAACTATTTTCCCTAAAAAGTAATTTACCATTACTTTTAAAAAAAAAAAAAAAAGTATCAAAGATGCACAGATCAGCTTTAAAAAATGATCTCTGGTTTTCTTTGAGACGTGACCTCCCTGTTCTGATATTTACAGCTTTAGTGTTGTTTTTCAGAGGACAACAGATGTGTCTCAACAAATTAAATTATCATCAAAAAGCATTTCTGTTCATTTTGATGATTATGGCTAACAGCCAATGAAAATTGAAAACTTAGTTTCTCTGAAAAATGCATAACATGCTTATGATATCAGTAGTTCAGGAAGGGATTTACACAAGAAGTGCAACAGTTGTTGCCCCAGCCCTAGATGTGTCCATGTGCGGCAGCTCTTGAAGCTTGTTTACCTTTTTCTACCACAGTTTTTCCTTCCACACAACTTTCTGTTAATATTAGCAGGATCGAGCACTCTTTGAACAGCCTTTTTCTTTTTTTGGCTTACTGTCAAAGGCTTACTTGCAGAGGGTGTCAACAGTCTTCTTCATGGTTCTGTTGACCATAAGATAACATATCTGTTTCAAACATCTTTTTATTAGTCTTATTATTAGTCTTACTTTCTTAGAAACAAAACTGTTAGGTATAGGGTTAGTGTTAATTGTGTGGTAAACCATTTTCATAAAAATGATCAGAAATAAATTATTAAAATATGTCACTCATACAATGAATCTATATAACATAGTTATGCTTTTTGAATGGACTTACTGAAATAAGTTAACTTTTTTTTCCCTTGATGTTCTAATTTACTGAGATGCACTCGTTTATCCCCACTGGGCCATCTGTCGTGTCCTGTTGTGGAGTATATCAATCACCTGTTGCTGAATACTCCTTATTTTCAACCACTTCAGCCAGTTTTGTAACATGATTTTTCTTCTCGCTTCATCTTCGTCAGGTGTTATTCTGTATATCTTGTTAGTCGGATATCCTCCTTTCTGGGATGAAGATCAGCACAAACTCTATCAGCAGATCAAAGCTGGAGCATACGATGTAAGTGTGCTTTGTTTCTCTCCATGCGCATGTGTTGGTGTATATTTGCAATGGGTGCAGTGCAGGGCTTGGCTAAGCACTTTTTGAATGTTTAATAGTGTCCAATTGAGATCTGGTCCAAAGCTATTGATCCTATCAGGGCTTTCCTGACGCATTGCAGAGGTGTGTGTTTGTGTGTGAGCAGGAGAATCGGAAGGTGTATCCTATCTCCTAGTTGCTGTTTAATCAAGTCACACTGCAGCTTTTTTGTTCATCCTTCTGCACTTGTAATACAGGAATGACTTCTATAAGCTTTAAAATATATCTTGAAGAGATGCTCTGATGTTTTTTCATGGTCAGAAACCTGCAGATACACTCCACCAGGTCCCTTTAGTAAGGAAACATAGATTACAGCTCTGTTCTTCCTCCCATGTCTTCATTTAACTTCAAAATTTCCTCAGTTCCCATCTCCAGAGTGGGACACGGTGACTCCAGAGGCGAAGAACCTGATCAACCAGATGCTGACCATCAACCCAGCCAAGAGAATCACTGCTGAACAAGCCCTGAAACACCCATGGGTCTGCGTAAGTGATCAAGCTCTCCACAGAACCAGAAATCATCTTAACATACTACCCGTTCACAGAGACTGCTTTAAGTTATATTTACTGATATACAGACTTAGAAATATGTTTAAAGCTCATCATGTGTTATTTTACGTGTTCTTTCTTTGTCCTCTTACAGCACCGTTCTACAGTGGCGTCCATGATGCACAGACAGGAAACTGTTGAATGTCTGCGTAAATTCAACGCTCGCCGAAAACTCAAGGTAGAAATCTACAGTTTGGGTTTTTTTTAATACCACTCCTATGACTTCTCTTTGGCTTCTGGGATTATTCTTTTTCACACTTTACAACTAATGTAACTACTCCTCTGTGCACTACCACTGTAATGTGATAGGATTTCAAATTGGTTTCCCAATCTGCCTTTAGGATTTCCTCTCATAAACCATGCAATATATTTAAACTTATTTTCACTCAGTACAGCTTATTAAATCTCAAGTTCATGGCTAATCTCATCTCCGTCTGTCACATTTGTGCCCAGTTATATAGGATCCAGTTCGGTTCAAGCTGAATTCAAATCTGTTTTATTTCTATAAAGTCCAGTTACATTCAGATCCAGTCACAAGAGTTCAAGTCTATTTCAGTCCTAATTATGATACCGTACTGCTGGGTAGTTTTTATGCATTAAGCCTGGTTCACTCGCCAAGATAATTATGCTGATTTTTGACCGAATTTTCCCCTTCTGACAATCTTAAGGACACTCAGATTATTGTGACACCTCCAAAGATAATTTTAGGAGATGAGCGCGATCTAGTCTGCTTGGAAGGATGTCGGAATCGATCCGACCTCAAATCTGCGATATTCAACATGTTGGAATGTCTTGGCCCGGTGTTCCCCCGAGGACAAACGAGCTCGCATCCTGTTAAATGTGATGTGTAGCCGATCAGAAAGTGAGGTAACGGAAACACGGAGGGGAATCCAAAACACAGAAGACAAAACAAGTGCCCTGATGCATCAGAAAGTCCAGTGAGCATCGGAGACATCATTTTTGTATAGTTTTTTTTTTTTTTCTGTGTTTAAAAATGGCCCATAAAATATCGCCATTGCTTCTTCCTCGTCGGCCATGTTTGTTTACTCTGAACTCACGTTTGACCTCGAAGTTTTGCGAAATTTCCCGTCTGACTTCTGAATGTTTGTGAGTGAAATCTGTTCATGTGGTGTGTTGTCTTTTCCTGTTACATTGAATTTTTTTATCTATGTGTGGGGTCTCTCAGGTTTTGAAAACCACCCGATGATTTTGAAATCTTGCTGTGTGAACCAGGCATTAAGGACTACTATTTTCAGTCTAGTACAGTCATAGACATTTACAGACAAGTACGAGGGTGGGGATGTGATGATGTGGAGCTAAGATGGTAATCCTTGATATTTCATAAACAGCAATGGATACACAATATCAGGAGATGACTCGATATACAGACATATTTCTGCCCGATAACAATCCAAAACAAGCAGACTTACCAAAGAAGAAAAAGCTTGATGTAACATGTAGGTTTCTAGTGAAACATCCAGCAGGATGTTTTAAAAACAAAGTTAGCAGCTGACATAAAAAAAAAATAAAAAAAAACATAAAGCGTTTGATTCCTCGTTATAAATTGGTTGATAGAGTATTTTAAAAATGTTATGTAAATATTTATTTTGAATTGTTCAGTTTAAAGCTTGTGATAAGAGTCCTTACATTTGAGATCTACCGTACAGCTAAACACAGATCCACCTAAGATTCAACTTCATACTAATTATGTGTTTAAAGGGCTTTAATATAACCACTTTAGGCCTCAGCTATCATGTGTATGTAGGATTCTAGTGTTGTCACTTGATTTGTTACTTTGCTGGGGCTTCATACTGCATCTTTTTGTGTTGCTATGACGCTGTCTCAGATGTCTAAAAATACATTTTTTCTTTCACTTCAGCATTAAAAGAACAGTTTTTGTAACACTTTCATAATTGTCAATGATATATAGACACATTTAAAGATAGAAAAGCCCAGCTTTATTCCTTTCGAGGGAGCAGCATTAAAATGTTTTAAAAGGTGTCCAGTAATAGTTGCTGTACTTTGCATTCATGGCCATGCATGCAAACTACTGGAATCAAGCAGCAACTGTTCTGTTTCTTCACATCATTTAAATTCTTTTGCATAAATAAAGGTGCAACACAACTCTTTGAACTCACAGTAACAGTGCCTTGCAAAGGTATTCACACCCTGTGAGCTTTTCATTTTATCACGTTACAACCACAGACTTGAATATTTTTTCATTGGGATTTTAAGTAATAAAGCAACACAAATAATTGCATAACCGAAGTGAAAGTAAAAGGATAGTTTCCAAATGTTTTTACAAGTAGAAATGAGAATAAGATTTGAATATAAATATGACAAGCATTTGTATCGAGTCCCCCTGAGTCATACTTTATATAACCACCTTTCACTGCAATTACATCTACAAATATTTTGGGGTTTTTGTCTGGCTTTGCACATCTAGTAAATTAAATCTTTGCCCATTCATCTCAAGCTCATTTGAACGTCAGTTTTCAAGTTTTTCCACAGGCCTAGACTTCGAATGGGCCGATATAATAGGAATATGGTTTGATCTAAATCGGGGAGGTACACTCCAGTCCCCACGAGATGGGTTCCTACTTGTTTTTGATGAATGTCTGCTCTAACAGAGTAGATTCTACAGGCTTAATTTAATTAACTTTGGTTTGTTACGAGACCTCTGTATTCATTTGACTTGGGTGTGTTGAACCAGGTACACATGTAAAACATGCATGAAACCACCTCATGAGTACTGGAGTTTTAACAGAGCTAATTAAAACCCTTTCCAGGGTAGATCTGGCTTTATGTTTAGGGTTGTTATCCTCTTGGAAGGTAAATTTCCAACCCATTTTTTTGCAACTTCAGTCATCTTCTCTGACCAGGTTCCCTGATCCTGCTGAAAAGAAGCATCCCCACAGCATGATGGTCCCAACATTATGTTTTACAGTGGTAATGGTGCATTCAGGGAGACGAGGAGTATTAGTTTTACTACACAGTTTTCATGTCAAGCCAAAAGCCTAATTTCTGTCTCCTCGAACTAGATGCCCTTTTTGCACATATTAACTGTGTCTGCTACATGGATTGTAGCAAAAAGGTTAATTATGATCTTTTCCACCACTCTTCTATAAAGGCCAGACTTTCCCACTAGAGCTGTGGATCTATGAATCTCCCCCAGATACTATAGGCCTCTTATGATAACTCCTCTCCCTGTCCAGTCTTTGTTTTGGTGGCCCATAGATTGGAAGCTTTGTGGTCGTGTCACACTCTTGCATTTTCAGATGACAGACTGAGCCGTAGTCTGTGAAATGTTCAAAGCTTAGAATATTGTTTCACAACCTGACTTTAAATTTCTTCACCACTTTATATTCCTGACATGCCTTCTCAGTCTTCATGAGGCTGTTTGTTCTCTGGTTTTCTCTAACAAACCTCTGAGACCTTCACAGAACTTTATCTTTAATTGCACACAGGTGGATTCTTGTGAACGTAATTGGTTGCACTGGACCTTATTTGGTTGAATATAAATGAATGGCATTCTTTCTTCAGATTTTTATTTGCAAAAGTGAAAAAAAGTGTAGTTTTCCTTCTCTCTTCATGGTAATTAAGTACTACTTTATGTTGGTCTATCATATAAAATCTTAAAGTTTGTGGTTATAATGTGACAAAATGAAAGTGTAAGGTGTATGACTATTTCGCAGGGCACTTCAGTGGTCCACATTCATGCGTCTGCTAAATTTGCAGAACAGTGAAGAGTCTTTTGTCCTGTTTAGGGCTTCAACTAATGATTATTTTAGTTATCGATTATTCTGACGATTAATCGGGTAAAAAAAAATTGGCACATTCTGCAGATTTTTCATTCAATCCTTGTAATACAATAATAGAAATACATTAAAAGATGCAAATAAATATAAATAAGAAAATAAACATTGTCAATCAGTGACGTTTTATTACACAATTTGAACTGGGTGAAGCTAAAAGTATGGCACTTGAGGAGTTTTGGGCAGAACATATTTACAGACAAAGGGGGGTTTCTTATCTTAAATCCAAAATGTATATATTTGTTCACAATTTTGGCTTAATTACTGCTCTGCCTATGTTGTTCTTTCAGCAATTCACCTTTTTTTTTGAGTCTGTATACTCCAGTTAACGATTAATTGATGACTAAATTAGTTGACGATTATTAGTACAGTAATCGATTCATCACGATGAATACGATTAATCATTTCAGCCCTTGTCCTGTTTGAACTGAAATTGAAATGGTTTAAAGGAAAAGCAAAAATCCTACCAAACCAAAACTAGCATTCTATCTCCTTGTGTCTTTCTCACATCTTTTCCTCCTCCTTCTCCAGGGAGCCATTCTCACCACCATGCTGGTGTCCAGAAACTTCTCAGGTGGGTGTGCCCTTCGCCCTCAGCCTCCCACGCAGCACATGCAGAGGGAGAGGAGGAAGGAGAGTGGATAGAGTCCTCTGCACCTCTTTTAACCCCCCCACCACCACCACCACCATACACACACACTCACACACACTCACCCACTCATCCTTAAAATAACAATATGCTTTTGTGTGTGCAGAAGAGTTTGGACGCTTAAAACGCTAAACTGATCTGAAACGTGATGTTCCTGAGTATTACTGTAGAGCTAATATAGTAGTCATGATGAATCTTTGAGAGCTGATATGTTTTTTAGATTGTCATGTATCAGATTGTATGTGAGTGCAAGTTCTGTCTTTGTCCAAGTTAATGTATCTCTCCCTGTTTGTCTGTCTGTGTGCGTCTCTCTCTTTTCTGCTGCCCATGGAGAGTTTGCTTGTTTAAAAAAAGGAAAAACAGACTTTTAGAAGATTTTGATGTTTTGGGGAAGGATGTTGGTATAAACGAGTGACAATTAAGATTCAGTGTTTTGTTTTTGTTTTTTGTTTTGTTTTTTTTTTTGTTGTTTTTTTTTTTGTTTGTTTTTTCCTGAGTCTGCTAAGAGTGACTTGTTTTTGCTGAGGCCCTGCTCTCAGTTTTCAATTAATTGGTCAGTCGATGGTTAGTGATTTCAGCCCTGGATCTAGGAATCCACAGGGGGTGCACATTTTTGCTTCAACCCACTTTCATCAAAGTGAGGTGCATCTCAGTGAACTTGAAGGTCATTGATAAGTTGATTTATTTCAGTAATTCAGCTTAACAAGAGAAACTAGTAGAGGTTCATTGCACAGAGTGATATATTTCAAAGTGATTCTTATAGCGAATAAAAACTATCCAAAATTCAGTGTTTCAGAAAATTTGAATATTAAGACACCAAAAAAAGATTTTTAAATCAGAAATTGAGAGGGCTACCTTAGGACAACCTCCACAAGGAGGTTAGGCCACACAGAGTTATAACTGAAGAAACTGATTGTTTGTGGTGCTCTTAAGAGAACAAAAAACTGGCAGAAAAAAGATGCACAATGAATAAGATGACCATAAGATGATGATGTCCTTAAGAGGAGAGTGAAGCAAACCCAAAATTCAAGCATTTGGGGGGAGATTCATATGGTTAGCACTGCGGTTGGAGTTGGAGCCACCACACACAGTTGTATGCAGAACATGAGCTACAACCGTCGCGTTCCTTGTGCTAAAGCATTCTAAACCAGAGACGATATCTGAAGAGTCTTATCTGGGCTAACTCATGAGAAACAGGACTGGACTTTTGCTCAGTGGCCCAAAGTCCTCGTCTCAGTAAAAAGTGCATTTAATATTTTGGTTGGAGATTTCTGTACCCAGGCATATTAAAGGAAAGTTAAGTGGATAGAAAAACCCATCTGACGTAAATCCCATCGGAAAACTGTGGGATATTCTCTAGAGGAAGATGTGACACTGGAACCATCGATGCAGCTAAAGCAATATGGGCTTCATAAAAAACTGATCCCATCCATGCTACACTGCATTGATGCAGGAATTCTTGCAGGATTCTTGAAGGATCCCTGTAAAAGTAAAGACTGCATGTAGTGTACAGTACATGGACATACTTTACAGTGTGCTATTTTTGTATTGAAAAACCTTGTTTTTTTGCTTGTTTTGTTCTAATTTCTGAAAAACTGAACTTTGGATTTTATTAGATGTAAGACTTAATTACCAAAACTTGTTTGCTTGAAATATAAATCTGTTTGTGCAACAAATCTGCTTAATAACTTTTTGAGATGATGACTCATTGAGATGATCCTGTATTTGGGCTGTAGCCAGCATACCCTGTGCTTTTCTAGGCCCAGTCTGGAAATGATGAGATAAGAGCTGCCTATTTTGCATAGCTCCTCCCAACTGTAGCATTTTTGTCCAATAGTGGGCCGGCAGCATACCAACTCTGCTGCTGCCGCCTCCTCCACGGCCTCACTGGCTCAGGAAGGTACGTCCCAGAGACACGCCCATCCACTTCCTCTCTACACACACAGCCTTTTTTGGGGGGTTGGGATCCATAGTGCGGGGTGGCCCTCATTACCATCCCCATATTCCTGCATGCAGCCTCTGCCAGCTTTATGATTAGCATTCACACACGACTCTGCATGCATACTCACCCAGGGTGGTTTCATTGATCTGTTTTTGCTGTATGGCAGAGACATCAGATTTTCCTCGTGCTATAATGTATATCCAGCATCAGTTAATAGTAATCAGCCTACTTTAGTTTGCACTCCAAAGTGTTTCTTGCAGTCACATCTCACCAACACTCAGCCACAACCATTTCATTCACTAAATTAAGTCCTCACACCCCTGCGATCCTCACCAGCCGGGTCTGGGAAGGCTGGGAGCGGGATGAGCTGGGGCAGGGGATGAGGAGGGGCTTGTGTTCTGGGGGCGGGATCCCCATACTGCAGGGGGTTGGCAAGAGCTGGGTTGGCGTGCTGCCATCGTCAGACCTGGTTCTGGAGAAATGGACGAAAGAGGCAGGTGTTGAGGGGCAGAGGGGAGAGGCTTTGATGGAGACTCTAGATGGGAGCGCTGCTTTCAGTTACGCTGCATAAACATCCTGAATATGCAGCCTTCCTGATTAACCTCTGGAAAATAAAGCCATTTCAAGGCTCATCTCTCCCTCTTGAGGCCTGTTTCAGTACGTTTGAGTGAAACTTCACACCTTGAAAGTACTGAAATGAGTCTCTCCTCCTCTCCTGCCGAGTGGAGACGGATGGCAAAGGTCGGCGATTCCAATGGTGGCTCCATGGATCTATTAATGAGAATAAGGCAGTGTAGAGCAAAATGGATCCTCTGTCAGTTTTAGACGAGAGAATCTTCTTTGCTCTGCAGTGTGCAATCATTTCTGCAGGGTCTGTGTGTAAAGAAAAGGCAGGTTTTTCTCTTAGGATGTGTGATTGTTGAGCTGAGCTTTTGGGGTGTTTGTGGTACCCTCCAAATGCGGGCTTCCTCGCTGACACTGGACCAAGGTGCCTGTTTGTAAGTTTGTTAATATCATGTGTGGCGTCATCACTCCAGACTTGACTCCTTATCTCTTCTCCTTTTTAAAGTCATCTGAGTTTTTTTTGTTTGTTTGTTTTTGTTTTGTTTGTTTGGTTTTTTTTTTTTTTTGTTTTGCCCTCTTATGTCACTCATGACTGCAAAATCCAAGCCTTCTTGACTGTAACTGCTTTCCCGCACTTCCTTAAGTCTGGCTAAAGCAGGGCTTTGCAGTTTGCTCATGATGTTATCTTTAACAACGTTAAATGTAAAAACTGGCATATCTGCACATTTTAAGCATTTCTCTATCTGTCTCAAAATTTGTTTTGCTTTGCTGCCTTTTGCATGTGGGTGTCTTGTGTGGTGAAATCCTATAAAATGTTCTCTGGAGATGCCTCCTTCAGATGCTTCCTAATGCAGTCTCCCCTGCTGCTCACCATTCGGCGCTTTGCTTGAGTGGTGCAGGCTTCCTGTGGTCGGTCATCTTGACTTCATCTGTGCTGTCTTGTGTACCTTGTGATCCTTCATAGTTTGGAGGGGAGGCCATATTTGGAAAGCAAACGAACAAGGCAGCCCTACACCTTCACACAGTGCCTTGAAGAAGTACTTGTTCACACTTTGTCAGGTTAAAGCCACAAACTTCGTTGTGTTTTTATCTGACAGACACAAAGTGATGCATCATTATGAAAATGAAAGAAAATGTTATTAAATTTTCACAAATAAAAAATCCTGCCTCCTGTGTTCTGATATCTCTAAGTAAAATCCAACCAATTACCTGCCGAAGTCACCTTGTAAGTGGGAGTGAATACTCCACCTGTGTGCTTTAATCCCAAAATAAATCCATCTGTTCAGTGAAAGCTGCAGGGGTTTGGAGAAGATTAGAAAACAACAGCACGATGAAAAACAAGGGATACAGCAGACAGGTGAAGAAAGTTCTGGAGAAGTCCTCTTAAACTGAGCATTAATCAAACATGAATGTAAGAGGCTCATAGTAAATCAGGAGGAGCTGCAAAGATGCACAGCTCAGGTGGGAGAATCTGTCAACAGGGCAACTATTAGTTCCACAAATCTGGTCTTTTTGGAAAAGTGAAGCCATATGAAAAGAAAACCATATGAGGGTCACTGTTTGATAAAACCGTAAATCATTTTCCTTTCACTCTGCAATGCACTACTTTGTGTCGATGTGTATCATAAAATCCTTGTAGAAATACTTTGAAATACTTTGAAGTTTATTGTTGTAACATGACAAATGTTTAAAAAGTGAGAGTCCTGCAAAGTGGTATGAATACTTTAGCAAGGCACTGCAGATAGAAAACAGTTGGGTTTTTTAAAAAAAATCCAAGATGTGGCCAAATAAGGAGTATGTTTTATGATCAATCAGCTCTTCTGTCCCTGGTTGTGGAATGAAAGCTTTTCTTTATCGCATATTTTTCCCTCTCTGGATGCTGCACGGCCAGATCAAGATGAAAACTAGCATATCAGCCAAGGTCAAGGAGCATGGGTCGTCACTTGAAACTGTTTGCTGCTGTAAATGCTACTACACCCCTTATCTCTAATCTCTCTTGTAGTGTAATTCTAAGCCCTCTGTTACAATCCTCCCCTCAACCCCCACTTCCCTTCTCCCATATCTTGTTTGAAGGTAAGAAACACAAGATAAGAGTTTTGAAAACTGTGTGTGTCGGTAGCAAAACAAGTGAAAAGGAAGCAGGGTGGAGAGCTTCAGACATGGAGGAAACTGGTTGGAGCCCTTAAAGGAAATCAATGATTTACATTAACCTAGCTCGTCGCAGTCAGTCCTGACGGCGGTTTGAGTCTGACCATCAGCCTCTCTTAGATCTGCAGGGGTCTTCTCTCAGACAGGAAATGGATTTAGGAGGTTTACTTTGCTCTCAGGTTTCTCTTTTATCCCCCAGATAGAAGTGAATGGATTAAGATGTGAATGGGTTTTTGCAGAGTGTAGCAACCTGTTCAGCTGAGGGAAAATTGCACCACAGGTCCATTAAATGCATGTTATTCTCTGGAAACATCTAACCTTACTTGGTCACAAAGGCAGGCCTAATAGGGTTTCGTAGATACGAAAATCGGAGATCAAGATCTCAATAGAAGCTTAAAAACTAGGTGGATATTATCAACTTAAATGAAACTTTTTAACATGTTTTTTTTTCCCCTCCCTTTTTCATCCTCTGTATTTTCACAGCATGCAAAAGTTTACTCAACAAGAAGTCGGATTCTGCCAAGGTGAGCTCGTCCTTAATACCCGTCTGGCCTCCTGTGTCCTTTCTATCTCGTCCCTTCTGTCTCAGTTCCACCTACAGTTATCAGCTCAGGGTTCTTTATTTTGAACAAGAAACTACTATGCAAACAGGCTTCCTGCTGTGTTAAAACTTCGAGTATAACAGAAGATCAAACATTTTGATCAACGTTTTGGTGGAAGCCCTCTTAGCCCGGTGCTAATCATGCACTAGCACCGATTCAGCACGGAAACAGGTTAGGTGGGATCACCTCCAAACCGATGTTCAGATGTCAAGCAAAGCATCGAAACTCATATATCTATCGACCGATAGATAATTTTTTTTTTTTTTTTTAATTATTAAAACTTGAAAACAAAGTTATGACAGATCTCAATCTATGCTTTGAAGGGTTTTTGTGTAGGATAGTCCAGGTTAGACTTCACAAGGCTATCTTTTACAAATACTGAAATAAACTAAGCTCATTCAGAAACCAAAAAAATAAGTGATTTAAGCCTTTACCACACTGCCAAATCAAAAGCCAACTTCAGCCTTGTGTTGGTTCGTGATTTGTAGGGCGGTACCAATACAATCAGCTCACAAAGTGAGATGAAACGAGGCAAAACCTAAGCAATATTTTGAGGAAAAGAAGTAAAAATCCCCCCCCCACCCCTTTTTTTTAAAGAATCTATTCGATGTAAAATATTTCAGTTCTTGTTGGGCTTGTTAATATTATGATTTTTTTTTTTTTTTTGATTTTTTTTTTTTTTTTTTTTTTTTTTTTTTTTTTTTATACTTGTTTTACTCTTAAGATGTTCCGAACAGCAAAAACAATTATCCCAACCTTCCAAGGTTTTTTTGATATGTTTGTCCTAAAAAGTAAAGGTTTCATGAATCTCAAACTCTGTTTGAAAGAATCATTTTTCTTTGTTGAATTATCCAGCTCAGGGTTTAACGGACTAAACATTTTAGATTTTAAACTAGAGATGATCTAATGCAATCCAGCCTCATTAAAAACTGTGAAATTGCTCCTTAGATCATTGCCGATTTGAAGGTTTGACATAGATGGTGCTTTAGCATCGTTAGCGGCTAATACTTAGCCAATCATGGTATTCTTTTAGTGCTTGTTAATCGTTTGTATCTTTGTCATTCTGTTTTTTCCATGGAGTTCCCAACATGTTTCCAAACAATCTAAGAAAGGTGAAGGCTTCTTCAATGCCTTTGTAGCTGAGTGTTTGTTGTCAGCCAAGTAGTGCATTTATTAGCCAACAGTTCAGCAACTACTTCCTTCCTTTGTTCAAAATAAGAGTCTCAAACATGGATACAGAGTTCCAAGTTTAAAGCACTTGCCTTCAAATCCAGGGCTCATTTAATAGCTTAGATTTATTTCAGCTTTTGAAGTGATTTGCTAAAAGAAACTGAGTACACAGATTTCACTTTGAGAAATATTATAGCCTTTTATTTTAACTCTAATTATTTTGCAGTCAAATTTGGTTGGATATTTAAAAAAGAATATTAGTCATAAAATACTGTATTTCCTCCTGGAATTTATTGACCCACATTCCCTGTTTATTTCTCCTTTTCTGTCATGTATTTAGAGCCTAAAACTCTCGTAGACCCATCCACAGGTTTCATAGTTTTGCTTCTTTTTTCCCAGTACTTGTTCTATTGATTTATTCTTTTACCTTAAGTCAGCTTTGGTCAACTCTGTTTCCGAGCAATCTCCCATCACTTTCAGCTCTCTCCTCTTCCTGCTGCCTTCCCTGTCTAGATTTTTTTTTTTTGCTCCTGGGGTTTTCTCTGTGTAGTTAAGTGGCACAAGCATGGAGAGTTAGTCAGGCAGTAAAAAGGATGATCTAGAGGCCATTCTGTGGCACTCACCCCTCTCATTTATCCTGTTAGCTCTCACCAGCCCTGGAGCCTGGAAAAACATTAGCCCCCTTTACCGAAAAAGGCGATTAAATTCAAATGCATCTGTGTGTATGTTTGTGTAGCTTTTGTGTTTCACTTTGAGTGTTTGCGTTCTCGTCCCAGCCTTCTACCAACAACAGTAAGAACAGTATAGTGAGCGCCATCAATGCCCTGAAAGACACCAACATGGCAGCCAACGCCCAGATGGTACAGTAGGCCGCCGCAGTGCCAGTGCCCACCTCTCTCCTCCACCTCCAAGTTGTTGCATAGTTGCCCGATTTTTATTTTTCCTCCCTCATCCTCCATCATCATGCTTATCATCCTTCAGCTACATTCCAGGAGATGTAGCTTTGTATCATTCCCCATCCCAGCAGTCCCAACTTGAAGCCATAAAACCTCCCAAAGGTGCACAAGTGTTACTGAGATCAATGTGCATTAAGGACCTTTGGGAATCCTTCAAAATTATAAAATCATTAGTTTAAGTCTCAGGCAGCGCATGTGCACCCATTTAGTTTTATACACAATAAATTAGAATATCATTGAAGAGCCAGTTTCTTCACTATTTCAATTCAAGGAGTGAAACGTATTTGTTTACTCTTATATTTCAAGTGTTTATTTCAGTTGATGTAGATGATTTGGACTTACAGTAAACCAAAACTACAAACTTAGCTTTTCAGAAAATTTGAATATTGTATAAGAATTAAAAAAAAAAAAAAAAAAAAAAAGTTTGTTCGCAGACAAGTCTTAAAAAGTCTTAAATTAATGTATCTAACATTAAGGCTTTAAAATGTCTTAAATTCATTGAAAAAAAACAAAAAAACAAAAACAAAAAAACAGGCAAGTTAGCCCTAAATATGTGACAAGTTTTAAATCTTAAATTTTGTTGTGGCAGAACTATTTAATCTTGTTTATTCCATGTAGTTTTTTTTTTTTTTTTTTTTTTTTTGTTTTTTTTTTTTTTTTTTTTTTTTTTTTTCTCTCCGCCCTCGCAGGACTTTTCAGTCAGGCTAAAGTTTGAGTCACCTGCACACACCTTCATTGGGTTCTATGACTTGAGGTAGTTATGGCTACAGCTAACTAGCTGCTAATATACCCTTGATAGCAAGGTAGCTAGATTTTTGTTTTTGTTTTTTTTGTTTGTTTTTTTTTTTTACATCCATCATGGATAAGTGCAAATTTATCACCTATTTATTGCCTTTTTGTAGATTTCTGTCACAATACAGGTCTTAAATTTCATTCATAATGGTCTCTAAAAGGTTTTAAAAGTCTTAAATTTTAGTTGGTGAAATCTGCAGAAACCCTGCAGACATTCTCAACAAGGAGGGTAAGCCACAAAAGGGTGTTGTTAAATAAACAGCCTATTCACTGCGCTGTATCCAAACATATTAATGGAAAGCCGAGTGGAAGGAAAAAGTGTGGTTGAAAAAAAAGAGCATGGCAGGCTTGAGAGCACTGCCCTGAGAGCACCAAGGGCAAATTCCCTAGGCGAGGACCAGGGATAGACGATAGTGGTATTTGTTGTAATACCTTTAAAAGAGATTATTAAAATGTGTTTAAAAAGGCATTGCAGTCCTTTGTATTAATAGATTGTATAGCTGTGAGTTCTCATCACTGCAGTCAAAGCCCCAGAAAAGTAAATGTAACAATCACAACACTTTGTCAGGATGATTCCAAATTCTTTTGACGATGAAAAAAAAAAAAAATCACTATAATGATAAATTATGCAATAATTGCCCATCCCTAATGTGGACTGCAGCTGGAGTAAGTGCTTCACCACATACAGACATATTCAGGATTGGCAAGAACTGTAACATTCATTGTGTTAAATTATTCCTGTGGCAGAGACAGTTTCATCTTACCTGGGCTAAGATGACAAATGACTGGGCAGTTGCACAGTGGTCCAGAGTCTTCTTTTGAGATGAATGTAAATTATGCATTTCATTTGGAAATCAAGGTCCCAGAGTCTGGAGGAAGAGAGAAGCACTGAATCAAAGTTCCTTTTAGGTCCAGCCTGAAGTTTCCAGTCTGTGATGATTTGAGTTGTTATGTTATCTACTGATGTTTGAGAGTGAAAAGGTGGTTGCAAAAGATGCTTGTCTGTTAGTGCTTTATCCCAGTATAATATTGGAAAGTTGAGTGATAAGAAAAACTCATCTGACGTTATTAACTGTGAAGCTGAAGGTTAGAGATGGCAGATGTGCAGAGGGCTGCTGTTAGAGCAATGCAGTAATTCATTGTTTTGTGAAAGCTGCTTTTCTGAATTATAAAGTCCAAATACCGTAAACTATGCAGGCATTATTTTTAGTAATCCCATATTTCTATATTAAAATCCTTTTTATAGGTTTTATGTAGTAGTTTTACTTTTTCTAATAAACCGAACATTTGGTTTCTTTAACTAAAAGCCATAATCATCAAAATTACCAAACACTTGAAATACATGTTTGCAATTTCTGTATAATAAACAAGTTTCACTTTTTGAATTGAATTATTGAAATAAATTAGCTTATCGATTTATATTTTTACTAATACCAAGTGGCATCTGTACATAAAGCATGGGCTTGTTGGTTGGACTACATGTTGCTCACATCATGCAGCTAGCAGTTGAAGCATCAGACATTGTTCGGTTTTATATTGTTTGTTTATCCAGACCCTGTATATAATTTTTAACATCCCAAACCTAACTAGATATGCTTTTTCCATTTCAACCATCTATTCCAGCATCTTTCTTTGTACTTTGAACTTTTTTTTAACCAATCCACCATGTGTTTTTCCTCACTTTAACCTGCTTTCTTTCATTAACATTCTTACTGACATCCTGGTTATACTGCCTTAATCAGGCTCCTGTAGCATGCAGTGAATGATGTGTTGTAGTGGTGTGGTTTGGATAAGGTAGTTTGCTTTAAAGGTGCTTCACAACTGGTGTAACAGGTCCCCAAATTAGATTATATGTGTGCAATTTAGAGGGCATATATCACCTTCATCTTTCCAACCTTTCAGATGTATGTAGGTTTTTAGCCTAAAATAGTTAGGTTTCTTTCCATGTCTAAAGTCAATAAATAAATTTCACAGAAGAAAGAAAAAGGTAGTCAATCTCGGGCATCGGTACATAACACAGTGGTTGGTCCAAAACAAATGGGGGGAGATAGCGAAGTCTTCAGTTCAAGTTTAAGTCATTGTGATTATGATTTTTGAGGGGGGGCCTAACAAATCAGAACCTATCCAGGGATTAAAAAGCAGGCTATTGAAAGGTCAAAGGCCACCACAGTGGTGGATAAATGCTTGTGACAAAAATTATAATTAGAAAAAAATAAAATTCTGGCAGCTTTCAGATAGGTATTGCAATTCTTGGTTGTTCAGCTACACCTGTGTCACCAGTATTCCTTATGTTGTGTAAAACATAACAGTGGATTGAAGCAGCTAAAAGTCTTTTTTTTTGTTTTTTAACATAAGCAGTCTGGTTTTTATTTGAGGATTTACCTGCACTGCAATAATGTCACAATCAAAACCTTAGTCAGTTCGTCTACAGATAGTTCTCAAACATCATGTTGTTTGGCCCTAGAACATCTGTTCGGGCTAATGTTACACATGTGGTGGCTGAAACAGAAGATAAATTTCAGATACAGTCAGAAATCAGCTGAAGTCAAACACCCCTGCCTTCATGCAGCTCAGGCACAACGAAAACAAAAGTTTTAACAGTTGGAGACTGATGTTAATGATTTATTTAAGTGATCCATAGTTGTAGGCAGGTGTTTTGTACTGAAAAGAGGCACATAAAGATAAAGTGCATGGTAAAATTACATTTTCTAATCTGAGAAGCTTCTCAGGTCCTCATAAACCACTGGGGACTCCTGGACAGTATGACTGCTGACTGCTGAAGCTGCATCTCATCACCTTGGTATGAACTGTGTCGCGCCGTTGTCCCTCAGTCTTGGGTTGGTCCTTCCCCTTGAGCCAAGATTCCACTTGTTTTATAATCCAGGAACAAAAAATTGTTTTCTACCAGAGCCAGTTTTGGGTTTACTTTCACAATGCAAGCCTCCTTTTCCTGTGTCGAGGATCTTTTTGGAAATGTAAGAGCGCTCACTCAGTCCTTTTCTCTGTTGGAAGTAAGCGGTCGCACATCTGTGCAACATATTTTTGTTATAAAGGTCTTTTCCATTGAGGGAATTATCCATTTTCTGGTTACAATTGGCAGTCACTTTATCCTTTCTGTTTTTGAGTTTTTTTCTCTGAGATAGAAAACTTTGGTTTTTGGATTCACCTTAACATGTAAAATGTTCTGTAATTATTGTCAGAAAGGTGAAGCTACAGCCTGTTTCACAGAACATTTCTGTCATAAATCCACAGAGATGAGCCGCCTCTGAGGTCCCTCTGGCCATTAATAAATGACCAGAGATACTAATATCAGTGCAGTGCAGGACGACAGAACATGTTGTGGCGAACTGATGTCTCCACAATGTGTGTCAGAAGTGTCCCCATGTCTCTCTTTTTAAAACAATAATGGCTGACTAAGTGCAGGAAAGCGTAGCGATCCTGTTGCTCACTGAATGCTTCAAATTTAAATTGCATATCTCACCGCCTTCTTGTTCTCGTCGGAGATTATTTCCAAATCTTTCTGTTTATCTGTGTGGAAGCTGGGGCTGGTTGGTTGCATGACCCATAAGTCATCACTGCCTTGACCTGCGAAGCCGGCTTGCCCTTACACAAGTCAGCTGAGGTGTGGCTGTGACTACGTCGCTTGGTGAGTCAGAGGTGGGCTGACTTCTACCCGCCACACCTCACCGGTGCTTTTGTGAAAGGGGCTTACAAATCCACAACATAAGGAGAGGAAAAACACATTTGGCAGTGTATGAAAACATCTAAGTTTCCCAGCCTAATGCCTCTCGCACTCTAAAAATGCCCTATAGAGTGAGACTGTGAAGTTGTTGGGGCCGGTTCAAACCCAGTTGAGACGCACCGTTTCAGAGCAGCGATATGTCAGACTGACTGTTCGGTTCTGTTCTGCAGGAATCTCAGAGCACAGTGGTGCACAACCCTCCAGATGGAGTCAAGGTAAGATTTTCATTCTGCTGGGTCGGAACATCGCACAACCCTGGTTGACTCGCTCTTGGATCTTGTCCGTGTTGGTTTCAGCGTCTGTCTGTTCCTCTTCTTGTTCCTCAGGGATCAACAGAGAGCAACGCCACAAACGATGAGGAGGAAATGAAAGGTAGGAAAGGTACTCAAGTGTTTTATTCCCTTTTTCCTGTTTTCATTCACTGTCTCTTTCTTTCTCCCTTTTAGTGAAGTGTGTGTATTTGACTGTAGTGATCGGCAAGTGTGTTGCGGTCCTAAGCGTGCCTGTCGTATGTGTGTGTTTGTAATTATTGTGTGTTTGGCTACATCTAGCGGACAGTTCGGCGCTGAGTCAGAGCAGCGCCGCTGAGGAGATGCCCCCACTTCTGCCCTCACCTCAAAGCTCACCTGCCAGTAAGTTTATCTGTGGCAAAGAGAAGCTATATGGTTGCCCCTTCCCATCCTGCAAGGACCTGACACCCACTCCTCCCACTCCCACCTCGGTTTCTTGTAGCACTGGCGGTGACTTCTTCCATGTTTGAGCTCTGCTCACACTCTGGTCCACCAAGCTTTACTTTTTTTATAGGGTTCCCACTGGTTTTTAAAAGTTTGGTTTTTTTTTTGTTTTTTTTTTTTTTTTTTGGATTCAGTCAGATTCTGATTGAATATTAAAGAATTTGATCCTAAAAGATTTTAAGAAAACGTTTATTGCAACTTGGATTTTTCTTTTTTTTTTTTTTTTTTTTTTCACTTCAGTTACCTCTTTCTCTGTAAAACAAGAAAACTTCAGCACCTCTTTCTTAGTATACAGGCAACCAAGTTTGCTTAAATAATATATCAATATTAACAAAAAGGTATTGGAGGTGTTTTTTGTTGTTTTTATAAATTTGTCTTCCTAAAACTTAATCTTGAGTAGTTGGTCTATCAAAATATGAAGCTGCATGGCATTTATCTACTTTAACACGTTTAAATTTGGCTCACCCAAATTTATTTTTAACTTATTTGAAAACTAAGTTGAACTACACCACTTGAGAAAATTAAAAGGACTATATGATTTCAAAAAAAAAAAAAAAAAAAAAAAAATGGAGCATATGCACAACAGTTAAACTCATACGAAATAGTTACACAATGTGATAGATTTTGATGATTATGGCTTACAGGTCATGAAAAACCAGAGTTTATTTCCTCAGAAAATTTGAAATCACGTAAGTCCAGTGAAAATGGATTAATAATGCAGCAATGTCAGCCTTATGAAAAGCACATTCATCTACTTCACAGTATATGCACAGTACTTGGTTGGGACTCCTTTTGCATGAGTTACTGCATCAGTACGGCATGGAGGCGATAAACCTGTGGCACTGCTAAGGTGTTAAGTTCAGGTTGCTTTAATAGCAGCCATTAGGTCATTTGCTACTCTAATGTCTAAATTTCCTGGTGGACCACTGCTCTGACTTTGGACTTAATAAAACACAGTAGGGTGAGACTAGCAGATGAGACGCCCAAAGCTCTTGAATGGTCTTTGCTTCACAATTCCTTAAAGGCTCCGGTTATCCTTGTTGCTTATGCCCCTTTTCACTATCCCCCTTTTTCCTTACACTCAGCTTTCTAGTAATATGCTTGGATTCATCCGTCTGAACCTCTTTAGCAGCGACCTTTTTGTGGCTTACCCTCTTTTTGGAGGGTGTCAGTGGTTGTCTGCAGGCAACTGTCAAGTCAGCAGTCTTTCCCATGATGGTGTAGCCTGCTATGTAATGTTTCTGCAATAAAAATCAATTTTTACTGGTTATGATTTGAATTTGTCCAAAAAGCAGTGCAGCAAAAAGCATTAAACTGTCATCTCAACAAATGTCAGAAATGATAACTTGAGTATGTAAAAACATCTCTTTAGTCCAGCAAAAGAAGGACGTTCACAGTTAGCTTGAGATTTATCAGTGTGTCCATCATATCGGACATGTAAACAGTCCTTAAGGATGGCTTTGTGGTGTTATTATTAGTTTTTTTTTGTGTAGACGCAAAGTAAAATCCAAGTTGTAATAAAGTGTTTCATTTGAAAGGGTTCTCTTTTTAGAATGTTTTAGTTTTTGTCCTTAAAGCATCCGTTTTATTGAAAAGTGCGCGCATAAGACGCAAGAGCAGCACAACCTTCACTATTTAAAACAAAAGCAATGCATCAACTTAAAGAAAAGTCCAAAAAATATTGTATATCTCTGATTTTGACCACTGTGGGAACCTTGAAGTGTGTGTGTTTCTTGGTGACCACTGCATATATGCTCCTGTCCTCTTCATATGACGTCTCCAGCCAGTGGAGGTCCAGCTTACCTGTCCTAAACCGGCTTCCCTAGCTGGCGGCCCACTGCCCATCTGACTCTCCTGGAACCCTGCACAGCAGAGCATCATGTTTCTCTTTGTGTAATCTCCCCTCTGTTCTCTTTTACATGTTTTGCTCTGTTAATATTCAAAGATTCTCACTCTGTGAAATGTTCCCTTCTCTCTACTCTGAATCTTTCTTTACTTTTTTCTATAGTTCTCTTCTTCCTGCCGTTGAATGAACACCCAAATGTTTTCCTTGCCATTACCCTCCTCTTGATTTCTGCTTTCCATTTCTGCCTTCTTTCTATAACATGCCGACTCTCTTTAGGCATAGCAGAAGCTAACAACAAGCAATGGCTTCGATCTTTTCTGCACTTGATGCTGCCGCTCATCGGAGAAAGCTCCGTTAATCCATATGAACATTATGAGTAAAGTAGTCACAAGAATCATAATTAGAGCTGTATGGACCCTGCTTCCTGCCATCATCTCATTCTCATGTTACCCATCTGTATGTCTCTCATCAACTTAAGTTGGAGCTTCACTTCCTACCGGTTCTGCTGAAAACCACCCGACATCCACCTTACTCCCTCAGTTTTTTTGTTTGTTTGTTTTTCTTGCATGAACTCTGTGCGCACATTGCATTTCAGCTTCCCTGTTGTCCATCTGCATGTTTGTTGACCATCCATTGTGTGTTTCAGTTCCACCGCATGATGTAAAGCGCATGGCATGGAACAGCACGGGCAACAGCTCCTGCCCCGACTCAGACCAGTCACAGTCCTCCATCCCTGCCGCTCCACTAGGGAGCAGCACTGTCGCTGCTAAAAGCAACACTAAGCCGAGTAAGAGCACCTCTCACTAACCGCCTAACCCAGCAATCGCTGCCTTCTGTTCTCTGTAGCTGCTTCCTCTCTGAAGCGCAGTAGTGGTTGCAAAAGTGTTCACACCCCTTGGCATCATGCCCTTTTGTTTTCTTTTTGCTTGTTTTGCATTATGACTTTGAGTTCTGTTTAGAGATTAAATATTTTTGGCTGATTTCTACGCTCTGAGTTGCTATTTGCCTTTTTTTTTTTATCCAACTATAAAAAAAAAAACAAAAAAAACCCAAGAATATTTACAGCGCCACCAGACATTATTCCCATCCTTTCATTTGTTTTCCACAGTTTATGCGACAGACTTATATTACAACTGATTTGAGGAAGGGTTTTTCTTTAAGTGGTGGGAAAGAACGGGAGATAGACGGACAGATCAAGGCTTCGCCTGCAGTGATGCAGACGCTGCTCTGGTCTCTTGTGGCGAAGAAAGATGTGAGCCAAAAACCAATGCTCTCCGTTTACCGCTTCGTCTCAGTTTTGACTCTCACCTATGGTCGTGAGATATGGATCATGACTGAAAGGAGGAGAGAAGGGCTCCCTCCGTAGGGCGGCTGGACTCAGCCTTCGAGTGAGGAGCTCCATCATCTGGGGGGGAGCTTAAAGTAGAGCTGCTGCTTCTCTGCATCAAAAAGAGTCAGTTGAGGTGGTTCAGGCACCTGATCAGGATGCCTCCTGGGCGCCTCTCTTTGGAGGCTTTCTGGGCACGTCCCACTGGAAAAAGGCCCTGGGGAAGACCCAGAACTTGCTGGAGGGGCTGTATATCTCTTCTGGCCTGGGAACGCCTTGGGATCCCCCCAGAATGAGCTAGAGGATGTCCCTGGGGAGAGGGACGTCTAGGGTTTCCTCCTGGACCTGTTGCCTTAGTGACCTGATCTTGGATAAGCGAAAGACAATGGATGGATTAAAATCTATACAAAATAGAAAATAATCAAAGTTTTTAGACATTTTTTTTCTAAATTTCAAAAGAAATGTAAACATTTTAAAATAATAAGTAAACAAGTGTTCACTTCCTTTGCTGTTATACTGAAAATTAAGCTCAGGTCCTTCCTGTTTCCTCGGATTACACTTCAGTTGTTTCTGCAACTTGACTGGAGTCTGCGTGTCGTGAATTGAGTTGCTTGAAAAGATCTTGGAATGGAAAGCATTCGTCTCTATATAGGGTATTGGGGGTCGTCAGAGAACAGCCTGAGAACCAGCTGGTTGCCATTATTTGGGAACGGAAGAAAATTAGAGCCACCAGGATCCTTCCTAGATCTGACCAAACTGAGTAATTGGGTATCAGCAGTACCAGTCAGCCTTTGCCAGTGCTCACCACCAGTCAGACCTGTATGGTAGAGTGGACAGATGGGCATTGCAGAGCGCCTATATTTTGCAGAAATGCACCTTAAATGTTTTCAGACCAGGAGAAACAAATTTCTCTGGTCTGATGAAACCAAAATAGAAGCTTTTAGCCTGAACGACAAGCTTCCCCTCTGGGGGGAAAACGGGCACTGCTCATCAGCCGCGAAGCATGTTGATGGCAGAATCATGCTGAGGGGATGTTTATCTCCTTGCCTTCCAACATGGTTCTCAGGGTTTGTGGGAGTCAGGATTCCTATGCAGTGTTAAAGTCTGGAGTTTACTTTCATCATTTCCCAGGTCTGAATCATTTTGGGGGGAAATGTAGCTGCATGTGTGAAAGTTTTTGATCGGTTTCCAACACTTTCTTCCTCCTAACATTTTTTTTTTTTTTTTTAAAGGACACAAATCTAATGATGGTAATAAATACACTGGATTTCAGTTTATTCATATTTACATAGCTTGTCATTGATTTTTAGCATTATTATATTTTTGCTTTTTTGACTCATCAAAGTCAAAAAGCACTCTGTTACTACTATTTTGGATTCTGGGTTTTGGACTTTCGTGCTGAAATACTTGACATGTCTTTGTTTCTCTGCGTTTTTTCATGTGTGGGAAAATAAGCCACTTGTTTCAGCCTCTGTCATCATCTGAATGGTTTTTATGCCCCACCTGATGCTGTGTGGTTGTGCTAAAACACTTTGTGTCCAAGTTATATAAAAATAGTAGGTATTTATTTGTACCCATTTGTTCATTTCTTGTGATCACAGACAGCATAGAAGATATTTAAGTTACATTAATATTAGCATTTAGCAGTGATTTATCTCTATAAAAATACTTTAAAAAAATAATCTGGAATATTTATTTATTTTAATCAATAAAGGAAAATTTATATTGGTCAGATTTATACAAAGATGGCCTAATTAGTGATAGGAGACCGATTTACTTAATTATACCCTAATAAAATTTATTATAGTGCTAATATGCTACAGCTGTATCACATGTCTGGAGGAAAGGCCTGTTGTGGAAGAAACGAGGCAGAATCTTAAGTTTATCTGCAACATTTTCCTGTCTGCACATCATAGTCATCAGTTTACTGCTTGCTGTTGATGAAAATAAATTTAAAGGCTGTTATCCATCAACACTATTTAGTACAGCGGTGTCTTAGGGCCACTGTAGCTCAAAGAAGAAAAATAATGTGGGCATACAGGAGTACTTTTCCACCAAGAAGCTCAGAAATTTCTAGATTAATTTCACATATTTACAAGAAAACACTTAATGTCAGTCTTAAATTTGCAAGAAAAAAAATGCTTTTCCATTATAAAACTTTAAAACTGGGACAGTTTCTGACATTATAATCTCTTAATTCTATTAGAAACCAACTCAGAAGTTCACTGGTATTAAAAAGTCAGACATTTGTGACAAACGTTGCCAGAGGTTCTCTGAGGTTTATTCCTAGATTCTAGGCTCTTTTCATCTCTCGCGTGTAGATCCGTTGCCGTTTCTTCCCTACTGTGCTAGGCCTGTATTCTAGCTCTAGTTCGAGGCGTCCAAAGTGAGTCTGCACCCGAGAGATTATCTGATACAGGAAAACAGCCTGGATCTACCACTTAGACTCTGGAAAATATCCAGATGCAGTTCTCTTAATTTTTACCTCTTCAATCTTGAAGGCATGTTTGACTTTATCATCTCAGAAAACTTCGGAGTTTCTTTTCATGCAAATTTCTGACTTTATGTCAGAGAACAACTTGGTTTTAATGTTAATGTCTTTATTCATGTTTTGCAGATTTACGACTTTTCTACATAAGAGAAAATCAAGTTTTTTCTTGTAAATATGTAAAATTATTCTGGATTAACCCACATTTTTTTACTTTTATCTACTAATATTGTGTCGTAGTTTTACTTGATGTAGTTTTTATTTTTAATGTAGTATAGTTTAAAATGTTTGAAAAATCAATATAAAGAGAGGTTTAAAGAAGTATTTTCATTCTAGTTTCTTTTAATGTTATATTTGGAACGACATGCTGTTGATAAATATTTCCTTCTGATATTTTTGGCATCGCAATCCAAAACCCTTCATTTTATCTCGGAATCAAAGCTGACAGTATGACCCTTGAGCTGAGATGTTTTTGTCAGCTGAAATGTGGTGTTTACAGGCAGAAATGCTTCTGTTTGGTGGCAGCGCGTGCTCCCACCAGAGTGTTGCACTGAAGGTGAGAAATTGAGCAACTTGCCATAATGTGGTCAAGCTGCAGTGAAGAAGCTGCGTTGGTCTGACGGGTGACGATGAAAAGGAGTGTTGGGCTGAAGTGAAACATATCTGCAATTCTCCATGTGGCTTCTAATCATCCTCCACCTGTTTCCTGCTTCCTCTCCACTCTCTAGCCCGTAAACAGGAGATCATCAAGATAACCGAGCAGCTGATCGAAGCGATCAATAATGGAGATTTTGAAGCCTACACGTGAGTGCTGCACTTTCTTAAAGCCACATGGGGAAAGTTGGGAAATCATGTAAATACTTTTATTGACTAAATGTACAAAGTAGCAGCTGTTTGCAATGAATGAGATGGCTTTACAAGTGGTTTCACAAAATGAGAGTTATCTGGAGGGAAACTGTGATGGCCACTGGAATGTCTTGCTGATCCTTTCTAACACTAAACGTTGGTAGACTTGAGATAACTGTGCTATTTGAAGGTCTGGTGACTCCCCAGCTTCAGCCTCCTTACAGACAGCAGAATCTTATGTAGACGTTGCTGCTTTGCTGTACCAGAGGAAGCAAAGCAGTCCCAGAGCATCACTGAGCCACTGTCATGCTTCATGTAGACAGGACGTTCTCTTCTAGTCCATGTAATATTAACTTGAGTGATATCAACTGTTCCTGTTTAATCTGTTTATTCCAAACACCTGAACTATTATGAATTTTGCCCTTGAAGCTAATTTGCAGTGGGTGTTGAGTAATTTTAATTGCAGCTGTTCTCTGTGTATCTGTTTTGTTTCTCGACCTTTGACCTTCTTCCTCCACAGGAGGATTTGCGATCCCGGACTCACCTCTTTTGAGCCCGAAGCTCTGGGAAACCTGGTGGAAGGCATGGACTTCCACAAGTTTTACTTTGAAAACTGTGAGTGTCACAGTTGATGCTATTAATGTACCCAAGATATTTAGATTAGTCCCATTTAAATGGTGGAAAATTATGAAGACGGTAACAGTGTTCCTGCAGAGCCTGGAAAAGTCCAGATGTTGAGCATAAATCATGTCCTGTAATCAAGAAAAGATGATCGCATTTGTCTTTGATCTGTCCAGTGCTGAGTAAGAACAACAAGCCCGTGCACACCACCCTGCTCAACCCCCACGTGCACCTCATCGGCGAGGACGCCGCCTGCATCGCCTACATCCGGCTCACGCAGTTTGTGGACTCCACAGGCCGCCCTCGTTCCAGCCAATCAGAGGAGACCCGGGTGTGGCACCGCCGTGATGGAAAGTGGCTCAACGTTCACTTCCACTGCTCAGGAGCACCGGCTGCACCTCTACAGTGATCAGGTATGAACCCGTGACCCAGCAAGATGTCTGATTATCATTGATGCTTATTAACAATTAGAAGTAAAAGCAAATCTTTAATGTAAAGTACTGACAACGTATCTGACAGAGAGGCACAAATTCCCTGAAAGGGTGCATTTGATTTATGAACCAGGGAGGCTAGAACCCCCTGTTCATGTTAGCTGTAGCGTCATAATATCAAAACAGAGACATCTCTGCTCTGTCAAAATAAAAGCACTCTGTGCTCCTTTGATTGTGAAATCTGCTCCTTATTGTGTTATTTACACACATTAAAAACACTTTTACTATTTAGACAAAAGTTTTAAATGCGGATTTAGAAAATGTTTTTTCTCCAACTCGGTGAATAGAAGAAAAGCCTCCAAACTCAATTCAGTTTGGTTTACAGGAAAAGGTTGGACAATATGAAAGTTTTTCAAAATAAAAGCCCTTCACTGCTCCACTCAGAAGTGCTACAATAACCTATTCCTGCTAGTTTTCTTGGAGCAGAAATGTACATTTGTTTTTAATTAAATAACTGT
The DNA here is from genome assembly GCA_014839685.1 of Anableps anableps. NCBI lineage: Eukaryota > Metazoa > Chordata > Actinopteri > Cyprinodontiformes > Anablepidae > Anableps > Anableps anableps. The sequence continues at coordinate 20,413,251 of CM026084.1, forward strand.
TCTAATTTAAAGCCACTTTAAAAAAAACAAAAAAAAAAACTGAATCAGTTTTATGAGAAGATGATCATTAGTGGTCCCTGGTCTGCATTTATAACCTACAGGAATTAAGTGTTTATAGGACAAGATTTATTAGAGACTTTGGACTTGATTTGTGAACATCTCTATAGTTCTAGTTTGGTGAATAAATCCCTTTAAAGCTGCAGTATGTAACTTTTACTAAAATATGTTTTTTACATATTTGTCGTGACAGTTTGGTATGAGACAGATAATCAGTGAAAAGATCGAGCTCCTCCTCCTCCTCCCTGAGCTACTGTTGCAGTCTGAAGAAATGCATCGCTCCCAACCTAAAACAACCAATCAGAGCCAGGGGCGGGCCTTAGTGCTGTCAGTCACCCTGGTGTACCCGCTGCTAAATGAGCTAATGGCAGAGAAACAGCTTACCGTTACAAGAAAACTGTTTATGCATAGTAGTCGCTAAGACCCGCCTCCTGGCTCTGATTGGTTGTTTCTAGATAGCACTGGGAGAAGGCAGAGGAGCTGGATTTTTTTTTTTTTTTTTTTTCTCCAGAGATTATCTGTCTCATACCATTCTGTCACGATATAGTCACAGTTACAAACTGCAGCTTTAATTTTCTCATGTACTGCTCTCAGTATGGATTATTATTATAAATGTTGTAAAAAGTATTTTTGTTTTGGCTTAGGACACTTTGAGCTGAACTCTAAACATGCTGCTCCTGCTTCTCCCACGCAGCGGTCCTGAGGCTCCGGTCCTCTGGAGCGCGTTTATTGGGGGGCAGTTTTTTTCAGCGAGCGTGTTTTAATAGGCACGTCCTCTGCGTGGATTGGATAATGCCAGGAAGCCCGGCCGGGCGAGATCGCATCCCTCTCCACGTCACCAACCAACCCCGTCCCTCCTTTGACCTGCTGGGGGCCGGCTGAACACAAGAACCCCGCCACCCCAACCCTGACCCCTCCATGAGATGATGATGCATGCATCTGGCGCCTGACTGGAGGGTGTATCTTTGCCCTCTTGTCCCTCCCCTGGCAGCCATCTTCTTTCTGCCTGCGCGAGATGACATGTCCCTGGGGAGGAGAGGATATTCAGTTGAACTTGTGACAGTTTGAGTATGAGTTATGAATATACTGTGTAAATTTATGGCTAGATGTACCAGAAACCACCAAAACCCAACCAAGCATTTATCTTTATCTGGGGAAAAAAAAAGGGAGGAGCGGAGGGGGAGTGCTTAGATTTTGTACACATTTAGGGATTACCAGGTTGGAAGTGTTGTCCTCGCTACCTGGGTGTTGACATGAAGGGAAATCTTTCCTCAGCTGAGTTAAAGAGGGAAAGAAAAGGAAAAAAAAAAACAAAACAATCAGGTTCACTCTGAGAACTTGACGACGAGAGAAACTTGATATCAAAAACACGAAGCACCAAAGTGTAGAACTTTAGTGTAGGCTTTCTACGTGTTTGTGTTTTCGTTCGTGTGCTTGTTTTCCGACAAATCGGAAATCGTTGTTGTCGTGGGAACGGGGCAGCGGGATGGGGAATGTTAAGGGAGGGGGTTGTCTGAATTAAGGTCGACATGTTTCGTTGTGTTTTTAGCGTCCTGATCCATTTGTGTTCTTGTGAATAGCAGGAGCTGTTATTCGTGTGTTGTTTTTTTTTGTTTTTTTTTTTCTTTACTCATTTTCTTTTTTTATTTTTCTCTGACTGACTATAATCAAGGCTCCTTTTTAAAAGCAGCTGAGAATATTTGCTTTTATTTTATTTCAGTAAGGATTTTATCATGCACATTGAAAGCTAACCGCATTATGTCGTGTGTTTTATATGCAGTGGAGGGAGGAAGAGGAGCAGGAGGCCTGTACCATAAAAAGCCACCTGCGTTCTGCATGTTTGCTCGCTGCCTCCCCCTCGTTAACCCCGGCCTCTCTTTTAACCCCTCCTCACTCCGTTACTCTGCTTTCTGCAAGGGCCTGGTGGTTTATAATCACTGTGTAAATACAGTGTATGTATAGATATATGTAGAAAAGTGTAATATATGTACATGTATCTAAGAGACACTCATCCTGTGCATTTAGGGGACTTGAACCCCCTCCCTCTGTAATCCCACTCTAGTTTGCAACCCTGACATATTTGAGGTATTGATTGCTCTAAAAAATAAATAAACCAGAGCTCACACACACTCCTGTAGGCACTCCCATGGCCGTACGACTGTTTATGAAGAAAGGGAATAAAAAACAAATGCCAAGATGGAAGTAGTCCCCCCCACTCCCCACCCCAACAACACTCCAAGAACTATTTTTAAATATACTAGTGTCCTTAACTCCTGCTCCCACAATGCTGTGAGCCGTCTTATCATATCATATGCACCAACGCACTCGGGCGGTGTGTTTTTAGGCTTTGTAACATATCTGCACCGCTGCTGTGATCGGCGCCGCCCTCGTCGTGCTGCTTTAGGTGTCCTCCCTCCTAATATCGCCATTTGACTGATTGACTGACACCCGACCCCCCCCCTCTGCTCTTCAAATGATTATTTGTTCCTTTCTCTGTTGTTCCCGTGTTACTGGTTTTAAGTTTTTATTATATTATTATTATTATTATTATTATTATTATTAATGTTGCTGTTGTTGATTGGTTATTTTGCCAATCTGCCAAGCTGGAGTTCTGCACTCTCCCTCACACACGTGTAGAGAACAAAGGGAAGAGGAAGTGAAGACAACAAAAACCTAAGGGATATTGATCAGGACTTAATTATTTATCAGTGTAATCAACCCTTGGTGGTTTTATATGGCACCTGCTGAGAGGAGAGATGTCGATGTGCAGGTTTGTGCCACCAGAGCGGGACACCTACTTATTTGCATGTTTCAGTTACACGTTTCTATCACAAAATATGGATGGAGCTAGTGTTAATATATGATATTTGCATCTTTTGAAATTCCATCCATCCAGAATGTTGATCAAGTGATATGAAAATATAAAACAAAATTTAAAAAAAAGGATTTAAAAAAAAAAAAAAAAAAAAAAAAGATTCAGGCGCCGTAGCTTGGTATGAGGCCCTCGATGTTTTCCCTGCGTTGTAATGATATATTATCGGGCTGCGCTTCTCCCCTCTCCCCCACCAGCCTTCAGATGAATGCTGGATTTATATTTTTCTTGCTTTGTTTTATTTTGCATGATCACGATGTACAATGAAATACAACCATGAATTGCCGACTATCAAAGTGTTTGTCTGAGTGTTAGTTGGTCTTCATCATAGCTTTGTTATTCTTCAAACTTGGATCTTGGAAGTATTTAATAAAAATACTATTTCAGCACTGCTTTGTCTCACTGGAGCTGTTCATTTCTTGTTTGTTGCAAGAATCATGTCTGCAGGACCTGCTGAACAATCTCTGAGTGGCTTTTGATCCAATCCTGCATGAATGGTTTTCAAACCATCCATGTGTTTCAATTTTGACTAAAAGTTTTAGGAACTACTCTTTGTTAAGGTTTTAGTTGACATTCAGCATCTCGGGTGATTACTGAGAATTCGGATTGATTCAAGTTTAATATAAAAGCATGCATTACTGCTGCATCTAAGCAAATTACAAAATAATCAAACTTTATTTCAATATTTCAGTTTGACAATATAAATTTAAGAATTTCATTAAACAAGTGTTTAGTTCTGCTAATTTTGATGATTTTAGCTTTCAGCTAATGAAAAATAATCTAGAAATCATGGAAGAGACTGCTTACTGCTAAAAAAGCAGAATTTTGATAGTGCTGTATACAAGCAAATTTGATGGAAAATTGAGTGGAAGGAAGAGCTTGGCTGTCCGAAACAACGTAGAGATGCTGTGGGTTACTGCCAAGAGGGTGATAAGCTAAAGCAACTTGTTTTTGTTTTCTTTTACAACTCAGCAACACTACATGCTGAAGCTGTAGTTTAGAGCCAGTCCAAGGTTTTCCGGGCCTTAAGCAGAACCGAATTCAATGGAAAACTCTAAGATCAACGGCCAACCACCACCTCACTACAGATATTTTGTTTGGCATTTAAAAATCCCTCTTTTCATGATTTATTAGAAATTGAATGAAACTGACCAACTATCACTGAATGTGTTTTGCTTGGATCTCACATTAGTCACCTCACAATACTTAATGAAATGGCTATGAAAAGTTTTTAATTTGAAAGTTGATATTCAGAAATCTTTGGAGCAGATTCAAAAGATTTATTGTATTAACACAACTACAAATCTGAAGTTTTCCATTAAAATGGCCTTTTACTAAGAACAGGAAAAACTGTTCTTAGAAGAAAATATTCCAGAAAGCGCCAGAATCTCCACCTCAGGGCCACAGAACCATGTTGCCACCAGCTGCAGAGCTTGGTGTTGATCATGCCCAAATATCTAAACAATTTCAAGAGTGCTGCAGCCCTCTAAGGGTAATTTTTTTTTCTTTTCAAAGTCAGTTAAATCTTTTTTTCGGGGGGGGAGGGGATCCATTTTGCCTCAAGAAGCTACCTAATAATTACACTCTAATATAGGGTGTTGAGACGACGAGTGGAAATTGGCACCAGAGCTACAACCTGGTAAAATGCAGCTTCCATTTGAGGTTAATGTATATTGTACATCGCCCCTGTTTTAAAATAAATTGAAAATATGCCTATGAATGATATGGCCAAAATACTCACTTTCCTTAAAATTGTGCACACTGTAATACTGTTCAATCCACGTGATGATGAAAAACCTCTGGAGGAGCTGTCAACAGGACAACTATTGGTTGTGCTTTCCATTTATCCGGTCTTCATGTAAGACTGGCAAAAAGAAAGACATAAGAACTCATGTCTGTAGTTGCTAGACACCCTGAAGGGAGGACTGTAAAATACTTTGGTGAGATCAAAATTGATTTTTTTATTTAGTTTTTTGGTCTGCATAAAAAAAAAACTGTGGAGGAAAACTAAAACCTCACATCATCCAAAACGCAACGTCCCTACAATGAAGCATGGCGTTGAGAGCATCATGCTGTGGGATGTTTTTCTGCAGCAGAGACGGAAAAGCTGGTCAGAGTCGATGGGGAGATGGTTGATGCTAAATTCAAAGCAATCCTGGAGGTCCACCTTTCAGCAGGACAACGCAAAACAAAACACCAGAGCTACAGCTGGAATGGCCTAGTCAAAGTCCAGACCTAAATCCAATTGAGAATCTGCAGCAAGATGTGAAATGTCATGTTTACAGATGCTCTCCCTGCAATCTGACTGAGTTTAAAGTTTAAGGCTCTGGATCTGCAAAGGTGGAGACTTGCACCAAAAAATTTTCATCTGTTACTGCAGCAAAAGGCTCTACGTAGTATTAACTTGGGGGGGGGGGGAGTCTAATGCATGCCACACTTTTCAGATTGTGTAAACAACGTTCTATAACTGTTTTCTTCTTCTTTCACTTCACGGATGCACCACGTTGTGTTGATTTGTCACATAAAATCCTACAAATGTATTGAAGTTTGAGTTTGTAACGTGACAAAATTAAATGTTTTTATTATTCCTCAGTAAAGCAACAATTCATCTGAACAAATTCAAAACTAAAAATGTTGAAGGATCCTTTGACCTGCTGCAAATACATTTGGTGATGGCCATAAATCTTTTCAATTAATTTTTCTTTATCTGTTTAACCTTTAACCTATCCACAGCCTGACCCCAGTCTAACTCGTTGGATCTGGAAAATGTCTGAAGCAAGCAGATTACATAATAACCCAACACTACCAACATTTGTACATATTTCCTGTTTTATTTGGACAGTGGTGTCCAAAGTCAGTCCTCAAGGGCTGGTATTCTGCATGTTTTAGTTTTCGTTCTCTCCCTAGTTCATCACACCTGAACCAAATGAAGGTTCACCAGCAGGCCTCTGCAGAAGTTTGACATGCTGATGAGGAAGTTGGACCTTTTGAATCAGCTGTGTTGGAGCAAAGACTCGTCTAAAACGGGCAGAACGCCGGCCCTCGGGTACTGGAGCTGAACACCCATGGATTAGGAGTTTGACCCGGTAAGAAGACCCTCTCAGTACCTGAATGGAAAGCTCAGACACCGCGCTGTCTTCCCCTGTCCGTCCTCAGGTGCTCTCATTTGAGCTGCAGTGACCACAGTGAAGGGTTTGAGAAGGGTTTCTGCTGGCGTTAGTGATGGTCCGAGTTATTTTCAGGTTTTTCTGTGCGTGTGCGTCTCTGGGATGTAGGACAGCTCCCCTGGTTCTTCTGCTTTCTGTATGAGTAATGAGGAGAGCTCAGCAGCTGGTTAACATTGACACACACACACACACAGACTTTATCAAAGACGCAGAAAGGAGAAACCTCGTGGGGGAATGTGTCCTGGTAGCCATCGCTGACCTCTGACTCTTCAGTGTCAAAGAAATTAGAAGAAAAGCCAAACTGAGTCGCCTGAATCTAAATTACTTTTGACCTTGCAAAGGTCTTCCAGAAAACTTCCCTGTTGTTTCAAAGAAGTTCCCCACTAATATCTGCAGTCTTGCATGGCCACCTTTAAGTTTCTTTTAATTCTAGAGTCACTCTAAACCTTATTTGACAAATCTTTTTCCTCTTCCTTCTGTTTTTGCTGCAGAAACAGAACAAGGTTTCCTAATTTTGCAGCCACTGAGTTGCAGTGCTTTATCTTTCAAATTAAATTCCCCAGAGTGGACTGTGCTGCTGCGTGTGCAATTATTCTGACTTGGGGGGAAAAAAAAAAAAGTAAACCATTTTTAAGTGGAAAGGAGCTACATAAATACAGGGACTTGCAAAGGTTGCAATCACAAACTTTATTTTTCAGATTTAATGTAATAGACAAACAACACACTGTGGAGGGAATATTATACATCTGATAAAAGGTTAAGAAACTGAAAAGTGTGGCATGCTTTTGGATTCAGTCAATACTTTTTAGCAGCGTCTTTCACTGCAGTAGCTGCATATTCATTTCAAAAGCTGCGCTAATCTTTGTCGATTTTCTGCTGTCGAAAAAACACAATTTCGCAACTGCGGTGTTTCCATTAAGTAAGAAATGAAATCAAAATCACATGTGACTACACTTATTCACGCGATAAATCATTAAAAAACATGCCGCACAATGATCTTTACTTCCTGTTGTCATCTTCTTCATGGTTTGCACCAGTGGCAACATCCGGGTGTTGATCATGTGGCTCGTGTGATGAGAAAAAAGTGTTTACATTTCAGGTTTTGCGAACTAAACCAATTTCGATACACCTCATCCTAGCACCACAACTTTTTCTCGAAAAAAAATTTCCATTAAGCAAATTTATTTTTGTAATTTTAATTTGCACAATTTCAAGGTTAATGGAAACGCAGCTGGTGACAGCTGAGGGTCCTTTGGAGTAAAACTAGAGACCAAGTCTTGGAAAAAGAGCCAAATTTCAAGTCACGCCGCAGATTTTCAGTTGGATTTAGGTGTGACCCCTTTCTAGCCATCCTTTCTTGCTCCCCTGCAACAGAGGCAGAGAAAGTAGTACTTTAAAATAACTGCAGAGTTTTATTGACGCCCAAGTTCAGACCTCAGTAGCTGCTATCCTGCTACTTTTAGATGCTTCCCTCCTCCAATACACTTGAATAAAATGAGTGACTCATTACCAGGCCTCTTCACAACCGAATGACATACTGAGGAGATCATTCGGCCATTTGATTCATGTGTGTCGGTAAAGGTGAAGATGGCGGCTCTCGAGGATTTGACTTGGGTACCCCTCCCTTAAGGTGTAGCCTTAATTGACCAAGCCAGTGATCCCAGTTACTCTTGGAAAAAGTCTTCTACTTGTAGCACCTTTTACTTTCCTCCCATCATCAGACAGAGCAAGGGGTTCTGTGATGTTTGGAGTAATATCTACACCATACTGTCACCTCCACATCCTGTCTGCCCTGCTGCTCCTTTCCTTTTTGTCTTTAGAGCTGGAAAGTTCTCAACTTGCAGTCCTCTGAAGTTTCGAGGGTGGCGCTCCATGAATCCCTTCTGATGCTCCCTCGCCCTCTCTGCTGTGCTCATTGTTCATGTGTGAAAAGCTGCAGCGAGAGCACAATCTCAGGAGGAAACTGTAGTCAGCGTGCTTGAGCTGCTGCAGTTTTTTTGCATCTTTACTGCAGTGCACTAATTTCTTGCTCAAGAGCTTAGATGGTGCCCTCAGGTCTCTACTCGCCTCTTCTAAATCCTCCAAATGAATTTTAATTGACTCATTTTAGTAAAATAGCTTTATCGTCTCTGATATTCACCAGATATGAGGAGGTAGTAGACATATACACAATAACTGCTTGACTGTTACTGAACGTTTACACCATACAGTTACACTGGCATTTAAAGGGGCAGTATTATGTAAAAATCAACTTTTTTGAGCTTCACGTCATGTTAGAATGTTATTCCCTCATCAAAAACATGGAGTGTTGCCTTGATTCTTTCATGCATGTTTGAGAAATCCTTTAATCTCCCGTGGCAACCATTCAGCTGTGCAAAATACCTGGTGGACCTAGCTCTGTCTTTGAGACCCAGCTCCTCCTCAGAGCTGCAGTTTCTGAGCTTCTGCTTCACAAAGCACTCCTCCCCCACAATTTCCCCACTCAGCTCCTTCAAACTAGCGACAGCAGTAATTAACACCTGCTGGAACTGCGGACCTATTGAACTCATTATACCAGCCACTTTTGAGTGCAATGCTGCTAAAAATGTTGTTAAAGGGTTAAGAGGAGCGCTGTTGTGATGACTTCCGGAAGGCAGAGTTTCAGAAAGTGCAGGACCTTCTCAAAGAGACAGAGGTCCAATTTCAAGGCGTTAAATTACAAAGTCAAATTTCTTTTAAGTCATATTTGATATTTACAGCATTTGTATAACAATGGAAGGTAACATAGTTACTTTATTGTGCTATTAAATGATTCTAATCTCCAGGAGCTAATTAATAATTATAATGAAGGATTACACCAGTCACACTGTCTATTTGCTAATGATTTACTGCGGTACAAAGAAACAAAAAAAGGAAGGAATTAACAAAGATATTAGTGGTATCCATTCTACAAACAAGGGGGCATTTTATGAATAAGCATGGTCAACGTGATTTAAGTTGATGAAAGCAATTTATTAAAAACATATTAGCCTCTTGGGCATTTAAAGAAAGGGTTGTACAGAAAATGAAGCAATATATAGAAAAATGTTAACTTGAGGGGAGGAGGAATTTAAAGTTTCTGAACCATCTTTGATCCATCAGCATTCAACACCAGAACTGCCACTAAAGAAAGGATTGAAAGCCTTACTGTGGTCTGGAATTAGTTCGCTGGCTCACTCACAGAATAAGCCTCTTTTAATGTGGCTCACACAGTCCCATTTCTCATTCAAAATCTCGGCACAACAGCCGTGCTTCCATCCGGATGGTCCCTCTGAGGCTGGAAGCCTGACGGTCAGTTGGACTGGGTTCGTAGATCATTCCTCACAGAGGATTCAGAACCAGGTGACTTGCTTAAAGACTTGTGGTGCTGGCAGGTCTCAGGCGTGGAGAACAAAAGAGGAAAATCTTACTGAACCTTCAGAAGTGTAAAAAGTAGCATGTAATGGGAACAAAAACATCTTTTGCAACTGAATCTCAATCATTTGATTAAACTCCTCTTTGACTCGGTCAGTAAACATCTGAGATCCTAAGAACACAGCTCTCCTGGTTCAGGGGAAGGAGTTATCACAAGGTGCTGATTAACCAATAAGAAGCAGGTTTGAGTTTCATCCTTGTAGTTTTCACATTCAAAGTTTCAAACATAATTTTCTATTCAATAAAGACAGTTTACATTAATGATTAGTTGACTAATCAGTACTGAAATATGGATTTTGTAAGCTTTTCTGAATCTCTTAATTAGCAAAATAACATTTTTCATACAGGAGATCTTTGATACCTATTGACATTCAGACAAGATCTTTTGAGCATAACACTACAAGGTCATAAAAAATATTTATTTTAGATATTTAAGACACCTTCTGAGTGGGAAAAGAGACTATTGTGGGTAGATCTAAGAAATCCAGCAAGGCCATTTTAAAGGAAAGCTGTTAAATGTGTGTGAAATATCAGATCTGGTGTTCTGTGCTCTATATTACAACACAGTTCAATGTATGGCACTCTTTTAATGAGACACAAAAACTGTCAGAAGTGCTAATAAGTCGTTTATACCTAAGGCTTCAGCGACTTTTCATTTGCACAGCAATTATTTTAAATATTAAGCTCAGCACTACTCGAGTTCAAGGGCTGTTCTTGTATTTCTCACTGGTAAATCAGAAAATCTGACTTTTGAGTAGAAAGAAAGCACCATCAGACTAACCTTCTGAAGATGTTCACCACAGTGCTGTGCTTGTTGCATCTTCATCTGACCATCTTGACCACAATATCGAGATCTTTAACATCAACGTTTATCAGAAAGATCTGAAGCATTCAAAGCATAACTCTGAGACCTTCAACCTTCCACTTGAGAAGATATTAAATGTTTCATCGATATCTTGTGCAGCAGATTCACAAGTACTTCTCATTACCTGTATTTTATGATCAGATGTTTCTGAGGTTTATGGTCTGATCATCTTGTGATATAGTCCTTCCAAAATCCATGGCCACATGCAATCACTGAAGCTGTTCTTCAAACAGGAGGCTGTAGGAAGCATTACATAAAACCACATTGTTATTTCTTGGAAATTATGTCAGCTTTTATTTTTTAAAAATCTCTATGAGATAGATATGTGACCTTTTCCTGTTATTACCTTGGATACAACAGCATATTGGTTAAGACAGATTAAACAGGATTAACTGTATCGTGTTATCAAACTGAACTCCAGGTTAGAGGTGCACTGATTCATTTTCTGCTGTCATGCTGAATGGGAAAATGCAGTATTTTCTGCTTCACACAAATGAATCCTGGCCTGGGGGTGTGAATACTTAAAATACCCTGCAAGTTAAACATGACTCAGCAGTTTATCAGCTCCATTTTGTAAATCTGTCCCAGTTTCATGTGGCTGCCTCAACGGCTCTTAAAGGGGAAGTACGATGTAAAATTGACTTTTTTGAGCTTTGCATCATGTTATAATGTTATTACCTCATTAAAAACATACCAGGAGTGTTGCTTTGATTCTTGTATGCATGTTTGGCTGCCACCGGATATTAGAGAATTTCTCATTCAGCTGTGCAAAATGCCTGGATGGACCTAGCACCGTCTTTGAGACGCAGCTCCTCCTCTGAGCTGTAGTTTCTAAGCTTCCGCCTCACAGAGCACCCCTCCTGACTTCCTGAAGGCTGAATTTCAGAAAGAGCAGTGCTTTCTTAAAAAGACAGAGGCCCAATTTCATGGCATTAAATTACGAAGACAAATTTCTTATAAGTCATATTTGATATTTATTGTAACAACTGAACATAACATAGTTACCTGATTGTGCTACAAAATGTGCTTGGAAAACACGTAACACTGCCGCTTTAAACTCTTATGCTCTAAATCTGATTGTAACCCTTTAAACATGGACTGTAAAAATGTTGCTTTAAAAGTATTACTTTTTAATATCATTCAAAATAATAGTAGCAATTTTTGTGGATATATAGTATTACATATTGCATTTTTAAAATTATTTTATTTTTAATATTTAATCTCTCTCTCTCTCTCTCGCTCTCTCTTCATATATATATATATATATATATATATATATATATATATATATATATATATATATATATATATATATATATATAATGCTGAACAGCTCATGAGCTTATTTTATTTATCAGCATCAATAATGTAAGTGGGCAGTAGTAGGTTTGTTTGACCAGCCACTCTGACACATTAAAGTGTTTTATAGTGCTTTGTTGGAAAGGATGTATAAAATTAGAGGTTGTTTTAACAAAATACATTGTGGTCTTGATTGATGAATTTCACATTTAAATGTATCTAATAACTTACTCACACATTTAAATAATGCTCTATCTATCTATCTATCTATCTATCTATCTATCTATCTATCTTAGTATCTATCTATCTATCTATCTATCTATCTATCTATCTTAGTGTCATTAATAATTTGAAAACAATTACATAGTTAAATATTGAAGTAAATGTTTATATTTCAAACCTAATTTAATTGCATTTATTCATTTATCTAGCATTTTATGCTGGTATGGTGTTATTATTATTATTGATAATAATAATGTCTTGTTGTGCACCACATCTCTGGCACTCACTATGCAAACACAAATAAGATCGTCCAACTCCTTAATAGATAAAAAGAAACAGCATATCTGTTTGCAGTTCACTGCGTTTAAATCATTCATTACATGATTAATGTGGAAAAGCAATAAAGAGTCTTCAGGACGATTGACTCCTGAAGCTCCCATGACTTTTCTCTCAATCAGTAATTAATAATTCAAAACCACATTTTATCTTAAGTGACTTGACGGTCAGAGCAAAGCTGTTTTCCATGTGGAGTGTTTATCATAAAATCACACTCCTCCAATTCTACGCCACTATTAATATTTGATTTTCAAAATCTCAGTCCATTTTATATAAATCATTAACAATCAATAAATCAGTTGCATCCTGACAGGCTGCAGGCTCATTACGGTCACTGTGTATTAAAGGCCAATCCGCTCTGGTCCCTCTGTTTTCATGGAGGAACAAAGGAAATGATTAACAACGCTCATGGGTGTCTGAGAACAGCAGCTAAGAAGATTTATTTTTCAATTACTTGCAGTTTTGTAAGTAATCGCTTTATTTTGTTTGTTCAATTCAGAATCCATACCCCTTTTATATTTTTCAGATTTTGTCTGAGGGATACAAAGAGAGCACTGCTCAATCCATCATCCAAAGATGAGAACAATGTGGCACAACTGCAAACCTCCTGAAGCATGGCCGTCAGCCAGGATGGTTCTTGCTTGAATGCTGAAGGATTTGTGATCAGTGTAAAGGAATTCATTCAGTTTTGACTAGCCTGTATGCTGAGGTTTGTCAGTGGATCACACCCATATTTTTTTCTACGATACTTAAACTGTGCACACCTCTGGCTGGTGCACTCTCTTCTTCTACGTACTAGACATAGAAATAAACCTGCAAGACTTGCTCGGGGTCCAACGGACTTTATTTAGCATCAATGACATCCCCTGACATAGTGGTGCCCTGGGCAAAGAGTCGCATTGCCCATGTCAAAACGCTACCGGTCATCCACCTAAACTCACAGACATGCAGGGCTTTAGTCGGAGGAGTTGCCAAGAGGCAAATGGTAACTCTGGAGAAGCTGCAGAGATCGATCCAAAGCTCAGGTGGAGGAACTATTCATGCACACCTCCAAACTGGCTTTTATAGAAAATGGCAAAAAGAAAGACATTACAGAAAAAAAAGTTTTCCATTCAATTCCTAAAGCGAAATTAAATGTCCTCATAACTTATTATCCAAGCATCTTCAAACAGTCGTGGATGGTGATGCTGTGGGCAGACAAGATCTCTGCTAGCAGTCAGTCTTGCAACGAATCTGAAAGGCCTCCGTCTGACAGTCTACCAGCTCAATATCTGTGCTGCAGAAACAATATTCCACAGTTGTATGTCCAGGAAGAACGCCATCAGTTGTTGGCAAGCACTGCTAATCAACCCCACTTGCTTTTGTCGCTCCTCTTTAAATATCTGTCTGGTTAGAACGCCGACAGAGAGACGGAGTCTGGGATATGATCCTTGCCCATTTTGATCGATGGAATAGATGGCTGAACTTCCTCCTTTTCTCTCTGCTCTGCATCCATGAAGCCTTCCTTTCAACTCCTCTGGGATTTGAGGTCGTAGTTTGGGTATTATTTGAGCTTTTACAGATGCTAATCAGCTGCTCCCGGTTCTAAAAGCAGCACCCTATTGCCACGGTTACACATCACAGCTGTCTGAAAGTTAAAAGAGAGCAAAAATCCCCTCCAGCTGCACAGCCTCCTAAGCCAGAGGGGGGAAAAAAAGCAATGCCTCAACCAAAAAAAAGAAGAAAAATGAATAAAAGTCTACAAAAAGAATAAATCAGAACTAACAGCTTACAGAGTGACTCCATCATGCTGTTGGAAAACTAACTCTGCACGTCGAGATCATCCCCATGTGAGACACAAAGGTGGCAGCATCATGCTGTGGTATGAGTTGATAGGAAGACAAATGGAGCTATATTCAGGGGAACCCTAGAAAAAAAAAAAAACTTGTTGCAGGCACAAAAGACTTGAAACTGGGGTGAAGGTTCACTTTCCAGCTGGACTAGCACAAAAATACAGTCGGCAACCAAAATAGAGTGGTTTAGGTTGAATTATCGATTGGATTATTTTTCTGTTCATCATCTGTGAATGGGCATACATTTCAGTCTCTAGATGTGCAAAGCTGGTAGAGACGTGCAGCGCTACTGTGATTCTACAAAGTAGAGTACAACGTATTAGGGCTATAAATACCTTTGCAAGGAGTTGTTTTATGAACTTGATACTTTCAGATCTTCTCCAGACATCAACAGTTTTCATGTGTGATCCTCTGTAAACTTCGCCGTATGCACGCTGGAAAAAGATGCCATGTTTTAAAATCAACATCCACTGTGTGCCAGAAGAGAAATAAGAGCAACACATTGAAGTTTTAGTCAGTGAACGCTTTAATACTCAACCATGGTTCAGCACAGTACACCAGAGAGCAGCTGATAGGTTCAACACAAGTTTATTCACCCTGCAGCCTCACATCTCAGAGACAAACTGTATTTACAAGAGATCGCTGATCGCTGCAGGAGTGGATTTATGTACAGGATCAGAACAACAGGCTCAGGACAGGCGGTAACAGTTTACAAGTTGCTTCACGACACGATGATTCACAGCACATCAAGCACGGGTCCGTACACTTACTGCAACCGTATAAAAACAACATCAGGGCCGGGTCGCTTGGCAGCGAGCTGCCCTGTGAAAATAGAGCAACGTCGCCACCTTCTGCTGGGATCACACATCTGCGCAGGGAATAACAGAAAAAAGCCTCAGCAGGTTGGCTGTCTAACACTATCTAAACTCAGGAGCAGCAGCCGTCTATCCATCTATCTGAGAAACTATCTACTGTATAGGTCTAGAGCGATACAAAAAGGATACTTATCACCTGACTGAAGGCGTCCGATGGCTTTAAAACGAGATAATTTTCCTGTACAGGCTTAGAGGACCATACCAATGTTTTTGCTGCTTTTTAAATACGTGCTGCCTGTGAAACTGCTGCTATGCTGCTGTGTTACAGATCAGTTTAGGGCTTTATCTTGAGAGGGGAGAGTGGCATTTGTTTTTTTAAACTCCCTGTTTTATGTCTTATTGGAGGAGTAAACCATCAATCAACACCATTAATATCAGAGTTTCTACACAGTGTTTATCTGAAAGATAAGAAGACCCACATTTCCAAAGCTCTCTGTCCTTTTAGTCTGTAAATGTTAATTTTGAATACATGGGAAAGGAAGGAAGGAAGGAAAGGGATAAGAATGAAGGAAGAATTGAAGGATTAAAAAAAAGAAAGGATGATCTTAGGAAGGGAGGATTGAACCAATAAACGAACAGGAAGAACCAAGGAAGGAAGGAAAAATACAGACTGGAGTGATGTTAAGAAGGGAGAAAAAAGACTTAAGGATGAAAGGAAGAGAGAGCAAAAGATGGGGGGAAAATAGAAGGTAGGAACGAACGAAGGAAGGAAGGGAGATAAAAAATATGGAATTACAAGTATTTTTCCATATCTTCTTTTTGTTTCCCATACTTATCAAGACCTGGGAAACAAAACAATCTTCTGGGTTTTCCAGCTTGTTTAGGAACCTTCTGGATGTAGCCTGGATTATCAGTTGGGCCTGGAGTGGGAGGCTGTTGGTGCTGCAGCGCCCCCCTGTGGTGGATGAACGACAGAGCAGACAGTAACTTAATGCTAAAGGTTGCAGCAGCAAATAATATATGCTTCCCTCTCCAAGATACCAACAAACATGTATTATTTTCATCTAAGAATCAGCAGCAAGTTGGAATATAATGCGGGTCAGTGTTTATAAATACAGTAGCACATGCTAAAGCAGTGGTATGGTCCTGAGTTAAGCAGCTAAATTACCTACGGCACTTTCACTTGTAACTTTTTAAGACAACAACCTGAAGAAATGAGCCCTGTTCGAAAAGTAAACACACATGAAGTTTTATATAAAAGCTCATCCAGGACGAGTCTGGCCTGCTGCAGGGGTCAATCTACAGGATTCATCTCAGAGGTGTGGAGGTTTTTACAGACAGCCTAAATATTAGATGTTCTGGTTTGTTAGAGTTTCACTATTTTCCTAATAACTCACACAGAGGACAAATAAATAAATTAGATTAGCATAGATTAATGTGTGACCATATTCAGTAAATCCCTCAGATAGTTTTTCCCCTGTAATTACATGCTGTTCTGATTTGTCCCTGATAGTTAATCATGCTGTTTAATCTGGATCATTTCAAGCATCACATCAATTTCTGTTGCTGCAAATTATAAATCTGTTGGTGAAAATTCTTCAATGCTAAGCTACTTCCTCTCTCCAGGTGGTCACATGGCACAGGTGGTAGCCAATGGCATGGCCTCAATCAGACCCCAATCTGTTTGTTTTTGTCTGCATCCTCTGTGTGAAACATGTGTGTGTTCTTGAAGCTGGGCTGCTGATGAGTGTGTGGATGAGCGTGTGTGTGTTTGTGTTGGAGCTCATGGTGTGTGTCGGAGTGTTCATCATGTGAAATGTCATCATCAGTGGGATCGTTTTGCGTCGCCGTGGGTACGTGTGTCTCCTCCAGGCGCCCGTGCGTGTCGATGACCTCGTCGATCCAGCTCCTGAAGCGGCTCACCCGGGTGTACAGCGCCGGGGAGGACGGGTTAGAGCAGCCGTAGCCCCCGGCGACGACCCCAGTGAGGACCCATCGGCCTGACTCCTCCTGGCACAACAGCCCGCCACCGGAGTTGCCCTGGCAACTGTCACCGTGAAGCAGCCTGGTGTCCGGGGGGCTGCCGGCGCACAGCGTGCCGTGGCTGGAGAAACTATTGCCGAAGCGCTTCTTGCATTGCCACGACGAAATCAGAGCAACCCAGGAAGCTATGACTGAGTCTGTGAGAAGAGAAACAAAAACACAGAAAATACTCAAGTTATTTTAAATGTCAACACTTCATGACCTGAGCAGAGTATTTAATTCCTAAATAAAATGCAAACTGTGCTGGATTTATGAGAAATGTGACAGTTTAGTAGTGGAGTCCCACACAGAGCACGTAACTTCGTATCCTTAGTCTCGGCAGCACGCAGTGGACGTCTGCTCAGCACAGTGGACTTCTTACTGACCGCAAAAATCAATAGGAGTCTTGTTTTGGGCACATCTGACAGATGTTTCTTACCCATGTGCCCCAAGATCCAAAAGATTCTGTCACATCTTTTCCGACTCCCCAAGGTGCAAGGAGAGGGTCAGTACCAGGAAACAACGTTATTAGCAGACCAACACGTTTGGGCTTGTGGCCTTCGTCAGGGTCAAGGCCTAAATCTTCACCTCACCTCCCCTTCTAATGCCGCCCTGGGCTGCTGCCCATTTGGCCCAAATCAAAAACCATCTCTACTCGTCAGATGTTTACATTCGTTCTTTAAAGTTCCCTGCTTTCTCATTTTCTTAAAATTCAGACTAAACCTTTTCTGTTACCATTTTCTTGTGCTAAATGGAAGAATGAGATGCAGACCTTCTGCGTATGAAACGATATCCAGAACCTACAAAACAGCGACTCTCCGTTCTGCTTCTGCGTTTTTTTGGTGCTGGCCAAGTCAATGTGTCCAGGTGGTTTGAAAACTTTGAATCTCTGTTTACTCCCTTCTCTTATTTTAATTTGTGCAAACAATTTTAATTTGTTTTAATTTGTATTAAAACAAATTAAAACATTAATTTGTTTTAAAGCAACAAATTAAATTGTCAAGATATTTTGTTATTCACAAAACCTTCCATGTTTTCCCTGCAGAACCTGTCTGTAGTCTTTGCTTCTTTTGTCTTAAATAGATTGGAAGTAGTATTATTGAAAATAAATATCCTTAATTAGGCATAATTATTTTTGATACCTACAGACTGTCCTCTCTTCTTTAAATCAGTGGTGGTACAGATGCAAACTTGACTATATGATGAGCAGTGAGACTGATTACTTACAGACATTTTTATAGATAAACGGAGCAAATCAAACTTTCTGGGTGAAGTTTCAAGAAGTTTTTGGCAACTTTCACTGAATCCCTTTCATCTTTCAACCACCCGATGGCGCCAGAGTGACATCAACTGAAGCACTGATGCAAATTTTAATGCAACAAATTAAATTCTCAAGATATTTAACTTTAATGGTTATTATCTTTGATGTTGTGTCAAGTTAATCTTATAAATTTTAAACATTTCTACCTAATTTTCTGTGGTTTTCACTATTTATTCCTTTCACCAGTTGTTCTGTGTCCTGTTTTGAAAGGAAACACTTTGAGTCCATGAAGACACCTTTTTTGCATGCTCCGAGGAGTTTATGTTTATTTACCATTTAATTTGTAGGTCATTAGAATTATCAGTAATGTATTTATCATTTATTGTTCTGAATATCATGAAGAGATTGATTAGAAGTATTATTGGTTGTGGTGGTAGTAGTAACTTCATCATTTGTCTTTTTTGTGTTCTTATTAATTAATTTATTTATGGGCAATTAAAAAAAAAACAAGATTTAAAAAAGCACCTATTTGAAAAGCATTTTACTGTAAAAATTAAGAAAATTAGTTTCTTATTCAAGATAGAAATGGTACAAATAGAAATGGCATTAATGTGAGAAGACATCGTTTGTGATACCTTTAAGGAAACATTGAAACTATGGGTGTTTCAGGTTCTTTTGCATCCTGTTTGGGGTCAAAGATGAGAGGGAGGAAAAACCACAAACCTGGTCCAGTCCAGCTTGTGGTAACCATGACAACACATGATGATGCAGTTTTCGCCCCTGTTGCAGAGGCAGCAGCAGGTAAACAGGCTGCGTTTGTGTTTGCTTCAAATGTCACGCAGTGGCCCTTGGCGCTGGGCAGCTTCAGCATCGCTAGGTCATGACCTCCACTCTGACCCTTGAACTTCCTGTGAACCACGACCTGCTCTGGTTTGAGAGTCTGCTCCGACGCCCCGACGCGAACCACATATCTGGATGGATCGCTGCCGAACCTGCAGCAGAAGGACAGAGGGCGCCTTAGGAGGAAGCAGTGAATGGTTCCTACTGGAGAATCACTTTCTTCCAGGAAGAGATTAAGAGGCAGAAGCAGGAGTTACCTGCTGAGACAAGACGCAGACGTCAGAGCCCAGCAGGGGCTGATCAGAGTCCCGCTGCAGAGAGGGCCACCAGCTCCTTCTTGAGACTGAAGCCACACTGACACCTGCCAGGGCCATGTCGTCCTAGGAGCAAACACACGACAAAGAAACCATTTTCTTCTTTTTAGTTTCGAAACGATGTATCTGATCACCTTCATCATGCAGTGCTGCCCATCATGTCATGGTCTCAAATCTGTAAGAAGCAGCTTTACATCCATATTCTCACTACTTTTAATAACTCTGTATTGAACTGGTTTCAAACGAGTTAACTGGGAAAACCCAGTGTGTGTTTTTAGGTAAAATCAACTCTGCAGCTTTAGAAATGAAGATGGGTGTTCCTCAGGGGTCAGTCTTGAGATCTATCCTTTTTTCTGTTTATAGAAATAATCCTGGGAGAGGCCTAGCTCTAGTTATGGTTCAGTTTTACAGTTGAGCTCAAAAGTATTCATACCACAGGAAGATTTAGCTTCAAAGTAATTGCTTAATTTTACAATTAAACATGTTTCCTCAGACTGGGAACAATAGTCTGAGTCCTGACTTTAATTTGAGAATTTATGGTTTTTCTCAGACATTTCGGTGAATTTCTCACATCACTATTAACATTTGGACAACAGCTGGTGAACTTCTCAAAACAATTAATACAAACTAGATCTTGGTGTCACTACCCGAAAATGATTAAACAGTTTTTCTCAATTGCTTTGGTGAATTTCTCAATTACTTCCAAACAATTCTGTTGTTTTATAACATTATCATTTGCTTGTCATGTCCGTCGAAATGAACTATACTTATTAATGCTGAATAGTCATTCCCTCTAAAACTAATAGTCCTCATTTCATTGCTTGAGTCATTACAAACAAAAATGTTGGAACTAGTTGTCAAAATCTGTCATCCATCCATTATCTAAACCCCCTCATCCTTTCAGGGTCCCTGGTGCCTATCTCCAGCAGTCTTCAGGATAAACCCTGGACAGGTCGCCAGTCCATCGCATTTTGTGTTTCTTCATCATTCTTTTCTGCTTCCTCAGCTTTTATTGATGATATTGTTTAGAGTTGTGCACAGCTTTACCCAAAGGGTGTTTCCTATGATTGTTGTAAATAAATTTGTACTTTGCTTTTGCACAATGCTGCGAACAAATTAGAACTACAAAGAGCACATGCAGTGAAAAATGCAAAGAATACAGTGTCTTGTAGTCATTTATCTCATTGACTGACTGTAGATTTCAAATGGCTGTGCAAATAGTGTATAATGCTGTCTTGAGCATTTTCAGGTTGTCACCAAGATCTGACATTTTTGCATTAGAAAATACTTCCAGAGTGACATGAATACTTTTTTTTTTTTTTTTTTTTTTTTTTTTTTTGAGGGATGAACTATCCATTTTCAACAAGTGACTCATTTTTGCAGGTTATCAGCCTGGTTTCTTATGCTAATTGTTTTGAGAAATGCACTAGCTGTTGTGCAAATGTTAAGGGTGATGTGAGAAAGGAACCAAAACGACTGAGAAAAAAAGCACTATACACAAGGTGCAAAGCCACTTGAAATGTATGGTTGCAGTATGCTACACTGAATACTTATGTTTTACATTTTTACTCCATCTGCTCTTTGCAGTTCTAATTTGTTCACTGGAGAGAAGTTGTTCAATTGGGGAGACAATTTCAGGAGAGACTGGTGAAGAAATACATAAAATTGTCAAATTTTTACAACTTCTTCAACATTTCTTTATGTAATGAATCAAGCAATAAAAGGAGGAATAATTTTCTGCAAGCAAACGATACTGTTATAAAACAGCAGAGAATTGTGAGAAAGCAGTTGATGTATGTCTAAAATGATTTGCAGTTTGTTGAAAGGAATGAGAAACAGCTGCGATGATGAGCACAAAGGACTAAATGCTGTGGAGGCTTAACTAACACACTAATGAGAATTTTAATTCTGATCGGAGAAATTCACCAAAGCAATTGAGAATCTGTGGAGGGAGCTAAAGATTAGGGTAATGGCAAGCAGGTCTTCCAACCTCAATGATTTGGAGCTCATCAAAGATACCAGTGGAAACATGCAGAAATTTTATTTTTTATTGCAGTCAGGATTTTTCTCTGTGAATTTGGAGAGAGGCATATCATCTTTATAAGAGAAGCATCATGTACAAGTAGTCTCTTTAATCAGCATTTATTTATATATAGCCCTACTTTTTGCCTTCTTCTGTTTCCAAAGAGATTCTTAAAATATTCTCCCCTAGATCTCTCCTCCCAGTAATTCCTAATAAGTGCCAAAAATAGGAGGAATAGTGATACTAAACTATCTCATGCCACCGCTAGATGGAGCCATAGTAAAACCAGAACCTTGATCACGTCTCTGTGCATATTTTCTGTGTCAATCTTCACCCTCGGTTTACCTGAGCATGTTCCCCTCTCCTTGATTTCCTGGCTTCCCTTCGTCCTCCACCAGTTTCCTCCGTCCACAGCTCTCATCTAGAGGTTTGGTCTTCACAGCCGCCTTCTGCGGCACTACGTCACACTTCACCCCTGCGTCCTCCCTGCGTCTGCAGCCCTGGATGTTCAGGCCAAGTGAAGGGCACTCTCCCAGGAACTCCTCCTTCCCCGTGCACCTCACCTGGTCCAGGTGGATGGGCCCTTTCCCCTGACCGAACCCTCCAGCTGCTACTGCTCCACCACTGAGAAAAACAGGCGTCAGGGGATGTCATCTTTTTTGAACAGTTTAAAAAGGGGGAAAAAAAAGTCTAAACTCTTATATAAAAACAAACCTGTGTCCAAGTTGTCTGCACACCACGGCAGCGTTGAGGTCGTTCCATCCTGAGTCGCAAATACTTCCCCAGTCTCCATGGAGATACACCTCGACTCGACCTTCCTTCCTGCTGCTGCCGCCCACGAGACGCACCAGGGGTCCTGGCAGGGAGAAAAACTCTCATTTGTATTCATATTCATGCATGTTCCTCTGCAGGGCCCAGTCTGCTGGGATGTTCTGAACTATGTGTCCGATGATGGAGTTAAATGTCATCTGGTGCCTCTGCATTCGAGAGCTATTCTCATTCTAACGACCTGAACATGTTGACAGGCAGACCTGAACCCCTGAGGAGCACAGACAGTAAACAAGTCTTTTGAGGTACATCAGAAACACAAACACATGTGGTGACATCTGGAAACAATATAGTCACATTCAGTGCCTTGCAGACGTATTCACACCCCTTAAATCTCTCACATTTTGTCACATGTGAGAGATGTGACAAAATGTCATTATTTGTCACATAATGACCACAAACGTCAATGTGCTTTATGTGAATTTTACAGGAGAGCACAAAGTAGTGCATAATTCTGAAGCTGAAGAAGGATATACGCATCCACTTTACTTTAGTACCCATAAATAACACCGAGCTCAACCAATGATCTTCAGAACTAGAAAATAAAGTATAAATATAGCTGTTCTATGAAGGCTTCAGAGGTTTGTTAGAGAACATTAGTGAACAAACAGCATCATGAAGACCTAGGAACACAGCAGACGATATCCCAGACTTTGATCGCCTCACAGGGAACTGTTAGATGCCTCATCTGAAAATGAAAAACGTACGGCACAACTGCAAACCGACCAAGACACGGCTGTCCACCTAAAGCGACAGGCTGGGCAAGAAGAGCAATAATCAGAGAAGCAGCCAAGAGACTCATGGTGACTCTGGAGAAGCTGCAGAGATCCACAGGGGAGAGAATCCTTTGACAGGACGACTGTCAGTCGCGCACTCCACAAATCAGGCCTTTACAGTAGGGTTTCCAGTAGAAAGCTAGTGTTGAAAGTTAAGCTGGCCTGTTTGATGCAAACATGTTAGAAACTCAGCAAGCATGCAGAAGAAAGTGCTCTGGTAAGATAAGACCAGATCTGAACTTTTTGGCCTACATGCAGGGATGAAGATCAGAGTTGATGGAAGAAGCTAAATACATATATGAGCTTGTTTTAAGGTTTTCCTGGAGGAAAAGCTGTTAGAAGCTGCTAACAACTTGAGGCTGGGGCGTAGGTTCACTTTCCAACAAGACAATGACCCTAAACATACAGCCATGGCTTCCATGTTTAGATGTGTTGGAATGGCCCAGTCAAAGTCTAAAACTAAGTCCAAATGAGAATTTGTTGAAAGACTTGAAGACTGATGTTCAGGGGTACTCTGGGGGCACTTGAGCTGTTTTGCAAAAAAAAGAATGGGCGAAAGTTTCTGTGCAAAGCTGGTAAATGCACTTCAAAAGACTTGCAGCTGCAACTGCTGCAGACTTTGGTTCTAACTCTGGGAGGCCTGAATACAAATGCACACCACACTTTTCAGATTGTTATTAAAAAACTATTTTAAAGCCATGTAGTTATGCCCTACTTTATTTTACTGGTCTATCACATAAAAATCCAATAAAATACAATGAATCTTGTGCTTATAATGTGATGATATGTACAAAAGGTCAGTGGGTGGACTCATCTTTAAGCTAAGTCACAGGTTTAAGACTTATTCTGATACCAGAATGGTCTCCTCTTACATTTTTGCGCTGTTGAACATAGTGTTATTAAGATCAAATGTTTACTTTTATCCTAGCCAGCAAGGACTAACACTTGCCTGGCCTGAAGATGAGCTCATAGAAGTTGCGATTTCAGTAAAATTTCCCAAATAAAATAAGAGTTAAAAAGTTTCAGGACTTTAAAAATCTCTACAATGATCTCACGTTTTGTTTTGTCCTGAGTTTAATTTACTGTATATATTTGACGCCGTGCGTTACCTGTTGAAGGTGCGATAACCGGCACTTCGTTGGTCTCCTGGCTGGATCTTCCTCTGCAGCGAACGCCGACGTCCTCGCTGTGGGAGCAGTCGGTGCGTCCCCAGATCCCATGCTGACAGTCCAGCAGGGATGTCTCGGATCCATCGCAGTGGACGTCATCCAGGAGGATGAGACCGACGCCCTCCCCGAACAGCCCGTCTGCTACAACCTCAGCATGACCCCTGAAAAGATCACAGATAGGATTTTTTTTTTCTACTTTCATATGAGAAATGACCTTTTAACCGAGACATTTGTCTGTATCATCAGCAAACATCTGGATCCTGCACCAAGACACGAAAGTGCAGCTTTAGAAAACCATCTATTACAGTTACAGTACAAATGCATTTCAACTACACAGCAAAAACACAAAACCTTACCAAGTATTTCTGGTCGAGTTTCTAGTGCAAATATCTTGAATACACTTGAAATAAGACAAAACTAACCTACAAGTAACTTTTCAACATGATATAGGAGTTTGTTTTAAGTTAATAATTCCTTAATATTGATAAAAAAAATGTTCTAGTTACAAGTGAAACAAGCCATTTTTCCCTTATTACAAGTTCTTGTTCCACCTGCAGATTATTTCACTTATAACTAGAGCTTTTTCATTAATATTAAGGAATTATTGACTTAAAACAAGCTCCTATATCGTGTTGAAAAGTTACTTGTTAGTGTTGTCTTACTTCAGGTGTATTCAAGATATTTGCTCTGGAAACTAGAGCCAAAATACTTGGTAATATTTTGTGTTTTTGCAGTGTACAGCCTCTGTTTCTACCTGTATCCCAGCTGCCTGCAGACCACCTCTGCATGCTGCTGGCTCCAGCGGTCGTCACACACCGTCCCCCAGTCGCCGTTGTGAAACACCTCCACCCGACCCTCCCAGGGGGTGTCGCCTCCAACCAGACGCACCACGCCATCTGAAACATCGTCAAAATCCTAACCGTGGCCACGAGGTAACATTCATGTTTACAAACACAGCCGCTCTCATTAATTTTAACTTTCAGATCAATTATTGAGCTAATTTTAGTTACATGAATTGATCTGTTTCCTCGTAGTTCCTGCTCGCCTCAGACAGGATGCCGCCGCCTCACGCAGACATAATTTATTGATGTTCAGGAGGTATAAATAGCTGCTCTGAGCCTACTGCCGTGCACAGAAAATAAGAGTTTGTTTATCTGTGCAGCGTTGGTTTTTCATATGGGCGATTTCCCAGGGCAGCATTAGAATGGGGTTGGACGGGTGGGACATGAGCACCATAACAAAAAAGCTAATTTGTCTTCTCTGCCATTTGTGACCTGAATGCATTTTATTTTGCTTTTTTTGTGGAGTCTGTGCTCAAGCAGGAAATCTGAGGAAATGAAGTTATCACAACCTGTGGCATAGTGGGGGTTGCAGGTAGCAGAAGAAGGGGCTCACGTTGCAAGCCAAATTATGTAAGAACCACCACAGTCTGTGTGTGTGGAGGGGGGGGTAGAGCTGTAACCTGTATAAGGGCTGCAGGAGACCCCAGCATCCTCCATGTGGTCACAGTTGTGCTGCTCCCAGTCACTGTGGGGGCACTGATCCAGGAACAGCTCGTTTCCTGTGCACTTCATGGCATCGAGGAGGATGGGACCTGAACCCTGCCCGAAGTGAGCCCACGACCAGGCCTTTGCTACACCCCTGCAACACACACATACACACACACACACACACACACACACACACACACACACACACATTGTATGGGAACAGATCTTAAATTGATCTAAAATAAACTGGTTAAACAAAGTGAGCATTTATAGGCATCACAGATTATTAATATTTTATTCCCTGTCTTCCCTGTTGGTGGGGAGGGGGAGTCTTGCATAAACACAAAAATAATCTTAGTTATATTTTAAAACTGTATTTGCTTTTCACCTCCACAACATTTTCTGGGTAGTGAGAATAAGAAATTTTTGTTCAGACTTAGAAAATGGGTCCTGATAACATATTATTATTATTTGGACTTGCCTTTCAGGGGTTCCTTCGTTTTGCTATTGCGGGGAAATATAAGATGAAATCTGTCCCAGACAAAAAAAATACTTAAATACTCCACAGCAGCTCTCCTGAAACTCACACAAAGTGACTTAAATGTGTCAAAATAATATACTATATAAAGTGCATTATGTATAAGAAATCATTGCTGAATAATAAATAGCTACAGGGTGGCTGCTGGTTTATTGATGGAGAAATACTATAAAAGCACTGCTGCAGGTGTTTTTTGTTTGTTTGTTTGTCCCTGTGTATTTCTGCTTGTATGAAACTGATGTAACTTAAAGACAACCTGAAGGTGATTTGCTGAAAGCAAAGAAAAGCAGCAAAAACAGCAGAAGCAGATGCTTTGGAGCAGTGGAGACCTTAAGACTCATTCAAACACGTCCACATTGTTATTCCTGCTACAAACATTGAAATAAAGGGATTTGTTTCAGAAGTGAAATGTGTCGCTTTGTGGCATTTTAGTCTGGGGCCTTCACAAAACAGCTGGATTTAAACTGAGATTAAATTACACACAGATAGACTCTACATACCAATTGGGTTACTTCTGAAGGCAATCGGTTGATTTTATTTAGGGTTATCAGAGTAAAGGGGCCTGAATAGAAATGCCCACAACACTTTTCACATTTCTATTTGTAAGAAGAAAACAAAATTTTCTAAATCCAGCTAACACTTTGTTCTGTTTCACAATTAGGCAACACTTTGTGTTGATATACCGCATACGGTTTTGCGTGCCTTTGCAAGGTTTGTGAAGTTTTTGAAAACAAATTTAAGTTACTATAATAAGTAAAAGTAAATCTAAATAGTTAATCAATAAAATAGTAATGACCATATTAATGCCTACTTAAGATGGAATCACTGTCATTATTTGTGAAAATAAAAAAAAAATAAATAAAACATAAAGACTGAATTTACGCAGCTGCAGTGATTTAAAGAAACAGTTTTAAATCTTTAAATGCTAGTATTTTGAATTTAGGGGTATAATAAATACAATAAAATTACATGAACTCTTTTTGTGATGGATCTTCATTTTCCTTCATATCTAAAGTTATCGGTGTTCTCCAGGGAAGATTTTCTGAAGCCTAGTAACATGAAGCACGTTTGACACAGAAGCTCACTGTATAAATAAACTGGACCCTGTAGACTAAAAAAAGACCCCAACCATTTTGTTTTGAATTGTCGGAACGTGTCAAACATGAGTGTGCGTGCTGCCGTGTGAACACCTGCAGATCGTTGTCAGCATATCTTTTATTTATGACTGCAAACACAGACGGAGAGCTGTCCCCTGGCGCTTCGGGAGATGTGATGCAACCCAGTGTTGAACATGGGATTCACTTCTCAGATACAACTTGTTGGCTGTCTGACAGCTGGAGAAGTCTGTGCTGTTGAGTGTGAGGAGAGGGAAACCTGTGGTGATGCAGCGCTAACAGGTGTTTCCCCTGGATTGTTCCTGAGCTACGCGGCGACCCTTTGCTGTCCCGGTTTCTCCCGTCTCTCAACATTTCCAGCTTACTCTCTCTAACCCAATCATCTTAACAAAGCTTTTGATGAAGCTCTGTATAGTTTTTAGAGGAAAATATGACAAAATGAAAATGAAGTCTCATTTGTAGTGTTAACAAATTCTGTCTATTAGTCAAAAAAAGTAGGAAGCAACCAGAAAATGTCTCAGTTTAAAGCTAAAACTTGATCAACCTGTAGAATAAACCTTTAAAGTTAAAGAAATACGACTACAAAGGTTTTCATTTGAACTAAAATGGTCCCATTTCTAATTTTCACTGCTTTAAATCACCTTGGACAACCATTAATTGAACTTCAGTCTATCCTGAAGAAAAGCATCCCCACAGCATGATGCTGCCACTACTATGCTTCTGTAAATGCTGTTACTCATGTAAAAAAAAAAAAAAGTTACAATTTGAACCTGTATAACCTGTTAATCTAATCATTTTATTCAAGGGTGTCAGAGTAAATGGAGTTCAACAGAAATGCATGCCACAATTTTCAGATTTTCATTCTTAAAAAATGTTGAAACCATGATTATTTTAAGAGGTAAGAAAACTTCAAGGGGTTAGATTACTTCTGCAAGGCACTGAGGAATTTTTTTCTAACATCTGTTCACTCACAAAAGTGGAGGGAATGTAAAACTTATGCTTCTTTTTATTACCAAATTACTTTTATGTTGGAAAAAATGTGGAAGGAACAATAAGAGCCATCTTTGTTTTAGATATGACCACTGAAGCTGTTCTGAAAATATAGATAGGGTATTGTTTTATTTTATATTATGTCATTTATTTAGATGAATATATATAGATGAATATATATCTAGAATCTTTATGGTGATTTGTAAGAAATCAATAAAAATGAAATGGAAACAGCCAGACCCACATATTCTGAATCAATGGATTCAGAAGAGGATTAAATTCTGGTGCAATTAATAACATTAGTTGCAGAAAACAGCTTGTATTTCTGATTTTATTTCAATGAAGCAGTTGATTTAGTAGAGATCTTAATGCCGTCTGAATAGCTGTGGAATTGGGGTCCATGGTGGCAAATAAGTTGACCAGTAGAAAAGTAAAGGGGATAAAAAGGAGAGGACCAAGCACAGAACCTTGGGGAATGCCATATCACAGAGGTAAGGGCGTAGGGAAAGTTGGTAACGTAAATTAACTGTTGTCACTTAGATTGTTGGGACTTGAACCAGAAGAGAGTAAATCTGATAAGTGTGAAAGGTGTGGTTGATGGTATGATGATGCAGTGAGGTTGAGCAGGATGAGGTCCAGAGGAATCCAGAGCCAGAGCAGAGAAGGAAATCACCGGTGGTTTTAAGGAGGACTAGGGATGGGAATCGAGAACTGGTTCTTTGAGAGAACAGTAGTTCAATTCCTTGGAATCATTAATCTTCCTGCTTAACACGTTCCGGTAACGTGTGGCGCATTTGCGTGATGACATATTGTACACGCTCCATATTGATTTAGAGAAAATTCAAGATGGCGTCGCAGCAGAAGCGCTCCAAAGTATGGTTACATTTTACAAAAAAAAAAGTCATTACTTGGGCTGGTTGCAACATGTGCAGAACTTTAATCACAATGAAAGGATGAAATGCCTCCAACATCCTCAAACAGCTGACCACACAGCAGGCAACTGATTTGTATGAAGGTAAAGTGTTTGATACGTTGCTTAGCGACGGCGGTGACTCGAGGGGCGGAGCTTCCTGCCATGAATGTCCTAGGAAACGTTAAACTCCTCCACATCCAGGTTATTGTATTAATGTTAGCGCCATGCTGTATGAATAATATCCATCTCATAATAACATGAGATGGATATTATTCATACAGTTATTGAATAATTTATTGAATAGTCATGTTCAATAAATTAGAATCTGGGTTTCAATGAGGCTCGTTTGTTTTAAAAGCACCTTTTAATCTGAGAAAGTCAAAGTCTTGACCTTAAGTCTTGAAAGATCCTTCCTGAAAAGGCAAACATACGGATTTGTCTGCACAAAAACTGCTGATGTGCAAAAAGTTGCATTTCATGTTAAAATGTTAAATTGACAGATTCTTATTTTTTTTAATCCAGCTTTAATTTTATTTGAATCGAATACAACATGGTGCATATTTTGAGTTAAAGAGTTTATTTCCTAACTCAATGAGAATCGATAAGAGAATCAAATCGATAAGTGAGACTGATAATCGATAAATTCTTATCAATTCCCATCCCTGAGGAGTGTGACGAAAGGACAAAACCAGAGCGAAGGATTTGTTGTTGATGAGAAGTGTACAAAAAGGCTCTTTATTTGTTGAGGCATGAAATGTAGATAAGTTGAAATTAAAATTTCTAGTAAAATTATGTTTTAACTCCTAAGCAAATTTAATAAAAGGGAAGAGCTCATCTCCTGTTTGACTTTGTATATTAAATATTAGATAAAATATTCTGCAATGTTATTTTTGGAAATTTGTTTAATAAGAGACAGAGCTAAAAAAAAAAAAAAAAAAAAAAAAAAAAAAAAAAAAAAAAAAAAAAAAAAATGCTTGTTTTTTTCAATAGAAGAAAAACCATGAAAACCCACCCGTAACCGAGCTGTCTGCACACCACCTCTGCGTCTCTGTCGTCCCACTGGTCGTCACAGACGGAGCCCCACCGGCCTGCGTGAAACACCTCCACGCGACCTTCGAAGTCTTCCTCGCCTCCCACCAAACGCAGCGGAGGGCCACTACCTGAGAGCAGAGCAGCATCTGCCTTAACTGATTCCTTCACCATTACAGGACAGTGTAATTTATAACATGTGTAACTTCTTCAGATAATTAAAAAAGAAAAGAGGTGACTTTGTAGCTCGGGTGAGCGGGGAAATATTCAGATATAGTTTTAATGAGGGTGTGGAAGTCACACTGACCTTCTGGTGGTGCACACACCACGGCCGCCTCATTTCCATGGCTGCAGTCGCCGGTGACGAACGTCCTGCTCCGACACTGACTCAGAGCGTCCTCATCTCCACGGCAGCCCAGACGTTCATAATGGAAAAGGCCAGAGCCTGAGCCAAACTGGGAGAGCTGCAGCGCAGTACCAATGTCACTGGAAAAAAAATTACATTTAAAAAGAAACAGGAACAGTTTTTTTCTTTATCCTTTCCACTTTCATCCAGGGGGACATCATTTTTTATAGGTGCTTCCTGAATCTGTCTTGAACTAGATTCAGTTTGCGCTGAACTGCAGGGTAATTTGGACTTGAATGTTTTTAACTAGACTGGAATCTAAATCTGATGGTACTGAACTAAACTATCATTCGACTGAATTGGCTTGTATGTAACTATATGGTGAAATTGTTTCAAATAGATAAACTGAAATAGATTAACTTGAATTTATATGAGACGACTGAGTTTAACCCAACTGAAATAAGCTTAGCTAATTTAAAATAAATTTAACTGAATGTAACTGAACTGAAGTAAATGTAAGTGAATAGATGTGACTGCACTGAACTGAAAGGAACTAGATTGATCTAACCACAATGCAAATGATCTGTGATTTAAACTAAATGAACTGAACTTAATCAGACAGGACTGAGCTGAACTGACATGAATGAAATTTGATTTGATTGAACCAAATTCGTCTGAACGGAATCCACTGAACAGATTCTAAATTAAACTTACATGAACTGAATCAAACAGAATTGAATGGAAGTAGACGTTGACATGAACTGAATATAAACAATTTAAAATAACTACATTTCAATATATTTTAACTCCACTGAACTAAAGTGAACTAAACTGCATTCAACTGTGCTGAACTGTGTCAAAAAGAACTGATTAGAATTTAAATAAATTAATTCAACCTGAACTGAAATAAAACAAACTGAATTGAGTATAACCTTGCAAACCTGAACTGAATTCAGATGAATTTAACAGAATTTAAGTCAATTAATTTTTATTAACTCAATCAACCAACTGTTTTTAATTGAACTGAACTGAATCAAACTGAACTTACCTGATTACAACCAAATTGATTCAAACTGAACTGAATCAAACAGACTGAATCGAATGAAGGTGAACTGAATGTAATCCATCTGAACGGAGCTGTGATTAACAGAATTTAAGTGAAGTGAACCCGCTGAAATAGTTTCTTTATTTTACTGATTTGAAATTAACTGCACAGAACCAACTATTGTTCAGGTTAATTCCATTCATTTGACTGAACTGAATCAAAACAGAACTGAACTTAAATGAACTGAACTAAATTAAATCCAAAGGACTTGAACTTAATCAACATGAATTCAAGTCACTAAACTTAAATGAACTAAATCCACAGAACTGCTTTTAATCAAACTGAACTGAATAAAAAAAAATTGTATTTAAATAAATTGATTCAAACTGGATTGAGCTAAATTAAAAAGAACTGAACTGTGTGAATTGTACTTAATCAGACTACATAGTATAGTATTAGTTCATTCTTCCTCTTACCCCAGACCCAGCTGCCGGCAGATCACACTTGCATCTCTGTCTGTCCAGTGGGAGTTGCACACCGCCCCCCACTGACCATTCAGGTAAACTTCAACCCGCCCACTGTCGGAGGACGAGCTGCCAACCAGACGAACTGCCCCTTAAAATCACAGAGAAGCACAAACATCTAGCTCTGCAGTAATAGTAAATAAAAGTCCAAATTAATGTCACTAATTAACAAGTTGACGTAAAATCGGAGGCATTTAATTACAGTTGCTACAAAACAGCAATATAATCACTAAATCATGCTTCACAACTTCTCTGCAAAAGGCTCTGCAGAGTCCCATTACATCATGCTACATGCACACGTTGGGGTTGTCTCTGCTTGGCCCATCTCAGTTACATCAGTGGAGAAATAGCATTATTGTTTCACAATTCCAAGAAGTTTGTAAAATATGAGATAAATAGTGTCTAACAGAGAAATGAGTGAGGTTTCTTGCAGGTAAAAGATGCCCACAGTGAACCCCTACTTTTCACTGGGATTAGGAACCACAACCGCCGATGATCCCTTTAAAAAACGTTTATAACTGCCTATTTCAATAGTTCAAACACCAAATATACCTTAATATGGATTAATAGGCACAGTGGAAACTATCTTAGCATTTCTGCAGAAGCTAACATCCACAGTCTTTCTTATTTCTGCTCTTGGAGATACGGCCAATCAGCACAAAGGAAAATGTCGCTTCTGGATTGGATGGTTTGTGGCTAGGTATATAAGCTTCCAAAGATGCATTTTCTTTCTAAGATTTTAGATATGTTGCACGAAAAAATCTGCAGATTTTCCACAAATAACTTGGAGTTATATTTCACAGAAAGATCCACGAATAGGTGACTCCGTGAATACTGAATTGTACTGAACTGGCGGGGATGTGCTGTATATCAGCCTTGAACTCCAGGAGAACTTGTGTTGTTCTGCCTGAATTTCTTCACAATATTTTATCTTTTTGAGATAAATCTTTTAGATATCTGGCAGTAGGGCTGCAACTAACGATTATTTTAGTTATCGATTAATCTGTCGATTATTCTGACAATTAATTAATTAATCGGATTTTAAAAAATTGGCACATTCTGCAGATTTTTCATTTAAGCCTTTTTTTATACAATATTAGAAATATATTAAAAAATGCAAATAATTCATTTCCTTTTTTAAATAAGAAAATAAACATTTTATTGTCTAAAATGCAATAACACAGCATTCCTTTAGTGTATCCTTGATCATTTGTAGCAAAGGATGCATCTGCAGTGAAAAAATATTTCTAACAGTACTTCTGATCTCAGCCTTTTCTGTTTGAATTAACATCAATAGAGTGTGGGTTAATCTGTTGATTATTGTTTGGATTAACCAGTTATTATTTGGATAAAAAAAGTTGCTTAATCGGAAAATTTTTTTTTTCTTTTTTTACAGAATTTGAACCAAGTGCCTCTTGAAGAGTTTTGGGAACATATTTACTGACAAAGGGGTGTTTTTTTTATTTATCTTAAATGCAAAATGTATAGATTTTTTGTACAATTTTGGCTTAATTACTGCTGTGAGGGTGTTGTTCTTTCAGCATTTGCCCTTTTTTTTGGGTCTGTATATTCCAGCTAACAATTAATCGATTACTAAATTAGTTGATGATTATTTCAATAATCAATTCATCACCATTAAGCCGATTAACTGTTTCATTATAA
Source organism: Anableps anableps (assembly GCA_014839685.1). Taxonomy (NCBI): domain Eukaryota; kingdom Metazoa; phylum Chordata; class Actinopteri; order Cyprinodontiformes; family Anablepidae; genus Anableps; species Anableps anableps. The sequence goes on from CM026084.1 coordinate 20,447,033, forward strand.
TCTGACAGCAATGAAGTTTTCCCACTTGAGTGGCTGCCAAAACATGATGTTGAGCACGTGTTGACATACCTTGGTGGCAGTCGCAGTAAGCCCAGCCGATAGCTCCTGAGTTTTGCCTAAAGAAGCACCAGGGGTTGGACTCACGGTCTGGGTTCCTACAGTAGCTGTGGTCGCCCAGGCCGCGGCCCGGGTACTGCATGACGTAGTCTGGAAATTCAGTCCACTTCAAACATGGGGCACCAGAATCTGTCTGGGACACGGTGCCATTATAGTATCCCAACTCAGTGAATCCCTCAGAGCAAGACAGGGGTACTGCACACAGGGGAAGAAGAGCAGATAAGGGGAAATGCTGAGGAAGAGCAGAGAAAAAAGATGTTCTGGATGAAATGAGGAGGATTTAGGTCAGTGAGGAGGACAGTGTGAATAAGAAAGACATGTTGTGAGGAGAAGATGAGTGGAACTCATCTTCAAATCACATTATCCCCATGTCTGTATTTCATCAGAACATAAAAGCGAGCATGGATCAGTCTCTGTCCAGTCCCGCAGTAGGATCCTCCCTGGCATATTCACCCAAACGGATCCACACTGAGCATGATCAAACTGGCCTTAATGCAACACCAGCCACCTCGAGTAATCTTCTCTGAGGAGGAAAAATATGAGAGTGAAGCTTAGACAGGCTGAGAGGGGAAACTGCTGACATCAAAGTGTAGCAGAATTAGGCCACAAAATATAGAGCAGTCAAAGTACAGTAGCGCAAAAAGAACCAATAGCAGCTCCAATGAAAACGACAAAAACAAACCCAGAGGAGAGCTTACAACTGGGAGCACAACAAGCCTGGAACTAGAAAGATTAAAAGTATTTCATTAAAGGGAACTCGGTTAACTGTACTGGACTATCAGCGCTTTGCTTCGAGATGAAGACCTTTTAGGTTTCAACATTGTCGAGGATAAATCTGGCCTTCTCATTTCTATCAAAGTAAAAACTAAAAAAATGCGTAAGTTCTTCACACAAGGCATAACATTATAACCACTAACGCTGCTAACGACGATGCTCTTTTGTGTTGAGGTTGTTAGTGCAGGAAGAAGACTCATCTGTTATGGTCAGTATCACTGAGTTCTTCAGAAATAAAGCCTGAAGAACAGAAATGACTGACATTTCTAGAAAGGAGCCAGTTTTTTCCACCAAGGCATGTTGGCTGAGCTCTCGATTTACCAGTCGATCTATATTGCTACCCTTATCTATGATCACGAGCTCTGGTTTGTGACTGAAGAATGTGATGGCGGATACAAGCGTCTGGGCTGTCCCGTAGAGATAGGCTGAGGAGCGAGGTCATCCGGAAGGGGCTCAGAGTAGAGCTGCTGCTTCTTCACATCAAGAGGAGCCAGTTGAGGAGGCTTGCATATCTGGTTAGGATGGCTCCTGGACGCCTCCCTGGTGAGGCAGTCCGGGTATGTCCCATTGGGAGGAGACCCAGAGGAAGACCCAGCACATGCTGGAGGGACTCTGATCTGAGAACACCTTGGGATTCCCCCAGAGGAGCTGGCCCAAGTGGCTGGGGAGAGGGAAGACTGGGTCTCCCTGCTTAGGCTGCTGCACCCGCAACCCAACCTCGGATAAGCAGAAGATAACGGATGGATGGACGAATGGACGGATGGATGGATGGATGAATGGACAGATGGACGGATGGATGGGCGGATGGATGGATGGATGTACATGTTGGCAGTTTAGTCAGGCTGGAACAACAGGGCACTAAATATCAGCAGACAACAGCAGGCTGAACGTATTTCAGCAAAGTTGTTCTGCTTTCTTGGTTTTAAGAGGCCAGTTCTACCTACTGTGGGAACATGGTGGATTAGGACAGGTTGGCAGTATTTTGGAAAACCGTGTTAATTCAAGGGTTCGCTAACTCTACAGAAAATACACGCAGAAACAAATCACGCTAATTGTACAATCCATGGTAATCATGCTAAATGCTAAATATGAGCTGCTAAGCCCAGATTTCACTGCAGAGATGTGTAACACTGACTCCTACCTCACAGTGTGACGTCACCCCTGGTCCTGATATAAATAATTAATCGGTGCTCAAAACATAAAGCCTGCTTAATGTTCCTTGATATGAACAATAAATTAATGATTTGTCAATCTAACACACAGCATTAAGTCACATTGTTTTCTCTCAAAGATTCTTTTTCTAATTGAAGTTCTAATTTCAAACATGTTTTCCACATTTAGGTTTTATTTTCATGTTTATTTTACAGTTTATAAAAGAGAAAATGTGTTATAAAAATGAAACTGAACTGAAAAGTGCCAAAGTGCCATTTGCGACCCCTGGACTGATTGACAATAAAACTTGTTTTATTCAAACATTTTTTTAGTTTTTTTTTACTCGTCGATTTTGGCACAAGTTCCTGACTTCAGGAACTTGTAATTGTGCTAAAATATAACAATGTGCCCTTGAAAAACGCCGCTTAAAAAGCAGAATATGTCTTTATAGGTGGAGATTTGATTTGATTTTTTTCATATATTTGTGATTATAAGAGTATGTTAAGCGACAGGAAGAAAAATGTGATGACCTCGATGATAAAGTTGCACGTTGGTGTATTCAAGTCCTTGGGGCTCTGAGGGGATTTTTTCCTTACACTCTTACTGGTGTTTTCTTTCTCTTTCCCAAGCATTTTACAATAATAGCATTCACTTCATCTGCATCCTTCCCTTCTAATTTTAAGGTCTGAAACCTCCACATCTTTTAATTTATCTTCCTTTTTTTAGTTCTTGGGTTTATTCGCCTTGAAGATCTTTGGGCATTTTCAAGGCCGAGCCGTAGCTGAACAATGATTAATGGTGAAGGTAGTCCAGCATTAGTGCAACATTCTTATCTCAGCAACACACACAGCTTGGCCATCCAGAAACATTATCACCACACACACACACACACATACACACACATATCCAAAAGGTTCTGCCTGACTGCAGCAAACACACAGACTGGAAAATACTTGGTCCAGTTTGGATGAAAACTACTGAAGAAAAAATGGAGAATATCTACGAATGATTAACTCAGGGTGAGCCAAGCTTAAAGCAGCTTTAAACTTATAAAAGCTCCAAACGCAAAAAATATGTACTTGTCCCTTTAAGAGGTGTGGCACAGGAAACAGAAAGTAAATTAGGTTTGCTGAGAAAATCTTCACAAGTTGTTGTAGTCCATCTCCCTAACGACACACATATGTAGAGACTTCTGTTCCCTTTAACCACTGAACTCTTCGTTTTCTAAGTTCTGTCTCTGCACTTTGTGGGGAGACGATACAGCTGTAACCTACAAACCAGCTAAGCAGCAAAAGAGGTGAGCTGAAACACGTCATCCTTACCAGACTGAGCTGTTGTGTAAACAAACTAATTCACCTTCTTTCTGTTTCTCCCTGCAGCTCTCCTTTTTAAGTCAAGACTACACTTGGATAAGAAGTAAAAAGAAAACTGCAAATGCAGTGTCAGATTTGTGTAGCTTTTAGATTTTATTTTTTTTTTTTATTTATTTTTTTTAAATCTAGCATAGTAAACATAAAACAGATTGAACAACGAACAGAGAGGTTTATGTGTTTCATGACAGTGGCTGGTATTTGCAGGGCGTGGGTCATCCAGCGCATTGTCTGAGCAACCCTTTGTGTGTATTAAGCTTTGTTTGACAGAATTCATCAAAAGATATATTATGTTTGTTATCTTGTGATTTATAAAGAAGCTTATCTTCTTCTGAGAAATGAGTTGCGTGTATAAACTTTACTGACCTATATAAAAAAAATATTATTTTTTCTTTCCTGTACTCGTTTAAAGTGGGTTTGGTGGATATTTCTGTTTCTTCTAAGTGCCTTCCACTCATTTTCAGTCCAGTGAATGACCATTTAATGGTATATTGTTACTAGGCATCCTTTCACAGAGACAACTACAGCTACAACCAAGAACTTCAATGTATTTCATTAGGATTGTACGTGACAGACCAACACAAAGTTGAGCTGAATTGGAAGGAGAACCTCCAACCCACTCTCAAGTCTTTTTGCAGCCTCTAACAGGTTTGCTTCCAGGATTTACCTCCATCCATCTTCCCATCATCTATAATCATCTTCCCTGTCTAAAAACTACAGTTGGGAGGCTTCAAGAGGAATGTCTGTAAAGCAGCAGACTGCAGGCTAGTTACGTGAGCAGAAAACCTAAATAACCAGCTAATATTAGCTTTTTGTACTTTATTAAGAGCAGAACAGTAAGTATTCAAAATGTACTGCTAACATTAGCTTGTATTTATTCATCCTAATATGTCTGTTTTAAAATCAAAAGAACTATAACTAAGCTAAATTACAACTCTGGTAATTCAAGATGCTCCAGTCAATCAGCCAGTTAGTTTTGAATCAAACAATTTTCCACTGATCCGCTCTAATCAGTGATCCAAATCTTTAAATGCATTAAAACTAAGAAACTGCCTAATTTTCAGTCTGTGAGCTCCTCAACCAACAGCATTTATTTTAAAGGACCTTTTTTGGAGTTTAGTAAAACTTAAATAAAGGTTATGGACATGTGCTTTGAATAAATAAATGAGGATAATCTTGTAATTCCTTCATTTTCTGTTGGATTCTAAACTACTACCTCTATCAAGGAATCGGCAGAATGCTTTGTTTTTCATTTATGTGCTAGAGTTTTTATTAAAATAGTTTTTAAAAAATTATTTAAGTCAAAATAAGAATCAGCGGGTCAGCCATCAAAGGAAACTAGAATATATATATTATAGTGTAATATTTTATTTAAGATTGTTAGCATCAGTAGAGTTAATGATTGCTTTTCTGTTTAAAATAGAAACACACACACACACACACACACACACACACACAGATATATATATATGTATATATATATATATATATATATATATATATATATATATATATATATATATATATATATATATCTCATAAAACAGTCCTATATTAATCAAGGTGATTTGGGGGTTTTTTTTTTAATGTTTTTTTTTTTTTTTATTTGGTTTTCTTCGGGGGGGTTGTGTGTGTCAGAAAACACCAGAACAGCTAAGAGAGGATATTATTGTATCAATGGTTCAAAAACTGACTTAAGATGCTCCAGTCAGTCAGCCAAAGATCAGAGTTGACCGATTTTCCCTTGGTCAGCTATGAACATGGTCACCAGAGGGTCAAATACTGAAAATGCAGCGTATTTTGTCCTTCTTTATGAATCAGTTAAAATCAGAATTGGCATTTCAGACCTCATGGATCTGTATGAATCAGGAAAAGCCTGACTAGTTCATTTCTAGAACTGACATTTCACATAACATGTTAATGTAATTGTTCTTTGTGTTTTTTAGAAATGGCATCCGGTGGGAGTCTCATAACTGAGGAACACTTACTGTGTTCCATCTGTCTTGACGTCTTCAATAAACCAGTTTCCACTCCATGTGGACACAACTTCTGCATGCCCTGTATTACGTCCTACTGGGACACCACACCTGTCTGCCAGTGTCCTATCTGTAAGGAAGATTTTCCAATCAGGCCCAACCTTAAGGTCAATATCTTCATTGCAGATCTGTTGTCACAGTTCAAGTCTCTGCATGTGCTGAACGTTCACACCCAAAGGTCAGCAGGTCAGCAGCAGGTCAGCTCTCGCAGCGAGGTGCAGTGTGACATCTGTAGTAACCGTGCTGTGAAATCCTGTCTGGTCTGTGTCACTTCATACTGCGACATTCATCTAGAGCTTCATGATATAGCTTCTGAACTAAAGAGACACATGTTGGTGGAACCTTTGGTGGATCTGGGGGACAAGGTCTGCAGGAAGCATCACAGGCTGTTGATGCTGTTCTGCAGAAACGACAACGCGGTGCTTTGCGACCTCTGCATCGGGTTGCAACACGCGAGCCACGACGTGGTTTCTGTGCAGAGGGGATACGACGATATAATGTATCAGCTGGTGAGTACTGAGGCCAAAGTACAGCGGATGATTCAAGAAAGAATGCAGAGGGTGAAAAGCACAAAGGAGTCACTGATACAAAGCAAGACAGAGACAGAAAGGGTGATACAAACTGGAACTCTGGGCCTAATGGAGTTGGTGTCTGAGATTAAGAAAACGAAGGACAAACTCACCAAGGTGTTCGAAGACAAGCAGAAAACAGCAGAGAGACAAGATATGGGATTAATTACAGACATGGAGAAAGAGATTTCTGGTTTGAAGGTGACTGCAAAGAATCTGGGGGAACTGAAGGAGATTAAAGACCCAGTGTGTTTTCTCAAGAGGTACCCAAACCAGTCCCTCCTCCCACACACCATGGACCTATCCACACACAGCTTCAACAGGCACCTGGAGGTGCAGTACATCCATAGATCTGTGAGAAACTCAATATCCCAGCTACAGGCTTTACTGGATAAACTAAATGAAGAACTCAACAGATTCTCGAACAGCACAGACACATCAAACAAGGCAGCGCTCAGGTACATGCAGCAGTACGAGGTGAACATCGTGCTGGATCTAGACACAGCTCACCCCATGCTCAGCTTATCCGCTGACGGGAAGCAAGTCTGGTACAACATGGGCACGGGTTTGTGGGGAAACCAGATCCTGAAACCCAACATGTTCACTGAACATCTCGCCGTTGTGGGGCGGAGAGGCTTCTCCTCATGCAGGTTTTACTTCGAGGTTCACGTGGGTCAAAAGACCGAGTGGTGTCTGGGCGTGGCAACGGCATCGCTCCAAAAGAACGGGGCAATAGTTCGGAGTCCTAACTCCGGACTGTGGGCCATCTGGTTCCTGGTAGACAAGTTTGAAACCTTCAGCTCTCCAGGCGAGATGGTGTATGCAGGGAAAGTGGAGCATGTCGGCGTTTTTGTTGACTACAATGGAGGTGAAGTATCGTTCTTTGACGTACTCAGAGCAATACCCATTTACTCTTTTACTGAGTGTTTATTTACAGAGCAGCTGTATCCGTACTTTAATCCCTGCGATAATGAGTATGGTTCAAATCTGGATCCAATGATAATTGTTCCCGTTGATTCTGCAGAATGATCAGAGTTTTTAGAGACCAGTTATTTCAAGGTCTGGTTCAGATATGAGTTTTGATGAAGATTTTCCTCCCATGGAAAAACCTGGAGGCTCTGAGGTGTTCCCAGTGTCTGGTGACCTTCGCTGATCATGCATCGCTCCACTCCTGATGCCACCAAATCTGCCCTCTGGTTTCATTCTGGATGTGCAACACCATCTCGGCCCAAATTACACACATATCGGCCAAACTTTTTGTTAGCAAATGTTTTGTGCCATTTTTAATTGACATTTTTCAGTTCACTGGGGAACAAAAGCTGAAGTGAATTTTTTTTTTTTCTTCTTTTTGGGAGGGGGGGCTCAAAACAGGTTAAGATTTTGTGTGAATATTTGTTAAAGAAAAAAAAGGTGCATGATGTCACCACGAGGTGGCTGTAGAGGCTTTGTTTGCGAACCAAACTCTAAACAAACCTCAGAGGAAAACCACAAAGAATAAAAAATAAACAGAGTTGTTAAAGCTATCTAAAAAAGAAACTTTTTTTACTTTCATCTTTTCAGGTGTTTATTTTAATTTATTCTCACTGTTCAGACCAGTAACAACCAGTGAGTTGTATCGTTTCCATCTCTGCTACATCAGATGCAATTCTCTAAGATGTTTTTATCTTCACTAATGTGTACTGAAAGCTATGCATTTAGTCCCTAAACCAGTTTGTAGTTTAGTTGTAGAAACCAGTTTTCACTTTGATATTAAAGGGGTTTTTTTGTACTTTTTTTTTTTTTTTGTCAAAAAAAAATCCTAATTTTGTTGATTTATGATTTGTAAAATCAGTAAACAGAGTCAAACATCCCAGTGGGTGAATACTTTTTATAGGCACTGTATATATGTTTCAATATGTGCCTGCAAAGGGTGGCTTTTAGTTAATATGGTTCTATTAGGGGTCATAATCTTTAATATCTATGTCTGCTCGCCCAAATGGGGATCAGAACCAAAGTAAATGGGAATAGAGTTTAAGACAAAGTCTTCAGATAATAAAATACAATTGAATAGTTACATGTGAGATTTGAGCATTTTTTTTATTTCCTTTTTCCTCCATAATTCATAACACTTACCGTAACTATAATGAAAATGTAAACTTTTAAAGGTTGGTTTAAGTATATGGGTAAGAAATGTTTTGTTCTCAGGCATGAAATTGGAGTAGGAAAGGATGGAACGGTTTGTGAGTAATTAGTAATTTGTTGAGCACTACGGTGGTCCCACAAGGATCCGTGTTAGATCCTTTACTATTTAGCTTGTATATTAATGATCTTGCTGAACAGGGTGTTGATGTGAATCTGCAGATGTATGCTGATGACACTCTCATATATGTACTTGCTAAAACAACTGACTTAGTGTCTGCTAAACAAATAACTGCTTAGCAAAGGATCACCCGCTGGCTCGCTCTGTCATGTATGACTCTAAACGTAAGAAGACAAAATGTGGGGTTTTTTCTAAATCTGTGGTACAACCTCCTAACACTGATATTCTTGTTAAAGGGGGACAAAATGTCACTAAATTTAAATATGTTAGGGAGACCCTGGATTCAAGTTTGAATTTTAAGAAGCATGTTAAGAATGTGACAATTATTAAGCCCAACCTCATTAATTTCTTAGTTAAATTTCTCTTACTTAATGCAGCTACAACATTTAAGCATGCCATAATTTGTCCAACATGTCCTACTGTGATACCTGCTGGTGATAGTGCTCTAAGACCTCTTGAGTCTTCATACAGACTCTGAAAGCCCAGGATGAAAAGTCAGCGCTCTACCACCATTGTAGGATTCGAGAGAAATACAAGTTAATGAGCTTTGAAATTTTTAGATTATTTTGTCTTTTGTATCTTGTTTATAAAATTATGAGTGGTTTGGCCTCTCCTCCACTTTCTGATTTTGTGTATTCTCACCCTTTAGAGTCGATTCAATCAATGAGAATTTCATCTGCAAGAGATTGTACAATACCGTTTTGTCGTACTGTTACCAGGCAGCTATTTCTATGAAGGCGACTAATCAGTGAAACACATTGCCTGATGATGTGAAGAGCTGTAGTTCTCTACGTTTTTTTTTTTTATATCTAATTTGAAAAATCTGTTAAAACCTGCTCAGATATATAATTATTGAATGTATGAGTGTATGTGCTAGTGTGTGGGTGTGTTTGTGTGCGTCTGTCTGTGTGTGGTGTGAATAGAAAGCAAGCTGCGATGCCCAACTTTGTTCCATTTTGTTCTGTCATTGTATTACTTATCTGTTCTGTAACCTGTAAGGGGCTGCAGATGCAAATTTCATAAAGCTATAATCTGGTACAGCGCATTAAGTGGTTACATTTATGTTTGAGCTGTACACTGTCCCTTTTTAAATCAAGTTTCCTATTAAACCACAACGCATAGGAATGAAATCAGGATGAATACTGGCAACTGGAGTCAAAATGAATATTGGGCACAGACAATAAATAAATAAAATTCAGCAAGCTTGCTTACTTTATACTTGTATTTTTGTTCATTTGTGCAAATCTGTGATATTATATTTTCCATTTACCAGTTCCTCCTCCCATTATCCCAAATGCAGATTCAAAATGAAGCTGGAAACAGAGCTTATGTCTGAAGGAAACCCAGACTTTTCAACCTCTAACTTGAGAAGAGCTCAAAGAAAACACCAAGATCATCAGGTTGATAAATCTGATCAGTCTTCCCCAAAAGGCAGATCAGGCTGCACACTCAAAAGCTGTTTTTATTTATCTTGGATCAGTCAGTTTTGGTGTAAAAATCCACATTCAGTGCAGAGAAAGGATGCTAGGGTTATAGACAGTAACTCCCGGTGCTCCACATATGGTGCCTTTTAAATGTTAAATATTTTAGCACAAACTGAAGGAAGAGATTTACACAGAGGTAATTTTTTGCAAACATTGCCATCTGCATTAATAATGCATCTAACAGTAAGTTAACGAAGCACAGGGTTTTAAAATATTAAATAACTGAAATCTGTGAAGTCAGGTAAGGAGCTATAAAATAAATTTTGTCATAACGATCTTTTATGATTAAATTACATGCTGATATAAAATCTGATAAGCATTTGGTCAGATTTAGAAGATGCTGTAATTTTTCCTTTAAATATTTGTTTTCATTTTAATATTAATCACCATAATTTACCAACTCATGTTTGTCTTTTTCACTAAGCTCTCTTAATATTAATGTATGAAATTTCAGCATTTCAACTAATAAAAAATACACAAGATGCTCTAATTTCTTTGTATAAAACTGATAATATTTTAGTGTTTCTGAGTGTTTCTGCTTGGGTTTTTTGGGTTGAGTTTGCCTCTTTGATCTCATGTGACACAATTTTTAAGTTTAGTTTTTCCATTTTGACATTTCAGTGTAGATAAGAAAAGAAAAATAAAACAGGTGGAGTGTGTTTGATCTGATTTATTAAGATTATAACGTCTTTAATATTAACATCATTTTAGATTCTCCTACTGTTAAAAAGGAGGTTTAAAAAAATCCTTCAATGTTTAATTTTTATCCACCAGGTCCAAATACTTAAATGGGCATAAAATGTGTTAAATTTATTTTAATTATCCTCAAATGTTTATGGGTGTTGATGTTTATTGTATTTTATGATTATTGATTATCATTTTTATCATCCTTGCAATGAATTCCACAAATATATTGATAAATTTTTAGGACAATATCCCCATCCTTATAATTTACTATAAGAATCTCACATAGATGCATGCCTAATCCTTCAAATTGAACATATATGTGACCTAAATTTTGCAAGTTATCTTTTCCAAACTATACTGTATTTGTATTTAAATGAAAAGCTCTGCTCGTATTTTGCTCTATAAAGCTTTCTTATTCGTCTTAATTCAATTTTAATCACCAGTAAAACCACCACATGAACCAAAATCCAGTCTGTGTCTCTGTGCATCAACAATAACCAATGTTTTCTACATTTTACTTCCTCTCTCATAGTTTTTGCCTCGTTCAGCCTCTTTAATTCATCTCAGCACCCGCAGCGCTGCTCACTGCCACGACAGCCATATTCTGCCCATTGCCTTGGGAACGCTCAGCCTCCCAGCTCTCATAATCCATTTCCCAGCCACAATAAGCATTTGATACGGTTTACACTCACAGGCTTGGAGTCTGTCTGTGTGTGTGTGTGGCAAAGGCATTTTCCTCAAAAAAAATTAACCTAATAACCAATTTAGGTCATTTACACCAGGTTTTAATTAGATTTTGTTCACATTTTGACCTACTCGGGTGCTGAAGGTTTTTTTTAGGAGTACTGAGGTGGCATTCCCATGACAAGAAGGCTGAAGCTGCTGATGGATGGTGGGTTTGGAAATGCATTAAGCCTAAATTTCCCTGGTTTGTCAGCATGGCGTGAAAACACAGATATTCAGCCTGAGAAGGAGGAGCTCATCACCCCACCCCCATCGTCATCAACATTATGGCTCCCAATCCTCTCAGAAACGCACAGGAAAGAAAGTGAATGAGGGGCAGAGGGGTGCAGGCTGTCAGGAGGGGAAGATTTAAGACATGCAGAGGCATTGTGGAGATGTGCTTTTATGCTGTCTGAGTCAGAATGTGGGATAAAATGGAGAGGAAGGCAGAAAGCGTAGAGTGATGGCATAGGAGAAGCAGGTGGAGAAATGGACGGAGGGAATGTTCACTTCCTGCCTACCTGAGTTCTGCACCTCGTTGAGGTAGCTGTCCTGAGCCACCATCTGCAAAAAGAGACACAACATTAAACAGGCCCTTTTGGATTATCCCTTTTCAAGAGAAAAACAGAAAATGTTGGGTTGTTGTACATTTTTTTGGAAAAATTAGGCTGCTGACTGGAGAGAAAGTAAAAGAGTTGCATCTTAGAAAATTAGAATACCATCAAAAAGTTCATTTATTTCAGGAATTCAGTTACAAAAGTGAAACTCATATATCATTTAGATTCATCACACACGTGGAGGTATATTTTAAGTTTTTCTTCATATTGATTATTATGGCTCACAGCTGAATAAAACCTCAAATTTAGTCCTCAAGAGATCAGTAAAGAGGTTTTTTTATTATTATTACAGAAACATTCTGGCCTACACAATCATGGGGAGACTGTTGGCTTTACACCAGACAGTCAGATGAGACGCAATAGGTTGTTGCTAAAAAAAAAAAAAAAAGCTGATTGTTCACTGGGTGCTGTACCCAATCATAATCATAGAAAGCTGAGTGGAAGGAAGAAGTATGGTAGAAAAAGGTGCACAGAGATAATCAAAGCTTTGAGAGGCTTGTCCATGCAAGAGCTTCTGGGTGTTCACAAGGTGTGGACTGAAGCTGGAGTTGGTGTTTCCAGAGCCCTAACTCCAGGACACAGGCTACAACTGTGTCAAGCCCCTCCAGCCAGAGACGATGTCAGAAGAATCTTAGCTGGGCTAAAGAGCAAAATGAACTGGACTGTTGCTCACTGGTCCAAAATCCTGTTTTCACATGAAAGTAAAGTTTGCATTTCATTTGGAAATCAAAGACCCAGGGTCTGGAGGATAAGTGGAGATGTACAGAACCCAAGTTGTTTGAGGTCCAGTGTGAAGCTTCTATAATCAGGGATGATTTGGATGATTTCATCTGCTGGTGTTGGTCCAAGTCCAAAATCAAAGCAACCATCGACCAGGACATTTTAGAGCACTTAATGCTTCCCTCTTCTGACAAGTTTTTTTTTTTTTTTTTGAGATATTGATTTCATTTTCTAGCAGGACTTGGCACCTTTCCACACTGCACAATGAACTGCATTTTTCAAATTCTCTCAAAATAGTTATAGATATATAAAAAATGTTTATACTTTCATACAGAATATTTTGAATACCAGATTCTTTTGAACATATAATTTCTTTTCCAATTAATAAACTGTGTAAAAACTTCAGTGAAGGTCAAAACAAGAGTCTAAAACCCCCCAAAATCCTACATTAGCCACCAGCTTCAAATCTTCTAAAATTTTTACATATAGGTTACCTTTTTAAAACACGCAAATGTCACAGTATGTTATTAGGGTCTAACAACAGAAAATGTGACTGAAGAGGTGCTTTAATACATGTACCCACTTGAATAAATTCAAGAAATGAGTCAATAGTTGGTCAGTTTGGCCTTGGCTTTGATGCCTAAAAAAAGAAACTGGTTGATTCCACGTCATCTGTACTGATCTGCTCCAATATTCAGCCAAAAAAATGAATCTGTAAGGTCAAAGTACTGAATAAGCCATTATTTTAATTTTGTTATCACTGTACATTCAGGTTGGAGCTGACTTACTTTAGCTGCATATCGCCATCGTGTTTATAAGCAATGGTTTTCTGGTCTAATTGAGGAGCTAACTCATTCTTCAAAATTTTCCTTGAATATATTTAGATTTTGTCAAGATTCATTGGCAGGGAATGGAAAAACCAAAACTATTTCTTTTGTATAAATCAGAATATGTTTTATTGGCCAAGGTTGTGTGCACAAACATGGAATTAATGTCTGCATGCCCACAGCTACAGTATGTAACTTTTATTATTGCTTAAGAAATGTACCGCTCCCGACCAAAAAACCACCAATCAGCACCAGGAGGAGGGTCTTAGCGCTGTCAGTCACCCTTGTGTACGCGCTGCTAAATATGCTAATGGTGAAGAAACAACTTCCTGTTGCAGGAAAACTGTTTATCCACTGTCATTGGTGGCCATGCTAACGAGCCTTAGCATTCGTGGCAGACTATGTTGTTATGATCCAGCTTTAGCATAGCATAGAGCAAGAGGGAGTGTGTGAGCAGCGCGTACACGGCGATGATTGACAGCGCTAAGACCCTCCTCCTGACTCTGATTGGTTGTTTCTGACTGAGTGGTGTATTTCTAGGCAGAGAAGCTTTATTTTTTTCCAAATCTGTCTTATATTATACTGTCATGACACAATGATAATTTTAACAAATATGTGAAAAACATATTTTCATAAAAGTTACATACTGCAGTTTTAAAGCTGCAGTATGTAACTTTGCGCTGCTCCCGACCTAAAACAACCACCTCCAGGAGGAAGGTCTTAGTGCTGCCAGTCAACTTCATTTACTTGCTACTAAATATGCTAATGGCAGAGAAAGAAGATACCGTTAAAGAAAAACCGTTTATCCGTCGTCATTGGTGGTCATGCTAACTAGCCTGAGTATTCACAACAGTTTCTGCTCGCTGCAGCGTAGCAGGGGATGAGCAGCGCCACTCAGACAGTGATTGACACCACTAAGACCCGCCTCCTGGCTCTGATTAGTTGTTTCCAGATAGCACTGGGAGCACTGGGAGAAGGCAGAGGAACTCGATATTTTCCACAGATTATCTGTCTCATACCATTCTGTCACGACATAGTGACAGTTTCAACAAATATGTAGAAAAATATTTTTTATAAAAGTTACATACTGCAGCTTTAAGTATAAATATATAAACCTTAGAGGAAATAAAGAATAAAAGGAACAGTATGTACATGTGTGTGTATGTACAGCCATTTTTTTATATAAAGAAATAAAAAAAGAGTCAGGCTGTGGTAGCAAATACCCTTATTTTGTTTCACAGTAGAGTAGCTGAGTACTTTGGCCGTAAGGTGTTTATTGTGTTCATCTGAGAAACAGACTGGGGGACAGAAACTGTCTCTGTGAGGCTGGATTTTGCAAACAGCGCTCTGTGGCACCGACCTGAAGGTAGAAGTCCAAACAGTTTGTGTCCAGGATGTGTGGAATCTGCACAGGTCTGCACACAACGCTCACTGCAGAGAGCAAGAACACTCAGCAGTAGTGGGAAGCATTAGCTGTTATATGACTTTGATTTTATTTGTGAGAGCAGCTCTAAGATCATTAGGATACGAACACACAAGGACACAAGCGCCTGTGTGGAATAACTGCAGCAAGGCCAATGAAATACAACCTGCTTCTCCTTCACATGGGTGATTTCTGCTGCCTGTTACCTCCTCATCGCCGTTCAGCTACGGCACACTGCGCACACAAATGCATTAACACATGCACAGGGACAGATCCAACGGTGGCTCTCAAGTGCCTATGACCCCCACGTCCACTAAAGCCTGGCCATGCTTTACTTACTCTAATTTAAAAAATGCTGGCAAATACAAATTAATAACTGTGGCTTAGAGGCCCAAACACCAAAAAGATGAGATGCTCAAGCACGTTTATCTTTGCTTCAAACAGAAGCTACTCAAACTGGGAGTCCAGTAGCAACATGTTCACTTGAGGAGGTTAACTAGGACTGTATGTGCAAGAGATTCAATGAGATACAGATCATCAGAAGTGCAGTTTCTTACTCCAGCTTTTACTGAGTAAATGTGCAACACAGCCTTTTGGATTTTGAGTTTGGTGTTGGTGAAAAATCTCCAACTATTCTACTAACTTCTAGGAACTTTTCTGTGAATTTTCTCAAGAAAAAACATGGGAATTTTAATTTCTCATTAATAACAGGAGTGCATTCTTCCTTTTCAAAAAAGAAAAAGGATCAGCTTTGGGACATTTTGATCCCTGTCTGCTTCATCTCATTCTGACCTTCAGGCAGAAATTAACAACTTTTAAGCCTGTAGTTAGGACTGAAAGGAAGTGGACGGAGCAGTAAAAGCAGATGTTAAAGGCCTGCCTTGACCGCACAGACTGGAGTGATTTTGAAGCTTCAGCCAAGGACCTGACAGAGCTTGCTGAAACTGTCACTGCCCACATCAGTTTTTGTGAGGACATGTGTGTGCTGACAAAGGTCTTTTGCACATATAAAAACAATAAACCAATTTTCATTTCACATCTGAGGAAGGGACTTGGTGAATTAAGGTGATTCTGATTTATTGCTTTTATGATATAACCAGAGGTTGGTAGAGGTAGCCAAAAATTTTTTACACAAGTAAGAGTACAAACATATTTGAAGTACTGAGTAACTGTTATATATGTAAGATATCTTATTTAATTTGTACAAAATGATGTCTTAAGAGAGATAATAATAAAAAGTTATGTGCAAATGCTGGTGTTTTAAAAAATAAAATAAGAGATGAGTAAAAATAATTATTGTAATCATCATTACAAAATTACAAATTCAGGCAGAAGAAACAAACATTTTCAAATCATTTTCTTTCACAACATAAACCTTTTAAAACCAGTACTTACAGTAGGTAATATGTGTACTATACAAAGTACTGCGACTGACAATTTATAGTGTTCATCTGATCTCTGAAGGACTCAGCAGATAGAAAGCAACATTAGAAAAATGAAGCCTGGGTACATCTGGGAAATCTCACTCTAACATATAGGTTTGCCGAGAGCATTTTTGGTAAAAAGGTGTTTTTTCATTCATTAAAGTAACTAGAGCAGGGGTGTCCAACTCCAGTCTTTAAGGGCTGGTGTACTGCGGGTTTTAGATGTGTTCTTCTTCCATCACAGCTGATTCAAATGGCTAAATTACCCCCCCGACATGTCTTCCAGTTCTCTAGAGGCCTGGAAATGAACCAATGGTTTGATTCAGGTGTGTTAACCCAGGGTGACATCTAAAACATCTAGAATAACAGCCCCTGACGCCTGACTTTGGACACCACTGAACTAGAGGTATGTAGTGTAGCCAGAAATTGTACTCAAGTACGAGTAGCATTACCTCAAAATAATATTCTAAAAGTAAATTGTATGGTCTGGTGAAACTACTCCTTTAAGTACTTTTTTTTTTTCAAAACATTACACAAATTTATGTAACTACTTGTTACCCACTTCTGGATATAACACAACAAGCTAAACAGTCCCAAGTCTTAGAGATGGGGCTGATACCAAGATCAGTATCGGACCCAATACAGGCATCACTCATTGATCAGATATCGGGGCCACCGATCCAGATAGCTTGGTCTTCTGTTGCTGCAGGTCATTTTTTTGACTGAAAAGAATTGGTGCACTCCTAAATAATACATATAGCAATATTTTAAATTGTATAGAAAACACAAATGTTTTAAATGTGTTTGTCATACTGTACGCTTTGTAGATCTGGAAGATTAAAGTTGAAGCATATGGACAGAGTGAAAACTGCTGCTCAGCATCACCTTCTTTGGAGATGTTTTAGGTTTTCTGCAGATGTTTATGGTGGTGGAAACTTGGTCAAATTGTTACAGTAATAATAAATGAAGAGGAAACATGGAATTTTGGAGGTAGAACTATTTTTACACTCCAGGAAGGGTGTTATTACAATTAATGAGGCTAGCAGTGCTAATCGCCGATAAAAGTTGGTAAAAACAGTTTAAAATGTCACCATCATCACTTTGTTTCACTAAAATAAGGAACCGTTGTTTTATTGAGCTGCTTGTTGGGACATCCCTCAATCTTTTATTTAGACAGCCTGTTTTAAGGCATTTTCTGACCTCTTTAGCAACATATGCACCCCAATAAAGCTAAACATTTGACAGCAGCTGCTATTTTTGAGCTACTGTCATGATGCCCTGAATCCCCATCCTTGCTCTCAGCAGTCTATATACAGATTTAGCTGCTCTCTAGCAAAATGTTAATATACAGACATGAAAGGATGGTTCTAAGGCTTATTATGTAATTACCAATCTTGTAAATATTAACACCACTGAATATATAGCCATGAACCATAGTTGTATCCCTGTCACTACATGTTTTTCCATTCGTTTATAACATCAGGACAAAAGCACCATTAAATGTTAAAGTAAAAGTGTTATATTGGTATCAGCAGACATATAAAGTCCCGTTATCTAATGGGATCGGATCGGATTGGAACCCAAACGTCCAGGATTAGACCGTCTCTGTTTACAATGTCTCCCAAAGTGCTGGTACTGGGAATAGACAGTGGTGGTGAGTTTGAGAACCATTAGCATATCAGCCATTGTCAGTTAAATCAGATGTAGGTTTATACTGCAGTGGGAGTCCATTCAGTTGCCCAGTTAAATTACTGGCTTGCAGGGTATGAATGAATGGCACTTTAAATATAAAACCTGTCCTATATTGTAGTGCAAGAACTCATTTGTGATAGTCATACTGTGCAGCCCTAGCAGCCGAAGATATTTCCTATTTATGCTAAACGCCAGACAAGAGTGGTGGAGTTTTCTCACTTTACCGTTGCAAATATGCTACAAAACCAACCTGCAAAGATTTCCCAGGGGAACCCACCACATCTAATGATTTCTGAGCAGGAACAGCTGACCTGTGGCCATAAAACACGGGTGCTGATATTTCCATTCATGTCAATCCCTCGGCTCGATTACGGCGGTAATCTGTTATGATGTCTCACAGCTGCGCCCACTGCATTGCCATGCGAACACGCAAACCACCTTCTGCAGAGGTAAGCATAGGCTAATAAGCTACAAGCATATCTGTCTGAGATCAGGGGAGGAGAAACCTCCAGAGTGATGCTCACAATGATTGATCGTAACCTTTTATCTCATTATTTTCATGATTAAATGATTATATTAAAATGAAGCATTAAAAACAGATTTATAAGCAACTGTTTTTTCCAAACAAACCGATTCTACTTGGCAGGTAGTGTTGTCTGTTTATAGCACATCAGGCATCCCGGAAGATTGTGGAAAACATGGAGGTGCAAGGTTCCTGCAGGCTTTAAAGTCTCAAGACTCCCAACGCATCTGGAAGGGAAACAGGCCCACAGAATCAGTGATCCTCCACCGTACTTAACAGCGAAGTAAAGTAGAGTTTCAGTCTAATCTGACCAAAGTGTGTGATTCTAGTTTGGGCCTGGCAAACTCCACACATTTACGCTTCTGATGGTTGGACAGAAACGGTCTCATATTTTTACATTTTGGATACTAGTTAATGGTTGTTATGGAAACCTGGTGACCCTAAGATGTCACATATTGCTGCTCCTCCCTAACAGTGAGCTTTGGCAGGTGTTTTCTACTTTACTTACCATCCTGTGTGGTCGCAAGGTAAACATGGGTCCTCACCCAGCCTCATATAGCAACACTCCAGTTGTTTTAAACTTTTTAATTGTTGCTCTGACTGTAAATGTGGGCACGTTTTGGAAAGCAGCTGTTTTCTTGTAACCTATAAAGATTAGCTTATCTCCAATACATGAAGTAGATGCTTTCTTGCCTTTCCCCTTTTGAAGAGTGCCAAGAGTCTAAGAGTGTAAGAGTCTTACTTAAAACCCAAGGAGCACAAATTCATACACTCTGGTGAGCAGGAAAGGGTAAAGTTTAAATTAAGAAATGATTCAGTTGCATTTATTTTACAGCAATTGTTAATGTCACTAATAATTTTGACTCGTTCCCAGATCAGAAATTCGCAGCTCAAGAAAAACAAACAAACAAACAAACATTATTTTGTGTAATTTAGTGAAAAGCGACAGACACTGACATCATCTGACAACAGCAGCAATTCCCCTGCGGTTCTTCTGGGTTAACTTGTCCAGTTTTGACCAAATCGCTGTGACAAGCTTCAACCAGGCGTGCTGGGTTCATCTCTGCAACACCTGCGTGGACCAGGGGAGCCACCGATGGCTCCGTGTCATGATATCCCCTCCGCTGAAGGAGGAGGAGGAGGAGGAGGAGAGTAGAAGGGGGTGTGCGAGCTTTCACCTGCCACCGTGCATGGCTTTGTGCGTGTTTTATTGGGCTGCGGGCTGTAAAACATGCCATAACTGGATAAAATGCAGGTCTGCTGTTTGTTAACGCCCCGACCTGCACCTGCTTTGTTGGGAATACCTCCTGCATGGATCAGCGGCGGATGGGTTGTGTAGGGGAAAAAAACAACATATCATACAGACCTCCTTATATTGCCCAAGATTCTTGCACCTTTAATCATCTCAATTATCAGCCTAATTAAGGAAGGGTTGCATTAAAATGGGGGGAGGCAATTAGAGCGTGACTATCTCGAGATAAATGACATTAAAAAAGAGCAGCCCGTGGAAAGAAAAAACTAGGCCATATTGGGTGAAAAAAAAAAATCCACCTTATCATCATCATCAGAGTACAGTAGCCCATACGTACCTCCGCAAACAGCGGCAGCCAGAGGCAGGCGCTTCCGATCAAGCTTAACATCTCCCGGCTGGTGAGAGCCATCCTTCCTGCCCGGTGTGACCGTGTCATAGCCGCGGATCCTCTCCCATCTCTGGCTCCAAACCTGTCTGGGAAGGTGCCGAGGCGTTATTCTTGCTGCGCTCCAACTGCTGCCGGAAAATAAGTAAAATAAAAATATCTCTATCGGTGCAGCGTGAGGATGTAGATGTGGGAGGTTGAGGGTGCGGCACTATGAACGGGAGGGAAAACACGCACAGACATCCAATAGTGTTGAGATCTGCAAAAAAAAAAAAAAAAAAAAAAACTCCCCCCTCCCTCCCACCACCACCTCTTTCTCTCTCTCGCTTCTCCCGCACATACAGAGGGAAAGGCGGAGAGAGAAAGTGATTGATTTCTGCGTGTTTGTCACTTCATCGCATGCGGTGCTGCGGACAGTTCGCCCCAAAACTGATTTCTTCTTTGGTTAATGTAGTAAATTCAGAGCTCCGCCCTGTCAGTCACCAGCAGGAAACATAATGAATGACTTCCATCCTAAATTTAAAATGATGCACTGATATGTGGTTTTATTTGTTTATTTTAAAGTTTAAAATATTAAAAGTGCGGCGTGCATTTGTATTCTTTGCAAACTAGCTCAAGCTCAGGTTGGATCAAGAGCATGTGAGAACACGTTTTCAGTTCTTGCATTGGTGCCTCAGTTGAATTTAGATCTGGACTTTGACTAAGCCAGTTTAACATGCTGTGATCTAAACTACCATGATGCTGCCACTATGTTTCATTGTGTGCATTTACCATTTACCATAAGACGTCCAAACCCTGGAATAGTGTTTTATAACCTAATCTTCCAACGACGTTTCATAAGAGGCTAAATGTTGGTGTCCAGTACTTTTGGTTCTTGATCTGTAAATACTGACTATAAAATAAATCCTTGTATTTCTCTCTTTTGACCCAATAAAGGCTCTATCTGCTTTTATTGAATCATTTGCCGTCTTTTTTCCCTTTAAAAGCAGATTCCTCTCTCTCCCTACAGGATTCTACAAAATCTACTTTACAAAGGAATAGAAACATCATGCGAGCAGAAAACTAAAGTTGTAAATTCTACTTTTTCTCAGGATTTTTCATCAAAGATTCATGTTTCAATCGGTAAATCATCAACTGGGAGATTTCAAAAAAGCATGTTTGGACTTTAGCAGCAGAATCATCTATTATTTAAAACATGTAAAATTTAAGGAAATTATCCACAAGAGGAGATGTCTGTACATAAGAATTGTACATATTAAATCATCTAAGCTGCTGAGGAAAACGCCAAAGCTGCTCAAAAGTTTCCTCTTGCTGTTGATTTTTATGCATATCTGCACAAAACATCTCTGTGATTACCTTTCCTTGCAGAAAACTGAGTAAAACTGAAACTGGGAGAAAAGTGGCATCAGCGCCACAAAGATTGGCCAGATAGAGACAGGACCTCTTGACAAAAACAGACGTTTTCTTTTGTAGCTGTTGTCAAAATTGCCTGAAAGTGTTGTTTGAAAATCATGCATTTGAAGATAAAGCATGAAGAAGTATTTCCCATCAGTGCGGCTAAAAAAGGGAGACAACTGACAGATTTTGTTTTTCTCTTTACTCAGCAGTTGGTCTGAGCCAGAGAGAAAGCATGAGCTTGGCCTTTTCCAGCTACTGTGAGCATTTTTCATCTGAACAGAAACACAGAAACAGCTCAAATCACCTGGTGGTTTGAAATAAAAACATAATTTCACTGATATTTTGATCATCAAATTAAAACGGCTTCAATATATATGTTTTGTCAACCTCATTTGTCTATTTTAGCAAATCAATATATTTGTATATTTTTTAAGGTTAACCAGTTTTATTTTTCTATTTTCTTTCCAACTTTTGTGAGTTTGACATTTTATTATTCTCTTCGTATCATTTTGTCTAAATAGTCTAAACAGCCATCCCAGTGGTTGATGATATCAGTATAATCACACACCTCCTGGCTCAGAAATCACTTTAACAGAACCTGTCTGACAACATGAAGTAGGCTGAAAGACCTGAAAAAGCTAAACATAATAAAATCACTGATATGCGTCTGTCTGGAAACGGGACACCAAATCATTTTTAAGGCTCTGGGATCCTCATTAATCACAGTGTCTAAACGAAACCAGAACATCTACAGCAATCCAGGTCTATGTAAGGTCAGTATTAATAATTCATTATTATTATTATTATTATTATTATTATTATTATTATTATTATTATTATTATTATTTCATCACACACCTCCTAAAAAACTTCTTGATGATCTCCAAGATTTATGTGAAAATATTCCGTGGACAGACGAGAAAAAGGTGAAAGTCTTTGGAAAGTTTGCATCCTGTTACATCTGGAGTTAAACTAACACCACATTTCAGAAAAAGTTCATCATAGTGTCGATCTTATATACATGGTGGTGGTAGTGTGATGGTCTGGGGCTGCTTTGCTGCCTTGGAAGTTGGATGATTTTCTCTGATTGTTGGAACCATGAATTTCTGCTCTCTACCAGAAAATCCTGAAGATGAATGTCCGACCACCAGTTTGTGATCATAAGATCAAGCACGCTTGATTTATGCTGCAAAACAGTAATCCGAAGAACACCTGCAAGGCTTCCTCAGAACGGTTAAAAAGGAAAAAAGCAAAATTAAGCATTTTGAGTGACTTATTCAAAGTGTGGACTTGAATCCTGTTGAGATGCTGTGGCGTGACATTAAACGGGCTGTTTATGATCGAAAACCCTCTGATATGACTGATTTTAAATACATTTGCAAAGAAGAGTGGCAAAACCAACTATCAGGTTCAGGGAGGTATTACTTTTTCACATAGGACCAGATAGGTTTGGTAGATTTTTTCCCCTCTTTATAAATTAAAGCATCATTTGAAAATTTTCATCTTTAATGTATATTTTCTTTGCTGTCATTTCACTTCTTTGCTCAGTCGAGTTATAACTTTTAACGTACCTGAAGGAACTTAAGGAAGTAAAACTAACGTTACAAAAGTCTTAAGTTCTTGTAATAGTTTAGAGTCAATGACTCCATCTGGCATTGGTTAAGGTGTATAGATATAGAAATAGATTTTCCTATGAATGTAAGGTAAGGTTAAAATAAGGCAGCTAAAAGTAGAACAGCTTGTTGGACTTTGCTCAACATGACTTTGATGAAAAAGATCTTAAAGGTCTCAGTTGTATAATACAAAAAAGTCTGATGATCTGAAGCATTTATGCATGGCATAAAAAAAAATCTAAACTTTTAACTTTATGAACCAACATTTATGGACTATCAACATTATTATCAGCATTAGCTCTCAATCTTTGCTTCATATTCTCAGTCTAAACACAAGAGTTTGGGTGCTTTTTAAGAAATAACATTGCAATAAGTCTCTCATCAGTGAAAAGCAATAAAAGATTGTGACCTAATTTAATGGTGAGATATGCTATTAGGAGATTGCCTCGAGTTAAAAAGCATGATTTCAGACCTAAACCGAAAGACTTTCTTGAAACGAGCATGATGTATTTTCTGTCACACTTTATCCGTTGTGACTCAGGTGTCCTTTTCATTCATAAACAGCAGAAAATATCTGAACAGGGGAGAGCTCTTACTCATTTTTTAGCATGTTTTTTGCACTTGGCAGAACAGCCATCATCATTCTCACACTGAACGAACAGCATGAGATGTCTCCGTTTTCCAAATTATTCCTCACCAAACCATGCGTTTGGGCAAATTTCTATCCCTGTGCCTTTGCAATTCCCTGAAGCTGTGTGAGAGAGATTAGCTAAATTCATCGTCTTCACAAAGTTTTGTTTTACCCACAAGCCCCAGGGCAGGGAGATTACTTGTGAAATTAACTTTTTTTTTTGTTTAAAGTTTCCCAGTTCCCTCTGCCAAAAGGCCTTTGATGCTGCAGTTCACTGATAACATAAATCCAATTTCCTCTTATCGCAAGTCCCAATTTTCTCTTATCATTGTTGCCATCGAGAGATCCCCTGTTATCAAAGTGTCTCTTTCTCACCATTTCTCCTCCTCCTAGTTTCCTGTTTATTGCATTCTGTGTGAGTAAACAACACAGATTTACCAGTATGAAGCAAGGTCTGCCATCCTCAGATTAAACTTGCAGCTACAGGAACTTTTGAGGAATTTTTTGAACATTACTACAATTTGATGTACCTGCACGATGCTACATGCGACAGATACAACATCCTGAATGTTATTCCTATTCTATTTTATACAGTAATGTGACAAAGTATTTGCACCCTTACAGATTCCTTTCGTTTCTGCTTTTTTGTTGCACTTACATGTTTTATATCATCCAGTCAAAAGATAACCAGAGTAAACACAAAAACTGATTTTAAGTAATAATTCACTGATTAAAGGAAAGGCTATCCAAACCAACGAGAACCTATGTGGAAAAGAAATTGCTCACCGAAACCTGATAACTTCATGTGCCGCATTTGGAGGCCAGAACTGACCACAAGCGTTTGCGATAACCGGCAGTGAGTCGCTTTCATCGCTGTGGATGAATTTTGGCCCTTTCTTTGCAGAATTGTTTTAGTTCCGCCACATTAGAGTTTCTTCAAGCACGAACAGTCTAATTTGGTCAGTTCACAACATTTTATATGGTTTTAACTCTGACCTCAACTGAGGCAGGTGAGGCGTACTGGATTTAGATGCTGTTCTGGGTCTATACTTGACCTCCTGGATGAGTCCTCAGAGCTCTCTTGGAGCAATTATGGTGGGTCGCCCATTCCTAGGAAGGTTTACCACCGCTGCATGGTTTCTTCATTCTTGAATTACAGCTCTAACTAAATAACTGAACTCCCAAATCCTTAGAAATTACTTTGCAACTCTTTCCAGACTGATAGATGTCAACGGCTTACTTGTTTGTTCTTGAATTTCCTTTTATCAGGGCATGAAATGTGACTTTTTGAGATCGTTTAGCCTACTTCATATTGCCAGACAGGTCCTGTTAAAATAATTATTACATCTGTTGGTCACACAGAAATCATTCTTGAATGTTGCTAGTGAAATCGACCCAAAAAATGTGATTAATCACAGTTCACTGATGATTTCACAAGGGGGAAACATATATTTTTACATATCAGGTTGGTTTGGATTGACTTTTTTCCTACAATAAATTAATTCATTATTTGAAAGCTGCATTTTACATTTACTCAGGTTATCCTTGTCTGATATTAAAATTTATTTTATGATCTGTGACATGAAGTTCATGGTGGACTAGTTCGTAGCAAGAACGTCCTGGGTTTGAATGTTCTCCCAGTGCATTCACGGGTTCTCTCCTGGTACTCCAGCTTCCTCCCTCAGTCCAAAGACTTGACTGTTAGGTTAACTGTGGTAAATCTAAATTTCCCCTATGACTGTGTGTGTGATGGACTGGTGACCTGTCCAGGAAGTACCCCGCCTCATGCCCAATGACTGACTGATAGACACCAGCCTTCCCACAACCCTGCAAGCACAAGGGGTATAGATGGTGGATGGATAATAAAACATGCAAGTGTGACAAAAAAAAAAAAAAAAGCAAAAGCAGAAGGAATCTGTGAAGGGAAAACACTTCTTTACAACACTGTAAAGTATATATCTGTGAGAAACACATGTTCATGTGCAGCATACAGTATGTTTTGCTTGCTTGTCCCAGTGTCTTTGTCCCAAACCTATAGACGATCCTGGATGAGAGTTGACATCACGGGAATCTTCGCCAAACGCCTGGTTGTTATGGCAACGCAGCATCTCCGCTCAGAGCGAATGCATCAACCATCCTTGTCTGCTTGTGTTCATGTCCAGAACCAAAGGCTGAACAAATCATTCAACGAAAAAAGAACCACAGAAAAATAAAATGGCTCTGTGCCTGGCACAATTAATATATATATATATATATATAGATATATATAGATATATAGATATATATATAAAGAAGAAAAAGCTTTGAAGATGACATTTGAACATGGACACACAGATATATTGAAAATGTGTGTTGAGTCTTTGTTATGGTTCCACCCCAGAAATGCATCCTTAAATCCCATTACAGCCCCTCCCCAACTCCCCCAACAATATTTAGATGATCCAACTCCCACAGCCAAGACAGTTGGTGTGGAAACGGATCAGTAAAGCCCCAAATCTCTCTTTTTAACGACTCATTACCAGTTTCTGCTGCACATTATTGTCACCACTTCAGAGCCTCAGCATGAGGCATCACCAACCCAGACTGCCTCAGGGAAGAGCAGTGGGGAGATGTGTGGCAATCATCTTGTTTGCCTTGCACACTTGCCTGTAACATTTCAATTTCCCCCCTTTGTTTATCTGCATTTCTCACTTGCTCTCAAATCCATTATTGTGCTTGTGTCTCAGAAAACATGAGTAGAAATCTTGTTTTGCCAAATTTTTCTCTGCCAGGTGGACTCAAAAAGCACATGGGGTCTCACGCTGCAGTTTTTGACATTTCACACCTCATGAAATCCATGCTGGAGCACAGCACTAATAAAAAGGAGGAGAAAAAAATGCCACAGTTGGAAGTGTGAGTTGGAGAAGCACAAACAGTATTGATTGCGAAGGAAAAGATCACAGTCATCCTGTCGTTCTGAGAGGCCGAGTTCCCTGCAGAAGAATCCTGCTTCTTCCTCTGCTGTCCCTCAAAATCTCGCTGACAGCCGCAAAACTTAAATGAAGAAATCAGGAGGATGGTGGAGAGAGGAAGGGGAAGAAGGGGAAAACCCCGAAGGTGAAGCAGGAAACCACACCTGATAAGCAGCACTTTTATGTATTGTTGGCAAATGATACGTGAAAAGCACACATGAATCCATAAAGGTGCTCGTTTATTTGTTTCACTCATTCAAATCAAAAACTGAAACTAAAACATTATACAAGCTCATCATCCCCCGTGTGATATGTATCAAGTGTTTATTTCTGTTAAATTTGATGACTGATTCTCTGAACACTAGAAAATAGTCAAAAACGATAGAATAAAACTGGATTTTCATGCCGAAATGTTGAGCAATAGCCTACACAGTCATGGTGACGACTGCTGACTTAACAGTTGTCTTGCAGACAGTCATACAAAGGTCATTGCTAAAGACATTGACTGTTCACAGGATATTATATGTATGCAAACGTGTTAATGGAAAGTTGAGTGAAAGGAAGAAGTGTGGTAGAAAAAGGGGCACAAGCAACAGGGAGAGGCATCCCTCCAGCAGATAGTACCAGAAACATTCTACAAGGAGGGTGAGCTATGAAAATTCATTGCCAGAGAAGCTGGCTATTCACTGTGCTGTATTGAAGCATTTCAATAGAAAGTTGAGTGGAAGAAAAACCTGTGGTTGAAAAGGGTGCACAAGAAACAGGGATATGCAAAGAGGATTGTGCAGCAAAGAGCAAGCAATAGTTCTGAGGAGACTGCAACCATACCATGATTCTGCCTCCACCATGCTTGACAGTACGCATAGTGTTAGGTTTTAAATCCAAGTCAATGTTGATGCTTCACTTTGATCAGTAATGCTGGTGTTGCAGCATTTTCCAATAGATGTCAGACTAGAGCCTTGGAGGTTTCTGGGTCCCTTTTAAATGTCTTAATGAATCCCTTACATCAGTGATGGTTTGTCTCAGATGAACCTTGGACATGGGACATTAAGCTTTTAAAATACCCGACCAAAATGCATTGAAAATTATTATTGAAAATTATATTAAAAGCGAGGTACATGCCTGCAAACCAACCAATTTAAATACACGCTCACAATTCTGCCAAAAAGTGTCGTCAAATATTCATGGAGAATTATCCCAGAAGCTTATTGATGGATCCAAAAAGCGCATGAACAGACCGCAACCTCCTAATGAACATGACATTAGTGGTGGATTATGTTTACATTGTATTTTATTCTGAATATTTAATTTTGTATGTTTGGATTTGAGAAATCCACAATAATTTCAAAGTTGTGCATCATTTTCCTGTTTTTTAAAAACCACTGTTGTTTGTTGCAGAATCATTGCTCTCTAGGAAAATAATGACTGAAATGTGTCTTTAGAAGCCCAAAAGAAGGACATTAATTTCCATTATGGATGTATGCAAACTTCTGACTGGAAATATGCATTCTGGATCTCCAGAGTGTGTGTGTGTGTGTGTGTGTGTGTGTGTGTGTGTGTGTGTGTGTGTGTGTGTGTGTGTGTCAGTTTATACTGAATTAATTAAGAAACATTGAAAATAAAATGATTTTAAGCTTTGGTACTTTAGTCCAAGTGGGTCTATAGCTAACATCTGTAGGTACCGTAGGGGAGACGATTCTTGTTGCATAACAACAATAGACACTGAAAGTATGAGCACCAGAGGAGAAGTCTCACTATGAGAAAAGTTATAACCATGATCTTAATGTAGGTGGAAGCAGCAGACCTGAAGCTCCAGCTGTGTAATCATTGAGTGACTCCAGGTGAAACGTTATAAAATACACTCATATGAACAGATTGATGTCCATAACCCAGGAGTAAAGACAAAGATCCCACGTTAATATCAGCTTTCAGTCTCTGATAGATTATTGTTTGGTTTTCTCACAGAGCAGCTGAGTCACAATGAAACCTTTTCATTATTTAAGGTTTCTATGAGACATTATGTTATATACATTTCTAAAAAAGTAAAATAGGATAAGAAAAAAGAAGATGTAAATCTCTCATCCTTATCGTTTTGGCTCCAAATTATCAAATAATTCATCATCAGAAAAATGTTTCCCCAAAAGAAAACATCCAACAAAGGAAACGTTTTCTTGTTCTGATCTGAAACCAAGATCTGCTTCCTCAGCTGATGAAATACTTGATTTAAAGTGATCTCTGGGTTAGCTCCCTTTGGTAATGTCGGTTCAGCTTTTTAAATAAATAAATTTACTGATAATCTGTGCATGTGCATTATGTTTTCTTTGTCTAGACTGAATAAAGGATTTATAATTGGATTTGACTCCCTCAGAAGAGAAGTCAGAAAATGAAGCTACACTGCCTCCAACTTGTAAGAAAGAGTACTTACAACCCGCTAGGCTTTGCAGGTTTTTCATAAATTCAAATTGACTTAAATTGAATCATAAAAGTTCCCATTCTTTCACAACAACAACAACAACAACAACAATAATAATAATAATAATAATAATAATAATAATAAATGTTATCAACATAACATTTAACATATAAAGCTGATCCTAAATTTTTATCATTCTTCCACTTGCACCAAATAAATAAACTGCATGTCAATGTAAATTTAAATTGATCTTAAATCGATGTATTTCTGCCATAAAGAACCTGAGAATGAAAATGAAAATAAAATTAACCAGCACAGTCAAGCAAAGAGAAGACAATAAAACATTTTCCCATTGTTATCTGGTTGGCAGCTACCGGACAAAAACAGACAGACTAATTAATTGATTAATTAATTAATATTTTTTTGCAAGAGAGAGAAAATCTAATATGTTGTTTTAGAACATCTCATTGGGATAATAAATATAAACCTTTTCATAAAAACATTGCAAAGTCAGAATTTCATTGATTTATTTGAGTAAATGTGACCAGCTGTTACTGTATTTTACTATTTAAAAAAATTTATGTAATCATAGTAAATTGCTGTATTTTACTTTCAATTTGAAAGAGAGACTATTTCTTCTGTCGTTGCAGCGCCCTCGTGTGGTGATGGTGGACACGTCCGGTACAGTTTTAGCACAGGAAGCCCGCACCGAGGAGCAGGTGTACTTGAAAGTAGGGATGTAAAACGGAGCAAGGTAAAGACCGGAAATCAAAAGTCTTTGTTTTCAAAATAAATGCAAGGTCATTTTTTTTTTTCGTTTTTCAGAAAATAATCACTTAAAATTCCTAAAGTAAGACATAATCTACATCAAATTTAAAAAGCAATGCAATTTTTTCCTATCAGTGAATTAGGTAATTAAATATGAATTTTTAAAACACATTTCTTTCCAGCAAGGATAAGAATAGCAGAAAAAGAAAATTAAGCTTCAACCTCACAGGATTTTGTAAAACTCTCTAATATTCTTATTTGAAATCACAAATATTTATTGCATGTGTCCTGTGGTATTTAAAACTAATTATATCTTTGTATCATTGTATTAAAATGACAGTTTTCTGTCTTCTGTTTTCTTCTATTAGGGGTCATTTTAAAAGCATTCTGCAAAATTTCTTGGTAGTTAAAAAAATCTGTGAAACCAGAAATAACAAAGGAAATATTTCACGACAGTTTACTCTTTAAGTGTCATGCAGGCACCACGTCTTGGTGCCTGCATGACGCACTATGATAAAAATGTAAAAAAAAAAAAAAAAAAAAAAAAAAAAAAAAAAAAAAAAAAAAAAAAAAAAAAAAAAAAAAGATAATTTTACTTTTATTTTTCGCTAGTGATAAATACATTTGTTTACTGGTAAACAGGAGTTACGTATGATTTGTTTTGATACTAAAATGACAATATCAATACATTGTTTCATGTTATTTTGCAGTAAAACTTAGCCACGAGCAATTTTTTATCATTAATATAACTGCATCTGCACTTCTAAATTGTTCTGACTGTCAAAATGAATCTGAAATTTCAAATAACCCTGACAAGTCGTCTTTTTTTTTTTTTAACTCTCTGAACACGACTTATTTTGAAAACCCAGACCGGAAACGAGATCAGAGCGCTGCCCAGCTTTATCAGCGGTGAGCTGCCTCGCTGTGTGACCGTTAGTGAGCGCTGAACACCGGCCGCCGTTGGCGGGCAGGACTCTCTCTCGGTCCCGGTCTCTCCGCTGCTTTTGGCCATGTTTAGAAACGGAAATATAATTTGGATTGTCTGACGGGGTTTTAGCGGGAAGATGCTGGCAGACATGATAGTCGAAGAGGAATTTGAGATCAAGGAGGAGGAACCGTGGTACGACAAGCAGGACCTTGAACATGGTACATTTCCTTTCTGTCTTTGTGAAGGAACCCCTAAAGATCTGAATATGTCTTTGCCCTTTTTCTTGACTGTCAATGAAAAGAATGAAAGGTGAAATCCAGCTAATACATAAAATAATACATAATACATAAATACATAAACCTGGAAACAACTCACTTTTAAACCTTTAGATGGTAGATTTAAATTTAAGGTATATAACATTTAATTTAAGACACTGTTGTTTTGTTATTTTTATAAAGCATTCAACTTGTTTTTAAGATTTTTTTTATTTTTTTTTTTTATGTTGGACGCAGAAAAACGTAAAGGTCAGCAGAAAACTCACATATGCGGCAAAGTGAGGAAAAAACAGAAGATTTTCCCCTTGTATGTCTTTATTCTAGTCTATTCTCAAACTGATGGGCATTTTTACACTTTTATTCGTCCTAAATTGCAAATCAAATAAGGTCACATGATGCAGTTTTGGGTTTGTTTGTTTGTTTTTTTTAAATGTGTAAATGAGGGTCCCTTTATTTCCTGTCCTCTTGCAACAATATATGCTTCTTTAAAGACAGTGTATCAACATACCTTTTTTATTATTTCTAATCAATTATAAATTATTAAAGAAATAACGAATTATTAAATTTGAATAATGAATTTTTCTTCCGGCCATAGAAATATTATGTAACAATAATTTTCCCCATATTTTATGAATGCCATCACTTTCTTCTTCATAAATGAGAGAAGTGTTGATTAATTTTCTAACATTTTAATTCCCGTTCTTTCTCCCCCGATGCCAAATACGCAAATTGTAATTTTTTATTTTTTTGCCAACATTGATTCTGACCAACTTTTGTGTTTTTGCAAGGTTGTGTGTACATAAAATTACTCCATTTCTGTACCTTGAAAAAGATAGATAGATAGATAGATAGATAGATAGATAGATAGATAGATAATAGTTTTGGCAATTAAAGTGTGTTATTTCTTCTCCCTAACTTAACGGGGGCAGTATTATAGCAACATCATTGATTCTGATTCAAGTTTTTATTTATACTATACATGACAAAATGTCTTTACCTCATGGAAAACAATAAATCAGAATTGTAGGAATTTCAACACCAGGGACTAAAATAAGGACCTCTAATTGCACTGGTTATATAAACAAAAGCTGTGTTTTTGGGGTGATTTTTTTTTTTAAAACAATCCGTACCCAAAAGTGGAGGAAAAAACAGGTTTATGGACTTCTGCCAACAAAAGCAGGCCTTCTCAAAGCAGCTTGTAAAAGCTCCCCACGGTAGTATTAGTGGCACTAAATGTGAACGAGAAAAGCCGGTTCCTGCTCACCGCCCCGTCTCTCCTGTAGACCTGCAGCTGGCCGCCGAGCTGGGGAAGTCTCTCCTGGAGAGGAACCGGGAGCTGGAGCAGGGGCTGCAGCAGATGTGCTCCACCAACCAGGAGCAACTGCAGGAGATCGAGGTAAGGAGGATATATTGCATGTGTTGAGTATTTGCTGGCTGATGTGTTGCTTGATGACACCTCCCTCATAAAACCACTAAAATACTGTCTAAAAATCATGCTGAAGCATGTCCAAGTCTTGCATTCTGCCATTCAGGCATCAAAAACAGTAATTTACCCTTCCTTTGGAGAGCTGGTTTTTGTGTCCTCCGCTGCAAACATTGTAAGTAATTAATTCCAGATTCCTAACAGGTCCCCAGACTTTAATTAAATTTATTTCAACCAGGTCAGCCTCGGGCGCCTGAGTCCAAATGAATAACCTGCACATCCCTGCTGGTGTACAGAATTAATCTCTTAAGAGCGGAAGTGCTGTGTCTCTGTGTTGTTGTTGATCAGCTGGTTTACTGTGACTTTCAAGGGAATAGCCATAAAAACATCTTTCGCCGCTCCATATTTTTTCGATCTATATTTAGTACCTTGGCAAAGTGTTCATACCCTTTGAATATTTTTACATTTTGTCGCGTTACAATCACAGAGTTCAATGTATTTTATTGGGCTTTTATGGGATGGACCAACACTTCACAGTGAAGTGGGATTAAACATTTTCTACAAATAAAAATTTGGAAAAGTGAGCATTTATCACTTTGTTTTGGTTTAACACATAAATTCATCCAACTTTACGTCACATTCACTCATCACTCGTTGTCCATGGCTGAGTAATCCTACTACAACCAACTTCGGTGGGTTTAAAAGCAACAGCTGGGTTCACGAGTTTAAATTTATGGTGACTTTTCTCTATTGCACACATACCTCCTGTTGTGTGAGGTGAACATTTCTTCCACCTGAGCTAATTTTCACCCAGCAGATAAGCTGCAGAAAGTTTCAGCATGTTCTTGTCTCAGCAGCTGATTAGATAAATTGTCCTCAGAGCCATTGGTCCTTACCTGAAACATTAATGGTGTGCTCTGGGAAATAAAAATCTTAAAATACATAATTACATTTCAGTCTGTGGCAGTAACACTAAGGGAAATGGTAGACTGTGATGTTAAAAAAAGAGAAAAACTGAGAGAATTTAGACTTTAGAGTTTTTAGACCATGAGCATCTTCATTTAAAACGTGCCTCTTGTGCATCTGCAACATTTCAACCGCACTTTGCACCTTTTTTTTTTTTTTTTTTTTTTTTAACATTTCATAAACAATAATCTATGTGGTATTGAATATAATGACGATGCATCACTTCTCACCAAGCTGTTTTTCCCCTCTGCGCATGCTCACTTATAATGCCAATGTACATGCAAGGAACACAATCAAAAATGAAAGTATGCAACGTTTCACAGATGTCTTTTGTCAGAGGCCTTTTTTCCGTTATGTTATCCCCAGTTTTTAATTTCCTCTTAGTTTGTTTGGTGATGTGCGTTTTGTGCTTTGGTTTTGCATTTTTACTTGCTGCAGACCCAGTTTCTCTCTGAGGACATATGATTAGGGTTATAGCTGCACTCTATAACTGAAGTAAGGTGTCTTCAAACTCAACGCAAAGGGGTTAATTATTTTAATTCCACGAATGCAGACTTCCATCTTCTCCACATTGGTGGGAGACAAGAAATGATGGATTATACAACATGGTGTTCTACAACCTTCTGTTGTTTGTTTTCATAGCAGGTACACTCTGCAACAGAAGAAAAATCCCTCAACGCTAAGGAAACGCAACGTTAACAGATGTTTAGTAAATCAAGTCACGGAGCTGAGCACACAGCAGCTGCCTTGTTTCTTTTAAATCTAAAATCTACTGTATTTCTTACGTAAATCGCATTTTTACTGTCATTTAAGATCTTTGACAGCTAAAATGGACAGAGTATATCAGGAAATTAAACTGAAATATGACAGAAACAAAACCATCTAGTCAGAAACGCGTCGCACCTTCCCTTCACAACGTTTCGCCCAGAAAGTTCAGCATGGAACCAAAACTACTACCTCCGAGGCTATTTTTGGGGGGTATGTGTCTTTATTTGTGCAAAGCCACCCGGACGTAACAGTTATGTTCTCACAGTTCGTCCTGTCGTATTTCTACAGAAGCCCAGAATGCACCGTTAAATAGGGCCTTGTGTTTTGCTCTTCTCTTGAAAGGCGTTAGTGAGGCAGAGGTTGGTCAGTAAGTTGCAATCTACCACTTCGCCATTAGATGTCACTAAGTTTTACAACTGTAACTTGAATATGTCTTCATTCTGCCTGAATCGTTGGTGCGTTCTTTACCGTACAGCTTTAAAATGTCTCTACTAAAGATGTCAGGTATAGTTTTGGGAGTCTGTGTCCAGTTAAAGCCATCATTAATAGCTAAGAGCTCCAAACGCGCCTATAAGGACTCGAGAAATGGTCTGTTTTCAGTTCCCCCCCAAACTTAGTACCAACTTTCCCTCTTTTCCAGTACCTGACGAAACAGGTGGACCTGCTCCGGCAGGTCAACGACCAGCATGCTAAGGTGTACGAGCAGCTTGACGTTTCTGCCCGAGAGCTGGAGCAGAGCAACCAGAAGCTGGCCGTGGACAACCGGACGGCCCAGTTGAAGATCCATGGGTAAGAGATCTGATCTGGAAGAGAGACGGCAGGTCTTTTATGCTGAAAACATTCCTTCTCATCGACTCGGTGTGACTTCCTGCAACAGGCTGATGGAAACAGTGGAGCTGCTGCAGACGCAGGTGGAGGAGCTGCAGCATCAGGTGGAGGAGCTGAAGCTAACTTCACGTCAAGCTCAGAGGCCTCCATGCGGAGAGAGATGGCCGCCTCGCAGCACTCAGAGCGTGTCCTGCCTGCAGGAGCTGCAAAACACACACAGGTGAGGATGCTCGCTGTTTTTGTTGCCATGTGATGACATGAAATTAGCAGAGGTCAGACTGGGGGCTGTGTTGGCGTCATCTGCTTCTGATTTTCTAAAATATTCAGGACGTCTAAAACTATTGTGTAAAATTCTTGTTTTGTTTTTCTTTACAAAGGTTGCACAGATCTATTTTTGATATTAGGAAAAATTGAAAGTGCTATGGAGAAGTTTGAAACTTCCCCTAATTTATTTATACTTCGCTGCCAAAAAACCAGACTTTCCTTTAAAAGTGGTCCAGATCAACATCTCTTCAGGCCTTGAGGCCCCTTAAGAAAGTTTCCATTGACTTGGGCTACTTTTTCCCTTATTTTCACCATTTAGTTTTTTTCTTTGTGCTTTATTACGCTGGGAAACGCATGCTGCTTCACGTTGGCAGGCCAGGTTGATTTATATCGCACCATTCATACACAAGGCATTGCAAAGTGCTACTTTAAGGTTTGAAAAACATCGCATTAAAGGAAACAAATGTTGAAATATGAAATCAGCCTTCAGTTTGACGCTTCGGTCGATCATCTGTGTGGAAAAAGTTCGTCAGCGCTGCAGTAAACGATAAGGTTTCGGTCCTCGTGTGAAAGAGCCATGAGTTTCAGCACGTCTCAGGTTTTTCAGGGATTTGCTTCAGAGCTGAGGAACACCACTGAAAACAAACTAATGCACCAGTTTTCTGTGTCCTGTTTTGACAAGAAACTCTTCATGTCTTTGTCACAGATCCAGAAGGTCTTTGTAAGCTTCACTAAAGGATCAGTAAATGCTCCTTCCCTCCATGTGCTCTAATCCTGCTCCTGCAGTCCTCAAAGGGGTGCACGCTCTACACGCTGCAGCCACTTCCTGTTTATCTGCGTTGGGACAGGTTCATTCACTCAGTTTAGTCTCTGTTGTGTGTAATCCTGTTAGGGGGGCTTGATGGGAATATATCCAGCTCGGATGCATGGAAGTCTCTCCGGTAAGGAGGCGTCTGGAGTCAGAGTGCGGTGTGAAAGGAAAGGAAGGAGGTTAAAGTCTGAGCTGCAGGGCTCGGACATCGGTCGATAACCCGCTCAAGCTGATTGATTTTAATCTAATCACATCACTTCCTTGATTAGAAACACTTTTTTTAAAAAAAGATTTATTTTTTTTTTTTACTCCTTTTTGTGTTTTCCTTTATCATTGTCAAACCTAAAAACACCTGAAGCATAAACTCTTCTCTGCTGTGTCCTGACATGAGATGATGAAAAACATCATTTATTTTTAATGTTTATTTCAGCATCAAACTGAACCTCGCTGCTCCAAGACTAAACCTGTCTTGTGATCTTTGACCCCTCAGCTCTGCGTGTCCATTTCCTGGCACCTTTCACTTTGTTTTCCCTGAAGCATCAGAGATTAGAGTGAACACATGCTTATATAACAGTGGACCCAAATAGCTGTTCAAACTGTTTCCATCAAACAGTCTGAAAATATTTATTTAGCCTGCAAATATTTAATTAATATAAATTAATTGTTAAACCAGTTTGAGAACAGTTGCCTGATTTTACTTTTATTATTATTATTATTATTATTATTATTATTATTTTAATACTCCCCAAACACTTTGCTGAACGTCATTATCAGTATGTAATGAAGATGATCACTAGCTGCAGACTCCTATCTTGGCCTCCTTATCCCTAGGGGAGTATGTCATGCACAGTATATCCAGTCAAAAATGTGTCAAGGCTCCTTTTGCAATAATTACTGTATAAATGGGGCGTAGCATGAAGATGATCAGACATGGCACTGCTACGCTGTTGCTTGTGCACCTTTTTCTATACCTCAGTTTTTCCTTCCGCTCAATTTTCCATTAGTATGCTTGGGTACAGCCCTCTGTGAGCTGCCGGTGTCCTTCTATGTTTCACACATCAAAAATTAACAGCAATAAATGCTGGAAATGTATCACTCTGAGTAATATTAATACATTTTATTTATAACACCCTCAAAGAGCTCCTCAGGGCTAAAAACAAAACAAGCTATTACAATGGATAAAGAAAAAATTTAAAAAAATTAAAGAAAAGGTTAAGATTTAAGATAAAACATCTAAAAAAGTCAACCAAAAATGTTGAGAAGAAGCATTTTAAGGCCCTTCTCAAAACAGTCAGTTAAACCCAGTGAGGCGCAGCTCCTCTCTGGAGATCTTGCTCAAAGGCGTGTCCACGTCCCTGCAGGTATGAAGTTGATCCGGACGGACGTTCGGACGACCTCGAAGCGTCTGCCGCGTCGTGGCGCGAGGAGGCGCAGGCGTCGCTGCAGCAGTCGCTCCGCGCCCTTCAGACTCAGTTCGCCACTGAGCGCGCTCGGCGTGAGGAGGCGGAGACGGAGGCGGAGCTGCTCGCCAGAGAAAACGCAGCTCTGGAGCAGCAGCTCGCGAGGATGGAGGGATGTCAGGTACAGTAAATCCACCACCAGTTAGCTGATTGTCCTATCACATCGATTTCTATTTACCGTTGGACTTACCAGGTGCTTTCCAGAACTTTCTAGGAGCTTTGTGGTTACTTTCCTGGAACTAGAACAAAACACCTTTTGATTTGAGATTTTTTTTTTTTTTTTTTTTTTTTTTGTCCTCCAACAGGCCAGAGTGTCTGAGCTGGAACAGGAGGCCGAGGAGCTTCGTCAGCTCTGGAAATCGCAGTCCCCTTCACGGTCAGCCAGGTCAGAGGTCATCCACGGCCTGCTGCCGCACTCCCTGCTACTCAACCCGGAGGAGGAGAACGAAGGAGCGCCGGCTGCGGCTAAAAGCCCAGCCGTCCTGAAGCGCTGGGCCAGCGAGCGTCTGATGACGGCCCCTCAGGCGCCCGACTCCCCCAGCAGGATCTACGACCACGAGTGCTCCTGCATACGTCGGCCCGAAGTGGTGAAGTACCGCGGGATCTCGCTGCTCAACGAGGTCGACGCCCAGTACAGTGCCTTGCAGGCGAAGTACGAGGAGCTGCTGCGACGCTGCGGGCTTCAGGAAGAGCTGCAGGAGCTGGTGCTCAGCGAATCTTCTGCTGCTCCGGCAGAGACGGGGGACAGCGAGGAGGACTTTCACCAACCGGAGTATAAGGAACTTTTTAGGGAAATCTTTTCTCGCATTCAGAAAACCAAAGAAGACCTGATTGAGCGCAGAGGAGGAGCCTCAGTTGCTGAAGCGCTACCAACTTTGGGTTAGTTTCTTCTGCAATAAGTTTAGATATTGTCTTCCCAGAACAGGAAACGGTCTTAAAGCAAAGACTTTTATTTGCCCAGATGGTGATTGCAACCAAAGCAAGTCTAGAGTTAAAGAGGTAATTCAGAAAGAATAGGGGCTCAATAAAAGCAGCTCATGTTAAAAGAGCGGTTCCTTTTGCACAGAAACACCGGTGCCTACGCCTGCGTCTCCTCTGTACTCTACCTCACAACTCTGATCTCTCACGTGGGAACCTTTCTGGCAAACAATCCTTCCTCCTCCCCAAAACATCAGATGCACCAGTCAGGCCTTTCCTGGCTCAAACCTGCTGATTCTTTTTCAAGGAGTTTAACACATAAAAGGGAAAAAATGTGCTGCAAGTTCTTTGGTAGATGTAGTAGTTTTTACAGTTAAATGAAGAAATTACAAGATGAACCCAATCATGCCTCAAAGTATAGCTTTTAAATCTTTATCTGACTTTTATTAAGCTCCAAAAAATGCATGCGGTTGGTTCATGTCTTTTATAGACCAAAAAAGTGGGAGTTCTTAGTTCTTGCATTTAATGAACTGGAAAAAATTCAGATTATTTTTTTTTGCTGCTGGAGCTGATGGTAACCTGTAAGTTCAGGTAAAGTGCTTAGTAGATTCAGGGTAAGTAACTAGGAAGCTCCAGGAATGTAAAGGTTAAAGTCTAGAAAGTATCTTGGAAGTTTTTGAAAAGTAACCTCTAAGTTCTGGTGAAGTACTTGGTAGATTTCAGGAAAGTCTACCTAAATCAAGTAATTATCTGATCAAATACAGGCTGTAACGCGTAGCACTGGCTAGATTTTGATATGGAGCTGATCTAACTCTGACTGATCCAAGCAATAAAAATAACATTTCATAACACATCCGACCTGGAAGCCAACTTCAGCATCCTGTTTATTAGTTCATGAAACATGCATTTACCAACTAGGCAAATATTTCATACCAAGAGTTATAAACTATGCAGGGAAAAAAAATCTAAAAGTTTTAAAATGGTTTGAAATGTAAAATTTGCAGAAATCTTGAAAGTTTCTGCCTTGGTCATTGAAAATATCAGAAGAGCTGCTGTATGTTTACTTTAAAGGGGGGGTATTTTGCAAAATTGACTTTTTTGAGCTTTACATCATGTTATAATCGTAACGTACCTCATCATAAACATACCTGGAGTGTTGCTTTGATTCTTTCATGCATGTTTGAGGAATCCTTGAATCTCCCGTGGCAACCATTCAGAGGAGCCAAAACGCCTGCTCATACAAACCGCTGCCTATTTCCACACAGCTCCTCCTCAGAGCTGCAGGCCCCGAGCTGAGCTTCCGCCTCACAGAGCACGCCTCCCCCACTCAGCTCCTCCAGACTAGCGGCAGTAGCAATTAGCAAACACCTGGTGGAACTGTGCATCTGCTGAGCTCATCATAGGAACTACTTCTCAGTCCAGTACCCCTAAGAACGGTTATAACCGCCATAATGGAGTAGCATCGCTGTGATGACGTGCTGAATGTGGAATGTCAGAAAGAGTAGGAGGTTCTTAAAGAGACGGAGGCCAATTTCAAGGCGACAAATTTCTTCTACATCATATTTGATAGATATACAGCATTTTTACAGCTGAAGGTAACGTAGCTACTTGATTATGCTGTATAATGGCTCTGTGTGCCTTGAAAATGCATAATACCGCCCCTTTAACACAGCTGCTCTCAAAAGTACTCCTGAAGTTTCCAGAGTTTCTCCAGAGATCTTCACCAGAATTAAAGGGAATCCTATTAAAAAAAAAAAAAAAACTGTAAACGTTTTGTGTATCTAATTTATTTTGCAACTGTAAAATAGCACATTTCTTGCTTGTAGTTTGCCTGCTGCCTTTAACTCTAACTAATGCAACTATTGACATTTCTAGTATTATAGGATTTCTGTAATAATACTGAGATTATACTTGAATTGTATAGAAGCCTAACTGTGAATGGATAACAGGAAAAAAAAAGACCAGTAATGACTGTATTTGCGACATGTGAAAGCTTCATGAAGGAATGTGTGAGTAGATGCACTTCTTGCAGCGTTTGTGTCCTTGTTAAGCTGATAGACGGTGCATCATAAAGCAAATGCACTTTAGAAATGCACCGAGTGATGTTTGGTCATTCTGTTAATGTTTTTGCAAAAGCAGTGTGCTTGTTTTAAGATGGACCTCACTAATGTGCACTATCTGTGATGTATGTGATGTTACGCCTATGAGCCATAAACTGTACAGCAAGCAGTCTTGTGTGTCTTTTCTTTCAGCTTATTTATCAATTATCGATATACCCTGACTAAAAATAGTGCGTAAGAGTTAAAAAAATATAGCAAAACATTCATCAGATGTGTTGAAAATTAAAATTCAATCTAAATGTTTTTATTCACATTTAGGGTTAGTTTTTAAAAGGCTTAAAGACTTCTGCAGATCTGTAGTGCCTTGACAAAACTATTCACACCTCTTCAGCATTTCACTTTTTGACATGTTACAAACATTGATTTTTCACACGAAGTAGAGTGTAATTAATCACCCCCTTTATTCTGATACCTATAGATAAATTTCAGGCCTGCGCTTAAGCTCAGGGAAGGTGAGCAGCCTAGGTCCACTGTAACTCTGGAGGAGGTGTGGAGATCCACGGCTCGGGTGGGAGAGTGTCCTGTCAAGAGAAGCTGTGCTCTCCACAAATCTGAACTTTCTGAAACAGCAGGAGTCATGAAGGAAACGTGATGGAAGATGTTCTGGTCAGATGAGATGAAAATGCAGTAAACTGGCCTACATGCAAAGCACTACACTGCAAAAACTAAATCTTACCAAGTATTTCTGGTCCAGTTTCTGGAGCAAATATCTTGAATACACTTGAAATACGACAAAACGAACTTACAAGTAACTTTTCAGCACGATATAGGAGCTTGTTTTAAGTCAATAATTCCTTAATAATGATGAAACAGTTCTTGTTATAAGTGAATCTGCAGGTGGAACAAGGCATTTTCCCCATATTATAAGTTAAAATGATTTGTAATCTGTTTATAGATGCTCTTCATCCAATCTAAATGAACTATTCAATTACTTTGTAAAGAAAACTGGGCAAAATATCATCCTCTGGATGTGAAAAGATGGCAGAAACTCCCCCAAAACATGGATCTGCAAGGTTTTGCTTAAGGAGGACTGAATGCTAATGACCTTCACAGTTTTAATATTCTGTAACATTTTTAAAAAGCATATTATTGAACTTCTGCTTCACAGTGATGCCCTGCTTTGTGTTGGTTTATCACGTAAAATCCCACTGAAACACTGAAGTGAGTTACTGTAATGTGACAAAATCTGCTGAAGTTCGAGGAGTGTGAATACCTTAGCAAGGTTTTTCATAATGTGTGTTCCCAAAGCATATGCTGAGAATCCAGATTATCCATCAGCTCAAAAACAACACACAAGTTCAGTGGGTTTCTTTAAATTAGACAGTTGAGCTCCCTGTTAATTTGATCTTCAGGGCCAGTCCGGACCAGAACCGCCCCCAAACCAGGATTATCTCCTCAGACATGACCCATTGACTGGAAACTGGTCTATAAACGGCCAGACTGCCACGCAGCGATGTTGACCGTGGTGTTGGAGAGTGAATCATCTGATTCCAGATCTGCCTGCGCTTGCAAACAACCTGCGGGGTTAACCCCTCACTGAGCAGTAAAGAGCTTAGACGTAAAGCTAATAATCTGTTGCGCAACACAGACGGCTGCAGGCCAGCACCTCAAATCCTGAAGATCCAGCAAGGGCAAAACCTAAACCTTCTCCTCTCAGGGTTGCCGTCAGGGAACTACCCAGCTATAGCGCAGTGGTGTCAGGTGGCCCCTGGTCCGCGACTGGAACCTGAGAGCCACATTTGCATTGCTTCAGTGGATCAACTCCTTCAACAACAAAAAAAAAAATACCATGTGTGCCGTTATTCTGTGCAAGAAAACCGATAGTTGCACATCAAGCTGCAAGTGAGAAATCCCCGCATTCAGCACTCGCAGGTTATTCTAGGTGTTTGAAAGCGGAGAGCAGAGGTTCAGTGGATTTTTATTTTCCAAGACAAAAGATTGTAATCTCAGCACCTTGAGCCTTGAAGAGGAGTACCAATGAGTGCTTTATGTTTCAGTCTGAGCTCATGTTGAAGAAAATGTTGATCTGTAGCAAACAAGCATGTTAAACTCGCAG
The DNA here is from genome assembly GCA_014839685.1 of Anableps anableps. Taxonomy (NCBI): domain Eukaryota; kingdom Metazoa; phylum Chordata; class Actinopteri; order Cyprinodontiformes; family Anablepidae; genus Anableps; species Anableps anableps. The sequence goes on from CM026084.1 coordinate 20,489,698, forward strand.
ATCCTACAGCTTGTTCTCCTGTTTGCTCTCCTGTGTTACATGGCTGCTTGTTCTGAACAGCAAATGTGGTCTTTGTAACAACATCAATGGTTGCTTCTTCCTCTTGCTTAACCAGCAGATTGTGCCGCTTTGATGCTTTCCACATCCTGCTGCAGCAGGTTTGTTTGAAGATGCTTAATCTGTCTCAGCAGAGATGGTCTCCATATGAAACACGATCTGCAAGTTGGTCCGACTCTCAAAGTTTCTTTAATTGTTTTAAGGAAAATAATCTGGGGAATCTGTCCCAATTTATGCTGCTAAGTAAACTGTTTACCAAGCATGTGTTTCGTTCTTTTTAATTAGATTTTTATTGGTTATTATGTTACTACACAACATTTGGTTACAGTTCGTTATTTATTATGCTGCAATTACAGCTGCTAATCCTTTAGGGTAGGTCTGTACCAGCTTTCCACATCTCCAGACTGACATTTTTGCCCATTCTTCTTTGCAAATTAGCTCAAGTTGTGCCAGTCTGGCTTTAGATTGCATCGTTGTCCACAACTTGACCCAGATTCTCAATTTGATTTAGGTTTGAACTTTGACTGGGCCATTTTAAGACATAATTAGGCTTTGATCGAACTCGTTCTGTTGTAGCTGTGGCTGCTTGCTTGGGGCTGTTGTCCTGCTGGAAGGTGAACTTCTGCCCCAGTCACAAGCCGTTTTAGATTTTCTGCCAGGAATGCTCCATGTTCAGCTAAATCTGTCATCCAGCCATGGAAGGAATATGGCCCATGTGCAAACCTGCCGAGATCAGGCCGTCCTCAGCAAGGAGGAGACTGGTGAGAGGCAGGTTACCATGACAACGCTGGCAACCTTCAGCAGCCGAGATGGGAGAGACTCTGCAGCTGTCGACCAGGTTCGTCACCAGTCAAAGCTTCGTGGCAGAGCGGCAACGAGAAAACGACCATTGAAGGGGAGACTCCATGGTCCGGCGGAAGAAGGTTCTTTGGTCTAATCAGACCAAAATGGAGCTTTTTGGTCGTCAGATAAGATGCTGCGTTTAAAGAACACCAAACACACCATCCCCGCTGTGAAGCATGGTGGTGGCAGCATCAAGCTGTGGGGATGCCTCTCGGCAGCAGGACCTGGAAGGCTTGTAAAGGCAGAAGGTAAAATGGATGCAGCAAAACATGGAGAAACCCTGGAGGATTCAGACAACATTTATTTTCCATCAAGACGGCGACCCGAAGCATCCAGCTGGAGGTGCTCAGAAATGAAGACAACAAGGTGGATGTTCTGGAGCAGCCTAGTCAAAGCCCAGACCTCAATCTGATAGAGAATTCGTGGCTGGACTTGAAAAGGGCTGCTCACAGCCGACCCCCACCAACCTGAGAGAACTTGAACGGTTTAGTAGGAAGAATGGAGGAAAACTGCAGCGTCAGGATGAGCCTGACTGAGATCCAGACCCCATGCTGCGACTGCAGCCAAAGATGCATCGACTGAATAACGACTCGAAAGGGGTGAATAATTATGCAATCACCTATTTTGTTCCATATTTCTGTCATTTTGTAGAAATCAGTTCTTAATTAGACATTAAAGGTTTTTTTTTTGCTGTCAAAAAAAGTCTTATTTTGTTGATCATTATTAATTTGTAAAAGTAATAAAAAGGGTAAAACACCCAAGGGGGGTGAATACTTTTTATAGGTACTGTCAAAGGGTATGATTAACACTGTATTCATTTTTAACCAAAATATAGCAAATCTTATTTTTATCTTCACGTCTTTAGACCCATCAGATCCACATTTTAGCTCCATTTTTAAAATGCGCTACATACATTTAAAACAATTTAAAAACTAAAACTCCTAAAAAGAAGGAACATGAATATATGACTGGAGGATCAGTGCATCGTCTCATGTTGACAGGTGAGAGTTTGTCCTTGTTGAGCAGAGACACTTTCTGTTCAGGACTTTATATTTTTAAACTTTAAAAGACAAAAATACTTTTTTTTTTTTTTAATTTCAAAATTGCATCTTTATTGGTTCTGTTCAGAAAAAAAATAAAAAATCTTTCACTCCCAAGAAAAAAAAACATTTGAAAATGTCTAATCAGCTCAGGAATCTAACTTTAGAGTCGTAATTTATTCATTCAATAAAGTTGATCAATCATTTCAGATTTAACTGACGGAGATTTCAGGTCCAAGATTCCCAAAAACATTTAATACAGTATTTACTTGATATGCATCTTATGTCCCTTTACTTCGGAAGTTAAGAGATAACTTGGTTTATATGTTTCACTCCATCCTTACAGCTCATACTTTTCCATCTGTGCACTAAGGGTGAGATAAATATGATGTTCTGAAGCCAAAGTCACATCTTTAAAAAAAAAAAAAAAAAAAAAAACGTATTAAATTAACAGACCCTAAACTGAATGAGTCGTCTCCTCTCAAGGTCTTCATGTGGATGAAAGCAAACTGTGTTTTCTGGCAAAAAAAGAGGAGTAAAATAAAAATAGTCTGAAATTTTTAACATTTTAACACTATCCAGGTTATATATATATAAAAAAAGTTTATATTTCACCGTTTCTTCATTGTATTTATAATCCATTTCTTCTCAGTCTTTCCGGCTTTGAGTGAGTTTGTTTCCCACTGCTGCGTTAAGAGGTCGTTTTTTTTTCACGGTAACGTGACGTTTCTTCGGAGCAGACAACGCGGCTGACGTCTCCGTCCTCCAATCCCCAGCTCTCAGACCTGAACCGGCTGCTGTGATTGGCTGTCGGGTCTCGTCTGCCCTCCCATCGGACGCGTGGGAGAGGGTTTGATTATCTGTTGGTGACCGAAGGCGGGCAGGTTCTCAGGGTCAGGACTGTAACGTTCCCTTGAGAAACCAAAACCCTGCACTGCTGACGCAGCACTCCTGAAACGACAGGAACAGGTTAGACCGAAGGCGGAAAGATTGCTGTAGCTGCAACGCCTCGCAAAAGTATTCATACCCCTTTTCACATTTTCTCAAAAATAATCTGACAAAGTGCAGAGTGCATATGCCTCATCCCCCTTTACTGTGATGCCCCGAAATAAAACCCAGTGCAACCAACTTCCTTCAGAAGTCACCTAATTAGTCAGCCCTCTTTAGTCAACACTATAAAACCCCCTTTGGGTTTTTTAAGTCTTACCTTGGATTCTCAATTGGATTTACGTCTGAACTTTAACTAGACCGTTCTAGCATGAGTATGCTTTCATCTAAACCTTTCTATTGTAGCTCTGGCTGAATATTTAGAGTCACCGTCCTGCTGGAAGGAGAACCTCTGGACCTCTGACAGGTTTTCTTCCTGCACTGCCCCGTATTTAGCTCCATCCGTCCTCCCATCAGCGCTGACCGGCTTTATTGTCTCTACTACACAACATCCCCACAGCATGACACTGCCATCACTGTGTTTCAGGACGATGAGTAGAGTTATTTTTACCTCATCTGACCTTCCACGTCTGTGTTCTCTATATGACTGGCGGCCATCTCAGAGGGACTTTATGGTTCTGTTCTAGTTTATGGCACTGCAGCTCCTCCAGAGCTACCACGGGTCTCTGATCGATGGCAGGAGCTTCGTACCGTCACAAAAATAAAATAAATATAAACGTTTCTGCTGCGTTGCTTCCTGATGCCATTTGTTCACGACTGTTCTGCAACAAACCTCTGAGGCTTCACGAAACAGCTGGATTCAATCCGAGTTCAGGTACACCATTGGCCTCGTTGAGTTGTGCTGAGTTTTATTTAGGGGTATCAGAGTAAAGTGGATCGATAAAAATGCATGCTTTTTAGATTTGCATTGGAGCACTTCAGCAAGGCACTATAGATCTCAAACCCCCTCTTACACGAAGCAGTCGATCAACTTCAGCTTTAGAAACGTCACCAAACTCCTGAGCGAGTTTGGCTTGAATTGCGTTCCTCTTGACCCGGTGGTTCTTTGTGAACAGGTCGTAGAGCAGGCGGCGGTGCTGCGGGAGAAAAACAAAATAAGAAGATGCTGAGATATGTGGGTCAATACTGTGCAGGTGATTAAACTGTCTGCGTGTCTCTAGTTCGCAACTGTGTCAAAAAGCCATTGCAGCCTTTCTTATTGCCAACAATGGGAATTCGATTTTAAAAAAATGTATGAATAATAAAAGAACCTTGAGACTATATTGAAAATTACATAACTTTTGTCTCCAAATTTTCGATGGCAGCCTTCCGTCTCGGTGTCACGAGGTGTCGTGTTGAAATCAGCTGTTGCTTCCCGTGTCAATATATCGACAGGCTGACACCGCCCACTGCTGCTGGCTTATCCCTGACGGATGTCGCTCCAACCCCTCGTCCCGCTTCAAAGCCGAGCGGGCTCGCTTCCTAATCTCAGCAGCCTGTATCATCCAACGCTGATGTCAATATAATGACAGGCTGACGCCTCGACGCAGCAGGCAAATGCGACCCATATCTGACGTTTTCACTGCAGTCTGAACGGCCCGATTCAGATCTTCTCACCCCCCAAAAAAAATCCAATCTGTGCCACTATGTGGTACTAAATCAGATACATATCCGATTGTTTCCAAAGCATCTGCAGGCTGAACGGTCATGTCGCATTTTATCCGATTTTTACGTCATTGATGTGAGACATGTGTCATAATTCTGCAACAGAAGAAGCCGGACGTGGTAAATCCAGACGTAAACAAAGGCTAAAAATGATAAATTATGACACTATGAATGAAGTCTGTCACTGAACGCATCACAATCCCACCCGTCCTGGTCTGACTACATATCCAACAGACTTCTCTAACAGAGGTTGCAGTCAATACTCCACAAAAGGCCGCCGCCATTAGTTGTGTTTTCTTTTTATTAGCTTCCTTCGTCTTCTTATGATCCTCCGTTACTGAATAAACTTTAAAAGCGATCCACAGACGGCTCCATCGATTACTACTGCCATAAACAGTGAACTGCTTTGTGACATCAAGGTTCTTCTTCTGCACCTGCGGGTCACTTTGGGGTCATTTCAGCAACAAAATCGGAACTGAGCATCAAGACCTGCTGTGTGAACGTAGCCTCCTACGAAGATGGAGGTCTGCTGTTGAAACATGTCAGCTAAATCTTTAGAAACAGAAGAACCTTAAGTCTATATTGCAAACAGACACAATTAAACTTAATTGAAATAAAATCTAATTTTCAATGTTTCATGTGTGCTTGATAAACAGATTTTGGGGAAAAGATGGCATCACAGCCTTGCTTGTGCTAACGTATCATCGCTAAGAGTGTATTTTAATCATCTGAACATTGATGTGAATTTTATTCATCTTTTATAGGTACGACTAGGAGCCATCTTGTCCTGATTTGGCTTCAAGGAAACTTAGATCCAGTTCTCAAAGATTCCTTATGGGGAGAAAAGGGTTTTAATGTTCTCTTTTTGAGGCTCTAATGTGAACACTATCACCACCTACTGGTGTACTATGGGTACTTTGGCATATTGTGTTTTTTATTTTTGCATTTTTAACCAAAATATAGGGGGTTTTTTAGCAGGAAAAGGAAAATTTGAAAAATGTGTTGAATTAAAAAATAAATTTGATATAAAAAAAAAAAAAAAAAAAAAAAACCTTTGAAGAAATATTTCAGACAAGCAGTTATATTTAACTGAAACCTGAACGTGAGCAACAACTATAAAGAAAAACTACACTGCTAAACAGAGGACGTCCGTCCTTGCAGTTCAGACTTTAGTAAAGGTCGCGCTTGCAGGTGCTGGAAAAGGATCCTTTGTTTTGCAAACAGTAACTGGTGGTTTGTGGTGCCTTCTTCCAGAGAGAAGAATAAAGTTTACCTTGTCGAAGTCCTCTCCCGTCTCCCAAAGACCAAACACCTTCCTTTCGTCAGGAGCTAATTTGCTCTGAGCAGGAAACTGAAGTGGAAGAAAAACAAGGAGAATTTTATCAGGAACTTCACAGTTTTAGCTGCTCCTAGTCTAAACAGAGAATTTACCCCTAGCTCCTCGTCCATCCCTTGGCCTAGCAGAGATTCAGTGGATCTCTTTTTGATCTCCAGAGTTCGAAGCAGAGGAGCACCGATCCTCCTCCTGTACCGTCCAGATTTCTGATTTTCTCTTAAGTCAGAGCTACTGATTATGATTTTGACAGGACAGAAAAATGTCCTGCAGATCCACTGATAGAGGTAGCTTTGAATTCAACAGGAAAGGAATTGCAAGATTATCCAAACTGATGCATATAAGCATTTCTCTCCAATCTTTATCTGCTTTAATAGACTCAAAAAAGTGCATCAATGTACATGATGCGTTTAGAGAATGAAAATGGTGGGACTTCTTAGTTTTGATGCATTTAATGAATTGGGAGAAAAATCTTAAAATTTTCAGGATGTAACCTGATGATCACTGGAAAGATCTCTTGCTGTTTCGTTGACACATCTCAGCTTTAATATCCAAAGTGAAGTTAAATCCTTTATGGTTCAAAAATACAAATTAAATTTTCTCTTTAAAATTTGTTAAAAAAAAAAAAAAAAAAAAAAAATCACAATTAAAGAAATTGTTGACCATCTGGAACATCTTTAACAAACCTTAAAAAAGTGTTTTGTTCTTTGCTCTCCTGTGTTACATGACTGGTTTGCTTCTTCCTGTAACTTTGCCAGCTTTACCAGTCAGGGCGACTGCTTCCTAATGACACTCAACCCCAAGCTGCCTACCAATCTGCATACTGGTGTATAAAATAAGTGAGCATCTGTGAGTCTGACGGGGTAAACGTGACTCCAGTGTGAAGCACATGGAGTGGTTGGTGCAAGTAACTTTTCAGCAGATATAGGAGCTTGTTTTAAGTCAATAATTCCTTAATATTAATGAAAAAGTTCTAGTTACAAGTGAAATAATCTGCCAGTGGGACAAGACATTTTAACTTATAATATGGGAAAAATGTCTTGTTCCTCTGAAAGATTATTTCACTTCTAACTAGAACTTTTTATAAATCAATATTAAGGAATTATTGACTTAAAACAAGCTCCTGTATCTGCTGGAAAGTTACTTGTAAGTTAGTTTTGTCTTATTTCAAGTGTATTCAAGATATTTGCATGAGAAACAAGAGCAGAAATACTTGGTAAGATTTTGTGTTTTTGCAGTGTATGACTAGAAAAGCGCTCCATTTGTGTTCTGCAAATTATTCTAACTCTCAAACTTTCTCTGCAGACCTTGAAGAAAATAATCCAGTACATATGGTGTAACTTCTTGCTTGTTTTTCTTGCATTTTAATTGTTGTTTAAAGTGATTATGTTGCTTCACTGTGTCTTCGAAACTGCGCCTCGGAGACAAAAATGAAGTTTTATTGAATTGACTTAAAGAAGCATGTGTTTGGTTGCTTTTGGTGTTTTCATATCCTATTACTCCATAAAATAAACCATATTTGACTCGCGTGCCCAAAAGCTTTAAGCGCTTGTAAACACACAGCCTCTGCAACACTGAGATAATAGAAGTGAACTCGTTTTTATGGATACTTACAGGCACCATTATCTGCTTGCACTGGCAGAGCAGCACAGCGTCCTGCAGCATGTGGTCGGAAATCGAGCTGAAGACGTTTTGCCCCGCCGGCATCGAAGCCAGGTAGAGGTTAAAGAGTCTCTTTAGCTCGTTCAGCGTCAGCACAACGTGTTTCTGAAAAGTCTTTGTCACGAAGTCCTGCAGCTCCGGGGTCAAGCCGTTGGAGGGGCTCCCTCCGTTAGTGTGATCCATGCAGGGGGAGGTGGCACTGGGGTAACCGTTAACAGAACCGTTGTGGATGGAGGAAGAGGTGTCCATCGGCTCCTCCCCGTCGCCGATGAGCTCCTGTTTGTTCTGGACGCTGCTTCCTGCACGTCTGCTGTCCAGGTCTCTCTGCAGCGACGCTTGGTTCTCTTGAGCTCGCTCCTGAGCAATCTTCAGACGCTGCGCTCCGCTGACATGAACAGGCTCTGCAAAACACACAGATGTAAGATTTATTTCAGGAGAGACTTAGAAAACACAACCGCAGGCTCAAATTGAACTATTACTCACCAGACTGAGGGGAGTTCTTTGGCACAAAGTCTTCTTTAGAGAAGTTGAAAACTTTTTCCAACCTTTAAAGAGAAGACAGGCCTGAATATTCTCTAATAAACAAGAAATACCCAAAGAAAAATACGTGCATCATCTTAATAACCTGGTGAGCTCTTCAAACAACCTACTTGCTCTGGATGCCGAGCCACAGCATGTTCTGTCTGTGAGCAACGTCTGGGTGCTTCTTGATGAACTCTGCATCAGTGGGCAGCAGGAACTCCCAGCCCCGGTTGATCCGAGGAGTTGCCACATGCTCCAGGAACTCCTTCACGTCCTCCGGGGGAAGCTAGTGGAGGCAGAGGGAAGGAGAAGGTAGTTTGTCTGTGTTGGCAGAAAACCTGCAGCCAGAGGCTGACAAAAATGTTTTTAGAGATCAAGAGATGTTTCGTCTTCAGAAGCCACAAGAAGTCAGGATCTCCAAATAGACCTGGTCTCCAGTCGTTCGTAGCCTCCAACAGGTTGTGTTTAGCTCCATCCATCTACCTAACACCTCTGAGAAACCTTCTTGTCTCTGCTAAAGAAAAGCATCCCTACAGCATGATGCTGCCACCACCAATGTTCCACTGTAAGGATATTGTGTTCAAGGTGATGCCCAATATCAGTTTTTGCTTTTGGTGAACTGTGAATGGGAATTCTTATGGTTTTCTTTTTGCAACTCTTTCATAAAAGGCCAGATTTGTGGAGTTTTCCTGTCGACACGGTCTTTCCTGGCTGGTTGCAGTGTTGGGTCCTGGGTTCAAATCTCGGTCTTTCTGCATGGAGTTTGCATGTTTTCCCCTGCATCCACAGGTTCTCTCTGGGTACCGCGTCAGTGGGTTTGTCTTTGTGTTGTCTCGTGATGGACTGGCGACCCGTCCAGGGCGTACCCTGCCTCTCCCCCGCTGTCCGCTGGAGATAAGCACCGGCCAGATGGAGGTTCTTCCACCTGAGCCGTGGATCTCTGCAGCTCCTTCAGAGCTTTTTGCTGAGCTTGTCAATTAAGCTGGACGATCAAGTCTTGGTGGGTTCGCAGTTGTGCTGCCGTTTTCATATGATGGATTGAAAAGAGCACTGTAAAGCGTCCAAAGCTTGAGATTTTGTTTTATAACCTAACTTTGCTTTAAATGTCTCCACAACTTTCTCCCTGACCTGGGTAACTCGAATCAGCCTTCCAGATAACTTCTTATGTATTGAAGAACTTAATCTATATATGTGAAGCTTGAAATGTGAAGTTTTTGAAGTTGTACAGGTCTAGTTCTAGAAATCAACAAATACTACAAGTGAACTGTTAATTAACATCACCCAGCTCAGGCATCAAAGTGCTTCTTACCTTGATGATAGATGCTATCTCCTTCCTCATCACCGAGCGATCCAGTGTGAACCTCCACATCTACAAATATGGACCCACTGATTTATGACTGTATACAGACCACAAACTGAGTTAGCTTTAGGTAATTTAATCAAGAACTGGAACAGCAGCTCACCACAAAGTCTCTGGCACGACAGAGCACTTCCGCAGGGACGCCACTATGAGCACTGCAGGTGTTTTTGGGATACAGAACATCACTGTGGACAAAAAAAATAAAAAACCCTTTAAATCTACTCTTTTCTTCTATAATGTGAACATTTCTCCATATACAAGTAGGGAAAACAAAAACCTCACCTCTTTACAACCCAGTTGCCCTGCACTAACAGTGCCACCTGCTGGATGCAACGCAGCACTGACGTCTGGTCAGTACCAGAAGCAAGAAGGCCCATCAGGTTGGCAAAAGGCATCACCTTAACTGCAAGGAGCAGAAATTGTCAAGGAAAAGTCACAACTTCATCAAATATAACAGATATCTGCACAATACAAGTAAAACAAACTAAAACAAACAAATAAATTTCCAGGTTTTTTCCGTTACCGTTCTTCATCAGGGTCTTGACCTGCTCCCCCAGCGGCAGAGTGCGGAGCTGAGCCATGGACAGCACGTTACTGGGACCAACAGGCTTGGCTCTAACACACACAGAGAGACGGACATGTTAACGATGCAACTCTGCGGCTGCTTTACAGCAAAAAGAAAAATCGAGTGATGCTTACATTTTCTCCTCAGCCAGTGGGGGCATCAGCATCGCCAAGTACTCCCTGGGAAGATAAGAGAAAGATGAGGCGAGCAGCTCTAAACAATCCTGAACAACAGAAGCGAGATGCCAGAGATGGCACAATTCAAGTTAAAACCAGAATTTAGCCTCATTTAATCATTTTACGCCTCCATTATTAGCCCACCAATAATGTCACTGCTAAGACAGTTGGGATGTCTCAATCACATCTAAAGGAATCAGTTTGGGGTACATCAAGGTCCCCCCCGCCCCCACTGTGTCAGGTTATTTTATTGATTAGAGATTGTTTCAGCAGACAGCTAAAAACTTGGTTATTCTACTTCCTTCATTTTCAAGGCGACTTGATCAAACTGATCATCTAGAGCGGGTTGTTAATTTATCGTCATGACAACAGAACCAGTCCCGCTAATTAGTAAACTTTATTTCTAAAAATGTGAACTTACTGTAAGCCACAGCATGCAGGTCCCGTTGGTGCAACTAAACTATTGGTCCTACAGGAATATGGGTATCAGACTAGGCTTGTCACAATAACACATTTTGCTGGATGATAAATTATCCCAGTAATTATTGCGATTAAAGATAATATTGTTGTTTTGAGACCATCTTTAAGTGATATATTGATAAGGGCAATAATAATGCAAGTTTGCCCTCTCAAAGAGCAATAAACTTTAATTTTATAAAAACCATTAACACTATCACTATCATTTAATTATCCTTTTTATTTCCAATCTTATTGTTTTTAGTTGCCTTTATGTCATTTTTTTTTTTATTTTATTTATTTTGTATTTAGTATTTTTTTATTCATCATCAATTTATTTTATTATGTACTCTATTTATTTAGTAAGGTTTTTTTATTATTATTTATTGTCACTTTTTTTCACTATGTATTTTTTTCTATTTTTTTCATATTCTGTATTTTATTTAATAATTTTTAAGATAAATATCCAAAATAAAAACACAAGCAAAAACAATAAATACAACAGAAATAAAAACCACACAACCAAAATCATAGATGAAACGGATTATGATGTCTCTGAAAACAAAATTGTCCTACAAAAAATATTAATCATCAGAATGGAAATTATCGAGCTCATTTTAATTAATCATGCGATTAATTGATTAATTGCAACAGGCTTATATCAGACCTCTGGTAAAAACTGTTGTATCCTGTTATTTATGAGGTCGTAATCTAGACTAAAGCGCTTTTAAATGATCTGCATCAGATTTTATGCATTCCCCAGCAAGACGCAGAAACTATTTCGTACAATCGTAGCTTATTTATTTCGCACTGCTTGCAAAATTGTATTAGAGTTGGTGCACATTAGTTTGTTGATTGAATTTGGGTTTTCCTCTTACAACCTATACAGATGCTGATTAGCAACAGACTTGATGCTCTTTCATGGAAACTTTGCCTGGAACTGAACCAGTTCACCTTAACTGAACTGAAGGTTTCAAACATATTTTCAGGACAACGGAGGAAGCATCACTACCGGTTCCTGTTCTTAATGATTTACCAATACTGTCTTTATTTTCATTTCATTTGTTGTATGAATTGTACTGACTGTGGTCTTCTTTAATATTTTGTGACAAGAATGTATAAATAAAAGTGAACTAAGAATAAACTCTTTAGTCGGCTGTAAGAATTTCTGTGTTTATTTTCCAATGAGCAGGAAAATGAATAAATCTCCTCTCCTAGAAACCCGAGAGTGTGAACTACATGTGTGAAAACATCCTTAGACTCGATGGAAAGGTTATAATTATTCATCTTCTGTTTAAATTCATTTTCTTAATAAGCTAAAACTGATCTAAATTTTAATAACTAGCGAGACTGAGTAATGGACATCAACGTCATGTAATGGGAATGAAAGATGCCACGTTGAAAATTTTAACAAAGCCTCACACACAGCAGTCTAGGAGTTTGCTCTGTTAAAAAAAAAAAATTCAGAAGAGTTAATCAAGAGGGTCTGCACAGAAATCAGAAATTTCCCCATCATGGGACAATAAAGGATATTTCTATTCTATTCTATAGCATTTCCAGAACAGAATAACTCCAATGATCCATTTTTTCTTGACATTAGGCTGCAAACTACATCCTTTGTTTTCTTTGGCGACTATGGTGTGTTTTATTTAGGAAAAAAAATAGAAGCAGAAATATCCTTCATTGTCCCACAAAGGGGAAATTTCTGTGCAGCAGCAGCAAAGTGACAGGAAATCAAAGCAAGAAGATTCAAACAAAGATAGGAATATGCAGTATATAAAAACAGAATAAAGAACAAAATACCAAAAATAAAAAAGGTATGTATTCTCTATTTTATGATAACTTAAATGTCAGTGTGTTTGGTTTACACTCACTTGGGAGTTTTGACCAGCTCAGAGTTCTGCGAGGCGTCCACTGACTGACAGAACAGGTACTGCCTTTCATGATCCGAGCGGCTGTCCTGAATCAAATAATGAAAAGTGTTAAAAAGTTGCATGACAACAGCAAAGGATCTCATAAAGTCACCAAATAAAAAAAACAAGACAAAATTAAAACTTTCTTAACCCCCCCCAAAAAAAAAAACAAAACAAAAAAAAAAAAAACATGGAGAGTGCTCCCTCTACCTTAGCACCATGGTACTGCAGGTGGATCCAAGGCTCCTCGGCTTGCTTCTTCTGCAGGAACTCGTAGGACTGGATCCTCCTTTGCCGGGCCTGCTCGGACTCTGGTCGGGCAAACCTCACCTGAAAAGGAACACAGTCAGAATAAATTTCACAAGTTCTCTCTTTTCTTCTGCATGGGAACTTAAAGTCAAAGTCATCAGGACTCTATTTTGGTTTTAAATCTAAATACTTACAGTAATCGCTTTGGCTTCCTCTTCAGCTTCATCCTGAGAGGAATCTCCTCCTGCAGGGACAAAACTCTGGTCACATGTGTAAAAACACCAAAACCTGCTGGACTCCAGATATTAAACTTTATCAATTAAATGAGGGGAAAATGAGTTAAATGCTGACTTTTGAGCCCAACTTGGTTTCAATTTTTATGACAGAAATATTCTGATAACTGAACGCTTGCCATGATTTTCTGCCTCTTTTTAAAAGGAAAACAGCAGCAAATTGTTTTTTGTTTTTTAATGAATGTGGAAAACAGACACCTTCATTGGCCGCCTCCCGCTCCCTGGTTTTGCTGTCTGCTTTGTCCAGGTAAGAGAAGCTCGGTCTCATCTGCAGGATTCCCGTCAGAGGGGTGATATGCAGCTCACCTGTTAACATCAACAATAAAAAACAAATCACACACCATAACTCAGGTTTTGGAGCTTAGATCCTCAGATGATTTTATTGCCATGAGACTGAACTGATTAAGAAGCCAACTCATTAATATCAACAATGTTAACGAGCTGGTAAAGATGTCAAATTTAACTCTTAAACTGGTGTGCTTTGCAATAGTATAATATAGAACAATGTATTCTATTATGATTTTATGTGCCAGGCGAACCAAAGTACCACATAATTGTGAGGTAAAAGGAAAATCACACATGGCTTTCATCATTTTTTATGAATAAAATCTTGAAAAGCGTGGCATTCTCAGCTGCATTTTTTCTGAGGTACGTCTCTACCAGCTTTGCGCATCTAGACAGTGAAATATTTGTCCATTATTTTTTGCCAAATATCTCAAGCTCGGTCAGAACGGATGGGTATTGTGTCTAAAAACCCTTTATCGTAGCTCTGGCTGCACGTTTAGGGTTGTTGTCCTGCTGGAAGGCAAACCTCTGACCCAGTGCAAAGTAAAGCTTCCAACAGGATCCCTTACCAGACTGCCCAGTATTTAACTCCATCCATCTTCCCTTCAACTCTGACCAGCTTGTTCCTGCTAAAGGAAAATTATCCCTACTGCATGATGCTGCCACCGCCATGCTTAACAGTGGGGATGGTATGTTGCGGGTGATTTGCGGTGTTCGTTTTCCTCTACACTGAGGATGCAATGTTATCGAAATTTGAGCAGATATCTATATTCAATATTAAAATTTGTTTTATGGCTGATATCCGATATTATATATATTTTCCTACCCTTCCCTTCTAACACCGTAAAAAAAACCCCGACTAAACCTCTGACACTGCTTCAGTGAAACACGCCACGATCCTTCGCTGAATCTGTATCACTGTCACATGCAAAACAAATACAACATGGCCGACCCTTTCCCCTCCTCCTCTCGAAACGCATCCAAAAACGGCAACCAGATGGAAACAGACATCAGAGGTAATGTCAGCCCAGTTTTACTAATCGGACCAATAAAAAAATAAAATAAAATTGTCACTACTGATGTTAATCCAGATTAATCAAAAAGTTACATTTTGGTCTCATTTGATCAAAGCACCTTCATCCACTTGTTTTCTGTGGGCCCTACATGAAATATGGTAAACGGAAAACAGGCTTTCTTCTTCCTGCTTTTCCATAGAAAAACAGATCTGTAGCGTGAAAGACTGATAGACGTCCCGACCGCAGATTTTCCCAGCTGAGTTGTGGATCTCTGGCTGCTTCTCAGATTAATTCTCTCCTGACTGTCTGTTTAGGTGCATGAACAGGTCTTGGTAAATTTGCAACATTAGATTAAAATGAGTTGAACACAAACGTACACTTCAGAAAACCATGCATTCAGAAAACCATGCATTCGCTTCACAATTATGCATCACTCTGTGTTGTTCTGTCACTAAAACATCCCAGTGAAACACATTAAAGTTTGTTACAGTAAAACATGATAAAACTTGCAAAAGCATGCGAGGTATTAATACTTTTGAAAAGCCCTTTTGTAGCTGTTTAACCAGCTAATCAGTTCAGACCTTTGCGAAACACAGCAGCCGCATATCTGGAGGTGTTGGTGGTGGCCTGCATGGAGGAGAACGTCTGTTTGTCCATCATTTTGCTGGAGAGGAAAAAACAAAAAGAACAATCAGAGCTGCAAACAAACCAACAGGGTCTTGGTTTAGAGACAAATCAAAAGGTTTAACCGCCGACATACGCAGAGTAGGTGTTTGTTTCATCATAAGACGTCCCGTCCACATTCAGAGCTATTTGCTCTCCTTTACTGCGACAGTAGTTGGGACTCATTGTGTTGATGGCCATTTCCAGCTCCAGCTGATTGACAAGCAGCACAGAGAAGACACAAACACATGGAGAAGTAAGGACAAGAGTTCAATCTGAGAAGTACGAAAAAAAAAGATTAAAATGCTTGGGTTTTTTTTTTTTTTTTATGTTGTTGACAAATCAATGTAAAGATGAGCTTTATACAGGCTCAAATGCAACTCCAACCAACCCAATAAGAGAAACGGTCAAATAAAGATCAAGGTTCCTGCACGTTTTTAATAGCAGAGTTCTGTTAAAGCAGAAAAATTAAATTCATTTAAAGACTTTGAGACATTTAAAAGCTTAACAGGGAGCAAAAACAAAAACACAGACTTAGAAAGACTGAAACTAATCACTGGATGTCACAAAAGGGCCTATTTACCCTCTGCTGTTTGGGTTTGATCTTAGCTGAGAGGTGGTTGACGTCATCGTAGGTCATGGCGCCCGGTCGCACGGGGTACTGAGACAAATAAAGAGAAATGAGCGATTCCAGACATTTTGAATGTTTAAGCTCAACTGCATCAAAGACAGTTCAGAGGAATGCAAAAACCGATCACACTCCAGTGTTCTTCACATTCGGCAGAACAATTAAGCAAACGCTCACCTGGAGAAGATACAGTTTATCTGCGAGGCTTTTGGAAAGGTATACATCAATCTACAAGAAACAGAAAAGTTCTCATTGACCACAACATTTAGGATCTGTTTGCAAATGAACTTCCAAAACAACGAAGGAACACCTGGGTACTACTTTTAGACAAGGGAACACAGTCCAAATATTTCTCTAGCCACTGCTCTTTTGTCCATATCTATCTGAAATATAGAAATCCAATTCAGTAATTTTCCATTGTGCGTTGGAACATTGCCAACAGGTGATAACAGGAAGAACTGTTGTGGCTGTAACAAAAAATAGGCTCTGATGGGAAAACTTGAACATAACCGTCTCATTCAGCTGTCGTTCATTTTTAATCTAGCGACTGACCAAACTGACAAAATATTTAATATAATACCAGCAAATTCTGGAAGCAAATATTACAGTCTACAAAAAAAAAGCTAAGGTGAAATTCAGATTGAACAACTTTGACAAAACAGTTACCCTAAAACAACATCTTAATCCACTAAGTTCTACCTCACCTTAAACCCTGACATAGAAAATAGTTTAGAGCATGAGTCTTCATTTAAAATTGCTGTCATGATGATAAAAAAAAAAAAAAAAAAAAAAAAAAAAAAAAAAAAAAAAAAAACCAGGTTTGGTCCTGCAGTGTGTGGTGTACAGCCACACCGCAAAGACAACACATGAACACATGAACAGATTTCACTCACAAACATTCAGATGGGAAATCTTGCAAAACCTCCCAAGTTTAAATGTAAGTTCAGAGTAAATAAACATGGCAGACGAGGAAGAAACAATGACGATAGTTTGTGGACTGTTTTTAACAAAGAAAAAACAAAACAAAAAGACGTCTCATTCGTCCACCGGACTTTCTGGCGCGTCAAAGCAGTTGTTTTGTCTACTGTGTATTGGATCCCCTCTGCTTCTGTCTGATTGGCTCCACGTCACATTTAACAGGCTGCATGGGACAGCGCTCCAATCCAGCATGTTGAATATCCCCAATTTGAGGTCCCAATGTGGTTCTGAGCAGACTGGATCACTCTTAACACATCACACACAGCAGGAATATCTCCTGAGATTATCTTTAGAGCCATCACGATAATCGGGGCATCCTTAAGATTGTCAGATGGGGAAGACTGGGTCAAAAATCAGCATAATTATGTTGCTGTGTGAACCAAGCTTTACATATGCACATACAGTGCATCCAGAAAGTATTGAAAGGTGGATCAACTAAGTATTAAGCAAAGGCTGTGAATACTTACGTAAATGGGATTTCTTGGTTTTCTATTTTTTTTAATAAATTTGCAAAAATTTCAAAAACCTTTTTCACATTGTCACAATGGAGTATTTGTGTGTAGAATTTTGAGGAAAGAGATTAATTTAATGCAGTTTAGAATAAGGCTGTAAACATACAAAATGTGGAAAAAGTGAAGCACTGATAATACTTTCTGGATGCACTGTAGATACGTTACATTACACAAGCACGCTACATACACACCTCACATAGATCTGGCATTAATGGAACCCCATATAAACAAAACTGTTCTGTAAAATCCTCAAAGGTCTGTTGCAATGTCTAGTGGAAAACTAACAGCAGTTTCACCTTCCAGCAGGAAAACAACCCACAACATACAGCCAGAGCTACAGGGTTTTAGATTCAAGCATAATCATATGTTGAAATGTGCATAATTGAGAATTTCTGAAAAGAGTGATGTTCTTAGATTCTCCACATCCTATCTAACTGAGCTTGAACTATTCTGCAAAGAACAACGTGCAAAATTTCAGTCCCTTGACGTGCAAAGCTGGAAGAGACATAACCCGAAAGACAGGTCTGCAGATTGTCGACTCAGAAAGGCCAAATACATGTTTATAACCACATTTTACAGAATTCTTCTGTCAAATACTTTGAATACCATACATAATTTTCCTTCCACTTCATAATTACAGGCTATATTATGTTGGTTTATAACAAAAAAACATACAGAATTCCTCTTCTCCACATGATAACTTAACATTTGATTCAAAACAGTCTTGCATTCACTACTTCGACATACCTCCTCTATAATGGGATCATCCTCATCACCACTAGCCATATTGATGTGGTCAGAGCCCGGGGCTGAAAGAGGTCACCAGAAAGGACTGGCAGATGATACGAAGAGAGTCAACCTGGAAAAACAAACATAAATCGAGTTACAATGGTTAAAAGTCATGCTACTGTATCCAAGAAATCAAGAAAATCCTGAAATGATGTAGTCTTATGGTTAAATCAACATTAACATTATGTACAGCCTTGTCAGGGTTCATGCACTACAAGTATAAAGATAGTTATTAACCAAGCAGGCTGTCAGATGATGCATTCACTGACACTGCCCAGGTAACAGTCACATGATGAAACACTAAGCAATCCAAATCAGTAACATGATATGTCTCTATGTAAACATCTAGTAATGAAAACCGTGTCTAGCAGACCCATAAAGCACTAAATTCATACCATTCAAACACTCAGACAGCAAGTCATTAAAAAAGTCAGTGTTTAGATGCGTTAGCTTCATTAGCAAGCTAGCACAAACCCCTCATGAAATGATAACTGGGCCTCCAAATAGCTAAAAGCGTAAATACTAAAAAAATGTGCAAGTAAAAAAGAAAAAGTCGAACAAAGTGCTACAAGTTCAACGTTACGATTTCCTGTATACGTATGAGGTACGACTGTTATCCGGGTAGCAGCTAGCTTAGCACACAGTAGCCTAGCCTGGCGTGCTTAAAGACACATGCTGGACAAAATAACAGTCACTCATCTTTACAGAAATAGCAGCCGTACCAGGACATGAATAACACTCACCTGCACACCTCACAGTCCAGTTTAACCCGTCACATCAGTGAGCAAAAAATGTGCGGAGCTCGCAGAGGAGCACAACTCAGGTAGCTGAAGTT
The DNA here is from genome assembly GCA_014839685.1 of Anableps anableps. Classification (NCBI taxonomy): domain Eukaryota; kingdom Metazoa; phylum Chordata; class Actinopteri; order Cyprinodontiformes; family Anablepidae; genus Anableps; species Anableps anableps. The sequence continues at coordinate 20,508,465 of CM026084.1, forward strand.
AACTGTAGGGCTTGAAGGTACCATGTTGAGTCAGCGCAGAAGACACGTGGGTAGGGGGGGGGGCTCGTTTCTGTAAGACAAAACTATCCACTCCACCGCTGATTCGACACTAATCACGGATGATGCTTGAATTGTTGAGGAATTTGCACTCTGCTTCGTTCATAGTCATTGAGTAAAACAATTGGCACAAAAAGTTTCTGGCAGCGGTGGGATTCGAACCCACGCCCCCGAAGAGACTGGAGCCTTAATCCAGCGCCTTAGACCGCTCGGCCACGCTACCTTCTGCGTAAGTGGTCCATATTGCAGTATAAATACAAAAATAAGATCAACATTCTGAAACGATTTCAAATTGTAGGTCTATCCTGTCTACGAAAGTGCCAGAAGGGTGCCTGAGGATACCAGAGGATGTCCCAAAGGTGGTGGAGGGTCTTCTCTCTCTGACAACCTGTGGCACCCTTGTGGCCAGGGACTTCCGCAGAGTGCCAGTGTGTTTATTTACCATTTTCCTGTGTGACCATAACCATTCATGCTCTATAATCAACCAACTGTTTGTGGAATGGCCATTAAATATTAACCAATAACAACATCATCATTTGAAAGCAATTATCAGCAGGAAGTAGATGATAGGCTGCAGGCAGCTGCCTCTGCAAAGCTGCTGGAAGTCCCATTGTGAGCTGCCACAGTCACGAATTCAACTTGGCCCTACTGGAGAGTAAGGTGTGGCAAAGAACTAGTGAAGGCAGGACATTTACAACAGCAACAAGGGAGAGGTGAGATGTTAAAGGGTGAAGCTTGGATTATGTTTAGGATCAGCTCTTCTTGTTTGCAATGAGTTCAAATGGACAGGTTGAAATGTGAGGTCAGGCAGGAGTCACTGTAGACTATGATGTTTGTGGATGACAAAGACTATAGTGAGAGATGGTATGGGTGAAAGGAAGTTAAATCTTCAGAGCTCACTGTTAGAGAACTGCCGCTCAGAGTAATGTCTTAGTGTCCATAAAAACATGACATCATTCCTGCATCTGCTTCTGTCGCACCCCATGCATGAAGCTGTTGCAGAACTGAATAGCTCTTATGGAGTTAATTTCCTCTCCATATATAACCATCACTGCTCCCAACAAACCCAATTTGTTGTTTACATTCCTGGTATTTATTTTATTTGTGCAGTTTTTCATATTCTTGTAAAAAGTTTATTATTTTTGTGCACATTTACAGAGCACAGTTTATACATTTTGAAATGATTTAAATCAGATGCATATTTCTTAGAATCCGAGTATACTACTTTTCATGACTATGCATTATTTATTCTTCACTCGATCTTATCTCTATATATGTAGGATGATTTCATCTGATTCTATCGGGTTCCAAACATGGTTGCATTCAAAAATACACGCACATTTATGCATGCCTATGCGGTGCCCCTGCAATTACACAAATACTTAAAACTACTACAGATTTGTCAGTTCTGTTTTAGTCATGTGCTGTTCCGATTTGCTGTGCTGTGTCAGGCTACATGCTGGGGCAGTTGGTAGAACTGCTGAATGCCATCAAAAAGCTTCGGGGTTTGAATCCCTATATGCACAGAGTTTACATGTTCTCCCTGTGCATATACTGGTTCCCTCTGGGTGCTCTGGATACCCCCACAAAAACAAGACTGTTAAGTATCATGTGTTAAGCCCAAAGATTAGTGGATATAGGAACTATTTTTTTTCCCACTGAATAAATTTATTCGCATTACAGATTGGATTTTTCTAACTTTCTCGGTGTGAGATTACTCTGCTGCAATAAAAGAAGGGTTTTCACATTTTTACCAATAAATGTGGAAAGCACTATAACCAAGCCAAGGGACTTGTTTTGGGGTTTTTTTGCTGATTCTAAAACAATTACATTATTATTCCATGTTATTTGTTATTTAAAGATGGTAAGAATATAAAAGAATTTTAATACTAAGTTTTAAGACAAGGAAAAAAGAAATCAAGACCAGTAAAAAGCAAGGCAAACTTTATTTTATACTTTCAGACTCCATATCTTTATAAACTCTTTGAACATTAGTTTAATGACATAAGAAGGGGAAAATAAGTAAACATTTTTCTTTGTTCTGATTCATCAGACCATTTTTTTTTCTTATTTACACAACCATATTGACTTAAATAAAATGTAATGGGGGGCAAGAAAGTAAAGGAAAAAGGAAGATAGGATGATTAGCCTCAGAAAAAAACGAGACAGGAACAGGGAGATCTGATCGTCAATGGCTCAGCGCGCACACACACACACACACACACACACACACACACACACACACACACACACACACACACACACACACACAGGCAAACCGCTAACAGCAAAAATTCTGTCATAAAAATATGTAAACGATAATCATTCAGGGTAAAATGCTGAATGTGTAAAAATCCATGTTGCTCATAAACTCCCACAGGCTTTAAGGAGATCAATTATGTCTCCATGACTACTCCTCGACCAGCGCCCAGGCCTCTTCGGCTTTCATGTAGTACTGGTTGGCCAGGCGACCTTTCATGGCTGCCATCGCAGCCTCCGCGGCTTCCGTAAACAGATCCCCTGCATCGAGAGAAGAAACATTATTGTGACAACAAACAGGCATCCTTTATTCTTCTAAAGTCTTTTGTGTGTTTCCTCTGAGGTACAGAGCTTATCGTTTGTGAAATCTGGTAAAAATGTAAGCTTTATGATGACTGTTGTGTGTGTTTACTTGGGAACAAAAATGTCAGTGTTTTACCTTCAACATATCATTTAGATTATAAATAACTGGTTTGACCTCATGCAAAGTTTCAAAAATTATTGAGAAAGTGCAATGAAAAACCATTACAGATCTTCTTCCATTTGTGGTTAATTGCTTGGAGCCTTTTCTAGACTGACAGATGGTAATAACGGTTTTTCTCATTTATTTATTTTTTTTTTACATCGGGCCATTAAGTGTTGCTTTTTATGATCTTTTAGCCTACTTCAAGCTGTCAGGTAGGTCATATTTAGGTAGTCTCTTGATTCAATAAGTCTAGCTAGTGAAATTGTACCAAAAATGTGTTCAGTCACAGTTACATGGTCTCATAGGGCCAAGCTGGTTTGGATAGCGTTTTCTCAGGTCCTCTTTCTCTGATACAAAAATGACTTTAATGGCAAAAAATTTAAAGTGCAAAAAAATAAAAATTGGGAAATCTGGAAGGGGTCAGACATTTTGTCACAGTTTTATTGAACACTAAAAGGCAGAGACAGAACCGAACCTGCTTTCTGTGGATCTGCAGTAAGGTTGAAGCCCCCCTCTTGGTACATCTCCGCCTCTCTGGCCAGCAGCAAGTACCTCGGCTCGTCCTGCGTGCCGTCGAACTCCCCGCCCTCATCATAGTCCATCATGTTCAGAGCACTGTCATACCAGTGGATCGCTTCAGCCCAGTCCTGCTTTCTGTGAATGTGAAGCATAGAAATTTAGACAACCTAATGAGAGAAAACCTGATACTATGAAAAAAGTAATTCCACTATGAATCCACTAGGGGGAGGAATACACCGTTTTTAGAACATGACGCATCTCAGTAGTCAAACAAGTTTGTCTGCTTTAAGTGACCCTTCACTGACCTTTCAGCAGACAGACTGACTCCAGTATCGAAGGCTCTGGCCACGATGATCATAGAGGATCTGTCTCCAGCCTCAGCAGCCTGGAGGAGATACTTAAATCCCTTCATCCTGTTTCCTGCGTTATCCTGTCAACAACACATGCAAGTCAAAGTGGGAACAGACCTAAACCAAGTCAAATCAGCTTACTAGTAAATGAAACCGTGTGTGTATTTTACCTCCACCTCCATGTCTGGGAGAATGTGATGAGGCAACTGCAGGTAACATTTTCCTAAGGCTACGATGGCCTCCAGCTCTCCGCACAGGGCGGCTCTCTCCAGGTGGAACATGGCCGAGTCCTGATCCCACTGCTCGTCCTTCTCGCAGAAACGGCCCGCTTCGTGGTAGCGGACCATGGCCAGGTGGACCTGGGCAGCAAAATCAAACAATGAAAGAAAACACAGGTTTACATATTTACGAAGACGTCAAAATAAAAATATGTAACCTAAATCCAGCACAGAGTGTGTTGGATGGAACACAGCATATCCTAGCATAGCGGAAGGACAAATTATAAAACCATCTCAAATCTATTAATCTATAAGGATATCCAGCCAGTTTTTAGGGTTTTCTTATAGGTACTAGTAGTACCTGCTTCCAGATATTCTTTTAAATATTTACTTGGCTACTCTGAAATCAAAAACGTGGTCCAGCTGAGAGGTGTGGACATTTTTGTGTGCGGTGGCTGATGAGAAAATACAGAGGGAGCTCGACAAAATGACCCGAAATAGGAAGATGGTCATTTGTGTCGCGTACCAATCGTGTTACATTACGTTTTGGGCCACCTTGCTATGATCACTTTGAGGTGATGAAAAACCACCGACACCATGTGCAGTCGATTAGAACAGAGTAGGTAACAATGGAAAAGAGCCATAAGAAGTTTCCGTCCAGGTCGTTAGCGCCAATGAACTTCCTACAACTGTGACCAACTCCTCTCAAAATCTAAAAATGCTTTAAATTTCTCCCTGAACCGTCTGCCTGCTGCGCTCCTTGGTTTTCATGATTCTGTTTGTTCACTAATGTTCTCTAACAAACCTCTGAGGCCTTCACTGAACAGCTGGATTATTTGACTCCATCTGCTAGCTAAGTGACTTGTGAAGGCAAGTTTAATTTAGTTATAAGGCTCTACTTCTTGGGGACTATTTGGTTCATTTTGGCCGAATCTTAATTTATACTGGCTGAATGAATGTGATGCTCTTGGTCTTACCTTTCCCAGGATGGACTGACCAATCTTCTTCTGCATCAGAGCGTTGAGGCGCTCCACCTCGGTGGCCACGCAGGAAGGTCGGTGGATGTGGGCCCGAGACGAGTGGAAGAAGCTCCACTTCTCGTCCGTCAGCTGAGGAGAAACGGCCGAACAAGATAAGAGGAGAAAAAACAGAGGCAGAAACCTAATTATGAACAACTCTAATGGAGTCCAGGAAATGAGAAACAGCAGGTTTGGAGCTCAAAGCTGTAGAAGCTGGAAAACAAACAGAGAGCACATAGCAAGCGATTATGATGAGAAGTGTTGGAGCAAGTCAATTGGAGGTAGATGGTGTTTCGTTTCCACAAATAATCTTACTGTGATTCAAAATTTTTATCAGCTCTGCCAATAAAATCCTGAATAATTAAAAAAAAAAAAAAAACCTGAAGCGTGCACATTGAAACAGCTGCACACATCTTTCTGCTCGACAAAATATATGCAAAAATAAAACTTTTGGAAACAGAAAAAGCGATTCAGAGGAAACAGCTGCTTTGTAAAGCCTACATGCAGATAATCACCCCTTCGTTGCTGGGACTTTGTGAGTATAAATTCGCTGAGACTCTTGGAGGAGCTACCATCTTCCTCTGATCATGGGAGGGAAAGAAAGAAGAGGAGCAGGAGCCATGTTAATGGAAAGGGGAGGGGATGAAAATGTGAAAACATGATAATGAGTGAAGAAGTTAAGAGTGGGGTTATTTGATCACAATGAGGATGACTATGATCCAGGGGAGGATAGCATTCACATGCATTTAACCTAGTTTGTTTACCCGTCTGATGCTGTCATCATCCGACTCGGAAATAAGTCTGTAGCGGTGATGGACCTATACGATGATACACAACGTGCATAATAAAACCTGCTGTCAGGGAAAACTAACTTAATAGTAAGCTGGTGGAGCTAAGAAGAGAACTGAAACTACAATTTTAAGTGTCAACTACCTATTAGGAAGAAAAATGTCTAAAACATTAAAACTGTTATTAAAAACTCTAAAGTTTAAGGAAGGTTAAGTTGAAGTGTTTACCCCGTCTACGTGATCATTTGGATCCCCTTCACTTCTCCTCTCGCTGGGGTAGCCGCTGTCTCCGCCGCTCTCAGAGTCCTGCAGACAGGAAATGTTCACTTGTGTGAAAAAAAAGTGATGACTTAGGAACCAAAAGGAGACTTAGAATGCGGTCTTCCATTTTATTTTCAGTTTTAGTTGAAGCATGTGAGAGTACGTTGGCGTAGCTCTCTTACGATAATTCTGATTTGTTCTTTTTGTAGACTTTTATTCAGAATTGTTTTGGTTGAAGCATTGCATGTTTGGACAGTTATTCTCTCTGGTTTAGGATGTTATGCAGCTGGAAGGATTTTGGCTCTAATTTTTTTTACTCTCAGACAGTTGTTATGATGTGCAACCATGGCAACAAGGTTTTGAGTTTCTAAAAACTGGGAGCAGCTGATTAGCTTAGCATAATACCTGAACTACGACCCCAAATCCCAGAAGACTTACGAATGAGGATTCATGGATACAGAGCAGGATCAGAGAGCAGAGAAAGAAGAAGGAAGTTCAAATCATATCTTCCATCAATCATAATGGGCAAGGATTATATCCCCAACTCCAACATCTCAAAAAGCAAATGAGGTGGATTAGCAGCGCTTTCCAAATACTGATGGTGTCATCCAGGACATGTTGCTGAGGAATATCATCTCTGCTGCCTGGAAATTGAGCTGTTAGCATGCCATGAAAGTCATGGGGTTGTCCTACAACAACAGTCTTCAGTCAGAGGCTTCTTCAGATTTGTTGCAAGACTGACTGCTACTAGAGATCCTTCCTGTTCAGAGCATCATCATCCACGACTCCTTCAAGATACTTGGATAGTAGGAGTTTCGACAATATTTAATTTCCCTGTAGAATTAAAAAAAATTTAATTGAACTGAACTGAATGTGAGAATGTGTAAGAAACACACTACCAAGAATAACCCATGGAAAATGAGAAATGGTTTTCACTTTCTTCTTCTTGTGCCTTTTTTAAGTCCTCAACAAACATAGCAATGCAATGCAAGCAGAGGTATGTGAAGCTTTATAAGGTGATGCTCAAGCTTCAGGGAAAAGAGGAGCATTGGAAGAACTGGAACTTTACCCTGATCAGCCACAATCTCACCTCTCGCAGGCCGGTGTGAGAACGTTACGTATTCATCCAAAGGATCTACACTTACTTTTACTCCTGATTTTCAGAGATACAGACCCTTCAGGAGGCTCCAGTCCCAAACCTCACATCCGGCTCAAGTCTCAAGTCTTTAAACTTGAGTCTAAATCAGTTCTAAAGTCTTTGAGGTTGGGACACCTTGAGTCTTGGCATTCATGTGTGCTTTGAACCCAAAGGTCCAAGCGACCAACAGTAAAGAGGACTCCTCTGTTTTGGTAAATTATCTACGGGGTCTCATACTTGTGTTTTAAGAGAAATTATCCCGATTTCTCTTTTCTTTCTATGGTTCTCAGCCTTGAACGTTTTGTAGTTTGTTGACCGCCCAGCCTATCATTACTCTACGGTTTTCACTGCAAGAGTTGAGAGAGAAACATGGAGTCTCATTTTCCAGCTTGGAACCTGTAAATAGGATTTAGATTTCCCATTGTCCAATGAAAAATAGATTTGATCAAATAGGTTATTGGTTTCTCTAACTGTGGAATGTAATTAGTTAAGGAGCTCCAAAATCTCATGAAACCCCAGACGTACTGTTTATATGCACTGGCTCGATTAGTGTGACCTCTTTGGACACAAAAAATAAAAAAACAACAAAACTCAGAAAAAAAACAAAACAAAAAAAAAACAAGTAATAAATAAATTTTTGAGCCGTAAACAGACCAACTGTTGCACATAACGGATTGTTGTTTTAGACCATTGTTAAAGTCAGGCCTGTTTTCACAAGCAGCAGCAGTGACTAGCTGGTTTCCTGAACACGAGCATTTTTGTGTTGGCCTCAGCCGCCAACAGTGTGATGAGCTTTTCAACAAATCAGCTTTGGACCCACGCAAAGCCTCCTCAACCAGGGGCCTTAACTGTTGTTTGCTTGCTGGACTGCACACACGCAAATGTCTGCGGTGTTGCAATGAGAGCTGAATACCCATAATCCTGAATGTGTGGGGAAAGGGATACAAGCGGAGACAAACAGGGAGCAGGAAACACCCTGACGAGACACGTTTTCAATCAATTTAGCCTGCAGAGCCACGGTAATACAGAAGGCTGAAAGTGACAATATATCAGTAGTTCATTAAATACTTATATTTGACAATTTAAATAAAATTATAAATCCATACATTTAATAAATAAATGAATTTTCAAGCGTTAATAATGTTTTTAAATGTTTAAATAGTGTATTACATGCAAAATTAAGTTGTTACGTGCAAAAATTAAACATTTATGCATTTATTTATGCAGTTAATTTTCTAACCATCTTCTTATTTGGGGGGGATTCCTATTTATTTACACATTTATACATTGGTTACATCCCAAATTGAGTGTTCATACAAAATGTCGTGCTGATTGATCTGAGGTCCAAAAATGCAATCAAAAGGCAAAAATGAACAATTATGGTGTGCAGCCTGGCACGCCCAACCACCAGGGATGAAAAACAAACCGTGAAACATATGATCTGAATACAAAGAAATGGCTTCCACAGATTTAAGCTGAAAAGACCACAATTACCCTGCACTGCATTTTGTCACATGGTATAACTCCTAAAATGTCTCTTTTTGTGCTCTGATTCAGTTTAAATGTCTCAAAGGTTAACTTGGGATTTCAATTTTTTGAGATAATGTTTGTGTTGATCATTTGCAGCTCATGTTTCCGTGTCGTTTCTAGTTCAGTTCACTTTGTCGTTACTCACCTTGTGATCAGCTGGGTTGTTATTGTTCAGTCGGTCGTGTTCGTACATTCCAGAAAAAGACAAGCCTGGAAAACACGGTAAAAAGGCAAAACCAGTCACAACTGGACTGCCCTTAATGAATGCTTTTGCAGGAAAAAAAAACCCCAGAAAGTTTTAGGAACATACCTGAAGATGATTTACCCATGGATCCAGGTGCCACTATGGGAGAGAAGGGGAGGGTAAGAGGCGAGCAGGGGATCGAGTCCACGTCGCTCGCGCTCTCGTCCGCAGATGAGGGCTCGGACAGGCGGGACAGCAGCGGAGGGACACGGCTTGCGGAAAAGGTACGGACGCGAGGGGAGCCGCAGACCTCCTCGCAGCCCCTCAGCACCGTCTTGGCTGACTTCTGGGAACAAGTGAGAAAAAACTTAAGAGAACAGTTTGGTGAGAACACAGAATATCGTTTCTCTGATGCATGGATTTCTATGCATTTGTTCAAATTTCCAGAACCAAATTTTAAGAGTTCAGTCAGTTTTTCAGTTCTTCCTGAAGTTACTGCAGATGTTTCTATTGAGGAAAAGATTTTATTATGGAACGTCATATAGTCACAGACCAGAAGGAAGAAGATGGAGACATGGTTGGACAGTCAGAGAAGTGGAAAGACAGACAGGGACACAGATGGAGAGACAGATGCATGAATGGAGATGGAACAGGCAGCTGGATGCATAAATGGATGGATGACAGATGGAAAGATGTACAGATGGACGATGGGATGGATGGATGGATTCAACACATAACAATGCTTGAAAATTCATATATTTAAAGATTTTTCTGTACTCTGGTTTCTTTTTCTACTCTTTTCCAGACTTTCTAGGATCCCTCTGGTAATCTGGGGTTAATCTAACACAGCTGCTGCTTTTAGGAATCTTTCAGAGAGCACGAAAATGGTCAAATTACCAAAAGTTTGTTGGTGCAGTCCAGCTGGGTCGCCTCTGGCTCAGCAAGATCGAAAGGTGTCAGGCCCATGCTCTTGCAGATCTTGTTGCACAGGTGGGAATGGAAGAACAGAGCCATGCCTCGCACACCTGAAATGTTATCAGACTGAGGAATTCCTGGTGCCAGTAAGAACAAGCTCAAGCTGTCTGCCAAAGAGAAGAGACGTACCGAGATTTCCATCTCCGAAATCTGTCCCCTTTTCTGTGTGGATCTGAGGGTCTGTGTAGAGATCTCCGACTCCCTGGATGTCCACCACGATCAGCTGGTGGCCCGAGCGCTCGAAGGTGAAGTGACTGAAGGCCTGATGGATGAAAGAGCGAGATTAGACAGGACCATCAGGCGGGTGCATCTTCTCAGCGACATGCAACATTCCTCACCTGTGGAGTCAGTCGGATGTTGTCGTCCCTCACAAAGCCAGAGTTGGAGTTGTACTTGATGTACTTCCCCTCGATGTAATGCTCCAGGTGGAAGAGCGGTTTTCCCGGTCTGTTTGTCATCTCCACCACACACATCTGCATGATATCCACCTAAGGATTGCAATACATTTCCCTCTGAAGCTGTGGCCCATTAACTCTTATAATAAATAATATACAATGGTATAGATTGTTGTCTTCTCCCTGTGTAACACTGGAAATTAAATATTCTTCTACCTGTTTGGGAGGTCTGTGCCGGTTGTACTCCTCCCCCCAGAGTTTGGCCTCCATCTGCAGCCGGACGTCCTCAAAGTAGACCTCTCTGTCCACGGTCTCCATGTAGCGCTTGGCAACGTAGTTGGACGCTGACTTCCAGTTGCTGCTGTGTGAGAAGTTGGACAACTTCTTGCTGAAGGGGAAACAGAGAAGCAAATTTGTCTTGAGTATAGAAATTTATATTAGTTCCCATAAAAATAAAGAAACTTCCTAGAAGATTTAGGTCTTTAAACAAAAGAATCCAGCTGAAAGCGATCACAGATGTGTGACGAACCCCTACATTTACGGTACGCGACAAGAAAAACCTGCCGCGTGTGGCAGGTTTTGCCTGTTAGGAAGCAACATGTTTGGCCTTGTAGGCCAGCAGGGAGTTTTGTTTGCTTTCATATATTTCATACGAGCCTAAGATTGACTGGTTTTAATTTCCCACATTACTGAGGATCAAAAGGGAGAAAAAAGACTAACATCCATTTTTTTTTTTTTTTTTTTTTTTTTTTTTTACGTATTAAGTGTCCAAGCAAGGAAACAAGAAACAAACTGTGAATCATTGTCAAAACTTTCCCAGGTATAGAATCTTGGATGACTATGATTAAGATAAGATAGGCCATGCCCACTTTCTTATTTTATTAGGAAATATGGAAAACCTTAAGCCTGAATGGCCAAGATATTTCCATAATTTATGCAAGGATGAAGCTGGAAGATTTTTATAATCTCAAAAAAGGACAAATGAAATTTTCTGTTCGCTAGCTAAAAACTTATTTGGGCAAATCTCGGACATAGTATGAGATTTTTAAATAAAACTCATATCCCAAATCAGGAACAAGATCCTGAGGAAGCTTACCCAACTTGGGGAAAGATCCCACACTAGGGGGCGCTACAGTGTGGAGAGGTTTATTTTGCAAAAACATCACTGAAGCATTTTCATGACGAAGTAATTCACTAAGGCAACATTTAAAATATAGTAATAAATTAACAAAGTACACATAGCTTTACAACTAATTTATAAATCTGACCTCCTGCTTGACCTAATAAAATAAACTTCTCCAACACACAATGTCTGTGACAACTGCTAAATATCAAATGAAGCTGTGATTCTGTTTGCATATGGTACTATGTGTTAATGCTAATGAGCATTAGCTTTTTTTTTATAAATGTCTTTAATCTGAAGGGATGGAAAAAGGGTTTAACCAGTCATAGTCATGGTCATATTAGAGTATTTATAAAAATTCTCTGTTTTTTTTGGCAAATTCTTAAAATTATGGGTGAATACTGCCTTTTCAATCATGATAAACTATCATCAATGTCCTTCCCACTGGAGAGACCTCTCAGTTTGAAACTGTATATATTCATTTAGAAGGTAAATCAAAAGACATTAAGTAAGATCAGTGCAAGTTGCACACTAAGGGGTGCTGAAAGAAAGAAGCTCTCATAAGTGAATTTTCAAACTTTCTGGTAGCCACTGAAAGACTTTAAGACCTTTACATAGACCCATTAAGCCGATCTGGGGGAAAACAGACAGGAACAGTGTCCAAGACCTGCTAAGGAAGCCTTTCATAACTTCTTGAACTTCTAGTATAATATTGTTACCAAGAAAGTAAACAAGGCAGGGAGTTTAATTTACTCAAACAATAAACATCTGGGGAATCCATTTCATTGGATTATCGCCAGGACTAAGCACCATGTCCTATCTTTAGAGCAGTAATCTAAAAATACGGCACCATCAACAGCACTCCGCACGAGCTGGAGCAGGAAGAGCTGAGAATATGGGTCGGCGATCTGTTGTGTTTATATTCTCGACATGCCCACAAGAGAAGGGAAACAGAATGTGGAGAAATATTTTAACTTACGCTCTGAAGCACTCCCTCATGGCTCCCTTCCCAAAGGGCTGTGAGAAACCAGACAGAGGAGAAATAAATGTGCAGTTCGGTATTTTTATAGACCATTTTGGGAGGGACAACAAAGTCCCCCTCAACAACCAAAGAAGGAGAACGACGAGAGAGGGTGGTAAGCACACCTCCCATATGGATTTTGCTCAGGCTTCTTGTGTTTGGGCCTACTTGAATTAATTAAATATAAACCCCTATTAGTAAAATATATTGGTAAAACCAACTGAGTACTCTAAGTGAGACTTAACTGGATCTCTAACTGGTATTAGGAACATAACTTCAAGATACATACAGTCATAATCAATAACTTAGAATATGCGTTTGATCATTTGCCAGATTAAAAGTACCTTTTGGAAACAACCTTTAAGCAGGTATTAACAGACTTTTTATTAAACCCACATTTCATCATTAAAATGTTTTTTTTATTGGTCGGCTGTAATATTCTATTCTTAAATCTTTTTTCATCAAATGTAAGCAGAGAATCATCATAATGAACAGAAATAAAAGCTTGAAAACATCAGTATGTGTGTAATTAATCTATATATTGTGTTTCACTTGGTGAAATGAATGAATTTTTAAACAACATTCTTTTTTTACTGAACATTGGACACAAATGCGTCCCACTTTTTATCCTGCATCAAACCCAATATAGGCAGTTAACATGAGGGCATTAAGCAGCTGTGGACAATCTCTTCTGGGACCTGTTTATTAACACATTTTCTACCTACAAGGATCCCAATGTAAATGTTGTCTACAATTAAATGATTCCTTAACAAACAGTTCATACAAATTAAAGAAAGCTCAGATATTTTTCAAAGCTGGTGTCGAATGCTTGGTGAGAAGCAATACCTGTGGCCCCATCTTGATGTGGATCTGGTCTTGAGCCCATTCTCCTGTGATTGCGCTGTACCTGTGAAGAAAAAACACAAATATCTTTAAAACAAACAAATCTTTCCAAATATATCCATTGCTTTAATAATTTTTATAATGTACCGAGAAGAAAAAGCTTTGAAGAAAAGCACAAAATGTTGATCTGAAGTGTTGACAAACAGGTTGCTGAGATGGTGTTCAGTTTGTGAAGGACAGGAAGTAAAAAAAAAAAAAAAAAAAAAAAAAAAAAGCCATTTTCTTTTCTGGTAGTTTTGCAAACCCTATTTTTAAAAGTCACACATCAGCTTGAAAACAAAATATTATGTCCCTACAGGATTACCTGCATTTAAAAATGTCATCTTATAAGCAGTAATTGTTGTGTGTGAACCAAGAAAACACATGTCACAGGTCCCCCTATGGACTTTGATGGATAGTACAGCGTGTTGGACCCACCTGAGTCGACTGAATACAACCGATATCAGCAAAACCTACAAGAAAATTGCTTCTCAGCTTCAAAAAAACCCCAAAATGACTTCTTGTTTAAGTAAAAGGTGGCAATAAAAGTAAGCCAAACAAAAGCAGAAATCCCTTTTACACAGTGCTGAAACAAAGCAGCCAATTTGGCCAATCAAAAAAAGAGAGCCTGGTATAAAAGAAACACAATCTAAATTTACTTTATACAGAAAAAGGATTATTTCATGGCCATCAAAAGAAGATTTTTTTATGTCAACTGGGAGTCATAAATAGAGTCAAACACAAAAAAAAAAGATTAGGATTGTTCCTACATTTAATTCCCTCCATCTTACCATCAACCCCAACTAGATGCTCTGTCCCTGTTGAAGAAAAGCATCCCCTCAGTATGATGCTGCCACCACCATGCCAGACCATTTACATGCACTGCAAAGCACAAAGGCTATGACTGCTTCTGTACCACAAGGCTTCTTCTGTGGTTTTACAATTCGGAGTTTAACGATTTCCAATTAAAATGTAACAACACTAAACTGGAGGTAAATTTTGTAGAGGTTGTGGCTCCCTCAGCAAGTTAGCAAACATTGAAACACTTGTTTTACTTGCTTCTTAAGATGAAAGTATCTGATGCTTTTCGTTCTCATATTACAGTTCAAAGCGAGCATCTGTAGGACTGCTGTAGCTCTGTGTTGGGGGTCACTTTTCCAGCAGTGGCTGAGTGATTAAACCCTGTGACCCTCTCTGCAGTGAGACCAAAAAAAAAAAGCTGTTTTGTTTTTCCACTTGTTTCTTAATATCACTCATCCAAACTGATCACACCACTGACCTACTTTCCTTTCTCAGATCACTGCTTCTCCTCTTCTATTCTGAACGCTTGTACGAAAAGGACTCAAGTTCATTTATGTTTGCCAAATGTAGGACTTTGTCCACAGCTCATTATCTATTCTTATCAGGGAGACACACGATTCATCTGCTCTTCTGAGTGGGTAAAACAAGAACAGAACGAAACAAGACGGTTCTGTGAGCTCCTTTTTTCCAAAGAAAAGTCACTGTAATCACTTTCATTTTGAATGATGATGTTTAGCTGGGAGTAAAGGGAGGTAAATCAGCCCATATGGTGATAGAAAAGTCCTTTGAGATCTGTATGTTTGTTTGAATTTCCAGGAAGTGTGGTGGGTTAATGAACCCTGCAGGATAGACAGACATTAAGAGAGTACAAAGAGGAAAATAACTTCACAATATCTAATCTTCAAACCGCTTCACGCTGACATTTCAGGGTTGGGAACAAGGCGTACCACTGTCGTCGGGTTGCAGGGTGCAGAGAGGGGATGAGGTTACGGGCAGGTAAATTTAGCACACAGAAATAACACAGCAGGGCAAATCCATCCCTTGGACAATGCCTCCACCCACTTATACATCAGGAACTCGGTTTCAACATACTCAACACACCCACATCCTCGTTTGTGTGTTCTTGTTTAGGGAGCTTGAGGAGGGTGTGTGTTTGTTTGTATTCGCTCTCAAGCTGGCCTTTTATATCTGGGTGCACACTTGGTATCCCACCCAAATGTAAGATATCAGTTTTAAGAACAGAATGACATTCTTTCACGCCGTCAACAGCGGAGGCCAACATGCTGACATTTGATCCACTGATGTGAAACGCAGCCGGCAGCCAGTCGCAGGCTAATCTGACCGCATCGACTGCACTGGATTTTGTAAACAAGCTACTGAATGATGGCAAAGTCCTTAGATCTACCTTCCTAGGTGATGTGTCAACTTTGTGCTTACATGCTGACCTAAGTTCAAAGGTCAAGTTTTCATGCAAAACACAATGTTACAAGTGAACAACACTGTTTCGAGCTGCAAGAAAATAAACAAGTCATGTCTACAACTGAATATGGTTTTGCACATTACAAGCTTGTGGTAGATTAGGAGAGCTTTAAAAGCATTAGAGATCACACTGAACCACCCACACAACAATAACAGCAATGATGTGACTGATTAAACAAACATCTTCAACATTTTGCTGTGTTTCAGCCACAAACTCAATGTGTTTTATTGGAATTTAATGCAGCAGACCAACATAAAGAAGTGCGTAACTGTGAAGAAAATGTAAAAATCTGAAAAGTGTGGCGTGCATTTGTATTCAGCCCCATCAAGTCGATACTTTGCAAAACCACATTTGTTGCAGTCAAGGCTGCAGCTTTTTTGGGGGGTATATTTCAACCAGCTTTGCATATCCATTTAAATTGTTGCTCTTTGTTTTTGTTTTGCAAAAAGTTCGAGCATCCCTACAGCACAATTCTACCCCCACCACGTTCCACCGTGGGAGTAGTGTATGCAGTGTTGGTTTGAGACCACTCATAGGGTTTTACACATAGGCCAGAAAGTTCAAATTTAATTTCACCTGAGCAGCGCAACTTATTCCATTTTTTATTGTGTCACCGACAAAATCATCAACAGCGAGTCATTCATACCTGTAACGAATACAGGGTTCAGTCTCAATCTCCTCCAGGTGAAACTGCGCCCAGGGGTCTGGCATGGCTCGGGCCTTCTCGATGGCATTTATCCATGCCGCCTGTCACAGAGGAAGAAGTGTGTCATCATATTTAGCCTCTGAAATGTTAATCCAGAAAAACAAAATGCCTGTTTTCCAGACAGGCTCAACAGGACAATAAAAACAAAGAGATTAATTCATCACAAAGCTGCTCGATTTGCACAATAAAGGTAATTCTGCAATACAGCTACTTCTAAGTTCTTGGCCCACCGTGGTAAAGATGTACAACAACAGCCATAAAATAAATGTTTATTATGGAGAATTGATGACCCCAAGATGCCAGCCTTTGCTGAAGTTTTCTGTGAGCGAATTTTGGAGATTTAATTTGTTCTGAGTGGCGACAAGATTAACAAAAATCCTCATCAAAGCTTTTCTGACACAGTAGCCGATATAGGCAAGTTTAGCGAGTGGATATATTTTAAAATCATTTAACTTGGATGACAAGTTCGCATGTGTTTCCCATTTTGAAGAGTAGCTAAAAGAAAATCAGATTAAATTTTCATTTTGAGATTATAGGGCTTTTTAGCTCTTTACAGGGGGTGCAAATAAATGTTTAGGGTGATAAGTGAGCAAAGCATTATAATAAATTAAAGGAAAACATTTAAGCAAATCACACTGCAAATGAAAAATAGCATGGGATAATTTACCGCTGTCATCAAATTAATGCGAGAATCACCAAATTTTACATAACCCATGATAACTGCTGGTAAGTAGGGATAATTCAGACTCATTCTGCACGTCTCCCTCGTGTTCCACCGCTCACTGTCCAGCAGACGTGTTCGATTTCAGAGTGACAGATTTACACGAAGAGAAATATGTTTGGGTCATGTGTTCAACTGCAGGAGAGTCATCTTACCAAGACCGCGTTAAAAGCGGTGTTATAAACATTGCAGACGGGTGACATTTATGGATGCCACTTTAGTATAAACCTTGGGATTATTATGCAAAGGTGCAATGCAAAAGTATCAAAACATCTCGAACTTTTGCACCGCAACAAAAACCGACAGATCAACCAGCATAAATTTAAAAAGCAAAAGGCTCAAGGTGACTCTGAGGTGGGTGCAGAGATCCAAGGCTCAGGTGGGAGAATCTGTTCACTCAACAAATCAACCCTTGTTGAAAAAAAGTCACAAAAAGTCTAGTTTGCTACAAACCATGAAGGGACCCAGAAAATATGTGGAAGAATGTGCCCTGGTCAGATTAGGCCAAAATTTTACCTAGGCTACATGCAAAACATGAAGTTTGGGGGCAAACCTGGAAATGCACATCACCTTGAACACATCAACCCCATATGGAACCCATGGTGGTGGCAGCATCATGCTCTGGGGATGCTTTAGTTCAGCAGGAATGGAACAAAGAATTACTTGAGCTAAATATCAGGAAACCTGTTGGAGGCTGCAAAATACTTGAGACTGCCTAGAATGTAGGGGTTTAGATCAAAATATATACATGTGTTAGAATGGCCTAGTCAAAGTTCAGACCAAACCCAAATGAGAATATATGTTAGGACTTGAAAATATCTGTTTAAAGACCCTCTCCATCCAGTCTGACTAAGCTTGATGTATTTAGCAAAGAAGTTTCGTGCAAAGTCGGTGGAGAGATGATTGTAGCGAAAGGGTACGGATTCAGGTTGGGGAGTTAAATGCAAATGCATGCTACTCTCTTCTGATTTTTATTTGCAAAACATTTAAAAAGCAATGTAGCCTTCTACTTCAAAATATACACTACTTTGTGTTGGTCTATAACATAAAATTCCAACACAATAAATTGAAAACTGAAGTTTTAACATGACAAAATATGAAAAGGTTCAAGGGGTGTGAATACTTCTCAAGGTTTTTCCTTGTTGTTTACTCTATATATATTTGTAACAAAAATAATTTACAACATAGGTGTCATTTAAAGCAAAATCAATGTGAAAACTTTTGCATACTGAAAGAAAAGGAAGATGTGAAGCGACATTTGTAATGAAGCAAACATCAGTTGGCATGATGGGTAAATTATAAAAGGTGGAAACTTGGAAGAAAACACCAAGCAGGGAAAAGGACGGTGAACTACAGAGCAGGGAGGGAAGAAAAGAGGCAGCATGGATGGTCGCTGGCAGAGGGAAAGGAAAGTGTAACTTGAAACTCCGAAACATACCCGTGCGCTCTCAGAGATTACAGTGTACGATCGATGCTCTGCCTCAGTTTCATGCTATTTAGAGAAGGCAAAGAAATTGGGTGGATTCCATTAATTATCAACACAAAAACCAACATTATTACAAAGATCATTAAGCAGCAAGAACATGTATAAACAAACAAAGGCCATTCATTCATCCTAACGACAGTTGACTGGTGGGGCAGTCTCCCTGATAAGCAGCAGTGCGCGCTGAATAAACCCTTTATGAGTGCAGCCTTGCTGCTGATCTGGAGGGAGCCAGACTGAGCAGTATGAGGCGTGTTTACATACTCATATGAGCTGAAACCAACCCTCTGGTACTTCCTGTTCTTCTCAGAGAAAGTACATTTAAAGAGAGTGGCCTGCCTCCCCTGCAGTAATCAGATATAGAGTTCACACACTACAAATAACACGCGTAGTGGTGGGTGTGTGCAGGCATGTACGGATCAGCTGTCCTTATAAGGAAAATACTCAAAAATTGCAGAACTGAGCTGTCATAAAAATGAACTGTTTGTACTTCATGCTAAGCAAAGCAATTACCTTGCTAATTTCAATATTTGCTGACGCATCATTCCAAGCTGCTCACCCTGTATAGGAAGTTGCTCTTTGGAAGAGAGTTTGACAGCTGTCGTGTGTAAACCAGGTCTTTCAGGTAGTTGCAGACTTCTTTCCCAGAGTCACACAGAATGGGCGAGATGAAGTGTTCTTCGTCCTCGTCGTCGTCGCTGACGTTGGCGTCGCTGACGTTGGCGTCGCTGAGCGAGGAAGCCCGGTATTTGATGCCGTTTCTCTGAGCAGAGGGTCTCTGGGCGCTGCCCTCCTCCTCCATGCTGAACATCAGGTCGTCATCCATGATGCGTGCTGCTGTTTTGGAACAGAGAGGACAGAAGAGGTTGAGGGGGTAAAGGGGAAGGTGGGGAACTGCAGAAGAGCCACAGGGTCTGCGATTAACATGTGGGCAGGAGAGATGCTGCACTGTGTGGATCTCAAAAACTGAAAAGCATCACATCAAGTGCGGGAATGGAGGGCAGGAAACGTCTATCTAACCGCCAGAAATATTATTGGCATGCACACATTTCTTGCACTGCTCTTAAAACATAATATCCAAACAAGTATGACATCTAAGAAGTCCTTTGCTTATGTTTTGGGGGGTTTTGTTGTTGTTTTTTTTAAGAAAAAAGCAAATAAATAAATGAATAAATAAAATGTGCTGCGTGTTTTTGACAGAGGTGGCAGTTTTGAATCCCTGATTTTACTTAAAATCAGTAAAATTGCATTAAAATGTATGTTGATGCTTTATGCATTTAAAGATCCACAGTAGTGGGAATTCTTCGTTCTAATGCATCTAATGAATACAAAAACAAACAGATTTGTGAGTATTTAACCTGACAACACCTTATCACAGCTGATCCAGGAAAAAAAAAATTGGTAAATTACGATCTGTCAGGTTGATTGGTGCATCTCTAGCAGGCAGCCATCTTAACAAAAGCGCTAAACTCTGGATCGTGGCCGCAGAAAGTGTGCATATTATCCATAAGTGAGGAGGTCATTACAAAGGTGGCAGCATATTATAAATGGCTCACTACAGTGATACTAGGAGCATGCAAACACATTTACTATTAGTGGTTTTTACATTCCTGAACAAATACAATCAGATTGTTATCAAGTATGCAGACCCAATAATAATCTATATGTTCCCTAATGTCACGCATTTCAGCAGTTATTGTTAATGTGAATTTCCCTGCTAATTTGCTCCCTGCTGTCATATCCACCAAAGAAATAACAAACCTTACAACTGGGAGCACATAGACTTCTTCAATCTGGATTACAGTGACAGATTATCCAGCCACCTCCTTCGTATTCTTCCTTCCTCAAAGGTTTCCGTCAGCAAATAAACACAGATGATCTCATGAGCAGCGATTTATAATCTCCTCCCATAACAAAGCGAGTGTTTACAAGTTCTCCGTTGAAACCTGAAGGTCCGAGGACGTGTCTGGCAGCGAGCTGCTATACTTGTACAGTCAGTTTGATGGCAGCCCTCCACCACGATGGTGTTCCTCCGCACGTATCACCACACCATAATGTTCTATTTCGTAGCCACGCCCCCTGCGTCCCTGCCGCGTTCGAGTGCTGTCGGAAATGGGAACTCCGTCAGGATTTTCGAAGATTTACGAGAACGAACCCGCACTGAGAGACGGAACAACCAAGCAAACTAAATAATTTTTATCATGCGGACATGCATTGTACCTTCCCCGGACTAAATAAATTGAAAGTGGTAGCTTTTACGTTGTAAGAACTTCAGGAGAACACAGTGTTCCAGTACAAGTCAACAGACTGTCTCGTGATAAAGAGGGAGTGCAGCCAGTAACTTTCCAACCCCACCAGCACATGTTCGTTACTTATTATCCTGGAGAGCTGCAGCTATGTTTACAATAATCCCTGACAGGCTTTCCTTATTGGAAAAGCAGATAATTTCGGCTACATGAATCGGCTACTGTTACATAACGCGTATTTATATAACAGAAGCTGCATTGAGAGTGTTAAGAGGATGCAAACACTGTTCAATCATAAAGACAATTCTCAGAAACAAAACAGGCCTTTTAAATAATGCATATAACAGCTGCAATGGACATTAATGTGCTTTTTTTTTTTTTTTTTTTTTTTAGTTGCATCCTATCAGACGTGTAAAGAATAGCGAAGCTCCAAGTGTTCACATTTTAACAGAGGAATTTAGGTCCTCTGGAGGTGTTTAAACTTGGCTTGAATACCAATAGTTAGCTGGATAATTAATGCTGTGGAGAAGCTCTGGGTCCATATTCTAATCAATCATCAAGTTTATTCACTTAGTTTAACAAATGTCATCATTAACTCACAAACACATACTCTTACATTACTGTACACAAGTGAAAAGGGAGCAGAACGAAGAAAAATCTTGAATAAACCTTCCGTTTTGTCAGTGACTACAAAATAACTTTCAAGGCTGTATAGCTACAGTAAATTAGCTTACAGTATAAGTTGCAAATACCAATCTCTTCATTAACTCTTAAGTTCAGTTTTTTTTAACTCCTTATCCAAATTGTTCCAGTTTTATTCCATTTACAGAAATACATGTTTGCTTTACAGTCGTCCGCACAGTTGCAGTTCTAAAATCTTACTTCCCTCTGGTGTTTCCATCACTTGATCTTAAAACAAAGAACTTCTAACTACTAAATGGTCCTGTCATTTGAATTTTTATTCCAATTTCTGCACAAGCACGCCTCCCCCTTTTTCCAAACCGTCTTGGTCCATTTTAATCAATCTGTTGCTTTTGTCGGTGTTTATTTTATTTTATTTTTTGACAAAAAAATATCTCAAAACAAATAAGAAAAATATCAGCAGTTCGCAAAACCACTGTACTGATCACCACAATTATTACTTACAGTTTCATTCAGTTGTTGCTGAACTGAAGAGCAAATTACAAGCAAGCAACAAAATAAATAGAAAAACTGACCAGGAGATGTTGTTATATAAGCGACAAATTATGTCCCAGGGAAGTGTAACTGATTTGAAAGAAAGGTCTGGCTATTTAGTTTCAAATGTCTTTATGTAAATTCACTTGTCTTTTATGATGGTTTTTATAGACATGCATAAATATTTGATCTATGCTTTTACATTTGATGGACCTGGTATTTTAGAACTTGAATATTCATGTGCTTTTTAATTACTTTACAGTGGGAGCAGCCAATGGGTTAAGCTTATGCTTTTAAAACAAAGTTGCATAGCATCTACAAGAATAATATCAACTGAAAGAAAACTCTGAAGCTTTTGGATTTTTTTTCTTTCACATTTTGAAATGCACAGGAAAGAATAAATACTTTTATATACCGTGCTTTTTTTTTATTCAGCCTTACTAATTTGCTACTATGTAGAGCCACTGTTCGCTGCCAGCCTTGTAGCATGTCTACCAGCACACAGAGACTGGATCTTTTCACCAAAGTGGCTCTTGCTAACCCCAAGGCATCATGCTGCCACCACCTCATTTCACTTTGTGGTTAGGGTGATGTGCAGTGCTAGCTTTCTTCCAGATGTTTTCTAATGTTTGGCCTCATCTGACCATAGTAGTCTTCCAGATGTTCTACGTCAACTGTGGCTTGTGGGGAAACTATAAACTGGACTTTTATAGTTCTTCTAACATTTACTTTTTTCCTGCCGCTTTTCTATAAATGCAAAATTTGTGTAGTCTATGACACAGTCTATGATGACAGTTCACCAATCAACAGATTCTCCCATCTGAGCTTTAGCGCTAACATTGACCTCTTGGCTGCTTCTCTGATTATTGCTCTCCTTGCCTCGCCTGTTAGTTTAGATGTACAGCCTTAACATGGCAGTTTTGCTGTTGCATGATATTCTTTTACAAACCTCTGAGGCCTTCACCATAGCTGTATTGACGCTGACAGTAAGTTACACGGCTGGACTCAATTAGCTAATTAGCTTTCTGTCGGGAGTTCGCACGAAATTTTACTTAGGGGTATTAGAACAAAGGCGGCAAAAAGCAAATGCTTCACACTTTTGACTGTTCATTGATATGTTCATATAAATTATAACCTGAAATCATGAACTATAGTCTGATTTCTTCGTTGCGACCATCACATGGAAAGAAAAGGTTTTATACATCCATGGAGGGTGATTTTTAGTGGGAATGGTAGCGTGGCCGAGTGGTCTAAGGCGCTGGATTTAGGCTCCAGTCATTTCGATGGCGTGGGTTCGAATCCCACCGCTGCCAAGACGCTTTTGTCAACAAATCACACTGCAGTGTTAACAAGTAGCAACGTGAGATGTCTACACATTTCACATGACCAGTGTGGTGCCACTTAATTTTAATATGTGTCCTGTATTTAAGCTTTTGCTTATTAGCGTATAGCTACTTAGTAGCATCGAGCGCTGGAGCCATCTAGTGGCCATATGGGTTAAAAAGAAGGTAAGGTAAGTCAGTCAAGTTAAACGTATATCCTACATAGTGACTTAACTTTGTATGATTTTCTAATAATACCTACCCTTAATAAAATCCAGTTCAATCAGTTGTCTTCAAAAGCCTCTGAAGGGGGTGCAGAGAGCCACAGCTCTCCACAAATCTGACCCTTATAGGAGAATTTCACAAAGAAAGCCAGGAATGAAAGAAAGCCACAGGAAGTCAGACTTGCAGTTTGCACAAAAACATAGTGGAGGAATATGCTGTGGTCAGATAAGACCAAAGGTAGTTGTGAATACTATTATTTATGTGATATTTATATATTTTAACCTTTAAAATGCAAGTGGCTGTGTATTGAATATCTTTGGTGCTCACATGTCAATAAAAAAAACCCTCTGGAAGCGCCCCATTGTGGGACAATAAAGGAATTTCGATTCTACGGAAAATATTCCAAATCAACAGTGAAATAATTGCATAACTTAGTATTTCAAAACTGAAAAAGAGAAATGGGTGAAGGTCACATTTATTGAAAAATAGGAAAGCTGTTACACTGAAATAAATGAAATGTCAACATCCAAAGAGCTCCCAGTTGTATTTGTAGGTCTTTTTGAGTCCTTGCCAAGATTACTCCTTAAATATTTCAATAACAGGGACCTGTTATTACATAACCACTCAGGTTCTACTGAGCTTTGCCTTGTTCTTTCAAGTGCTGAACAGCCACAAACTGCATTTTCTTGATAGCCAGCTGGGTGTCTTCGGGGGATATTCCAAGATGCCACACAGCCCTGATGGAGTTCTCGTATAGAGGTAACATGAGAACCTGTACACCCTGCCCCAGAGCTGCCTCTTCCCCCTCCCCGACCTGACCCATACGGGCACAGACCTCCTGGGGGCTCAAAGCAGAATCCTTGATTCTGAAACGCAGCATGTTTGTCTCCACAGCAGACATGTCCACGTCAAACAGGGAGGGCTCGCAGTTGAGCAGAGCTAGCAGAAGAAAAGACACAAATAAAGAGTTGGACTACAACAACACCCAGATTAATTGATCTTTTTCCTTAAATACAGGATGGCGAGCCACTCACCCAGAGCAAAAGTTTTGGCATTGCAGTGATCTTCCTCAAGCCGTCCTACCATCTCCTGCAATGACAGTTTTCCAGCTGCTGCAAGAACACCAGCCTGTCGCATCCCCCCACCTACGGCTTTACGGCAACGCACTGCTCTGGATATGAAGTCCCGAGGCCCGGCAAGCATGGAACCCACTGGCGAGCCTAAACCCTGAGACAAATGTTAAAGCCTGGGGACGTCACACAAGTGCATTTCTGGGAAAATGCAGTTCCCATCTACGTTGTCTCATCACCTCAGACCCACCTTGGAGAGGCAGACACTGACTGTGTGTGTGTGCTGCAGTATGGTGGACGGAGGCACGCCGAGGGCCACGGCGGCGTTCATCACCCTCGCTCCGTCCATGTGAACTGACAACCCATAACAATCTGCTAAAGCACGAACCTGAGAATGGGGACAGACGTACAGAGCCCAAAAATAAACACAAAATGTTAGACAAGAAGGTATTTTTAAGGTGTGTGTTTCAGTGACCATCATATAGAAATAAATAAGACATTATAAAGAAAATGTTAAAGCATTCACCAATTATTTAACTTCACTATATACTACTTGACCTATAACCTGCATTACTTATACAAAGCTAAAATGCGCCCTTGCAATCCTAAAAATGAATGAGACACAGATACATTTTACTGCTTTAAATGTATAAACCATCAATCCATTTTCTATACCCACTTTATCCATGCACGGTTTTGGGAGGAAGGGCAGATGCCTATCTTCAGCAGTCATTACTCGAGAGACACCCTGACCAGGGCAACACAAAAACACACAAGACAACCATGCACACACACATTCGCACCAAAGGACAATTGATGGAGACCAATTAACCCTAACATTTTCATGCTGTAGGAGACTCAGTCAGTTGCAAAGATTTCAGTTTAAACCTAGATTTCTATCAAAGAAAACCCAGCTGACTGCATCGAAAAATCCATCCTCCTTCACGAGCATGTAGTGACGGTGGATTGGATTTAATCGTTAACTTTGCAACAATCCCTCATAATCAGCATGCATGTAGTGACAGTGGAAAGGAAAAGTCCCCTTCAACCTATAGCAGCTCAAACACTCACTCATTCATTAAGGCTCAGAGAAGTCAAGTGACTCTGTTTTGTTTTGTTTTTTGTAGCCAGTTTTGTCGTGTTTGTCCTGAGAAGCTGTAGATTTATTGTATTTCATATATCATGTGTCAGTGGGAGATGCTGTGCAAACCCAGAACAGAATAATGAATGAATAAATGAATAATTTCTACACCATTTTTAGGCAACAAGAGATATAATTTTACAATGTACAAGAAATCTGAGTGCAATTTTCTCATTAGTCTGTAAATCTGTCTGTTTCTTCCTGTAATGATAGCTATAATATAATGAATACATATTATAATAATCAAATTTAGGGCTGAAGCGATTAATCGGATTAATAGTAATGAATATATTATTGAAAAAATTGTCAACTAATTTAGTAATTGATTAATTGTTAACTGGAGTATACAAACTCAAAAAGAGGCCATTTCATAAAAAAAAAAAAAAAAAAAAAAAAAAAAAAAAAAAATCAGAGGAGTAATTATAAAATGTAAAGGAAATTGTTTATTTTTATCTTTTAATATATTTCTAACACTGTATAAAAAAAGGCATAAGTGATTAAATGAAAAATCTGTAGAATGTGCCAATTTTTTTTTGACGATTAATCATCAGAATAATCAATAGATTCATCAATTACTAATGTTAGTTGCAGCCCTAGTCAAATTAATATACTGCTTTTGTCATATCCTCGTCAAGTCCTGTTTTACCAGTATGGCTTCACTGAAGAGTTCATGTTACTTCTTTCACATCCTTACTAAACTTCTTCTCTAAGTCAAGTTAAATGAGCGTTTATCAGAGTTAAAATGCTGTAACTTTGCAGCTGGAGCAATTGGGAAACTTGCATCTGGAAATGTAGCAATTCATTTTGATAGAAAATGTATTTTTTTGTGTGTTTGAAGACATGTCTGTTCATAACCAGAATATCCCTTGTGACACAACCATCTCAGCAAGTTTCAGGCTTGCTGAAACTTGCTGAGATAGTAGCTAATCACGGTGCTAGAAACAGCACCGTGATTAGCTACAGAACATCTGAACTCATCTCATTTTTGCTGTGAAACATTTACGTATATAGTTTTCAGATGAGTTCACTATTTTTATTCCTCATGGACAAAAATCAATAACTCTACCAATGTTAGATGGAATTAAAAGTTCACTTATATTACCTTTTTATTTATATTCCCATACAGTATATCCATATTTTCCCGGGGGGAAATACTTCTATTTGTGCTTATGCCCAAAGGATGTGCTAAAAATGTTGATCAAAAAGCAGAAATGTTAAGAAATACAGTACATATATTAACAGGTGTAGTATATAAATAAAAAAAATAAATCCACATTATTCTAAAAAAGCAGAACTTCAGTGAACCCCTTTGAGAGGACACACACCTCCTGCAGGAAGGGCAGAGGCAGCACTCGTCCTCCCTGGATGTTGTGCGTGTTCTCCACACATATGAGGCGTGTGCGTGGGTAATGGGGGTCGGGGTAATTGTGACGGATCTTGGATTCCAGCTGCTTCAAGTCAAACGTCCCATCAGGACGAGTGGTCACAGTGGTGGTGTGGACACCAGCCAGCTGTGTAAACACATAAAAGGACACAGTGTCCCTTTAAAGTACGGTGCCCTCCAGGAAATGTGCTGCCTTTCCTCCAAATCACTCACCTGAGCACTACCTCCTTGCTCGTAGATGTGCTGGTGGGACAGATCCCCCACAATCATCTCGTCGCCGCGCTCCCTGCAGTGCACCATCACTGCACGGAGAACAACACGTTCACACACTCGCAACAGCTGGTGGAGATCCTGGAGATGAATGCTTACCTGCAATGAGATTACTCATGGTTCCGGAGGGGACGAAGAGGGAGGCCTCCATCCCAAACATTTCTGCTGCAATTTTCTGCAGCTCTGCAGAAATCAGAGAAGTTATAAAAAAAAAAAAAAAAAAAAAAAAAAAAAAAAAAAAAAAAATCCCACCAGTATCTCAGTTTTAATTAAGGTCAAAAAGCAGAGCTGTGTGTGTTTTATAGTAGGTAAGCTTAATGTAAAGCTTTGTGTAACTCATAAACCCAGTAAATAATTAGCTCCTCAGCTAGGAAAAATTTGTTTACAAAGAAGTTAAGTAAAATACTCATGTAGTGTTTATAATAAACTCCTCTAAACTTCCAATTTTAGGTCTTTTTCATTCTTCTCCTACATTCCAAGCTGTTACTGAACATCTTTTTCACATTTTGTCACTTCATAGTTATAAACTTCAGTATATTTTATTGGGATTTTATGTGATAGACCAACATAAAGTAGCACATACATGAAAATATAATACATATGAAAAATATGGTGCAGGTTTGTATTCAGATCCCTGTACTGTGATCCCCATAAATAAAATAAAGTTTGTTAGACATAAATATGGAATAAACATCCTGAAAACCAACACTAGGACAGATTGGGGTCATATAAGGCTGCACCAAATATCACAAATTCATTGTTATTGCAATATCAACATCGCAAAGAAAATCGTAGCTAATTATTTAAATACCATGCATTTAGGCTCTCTATGCTAGTTATATATTTGGTGATGCTTGTTGTTTAATGCAGCAAAAAGAAAAGCTTCAGAAGCAAAGTGATAGCAAGGTAGCAAAAATTACATGCAATGAACCTGAGGCAGAAAGAAACTACCACTTGTGAGTTCATATTTACCAATATTATCACTTCTTGCACATCATGCAGCTCAAATCCAGAGTTTTGAACATCTCACAGAGCTCTGTTCAATCCGTCATCTGGAAATGGGAACGATAGCTGTAACCAGATGCAGCCAAAAGACCCATGGCAACTCTGGAGGAGCTGCAGAGATCCACAACTCAGGTGGGGAAACGTGTTGCCATCTATTTGTTGTTCTCTCCACAAATCTGGTCATAAGATGTCCTATTTGCACTTCGCCACAAGCAATGTAGGGGAAACAGCAAACATGAGGAAGAAATCAAACGTTTGGGGCTACATTCAAAATGCTGTGTGGAGGGTGAAACAGGATGGTGGCAGCATCATGCTGTGGAGATGTGTTTCCTAAGCAGGGGAAAACCCATCCATCCATACGTTGTCTTTACCCACTTTTCCATGCAGGGTCGAGGGGGGGCTAGTTCCCACTTCCAGCGGTCATCAGGGGAGAGGCGCGGTACACCCTGGACAGCTCAGCAGTCCCTCACAGGGCAACACAGAGACACACACCCATGCACACCTAAGGACAATTTAGAGTGATCAGTTAACCTAACAGCCATGTTTTTGGACTGTGGGAGGAAGCCGGAGTACCTGGAGAAAACCCATCCATGCACACGGAGAACATGTAAATTCCATACAGAAAAAAATCCCGGCCAGGATTCAAACCTAAGACCTTTTTGCTGCAAAGCAAGGGCTCTGTAAATTTGTATTTGTAAAAAAAAAAAAAAAAAAAAAAAAAAAAAAAAACATGAAAACAATGTTTTCTTTCCATTTATTTAAGTGCTACCCTGTGTTGGTCTATCATATAAAATCACGACAAATCCAGTAAGATTTGTAGTTTTAGCCTGGATCCTTTAGTTGGATGAATACTTTTGCGAGGCAATGTTTAACTATTAAATAAAACCCGTAAAGTAGTTGTTAATGTTTATTTCTATCAAACTTTCTCCACGTTAAGACCAACTTTAGCCCCTTCTGCACGCTGACCGTTCACTGTCGGATCCTCCCCCATCCCATCATCTCCGACCTCGGCCTCCGCCATGACCTGGCGCATCGCCGGCCCCGGCTTGGTCACCGTGTCGCTGCGGAGATCCACCACCCGGACGTGAGCCGCCCCGCCGGGTCTGGGGGTCCCAGGTTTCCCGGAGTTATAGTAACCCCGCTCGGATGCCCGTCCAAGACCCGCATATTGCGCACAGAGCTTCCTGGAAATATTCCGAGGAAATGAGGCCAAAACTCTGCAGGAAAATGTTTTCAGAATCATAGCCATCGTCTCTGCAGGTGTTGATATGTTGAACTTTGAATTAGTGGTCCTGGAATCGATAATCATTGACTGACCGCGTAAGGGGAGACAAATAGATTACCAATCTGCACGTCCAGATGCACCGAGGCGGGTTGGCCTCCAGGGGGCGCGAACATCCAAGCAATGTTAACCGACAATCGATATATTTTGATCCACTATTGTATTTTGTGGATGGGTCATCAAAACTATTAGTGTATTGGCTCATTGTGGAAACTGTTCAGAAAATAAATACACCTATCTTATAGTTGAATAAAAACTAGCCTAGGGATATGATGATCATAATAAGAGTTTTGAATATTGAAAATGTTAAACTAATAAAGACAAAAACAAACAAATAAGAATTAGGTATGGGTGACATGAACTTAAAACTTCATTAGAATAATTAGTGGTATTTACTGAAAAGAAAATTATTTTTAAAAATCGTCTATGAAGTTATCCCTACATATAGCTGGAGTCTCACGCCAAAAATTGGTGTGATATTCCACAATTACTGTCCGTAGAAATACGTCAAACATTTTAATGCATTTATCTCAGACATGCGTCTTTGTGAACAGTCCAGAAAATTAAATTAACCCACAACATTAAATATAAAATAATAACAATGAATATGATTCTGTTGAGAGGGCTAGATTTTAAAAATGATAGAAACAAAATAAAACTAACAAAAATACGCATAGCAAGGTATGGATAAAAACACAAAAACAAATTATTATTATTATTATTATTATTATTATTATTATTATTATTATTATTATTATTATTATTATTATTATTATTATCATAAGATGTAACCAGTTCCCTTCAAAACTTAAATAACTGAAAATAGAGTCCACATGTGAAGGCCTCAAAGGTGTGTTATGCATAAGGGAAAAACAGCTCTATAATGATCAAGGAACATACCGGACATCTTAGAGATACATTATAAAGCTTAACTCTACAGCAATAGTTGAAAGAAATCCATATTTGTTAAAAATGACTTAACTAGAGTACACTTTTAATTGAAATCTATATATCTGTATTCATTTCACACTGTGGAAAATGTAAATCCGCTCGTGTAAAAGACACATTTCTGTTCCTTTGTATCAAGCGCTGCCTGTTTGTTTCCCTGCCAGACTAAGATACAGTAAATCTGCAGGGGGCCACATTTTTATCCTTGTCTCAGTCAACAAAACTGTATCTGGCTGATCCCACACCCATCATGTTTCAAACCCCTCTTTAGCATAAACACAAACATGGCATGATGAAGCTATGAGCTTAGGTCCAAACCAAACTGGTTATTTCTGGCACTATTCTCTGTTTTTTTCTCGGAAATAAAGCCCCTTCCTCCCTAAATTTCTTGAGGGAATGCTGCCACTATGTAGAGAGAGAGATAGGCAATGAGGGAGGCGCTCTAGATACAACCCCTCCCCTCCCCCCTGACACCCTTCTTTCTTCCATACTAATGCTACAGCAGCATTCACATTACAGGCACGATCACCATTTCCCACTCGCTTGCACGCTCTCGCTGTCCAAGCCGATTTCCATCACCCAATAAAAGTCCCAGTGTGTGTTATCAGGGCTGCCCCACGCTGTAGTTAAAGTTCATATTGGCAGTAGGAGAGCCAGGTTTTATGATCCATAACAAGTCGTCATTAAAAGTCATTAGCAAACATCAGCTATTGTAAATTGGCCACAGTTGGTCTCGAGAGGGCCACAAGAGCTGTGAACGAGGGAGAGATAAAGATGCATCAGTACGCAAGGCAGAGCAGCGATGGAAGTATGATAAGATGAGGAAAAAGATGGGAGGCAATTGTCCCAAGTAAAGTTTTATAGGATTAGTGCACTCCATGACCTCCTTTTTTTTTTTTTTTTTTTTTTTTTTTTTTTTTTTTTTTTTTTTGCGTTGTTTCTCTCAGACGCCTTCCTTCCAACATTCCCCCCTCGTCGACGCTCGAAAGGGAGAGTGGTGTTTTGGAGAAAATATTGAATTAGAGAAAAAAAAAACAAGCACAGAGGGAGAAATGAAGGAGAGGGAGAAATATTGACTCCTTCTGGGAAGGAGCGAGATGGCAACGCCTTTCCAATAACCATAAACCCACTGGGCTGAAAATAGATGAGCAGAATGAATAAACGAATGTGTTCATCCCACACAAGCTCTTCCCTTTCGCAGACAGAGGGGTATGGAGGTGACACTCTCCCCTCCTCACCTTCTTTTCTCTCTCCTCTTTCCCTGAGGCCATCATTTTTTCACCATGACAAGAGATATTAACCGGAACAAAACAGGTGTTTATGGGAAGCCTTCCCTCAAATGAGTTTTTTTTAAAAACACACAAAAGCTCTCTTCCCTGTTTAGCGGAAAGGTGTCGACATCAGTGCTTGCAACAAAAAGGGTAACATCTGTTTCACATTTCACCCTTTATCCCCTTTTCATATATCATGAGCCTTCTGGATGTGTTTGACTTTGCACACTTGTATAGCTATTTTCTGCGAGGACATTCAGTAACATAATGCATTATCTGTCTTCTAACGCTGTTCTGGAATACATGGTTGATGCTACCTTGTCTTTAGACATGTGTCTCACAATAGTTAAACTCATTTTCATGATTGAAAATGAGAAAAAAAAAAAAAAAAGCTATGTCCATCCAAAGCAGAAGTAGTGACAAATTCTCCAGCTTAAATTATAGTTCATAAAGTGTTAATCTATTCAGTGACAAGAAACAAACTGGGAGAAATTTAGTCTCAGAGCTGTGGCTTAGAGACCTGATAAACCAATACCCTAAAGAGAGCTTTAAAAGCACGGCAATTATTAATCCAATAGGTAACTTTAACATATTTGTCAAAATTATCAAGACAAGACAGATAATTTGTGAAAAAAACAAGCTCCTCTCCCTTCTCCCAGTGCTCCCAGTACTAACTGCAGAAATACACCCTCAGCCAGAAACAACCAATCAGAGCCAGGAGGAGGGTCTTAGCATTGTCAATCACCCTCATGTATGCGCCGATCACACACTCCCTCTTGCTCTCCGCTAAGTTACAGTTCACCACAACATAGCCTGCCACTAATGCTAAGGCTAGTTAGCATGGCCACCAGTAACAGCAGATAAACAGTTTTCCTGGACTGGTAAGTCGTTTCTTCACCATTAGCACATTTAGCAGCGCGTACACGAGGTTGACTGACAGCACTAAGACCTTCCTCCTGGCTCTGATTGACTGTTTTTTGGTCAGAAGCGGTGCATTTCTTTAGACGGCATTAATGGCTCGGGGTGGAGGTGGAGGAGCTCGATCTTTTCACTGATTATGTGTCTCATTATTCTGTCACAGCGTGGTGACAGTTTCAATAAATATGCAAAAACCGTTTTTTTTTTTGTAAAAGGTTCATACTGTAGCTTTGAGGTTGATTAAAGTGATTAAGCACTGAATTCAACTGCATTAGTACCATGTGTATTAAGAAACATAATATGTGCCACATTGGCCTCCACAGGATATTAATTGATACATACTTACACTTCAGGAAGTGATTGTGTGGAAGAGACCTTTACCTCAAGGTTTTACTTTTATAGTTGTTGAGTGTTGCTAACTCTGTTGCTGATTTTTCTTAATTGACCGCAGTAGGGCTTCGGTCAGAAAGCACGCAGGACATCAGTAGATTTTTAACTGTTTGCTGTAGAACTGTAGGCTGTATTTCTACAGCGATGCATTCTGGGTACAGAATAAATGTTATTTACTGCACCACATCATGGGTGGAGAATGTGAGGAGTATCAGCAAGAACGTTCCAAAGTAATTCATCTATGTGGAAAAAAGTAAGAGCTGGAGGAGAGTTAACGCAAACAGTCTTCAGCCACTTCAAAATAAGAGCATGAATATAAACCTCAAAGTACTTGAAGAGTTCTTAACAGTCCATCATCAAAATTTCGACACAGATGTCAAACTTTATTAAACTGAAAGCTTACAAAACAGCCAAGTAAGTTATCGCTTTAGAATTTATCTAGAAAAATCAGCTGAGTGCGCTAAACATTTTCAAAGTTAGCGCTAAATGAAAAATTAGCTCCGCTATAAGCGCATTAGTGGATTAGCAGAAGTGTGCCTACAGAGGTAAAAAAAAAACAACAAAAAAAACAGAGATATAATTTCTGTTTTGGGTTTGAGCAACAACTCCCAAGAACCTTGCACCTTACTTCATATTAGCAAGCTGGTTGTTCAAGTATCACTTGTTCTACATATTGAGTTTGTGTTTTTAGTGGTGAGGGTTTAACTACATTACAGTAAACTATGTTCTGAAGACACCATCAAGGTCATGCCACTCAAACTCTAAATGTCCGTCACTCTACAGAAAATTTGCCTTCAGCAATAAGTTGCTTGACATTAAAATGTCACGTTAAGCTAAGACTACACATGTGGTTGTTTAATGGGAAGTTAAAATGCTGATATACAGTCAGACTCCAGCTGCAGTTAAACTTCTTTTCCCTCATTTAGCTCAGAAAAAATGAGTCAGAGCTGCAGCTAATTATATTGGGCAAACAAGCAAGAGGATCGCTTGGAGAGAGAGATTTCATGTTATCGGCAGATGTTTTATACGGACACTGGATACATAGAAAACTAAAAAGCACTGTTAAAAACATTTTCTTATCTAATTAACTATATGTTCACAAACAACACCTGCTGTCATCCTAGTAGTCTGGCTGTTGACTCTACGTGAGCTAAGGCAGGAACTGTGTTTTCTTTATCCCTCCTTTATTAATAATGCAATTGTTTCAGATTGGAGAAAATGGGCTCCAACAAAAAGTGATGGGTAAGGAGAAATACACCCTCTTCCCCATGGAGTTTAAGCACATTTTCTGCATGGATAATAGTTATAGCAGAAGTACATACTACATCTTTTTCTCCTAAAAAGAGAGAGACATTCAGCACAGAGATATCAGTGACTATTTTCATAATCTGTTCGGTTTTAGACAAAACAAAACTTGCAATATATCACTAGCACCTGTTATATATGGTTTGTATGTACCATTCTAGAAATTGTATTCACCCCTGTCTATTGTTCTCTCAGTGAACTAGCCTCCAGATCAGAGACTGCTGAGCCTGTTAGAAGCTATCTGTATAAAATGTGAATTTTTAATTAGTTAAACAGGATATAAAACACCTCCCCAACTCACTCACTCTTTCAATCATTGTAGTTACATATCCTGAGGAGTAATCATTACATATACTTACATAATCATTACATATACTTACACACACACACACACACACATATATATATATATATATATATATATATATATATATATATATATATATATATATATTTGGATGAAATATTTTAATTTATTAATGTTAATCAATTCATCCTCATAGTGTTTCCACAGTGGGTCTAGGAGACTCTAAATCAAAAACTGGTGTGTCAGCATGCTTTTGGTCATGTCATTGATTTTTGGTTGTATTTCAAAAGTTTTGAGATGTTCCTTGACTTGGTATTCAATTCAGCATGAAAGAAGAGTACTGAGAGGAGTGGAACTTCCTTCTCAGCCCAAACAATCTCAGTGAATAGACTCAGAATCTAATTGTATGGTTTATTGTGACCAGAAAATTGTGTTTTCTAAAATACTTTAAAAGAACTGAATAGTTATTATTTGCAGTAATCTTGTGTTTTGTCAGATGCAGCTATTCTTAGTTGTGCATGTTTATTCATCTCATCCTTCATTCTTCTACTTTATTGCCTTCACCTCTCCATCTGTCATTTCTCATTTTGGTAATTTAATTGTCACTGCAGGCGTCGATCAGCCTGTACAATTTTACTTCTGAGAACCATCATTAAATGTCTTTTTTTTCTAAATCCATCCGCACCAGGCCTTCAATTCACACCTCACAGCATCATCGCCCTCTTGACCCTCTTTTCACTCCTTTTCTTCATCCTTCTTCCCCACATTGCCCGCTTCTTCCTCCCCTCTCACTCCATCCGCTCGATGGGAAATCATGTGACTTCTCTGAAGCTGGGCCCTATAAACCAGCAGCACTTGGGGGGCTCTGTGTCTGTGCAGGTCTCTGATTGGTTCTTGCATTTAGATGCTGCTTTGTGCACACACACAGACACACACTCTGCAGACCCCCTGTTTCCTTCTTCCAGGAACAAATGTGATCCTTTGTGTTCGGAAAAAAATAGACCAACAGATGTCTTAACAAGCGTATGTACATATGACATAGATATATTTGAATAAAGCTTTAATTAATTCTGAGCTTGTGAAATTAAACCTACAATGTAAAGCATTAATTTGTTTCCATTGTCTGTTTCCAGTTTGGATTAAGCCTGGATTTTGACTGGAAAAATGTCCTTGACTGGATAAATATTTTCTAAAAATATAGAGAAATAGTTGTATTCCATTGGCTGACTGAAAGACTGAGATGGAAATTTGAGACTGGAATAGTATTTTAAAATGAAAAATGTGTTTTATATGCAGAGACTGCAGCAAGGCAGTAAGGGAACAGACTTCATTCACAGGGCTTGTTTCATCCAACTGGATTCTTGCTAAGGCAAAACAGAAAACCATGACATCTGTCGGCAGAAATGTGTGGCAGTTCACATTTGATGTCTTTGAATTAAATTGAAAGTATCGCTCAGCCTTATATAAGATTTGCGGGGGGGGGGAGACAAAATCACACCCAGAAAGATGTTTTGGTGTTGACTCATCTGGAGTTTTTCATAGAGTGCAAGTATCCCAGCTGCAGCTTTAGAAAAGGGAAAGAGTTGAGTAATGATTTTTTTTTTCTCCACTATGGCGACCACAGTATAGGGTATTGATAAAAAAAAAAAACATAAAGTATGATGAAGCCACTTTGAAGTCTACTGTCTCTATTATAACTCTTCCATATTATTCTACTGCTACCAGGTAATGCTTTCCGTTTTACTGTTAAGGACTTTGATAACTATATTCTGTGTGCTAGGAGGCAACAAGAAAATGAAAAAATGTTTTTACTTTTACTATTTAACATTAATTCACACAGGCAAAAAAATGTGCTAGTCACAATACTAGCATGGATTTGTTAAATATCAGTGACAGCGATGTGGCCCACCATATGTGGTATAGACTGGAAACCTTAAAAACTTTCCATTAAATTCTGAAAGGGCATTCATTATCCCCTGAGAATTATTACTAATAATATACATCAGCCTGTACTCTGGGATTTCAGTATCAAGATTGCTTTTACATCCTGAAGGGGTATAACGTTCATACAGCTGTTCTCACTATTTACTGGATTAACTTTGATAGGAACACACTTTACACACAGAGGTAGCGATGACATATTCATATTGTTGCATTTTTTTTAATCCAATGCTGCAATAAATGTCAGCTCAGTTCACTTTGTTTGTGTAGCTCCAATTTCAACAAATTACATCTTACAATAAAGGCAGCCCTAGTAACTCATTAATATGGTCTGATTAAACTGAAAAAAATCAGCAAGCAAACTGAAACAGTGTATTCAGGCTCAGTTTCAAAGCTAACAACCACTGTATTGAATTTTGAGACAACAAAATTAGGACATCTGGGCTTTAACATCTTTGGGAAATCCTTTAAATCAGTAGTTATCTGATTTTAGCAAGTTATAGTTTTAGCAAGCTTCATGGATAAATACTGGTAAGTCTCAGTTGCATAATATTTTTGTTTTATGATGTATTGGTCCAAACACAGAACCCTGTGGAACTCCATGATTTAGTGTGGTGACAATGGGAGATTGTATGCATATATAACAGGGGTGCAAGGGTACACACAAATCATGGTTTGGTACATATTTGGGTTTTAAAGTCACGGTTCAATGTTTTCAGTACGCTTCAATCAAGAAAAATAAACTTGGGTCAGCAGAAAACAGAATCTTTGTTAATTACTGAAATTAGATTCTTTTTATGTTCTAAATCTTGTAAAAAGTATAGAACCAGCTGGATATTTGGTTGGATTTATTTCACTTAACAAAGTAGTATAAGCAGACATAGCCAGTGCCTGGATAGATATATTGTGCAACAATATAACCGCTTAAAAAATGGTCAGTGTTGATGTTTTGCAAATTTTAGATAAGAATGTGCCCATATTTTAGAATATAACATGTTTAAATTCCTTTGGAGTTGTTTTGATATTTTGACAACCCAGTGTCCCAGCTGTACCTGAATGCAGCATGAGCATCTTTTAGGAAAATTCCTTCTTGGAGATTCCTCCAACTTGGATTTTACATATAGGTTGTGAACTTTGGGCTGATTAGATGCTACAGGTAGCCATTTGGATGTCAGTGATTTTTTTTTTTCTTTTTAGTAGAATCTGGGATGTTTACATTCAGCTTGGTATTGTTCCAGATAAGTGATTCAGTTAAGCTCTATGTATCATTTTTTTATCACTGCACAATTAAGTGCTAGTTTGTGTTAGTCTATTGTCATGATTGGTTTTCAGGTGGACCCAAATGCAAGCAGATCAGAGGCTGAGACTAAAAGTGAGGAGTTTTAATGTAGGAAAAAACCCAATAAATAACAATACTGGAGTAAAGGAAACAGGACCTGGAACCTGTGAACTGAGCATCCAGTAAAACTAGGAGCTTAAACACAAAGGCAGGGCTGGAAAATGGCAAAGGATCCAAATGAACTAATCAGAGGAGATGTGGAACAGCTGTGGCAGAATGCAAGCAGGAAAACTGAGAGAGAGACTAATTAATATGGAAGGAACTTAACTAAGAGGCAAAAAGGAAGTACAAACCAAGGTAAAAAGACTAACACTAATCTAAGAGAACTAAATTCAAATGTAGAAACAACAGAACACAAGATTAAACCAAGAAACTAAGCACAAAGGAACTGACTAATATGGAAACACTTTACTAACAACAATGAACACAGAGAAATGAACTGAATATGGCAAAACCTACAGAAATAGAGAGAAAATGATCAAAACACAAACGCAAATAAAAACCACAATCCAAACACCCAAGGATCATTACATCGATCACATAAAATCTCATAAAATCGCCCAAAAGTTCATTTAATTTTGTGTTTGTAGCCTGATATAAATACCATTCCAATGTGTCCAAGTAATAACAGGCAGACAGATTCAGTTACTACATTAAATCTTCCATAAAAATGTCTTTATATTCATGTGACTGCTTTCGTGATGAGTTGACATGAACAATGACATTGCAATAACTGTGTAAGGACAGTGTTTCAGTGTTCAGGTCAGTGTGGGCCTCTCAGGAGTCATTGTTTTGCTGTCCACCCAGGAACTGGACTGATGGATTTACTGAAAAGTTCTGCCTCTCTTCCCAGTTTTACTTGTGTCAGAATAAATTTATTTCTCTTCACCATGCATACTTACATGCATACATGCAGGTGAAGAGAGCAATGGGCTTATTATGCAGATAATTTCCTTCTTTCTGTTTTTATATTACCTTTTCATGTTTTTTGCTTCATATTTTGGAATGGGGTTTCTCTTCCTCTTTTCTCATTCAGACTATTGGGAAACCTGAACTCTCTTTTTTATATATTTTACTTCCAGTAA
The DNA here is from genome assembly GCA_014839685.1 of Anableps anableps. Taxonomy (NCBI): domain Eukaryota; kingdom Metazoa; phylum Chordata; class Actinopteri; order Cyprinodontiformes; family Anablepidae; genus Anableps; species Anableps anableps. The sequence continues at coordinate 20,547,466 of CM026084.1, forward strand.
TTTTTAGCAATTACCACAGTTTGCTGCTGCAATAGATGACAAAAAGTCTAAATTTCTGATTTCTGGTCAGGAACAATCAAAGAAAGTGTCACAAGAAGTCGGATTTCCTTGTTGGTAAAGCACAGGAAATTTCTCAACCTCAACTTCTGCATTTTATTGTATTCCTTATACAAACAGCTTATGCAGTAAATACCAAATATTTGACAATCATATTGCTTGTTCTTGTTTTTCTTCAGTCTAGTAACTTGCAAGAGGAACAGTTTGTAAAAGGTAAAAAATCAGAATGAGCTTCTTCTACTTGCTAGGTGTGTGCACACAAACAAGGAATTTGAATTTTTGGTTCCACTTTGCTCTCAATGAAGACATTTTAAAGATAAATATATAAGATTGGAAATAGACAATAAAAACTTTTTCATAATTAATGAATAAATTCAGCATTTTATTAAATGACTGACTTTTACTAATAGAGAATCTCTTCATTCTAGCTCTGCAGCTTGTTCTAAAAAGATGGGATTCTGCCATTCATTCATGACTCAAAACCCCCTTACTCACCACATATGCATGTGCATATGGTAGTGCTTGAACTCTTGTGTGTGTGTGTGTGTGTGTGTGTGTGTGTGTGTGTGTGTGTGTGTGTGTGTGTCACAGTGTCAAATTCAAATACTGTGCAGCCTTGTTGGCTGGTTGCTGTGGGGACACACAGTGACACCTGAGAGTGTTGGAGGGTTGGGTCTGACTCCTTGCTGTTACAGTAAGTCATTTGGCAGTTGAGCTTTTCTGCTGCTACGTTTGTGCAGCTGTGAACAGGGAGTTTAAAAAAAACTCCTAGGGAAAACAATGCGTCTATCCCTACATTTTTAAATTTGTTGTGTTAAACACAACCCTGCTTGGGTTAATTTGCTAACCCGGTTCTGGGTCAAATGTGGACACACCCAGGCCTTGGTTGACGTAACACAACAGTGTTAGGTTATGGATTTGACTGGGACTGAGTAAGATTTTCAGTCTAAAAACATGTGTTGAAGTGATTAATGCCTAACATTAAACCTGCAGTACGTAACTTTCACAAAAATATGTTTTTGTTGGAACTGTCACCATATTGTGACAGTATGTTATGAGACAGATAATCTGTGAAATGATCGATCTCCTCCACCTTCTCCCTCAGCTACTTTTGCTGTCTAAATAAATGCACCGCTCCCGACCAAAACCAACCAGTCAGAGTCAGGAGGAAGGTCTGAGCGCTGTCAGTCATTCTCATTTACTCGCTGTTAAATGTACTAATGACAGAGAAACAACTTACTATTACAGGAAAACCATTTATCCGTCGTCGTTGGTGGCCATGCAAACTGAGGAGGGATGAATAGTGCCACTCAGATGGTGAGGCCACCTCCTGGCTTTGATTGGCTGTTTCTAGATAGATGTGGGAGCACTGGGAGAAGGCAGAGGAGATCGATTCAGCAGATTATCTATCTCATACCATATTGTTCCGGCATGGTGACAGTTTCAACAGATATGTAGAGAAATGTTGTTTATAAAAGTTACATATGTAAAGTTACAAGTTATGTTGAACGGCTTAGCACCACTTATTGTTGCTGTATCAACCTTCCAGACCACTCAGGTCTTCTGGTTCTGGTCTACTCTGCATCCCCAGAACCAGAACCAAACATAGAGAAGCAGCTTTCAGTTTTTATGCTCGTCTAATCTGGAACAAACTTCCAGAAAACTGCAAAACAGCTGAAACACTGAGTTCCTTTAAACCAAGGCTTAAAACCCACCTGTTTAGATCTGCCTTTGATTAGTAGTAACTGGAACATTGATCAATATTTTCGAACTATATTTACTTGATGATATTTGCTCGATGATTTTGCTGTATACTTGATTGATGTTTTTATGATGTGAAGCACTTTGAGCTGCCTTGCTGCTGAAATGTGCTGTACAAATAAACTTAACTTGACTTGACTATATATTGCAGCTTTAAGGCTACTAGGGTTGGTTGAAATGCATAACTCATCGATTTTATTTCCCCAGCCTAGACTGGACACTTGGGATTTTCCCAAAGGCTTTACACACATTCAAGGATACAAAACTTTGCAGATGCTGTTCAGTTCCTACACCTGAAAGCACCACTTTTATAATATCAACTAACTGAAGATGATGAAGGAGAAGGAAGAAAGGAAGAAACTTTACCCATAACGGCTTTGTACACTCCATTGGTCACTTTATTAGGTATCCCTGTTCAATTTCTTGTAAACATAAACACAGAATCAGCTGATCACATGACAGCAACTCAATCCATTTAGGCATCTAGATCTGGTGAATAGGACTTGCTGAAGTTCAACCCAAGCATGAGAATGGGGAAGAAACCGCTTTAAAGGGATTAACAATTAGTTGTGGCTGTAGACTTTATGTGAAAAACATTTATTTCAGATAAAGAAACAACACAGTGAAAATACTGTAGGCTGTGTAGTGTTTATAAATTTAAATGAAGTATTGTCACACTGACGTCATTATGATGCAATGCATCCTGGGTAGATGACGTATGCTAGGTGCCACTGCACTAGCTCTGTCCAGCCAGAACAGCAATACGCAATAAGTAACATTCAGCACTTTCAGTTTGAACCATTGAAATAGAAGGCTATGCAGAAATGACAAGGGGAAATGAAAATGAGGACAAACAGATGAAGAGGAGAGAGTCAGCCGAAAAAGCTGCTGCTACTTGGAAATGCCAGAAAGGAGAGAATATGCTGCAAAGAGCCCCAGTTTCTAACTCAACCTGTTTATGGCTCAAAACATTTTCTCAAATATATTAGAATGGTGAGTTACAAAAACTGAAAGGTGCTTCATTGTCACTTTAAACATCCATTCATTATCTTCCAATTTGTTTTTAATTTCTCTTTAGCTCTTGCTAATGGTGTTAGCTTTGGTTAACATAATAAACAGTAGATCACAAGTCAGTCACATTTGTATGTTTGGACAGATATTTCGTATATAACGGCACATGAAGACTTTGAGGCAGTTTACCTCAATCCAGACATTTTGTGGCTGTTCTAGCAAGCTTCCACATCCTTGACTTCTTGTGTTTTGTTTATAGACTCAAGTCCACTTTAAGCTACTTGCATCATCGGTATTGCACTGGTGAAAAAATGGCGACCTCCGTAAGCGAAAAATCTAATAAAGATATGCAATTTTTGAAGTAATTAGGAGTTTTTACGTATCACAAACAACAACGTTTAGATTAATAGGAAAATTCCAACATATTTAAGCCAACATGTTCAACTAGTTGTGGATCCCTTCTAGTGACTTTAACATTGCAGTATGTGACTTCTACAAAAATATGTTTATTGCATATTTGTTAAAACTGTCACCGTGTCATGACAGTACTGTATAAGACAGATAATATGTGAAAAGATTGAGTTCCTCCACCTTCTACCTGAGCTACTATTGCCGTCTGAAGAAATGCAACACTCCCGACCAAAAACAACCAATCAGCACCAGGAGGAAGGTCTTAGTGCTGTCAGTCACCCTCGTGAACACGCTGCTAAATGTGTTAATGGTTGGAGAAACAACTTACTGTTCTAGGAAAACTGTTTATCTGCCGTCAATGGTGGCCATGCTAACTAGCATTAGCATTAGCAGCTGGCTATGTTATGGTGAACCAGCTGTAGCGTAGCAGAGAGCAAGGAGGAGGGTGTGAGTAGAGTACACTAGGGTGATTGACAGCACTACGACCCTCCTCCTGGCTCTAATTGGTTGTTTCTTACTAACTGGTGTATTTCTGCAGTTAGTACTGGGAGAAGGCCGAGGAGCTTGATTTTTCAACAGATTATCTGTCTTAAATTATAGTGTCATGACATAATGATAATTTTAACAAATATGTATAAAACATATTTTTCATAAAAGTTACATACTGCAGCTTCAAGTGTAGTTTGGTTCTTTGGTATTTCAGAAACAACGGATCTGCTGGGATTCTTAACTCCAACCATCACTCGGATTTACAGAGAATGGTCAAAAACGGAGAAAATCTCCAATCTCTGGCAGTTGTGAAGATGAAAAAGCCTTGCTGATGTCAGAGGAGAATAGGAAGCGTGATCCAAGAAAAGGAACAGTAGCTCAAATAACCACTCTCTGCAATCAAGGCGTTCAGAACACATTCTACAACACGAAGAACCCTGGTAGCTATAGGTGAACTGCAGTAGCAGAGGACCACTCTGGATGCCACTCCGGTCAACTAAGAACAAGAAACTGAGGCTACAGTTCACACAGAGCCGAGAAAATTGGACAATAAGAGATGAAAAATGTTGCCTGATCTAACAAATCTCGGTTTCATCATTACATTCAGATGGTAAATTCAGAATTTAGCATAAAGAACAGGAATGCTAATAGCAACAGTTCAGGCTGCTGCTGGTGGTGTAGCAGTATAGTGGATATTTTCCTTGAACACTTTGGGCCACTTTGTTCAAATACCACACAGTACTTGAATATAATTGTTAGAGTACATCCCTTTAAGACCACGGTGATACTTAGACTGCATTTCCTCCTGGTTTGTTTCATTTGTACCTTGAGCAGGTATTTGTCACATCCTTGTGTCTGGAAGTTCAGGCAATAAGGGGAAGCCCATCTTGCTAATTATCTCCATTCAGATGAAGTTAGTCACAAAATTGTAAAATGTTCCCGGGGAGTGCTCAGCTTTAAAAAAAAAAAAAAAAAAAAAAAGTGGGCTTGGGCTGTGTTTGTATTTCATGATAAGCATATCAGTGTCTTTGTTTTTACAGGCTTGGATGCACACAAATGCATGCATACACACATGGCATTTAAGTACATTCGCCTGTCTGTAAGCTTCCCATATGGTTCTTATTGATCCATGTCCCCTTTATACCCCTTCTGCTGCCTCACGTTCTTTCTGTTTCTGTCTGCTGCGTGCACTGATGGTGAAGGAATGATGGAATGCTGCAGGGTAATTCACTGGTTTCCTGGAAGCTGGTCTGGCTTTATCAGAAGCGGCTGTGACAATACTTGAACTGATGGGCCAACCAAACATCTCTCCTATAAGCGTCGATAGGGCAACGAATAAGCTTTCCTGGAAGGAATAATGAGCAAACCGGAGGCCCTTCCTGGAAGGCCGGAATAGATTGCCAGTTGCGAGGCATTTTCCTAGCATCTTAAAAAAATTTCCACCTTCAAGACTTGATGTGGCTGACTTTGGCAGGAGCTCAGTAATTTAAGAAAGCACACCAGGAGCTGCTGGTTATGCTTAGATTTTAATCAGACTGCAAGAACACTATTAGTCCAACAGCGTTCCCATTGCTCAACCTGCTTCCTATTTCCCTGAACTGCATTGAAACATGCAGTTGAAGCAAAGAAAAGGGCGATGCCCAAACAACTGCCGTGAATGTATGTTCATTGGGGAAAGAAAAAAGTCCAAAAAATTGAGTTGTCTGAGAGCTGGGTGTTGTGCTTGGCTCTGGCGATGTTGACAACTGTTGAGCTGGACACAGCAAGTCACAATCCGAAAAAATGAATCATAGTGGAAAGACTTTGTGCAAGCATGTGAGATTCACAAGAGGAGTGAAGGATACGGGCAAAATATTCCAGCTCTACTCACCAGGCAACTATGGGGAACATAAAATGAGTCACAGCGAGCTGAGCTGGCTTATTTAGACAATGTGTTTGTGTGTAAAACTGGATTATTCTGGTTGGATTTTTGGGAAGAGGGCTCACTCAGTTCTGTTTGTCTTTTGACCAACGTCACTTTTGTCAGCAAGTGCCAGCTCAGTTTTCCCTCTCATAAACAAATAGTGTGTCACACACATGCACACACACACACAAGGCGTCAAAGCAAAATGGGAACTGTAGAACTGAATTATTGTAATTACCTCCAATCAGATAAGCTACAAAAACAGGCATTATACATTATCCCCAGTCTCAGAGGTGTACACTCACTACACCCCTATTTAAAACCAAAGTGAAGTGTGTCAAAACACACTGCAAACATTACAGTCATTATTTATTAAACAAAGATGAAGCTCAAATGTAAAAACTGATTACACATCATCCTTGAAAACCTTGGAGAACCACTTTTAGCAGCAATAACATCATTTTCTGTATGACTTTATCAGTCTCTCATATTGCTGTGGAGGAATTTTGGCCTGTTCTTCTTTACATAACATTACTTTTCATGCCAAGCTATAGCTGCTAGGACAGCTATAGCTTTATTCTTTTCTTTTTCAGCCATTCAGTTGGAGAGTTGCTGTTGTGTTTGGGATCATTTTCCCACTGAGGACTCAATTTAGGTCAAGCCTCTGGTGTCCGGCAGGTGATCTCACAACACTTTGGTGCACACAGGGGTTCAAAGGTCGACTCAATGACTGCAAGGTTCCCAGACACTGTGGTTGTTAAAAATGCCCAAATCATCACTCTTTCACCACCATGTTTGACATTCGGTATGAGGTGTTTGTGCTGATATGAGGAGTTTTGTTTTCTCCAACCATGGAGGTGTTGATAATGGTCAGTCATCTCTACATCGGTCTCGTCCAACCAGAGGAGATTTATCCAGAATCTAGAATTCAAATGTGTCTTTGAAAACCTCAGTCTTATAGCCAGGGTAGGCTTTCTCCTGGCAATCCTTTGCCACTGCATGACCCATTTGTGCGAAAAACTTCATCTGTCGGATGGCCTCATCTTTGACTCCAATTCATCATCTCTCCACCATCGTGCTTGACAATTAGAACGAGATGTTTTACTATGATATTGTTCATTTTAATAACTTCAGCATGCAGGAGGCCGGTTACAGAAGCAAAAACTGGCTTATTGTTTAAAAAAGTTAGAACAGATGTAGGAAGTAACTAAATGTAATTTAAGATGTAGAAAATCTTAAAATATATAACTTTATAAGGACTAAAATTGAGATTAATTGCTGATGTCTTTCCTTCCTGATATTGTGTTACCACACATATGAGTCGCACTTGCTGAATATCAACAATGGAAATGCATTTTTGCTGTTGATAATGACTGCCACACTTCCTCTTATATCCTTTGGAAGCAGAACAGGTTTTACAAGTACATCCCAATCAATTAGACTTTTATAGAAAAGTTCATTTATTTCAGTGACCCAAATCAAAAAAGTAAAATTTATATGTAGATTAATTACACACAAATAGTGACATTTTTCAAGCATTTATTTCCAATGATTTTAAAGATCATGGCTTACAGCTCATGAAAATCCATAATTCTCTGACACTCTCCACATGGAGAGTAAGCCACAAAAGGTCATTGTTAAGGATGCTGGCAGTTCATAGCGTGCTGTTTTCAAGCATACCACTGGAACGTTTAGTGGAAGGAAAAACTGTAGTAGAAAAAGGTGCACAAGGAACAGGGATAACCATAGCCTTGCTGGGCTTGTGATGACTGCCCAGTTACTGGTGATTTGGGGAGTCATGTCATCTGTTGGAGTCGGTCCAATGTGTTTTATGAAGTCCAAATTCAGAGCAGCTTCTACTTCACAAGCTATATGGTGATGGTGATTTCACTTTCCACCAGAACCTGCACACCACTGTGCTTGGTGGGTCAGCAAATCTTGCCTGATCTAAAGAGGAAGATAATACACATCAGATCCACCAATGCAGATGTGTTGAAGGGATTTATTTAAGGCATATTTTTTAGTCGGCTGACATTATTCTATTAAAAATACTCTGGAAGGCATCACTGTGTGAAATGAACCCAGATGACATGAGTGCCACTTTCTACATTGAATTACCAAAATAAATTCACTTTTTTAAAATAACAGATTCCCTGTTCTTAGTTTGTCACAAACCTTTTTTTTATTTTGGCTTCTGGTTTAATAAATAACAGTTTAGTGATTCTTGTATGTTTTTATAGGCCTGAGGTTAGATTCAAATAATTTTTACCTTTTTTATGTCCTGAAGAATTACAATTGGACCTAGTAAAAGGTGTGCTTTGTTCCTCCTACAACTAAGAGAAATGCCTTATATTTTTTGCAGCTTACTGATTGTTTCTAAATTCAACCTGATTTTCTTTTTCCATGAATTTCCTTGAAGAAATGAACCGTTTTCTCATCAGTGCTCTGTCATTTATCTCACACAAACACCCCCTCATGCAGAGACAACTCATTCACTCTTTCTCGTACGCACACACCAACACCAGGCAAGCCGTAAAAACTCAACTCAATTAAAGTGCCTCTTTCCTGGAAGCCGGCCTCAGACGGAGCACAAGGTATGCAGGGAATGGGAACCGTGTGTGTGTGTGTGTGTGTGTGTGTGTGTGTGTGTGTGAAGATGTGGTGGAGGTGGGGAGCTGGGAAATGAAGAAACTCACCTCGTGCTTAATTTTACCAACAGTAATCTCACTTAACACTCGAACACACTCAGATTCGGCCCTGGCTTGAGACTGAAGCCACAGCCCGTCATAAATCTTGTCCACGTGGATGCTCTCACCTTTCTGACCTCACACACACTCCCTATAGGCCACCATCCTCTCTCTCCCCCCCTTAGCCCCGCTCAGGCAGGATGTATAAAATCCCACTGCATTCCTTTTCCAGTCAAGTCCAGCCCAAGTCAGCTTTCTGCACACTAACTGCTGTGTCAAAGGTTTGCCCGTCTCTGTGCTTCTGGGAATCCCTTTGTCACAGCGTGGCGCTCAGCTTTCCCAAACATTCTCCGATTCTTATGGAATTTACCCACAATGCTCCGGTGAAACATACGAGAAGTCAAGCCCTTGATCGTGCAGCCGTCCTTCTCTGTTGCCCGAAGCGCTCTCTCCCGACTGTATAAACGTGTCTTCGTCCAGCTAGGAAATCCCATCTGACAGTAAATAATCTTGTTGTGAAGCCAGGAATGGCTGGAATACAGACTACTTTACAATACATTACAGTAAGTTAAAGCATATCCAGTCAATATTGACTCATGGGGGAGAAAAGGAGAAGCAGTGCAGGAGGTGGTGAGGAAGTAACACACAGGGCACACTGCATTGGCTTTTGTAAAAATAGTGCTCTTTAATATAAATTATTGAAATATTTTAGAAATATAAATATGTGCAACGTTCCTTTTTCATTTATTATGTAATGCTTTTGACATTGCAGATATTACAGCTTGTATTTTGCCAGACTAGTGGCTAGCCTTTTGCAAGTGAGTCTTTATAAAAGACAAATGATTCACATACACTCGGTCTACTGCTGCAGCACAACATGTAAGAACTTGGTGTTTGATGCAAGACAGTAAGACCCAGATCTGACCATTAAAAACAAAAGGTGTGCATCACTGTGGCTACATAAACTCACACTGTTTCATGATGTAAAAAAAAAAAAAAAAAAAAAAGAAAAAAGAAGAGGCTATCATTCCAATATGGATTACAGGTGAGTATGAGCTCGAGAAAAACACAACAAAAAGTTAAAAAAATGGGTCAAATCTGAGTCTTGCAGTTAGTTTTACAAAAGGCAATTTTTTAAGAATCTCTTAAGGGAAGTCTTTAGTTCCCTTGATGTTCTCCAGAGGCAAAGAAAAAGGTTATAAACAGTTCAAATAACAGCGTGTTTCCTCTTAACTCCTTCATGAAAGGTGCAGGAAGACCAGGAGAGAGAGAGGGAGAGCAGGCAGGCAACCAAAACAAAAGGCTTAAAAGGAAATAAGTTAATAATAATGTTACACACAAAATGCATATGTCCATCTGCCTCCTAAAATAAAATCTATAAGCATGTACTTTGACTCACTTTTGAATTTAACAAAAGTAATCACTGATATTTTTTTAAAAAGTGTGATAAATGAAGATTAGAATGGTCTGCTCTGAAGTAAAAGAAAAGCATTAAATCGGTATCGGCCTGATCGGTGCAGCTCAACTCTTAATCGCAGTTTACCTACAGATGCCAATTTCGATCCGATTCCGATTTCTTTCCTAGGACAGATATGAAAGGGCAAAACAGACTACAGGTTCCTTGATAGAGGTAGCCTTTTGTAATCCAACAGAAAATAAAGCTTATTCTCATTTAGGTATCAAAGGAAACACCCCTAAGTTTTACTGAATTTGTATTAAGCTCAAAAAAGTGCATCAATGTTGGTTGATGTGTTTACAGACAGAAATTGGTGGGAGTTCTTGGTTTTCATGCATTTAATTAATATGAATATTAATATTTCACCAATCGCAGCTGTTCAAGAGAAAAGTGGTTGATTCCGATTTCTGGCCGACTGACACATTTCTAGTATTTTGGATATGGAGTTTCTAGCTGAGAATGAACAGCTCATTGTCCCTAGGCCTGTTCAAACCTGGGCTGTGAACTAATTTCGGTGTATATTTGTGTATGTGTGTGTATGAGATAGAAATCAGCCAATTTCAATCTCTAGCTGGGCAATCGGTGCATCTCAATCTTTTTTTCTGTACGTTAAATACGTCAAAATAAATTTAAAAAATTGTGTGTAAGCACATGAACAAACTTGACGCCTTTGATGGAGTTTATTTTGAGCTTCATAAGAAAAAAAAGGTTGGGGGGGGATATATAATTGGCTAATTTAGGTTTGAAGCTACTTCCTGTATCATGCAGCCTTCGGCAACCGAATTAAAACGGCATTTACACACAAGTGTTTGTTTTATAGTCCTAAAATAATAAAAATGATATCTGAATTGGCAGGTCAGACTCTAAAGAAATTGGATATCAGTATTAGGTAGTAAAAGTTAGATTGTTGCATTTCTAGCTAAAATCTTCTAAAAGAAATGGTTTTAGACTAAGCCGTTATATTTACACAAGCTACATCCTGTAGGACTGCATCATCAATCTAATCAGTGTTTTTATCAAGCTGTATACCAGTATGTCTCCTCCTCCTTCAGTTTCCCCTTTCCTAATCCCATTTCCCGCTCCTCTCCCCCCCCTCTATCTTCCCACCCTTCTTCCTTCCACATCCCTGGGATTATTACAGCCAATCTCCAGCAATCTCTACATCTTTGCAGTCTGGATAAAAATAATTTCTTCCTCTTTTGTTTGGTCCCTCACAAAAGCCTTTGTGTCAATAACAAGCTTTTGTCTCGACGACTGCGGTCTGTTTTCTGGTGCTGTCAAAGCACACATGCATCAAAAACAGAAAAAAAAATGAAGGGAAGGGTAATGGAGGAGGAATAAGAAAAGAACAGCAGAGGAAGAAATGCTTTGTGATTAATTTTTTTTGTCCCACGCAGACAAAACCTTCATGTGGGCCTGTACCTGCAGGAGTGTGTGTGTGGAGCTAGCGTGCATGGCCAGCCCACTCCCCTCTATGTGGCAACATTTGCGGGAAAAGGGAATGGAAATATGCGCACAACCACAACGCACACACTCAGACAAACAAATACTGTACTCTCTCTCTCCCTCTCTCTCTCTCTCCTCTCGTTTGGACTTTGCCTTTTCTCTGCAACTCCTCCTTCATTCGCTCTCTCCCCATCTCTCTGCCCTGCGATCCAAAGTGTTGGGAAAATGAGGATGTTCTTTCTTTAAGAGCGTTAAAACCCGCCAACATCAGCGGCGGTGAGATCACGCCGTCGTTTACAATCTTCTACGAGGCTCTGCTCTGCGTCTGAGTCAGTCATAGGAAACGCTAACCTTTGACCTCTGGTTTTATCTGCCACCCCACACGGTAGTTGTCAGGTTCTCCCAAGCCAGGATAGACGAGGTAATCGTTGGTTACCCAAATCCGACTCCAGCATCCAGGGGGTTAGGGTTGACAGAGCCCAACAGCGATTTATTAAAATAAAAAGGTGCTGAGATCTGCTGATTCTGGTCACGATGACCTCATTTCAGTATGTGAGGCTCAGTCTGATCAGCTCTGAGAGCCACTCTGTGCTGTTCCCTGTCAATCAGATAGGCGCGTCGTACTTCTCCATGAAGTCTTTGAGCGTCTGCGGGAGGTGCTCCAGCTCTCTGAGGCCTGTTTCGTTCAGCCTCCTCCGGCACATGTGCTGCAGGGACGAGAGGGAGTTCATGAGGGGCCTCCGCAGCTCCAGCGGGATTTTCACCCCTGAGCTGTAGATCAGGTAAACGCATCCCGTCCTTGCTGTGGGTCCTCCGCTCGCCCCATCCACGGTCAGTCCCCTGTCCAAACTTCTCCTCATGTAGAACGCGATGAGCTTCAACACACAGTCAAACCGCGGTAGCTCCTCTTTGTTTCTGGGGTCCGGCTCTAGGAAGAAGCCCCCTCCCTCGCTGTGGATGCGGAGGTTCTTGGTTCCACAAATCGTCTGCACCGACAAGGTGAAGAAGTAGCGGCGGTCTGATGAGTCGCGGATGAGGAAAGTGCCGGGGAGTTCATTACGCAGCAAGGTTTTGGCCTCCTGACCCCCAATGGCCCCAAAGTAAAAGCCGCTCTCCTGGAGCTTACGATGAGCACACATCACCTGAAACGGATTAAAAGACAATCAGAGACTTCTCCAACAGTCGGGGCAAACAGGTACACAGCTTCTTAAGTCAATTCGCTTTCAGGTAATAACCTAAAACGTCCTTATGAAACTTGATAGATGGAGAAATGCACAAACGAAAGCAATAATGAAAAGATGGATGGACTGAAGAATGGACAAATGGAGGAACCGACGGACAAAGGGTCTGATAAAAGAATGAACTGACGGACAAATGAAGGGCCGGATGGAAAAATGGACAAACTGAGAAACAAATAGATTGAAGGGAAAAAATGGATGGCTCAACGGACAAACAGTAGGAGGGTCGGATGAATCAATGAATGAAAGAACAGATGATGACAAACATGGATGCAT